>JANBXA010000735.1:1805000-2405000 GCA_030556225.1 Cricetiscus sungorus
TCCTCAGAACAGAAGTCTAAATGTCAGACAAAGGAGGCAAGTTACCTAATGGGTAAACTTTCTTAAGTCTGTGGAGTCACAAGAGCTCCCTGTTGGGCCAATCTTTTTTTCTGGGTATCCAGGCTATGCCACTGACATGCAAGGCTCCATTCACACTGAAGAGCAGAGACGTGGTGATTTCCCCCAGGTCACCTTCATTTCACAAGAGCAGTAGAATCGTGACCAGGCCAAGATTCAGGCACCAGTGGCTAAGAAATGTCTCTCCCAATGGTACCCATGAGGCAACCTCATCAAATAGGCTGGTTGGGCTGAAACCCCCCGTGTTTGAGAGCTGGTGGAAATGGGAAAGTGAGGTGCTATGCTTGCCTTCAAGGGCTCTATGCTCCACTAAACACAGAGGCATGAGAACTCCAGCAGAAGCATAAGTGGTCCAGACCACAGTAGCTGAACAATGGGGCAGCACCCTCTTTCTCCTGCACATGCTTTCTCCCTTTCCACCTCCTTCCCTCCTGCAGTGAGGAGGCTGTGAAGTGAGGGAGCCGTGTTCTCATGAGCCCAGGCTTCCCCTCTCAACATGACTCAGAGCTTCAAATTCCCTATCCAAATGGTACCCAGAGTCCATGTGGTTTCTCCCCCAAGTCCATTCTCCAGAGAAGCCCCCCCCCCACTGTCTAATGCAGAACCCTGGGCCTAAGAGGTGGCCATAGGGAGTGGTGGTCAGAACTGGGCCATGGGATCTAGAGTCTCCTCCCAGTGGGAATTGGATCTGGGGTAGGTAGAGTTGAGAACCTCTTCTGTACTCTTGCTCCAGGCTTGCTAATGCTGGAAGTGAAGGAAAGACCAAGAGTACTGCTGGGGCCCAAGTGAGTCCTGCATTGCCTGCTCTGCCTTCTATTTGGAAACTCTATTCCAGACACTATGCACTGTATTTCCTTGCTATAATCCCCACTTCATTTTTTATCAAATAAGTGATTTTCACTGGTGTCTACTCTTTACAAAATGTAGAAATTCTATGCTTTGGTGTTCCTTGAATAGTGGGTCTAAGTGGTTGTCTCTTTCCTCTGCCTTCTCCCAAAAAACAAGTTCATCATTTCCGTGAGCATTCAGGTGCTGTGGTACCATTCTGCTTATTTCAGTCCGATGCAGTCCACCTCCTCTGTGGCAGGCATCCCCGTGGTCCTGAGGTCCAGGTCGGCACTGGCCTTGCTCCCGCTGGGAGAGGCCCTCCACCGGAGCCGCAGGATCCTCTTGAGGTACTTGCTGGTGTTGTTCCTGACTGACACGAAGCACAGCGTGTTGATCATGCTATTGCTCATGGCAATGCACTCCACCACATAGAAGGCAGTGAGATAGTGCTTCTCCTTCACAAACACGGAGGGGAAGAAGTCACGCACAATAGTGAAGCCATAGAAGGGCGCCCAGCATAGGACATAGGCTGAGAGAACACACACGAGTCCCAGCACGGTCCTGCGGCGGCAGCGAAGCCTCCGGCGGATCTGTTCGGTCTGGAAGCCCGGCACCGCCTTGAACCAGAGCTCCTGGGACACCCTGGCATAGCACAGGGTCATGGCGACCACAGGGCCCACGAACTCCAGGCCGAAAACCAAGAGGAAGTACGACCTGTAGTAGACCTGTTGGTCCACCGGCCAGATCTGGCCACAGAAGATCTTCTCCTGGCTCTCCACAATGACCAGCACAGTCTCTGTGGTGAAGTAGGCGGCCGGGATGGCGATGAGGATAGACACTGACCACACCAGGAAGATCAGGCCCGCAGCTGTTTGACACTTCATTCGCGGTCTCAGCGGGTGGACTATGGCCAGGTACCTGGACAAACACAGAAGAGGAGTCAGCCTCTGAAGGAGCCGATACTGGACGTTTCCTGAGGGAGATGCACAGGTCAAAGGCTCTATAGCAAAACTTAGCTCCACCTCTGATTAGTCCCCGTCTCAGCTTGCTCATCTGCCCAAGTATTATTTGGGTGGTTTAAAGATTACATGTGATAATGAGTATGATATTCCAATCTAAGTTTTAAACCTGGCATATACTGGGGGAAACTACTTTTAAATGTAGTAACTATAGTTCCCATAGGTCTTTGGCCAGGTACTGGCCCATCATTTCTCCTATGGCCTGCAAGGTATAAAGTTAAGTAGGCCTGACAGCTCCAACTTGAATTAGTTGCTGGGGAAAAAATCACCCTTTCCAACCAAAGCGTGGACCAAGGTTTTGTTTTCATTTCAGGTTTTAGGAAGTATTGTTTTGCATGCAGAGAGGGAAAGTGTGTTTACCTCATTTGGAAAGATACAGACTGTTGAAAGATGAGGAACTTTCTCAAGGTTATATGACACAAGACACTTGACAGAAAACATTTAGAACCCCTCTCATGGGGCTGATATGAAAATCAATTAGCTTACACCTGACTTTTTTTTTTAAACCACAAAGCATGGAGCAGTAAAAGGTGCTGCTTTTGTCTTCCCAAAGAGTCTACACTGTTACCACAGTGGTCCAGGAAGCAGAGAGCAGTTTATGAGGCTATGAGTCACCCGGGTAGCATGATGGCACTCTTCCCAGAGTGCACACTTGAACAGAGAGCTCCGGCTTCCTGGAAGGCTTTGCACAGTTGGTAAGATTGGAAGAAATGTAGGAGAGAGATAGAAAGGACTGACACTGAAAACAAACTCTTCTGTGTGCATAGCTGGTCCCAGGCAGTTGATGGCAGTGTAACAGGGCCCGGAAGGAGATCCAGGCCGATTTGTCCCCTTTGTAGACAACCCCTCTGAGGTTATCTTGCTTGGGACTTTTGTCTGAAGAAAGATCCCTTCTTGTGTTTTCCTGACTGAATTTCACAAGTGTCATCCCATGAAGGGCCAGCCTGGGGATCACTGAAGTGAGATCCCTATGTTCTTCCAGCTCCCAGGAGTAAGCCTCTGAACCCTCTGAACACCACAGATGGCTGCTGCTGGCCACAAGCATGCATCCCTGGAACTCCAAGCAACTCCTTAGTGTTGGAAAACTAGAACAGATCAATGTTGGCATTGTGCATACATGGGACCTTCATAGCAGCCATCATGCTGACTGGAGTGTGGCTCAGAGGTACTTGCCTATCATGCAGGGGCTCTGGGCTCACATTACATTAAAATACACACACACACACACACACACACACACACGCACGCACGCACGCACGCACGCACACAAGCCACACACACACACACACACACACACACACACACACACACACCATCTCTTAGTTACTGAGTTGTGATTAAAATAGACAAAAACATCTTAAGACAGTAAGACAGGAAGGGCTGGCTTATTTTGCCTTATAGTTTGAGACTACAGTACATCATGACAGGGAAGTCATGGCAGGAGCTTAAAAGCAGCTGGTCACATGGTCACATCACATCCACTATTAGTAGACTGATGAATGCCAGTGTGTGAATTGTGTTAGTTGTTTTATACACTCAATCCTCACCCAATCACTACCATTGCTGAAAAAGCTCAGAAAAATTTTCCCGAGATTTCTATCAGCCTTGGCTCTGGAAGTCTGTATTAGTACTGAGTTTATGATAGCAAGCCCATACTTTCATTTAGGTAATCTCAACCCTATGGAAGGAGTAAGACGCCCATTTGATGGGGAGCCCAGCTAAAGCACAAAGAAGTGGAATGACCCGTCAAAACCTGCACAGTTCATAGACCCACATATTTCCACAAGCCCCTTCTCCCTGACCTTCACCAAATCTTATCAGCCCATCTCTTTTCCCTCTGCCACAGACCTGTTTTCTACCTACACGATTCCTCCAGGCAATCAGACCATTGACAACAATGTTGCTTTCTCTATGAGCATGGCTTCGCTTGCTCTGTGTCCATAGCTACAGTGGTTTAGGTTCTGATGCACTCAAAGCCAACAGTTGGCAGACAACAAATAATAAAGGCTGCCAGAGCACAGTGGCGGTAGGAAAACCGTGGTATTTCAGCAGAGTTTGGAACTCTATGCCTGTCACCATCTAACGTCTGACATGAGAATACTGGTTGTAGATGCTATCAGGCTGGCCATGGCATGGGTAACAGACCCCAAATGATGAACTTGTCAGGGACATATGTGCTTTCAGAACCCGGACAACATGACTCAGCACCAGTGGACACACACCCTCGCTGATTTCCTCTGCACTCCAGGCCAGGAGAAGAGGAGTCTCCCAGCATTTCATAAGCAGCAGGCCAGAATGTTACAGACACCTCAAGATAGTTCGGTTGTTTCCACATCAAAGCAGAGGCCCAGAGGCCCTGCCCAAGGGGCTGGGGTGGGGGTGGGGACTTTTTGCAGGATCTTGCCAACTCTTCCAGGTTGCCATCATCTGGTGGATTTTTATATCTTCTAAAATATGACCCCATCCTTTTTGATCAGTATTCTGAAGACTCAGTCCCTGGTTCACAAGCTTCCCCAAGGCTCTGCAATCCTTGGAAGGATCCCACCTCCTGGCTTCCTCAAGCACTGCCCCGACCTCTTAGAAGACCTTTTGTTGATCATTTGCTGATGACCACATTGAAGTCTATCTCCTCTGCACTGCCTCTTTTGCCCCCTGCACACTGCCCTTCTCCAAACTCCATTGCCAACATAACCCTGGCTTATTATTTAACCATTTTGCCAGTATTACTTCCTTGCCTTGAATGATCTTGTCTACATCTTTTTTCACTTTTGCCATCTGTGAATTTTGGGCACTAGTTTTAATGACTTTAAGAAAACATTACCCTGTCAATGGTTTGGTACTGGGTGAACAGAA
Organism: Cricetiscus sungorus; assembly: GCA_030556225.1. Classification (NCBI taxonomy): domain Eukaryota; kingdom Metazoa; phylum Chordata; class Mammalia; order Rodentia; family Cricetidae; genus Cricetiscus; species Cricetiscus sungorus. The sequence continues at coordinate 1,809,779 of JANBXA010000735.1, forward strand.
ACTTGCATTGTCAAAATGACCATAATCACTTTTGGGGAAAGGGACAAAGATGTGTTTACTTAGCCTGACACTGCAATGCAGTGTGGGGCTAAGCAATAAAATGCACTAAAGGCAGTGAGAGAGTTGGGGCTGAACTCTGCAGAAAGTTACTCGTTGTTGCTTTTGAAATGATATTTTACCTCAGCCCTCAGCTTGCAAGGTTTGGAATATGCATCAGTTGTTTCAGCAAGACAGGGTTATGTTCAAGAAAGTTCAGCCGGCTACAGCCTAGCTTACCTCCCTCAAGCTGAAAAGCCTTCTCTCTGTTCCTGGAACCCATCAAGTCTGTTCCTGCCTGGAGGCTTTCATGCTTACAAGTCCTTTTACCCTAGACACTTTCTCTCAGTCCTCACAAAGTGAACCCTTCCATGTCACTCCTGGGGCACCTGAATGTCTTCTCAGAGACACCTTTCTTGACCACCCAATCTATCTCTCCTACTCAGTCCTTCTTGATGTTTCTGCTGATGTGTTTCTTTGGCTTTGTTGTTGTTGTTTGTATTTTTCAGTTCTGAAGTCACCTTCCATAGTTCTTTGCCTGACAGAGTTCTCTTCATCCCTTTGGTACAGCTTTGTCAGAGACCAGATGCTCTGTTCTGTTTACCACTACATTCCTAGCCTTTGGAATAGTACCTGACACTGAGTAGTCATTCTACATAGACACTCTCCTTGAAAGAATGTAAGTATGCATGAGTGAATAAAAGCTAGGATGGATCTGACAGGGGCAGCTGGGTGGAACCAAGAGACACTATAAGCAGAAGACTGAAAGTAGAGGAGACCAGGACCAGCCAAGTGTGTGTGTGCAGGAACAAGTATGACCGGGACAGCTGGTCAAATGCTCTAGAACAGAAAGACTGGCAGGGATGAGAGAAACTTTCCAGCCTTGATGCCTACGACAGTGAAAGCAAGCACAGAAACACACAAATCCTTGCGGTAAAAGACAAACTATCCTTCGGAGCAACACTTCCTAGCCCAGTTCTTAACCTTATATTGTTATCTATACACTATAAAAACAACACTTAGCCCACTCTAGTTTATTCAGCTTTGTTGTCACTTGTGTTTTTTTTTTTTAATATCAACTTAAGAACCATGATATCTACTCTTACTCAGAGCTTGTTCTGACGTCACAGTATTCTGCCCAAGCATGGCAGCACAGGCAAGCATTCTGATGCACAAGGCAGAAGGATTGTGAGTTCAAAAGCTTTACGTGAGACCCAGTCTCAAAATACCAAGACATAAAAAGATATGATTTGCGTTGCAGCAATGATTGCATTCCATCTTCAACACGACCGAGTACATTAGATTTTCTTACTGTCCTCAAGGCCTGAGGCAGGAAGAGGGCACATAACTGACAACCAGGGGAAAGTCCCACAGTGAGTGGAGGGCACCAACAGACTAAGATCAAGTACACACTAACTATTCCTGCAAACGTTCCACTAAACAAAATTATATTTTTCTAATGTCTGTTTCTTAGACAGACGATAAGATGTAGTTGTCCCAAGCTAAGAAAATCAAACCTGAAAAAAAAAATCACAGTGTTTTGAACAGCTCACAAGAAAAAATTAATGACTACTGAGCCACAAAACTGAAATCAGATGACAGCAACTTAGTAAAATAAAAACCATCTGGGGCAAAGATTTCAAATATCAGTTTAAATAACCAAAACTTAATGTGCTGGGGGCAGTGAGTTACCTGAGACTAAGGAAGGCCTCGACAGCTCCTGGTGCTTTCTCCCATGTCTGTGTGCAGATTTCGAATCAGAAGCCTACTCCAAGCACCAGCAACTCTCCCCAGACTGGGGCATGACCTGATTCATCTTTCTTGGTGTGTCTAGCTTGGACTATGAGAGAAATATATACATGTTTCAAAGTGGCTGAGTTTGGTGTGAAAATGGAACGTGCACTTGAGCTGTATTGAGAATATTGGTCCTGCATCATAGTTGATCAATATCCATGTTAATAGTACCTCAGTGCTCCTTGGTTTATCCTCAGTGGTGAATGTGTCACAGCAGGCTCCCATCTATTCTACTGCTAGTAGCCAAGAGCATCTCCTAGGTAAAACTATATCACTAATGTGAAAGCCTGGGAAATAACCCAATATGTTTTGTCCTGTTCTTGTGAAGAAACAAGGCAGCATTTCCATTTTCAGGGAATGCCAGAGACAAAGCTGCAGAAGCCATAAGCCCTGGGCAGCCCTGCAAGTCACTTAGGAAGCAGATACCTTGTCTGACACTACCCTCTGCTAGGTTTATTTGGACTCCTTGATTATGCAAGTGGGCAAATGCCCCAAGGTTGATGACTTATATTGAGGACCTCAACATACCTGTTATGGGTGGCAGACCAAGGACCCATCAGCTGTTGACTCTCTGACATCTTTCTCTGGGGGAAGAAGGAATGGGCTCTGCCCCTCAGTGGTCTTGAAGACCGATTCTTTGCTGTTCCTTTCCTTAGAAATTGATCTTCCACAGGTCATCCTATCTCCAGTAGTATTGCCAGCAAACTTGCTCCATTGCTCTGACATTAAGCCCAGGTCAAACACCCCAGAGCCCTGAGGCTATGGAACAAGGAGAGCCTGTGCTTTAGACTCTCTGGATGAAGAGGATTGCAAGCTGTGTCAAGGTACATGGAAGCCTGATTAGCCCCTTGGGGTAGCTGTCCATAGACCATAACAAGGTGCTTTGTACTTAGAGTCAAATGCGTAAGGAAGCTTGAAAGACTCCCTGAAGTCACAGTGATCCTGGCTCATCAGCACACATTTACACCAAGTGAAACATTGAAGGAAAAGAAAGATATGCAGAGGTTGCTGTCTCTGACCTCACACCCCATCACACCCCATAGAGAAGGTCTTGTACTGTAGCACGATGGGTGTGAAGTGAGGTGGGATTAGGACAACACTAACAAAAGAAAGCAACCATATACCCTTTCTAACCCCCACCTTTTTATTCTAAACAACCCCCTCAATCTTATTTTAAAAACCAGTTAATACTGGGTTATCATAGTTTAACAGGGGAAATCTGGATGAGATAGGGAACTCCCTTCAGATTTTCATGTTAGCCCAAGAAGTCATTCCTTATAACTTATCTTTGCCCCTTGATGCTTCCTCCTACCTGTTTAAGCTGTGATCAGGGATACCTAGGAAAACATCCACAGACAGTGATCAAAGGTTTTCCTACTGCCCAATTCTAGGCCTCAGCTGCTTCCAGCCCTGACTAAGGCTAGATGTTCAGTCAGTGAGCTTTTGAGTCTGCACGGTCCCATCTATGGGGAATACAGATGTGTGCCATCAGTATAGAACTACAGGAAAGAAAGAGACAAAGCCAACACCCTTTCTCTGTGTCCCTCTTTGCGGAACTCACCTGTCAATGGCAATAGCCAGTAAGGCATTAGTGGAGACGTAGAGGGAAACAGTGCGCAGGTAGTTGACAGAGGCGCATAGGACATGGCCATGCTCCCAGGAGAGCTGGCGTACCACGTAGTAGTCCATCTCAAAGGGGCAGCACACAATGGCCACCAGGAAGTCTGAGATAGCCAGGTTGGCAATAAGCAGGTTGGTGAGATTGCGGAGTTTTTTGTAGCGGGCCAGGGTAGTGATAAAAATGAAGTTGCCGATGCCACACACCAGCATGATACCCACCAAAGCCATGCCAATGACAATCTTGGCAGCAAAGAAAGTCCAAGAATTGGTCACATCCTCCTCTTCATCCAAGGGTGTGTCATAGTCACCATAGCTGAAAGTGACTGGAAAGGAAGCAGCTCGGGATCCGTGGGCATCAGGTGCAGAAAGGAAGTTGGTGGAAGCGTCTGTGCTGTTCTCACCCAGAGCTCCCACGGTGGTCTCCATCCAGGCAGGTGGTGGCATGAACACCCCTGGCAGCTGTCCTGGAGGGCCGTCTCCAGGGCTCTCGGCTCTTCCTAGGTGAGTCAGATCTTCCTAAGCAGCATCCGAGGGGCCATTTTAAACCTTTGAAAGACATTCACATGTCGGAGTGAACCTGGGTGAGTTTAAAATCATCGTGAAACCTGTGCATATCCATTAGCCACCTGCTCACCGTACACACAGATAATGGAGTGGAAGAAAGGGGTGGGCGAGCACAAAGAGTGGAAACCACATTTCCACTCAGCTGGGGAAGGCTGGGGGACTGGGGAGGCAGAGTAACACCATTTATTTCCCCTCCAGTGAAGACTGAAAAACTGCTCTTCCTCAAAGGCCGAAGCTGTGAGTATGGAAAGGTGGAACAGAGAGGAGGTCTGCTCCAAACCCCAATCCCTGCCTGACAGCCTGAACTCTGTCCTGGTGGAGCAGTCCCATCCTGCAGTAACAATAGCTGCTCCCCACATCTGGGAAGAAATGACATGGCATGGGGTTCAGCAAAACACAACTGCAAATCACAAAGCTCGGAACTGGGAACCCTCTACAGAGAACTCCACAGAGCCCCCAGCAGCCACTTCTCCTCACCAAGATTCCTATGCCCATAGGACAAGATTCCTATGTCAAAATCTGCTGTGACTCTCTAAGATTATGTGCCAAGGCTTGTCCTAGGCAGTGTCACAGGGGCACAGTCACAGGCTGTCACTTAACCTAGAGGGTTAGAAGGGAGACCTGAGGGCAAAATCCCTGGGTGAGTGGCGTGCCCTCCAGTTAATAGCTTAAACACACTGGGTTTTAACATCCTCCAGGCAGATCAATACTGTCTGTAAAGCTCAGAGCTGCTGGAGAGGCAATGTTACATCCCAGAACCACACCAGTCAGTACTCAGGCCTCTAGGCCAGCTCCAAGGAAAGGGAGGGGACCCTTGATCAGAAACCAACATCCTACAGAGCAGGGCGGGAGAGAGGGAGGGTCTGTCAATGGCGAATCTCTTATCTCCCTCCTGACTTTCCCTTACACCCCTCCCAAGACATAAAAACATCAGACCTGGGAATTGGATATGGGAGAAGATTGGGGTCTGGAAAGCACCCTAAATGTCAGAAGGAAAGAAGATAGCCAAACCCGAGATTCTGGAAAATGAAGAAAGTAAGTTGCTCCCAAGACAAGCCCTCCTCTCTCCCCCATAAATCCTGCTGTCCAGGAGTACGAGGATAAGGCTGATGTCCCTCCACATCCGAGGAAGCTCATCCTACCTGCTCCATCTCACAGCTCTTCAATAGGTTTTCTGGCCTCTCCTGGCCAGCTCAATCTCCAGCTCTGCTCCTATTAGATAAGAGGCAGAAGCCAGAGCTGAGAGGCCAGCAGACCCTGCCCTCAGAGAGTACCCCAGCAGCATGCTGCCAGCACAGCTCCAACTTGGGATTTAAAGAAATGCTCCAGAATCGCGTAAGGGGAGACAGACAGTTGGAGGACTTGTCCCAGGGTTGTTCCTGGAACTGTCCTTGGCTCTGTGGAGACGCCCACTACCCCCTGTTCTCTGCTGCTGGGGCTTCAGTCCTGAGGGACCCTCTACCGCTTCACCTGAGGCTGTGAGTCGGGGCAGTCTGGGCTCTGTCCACTCTCAATGTGTGGTTCTCTGAGTGTCTCGGGGGCTGCCAGTACCTGTGGACCAAGGCGAAGACCAGACGCTCCTCTGCAGCGAGGGACAGGAGCCCCTCTTCTTCTGAGGGTCTTTCCCTTTCCGGTGGCAGCTGGGTTCCTGATACCTCGGTGGAGGCACAGAGCAGCGGCTGAAGCCAGCCAGCCCCGCCCACAGAGCGCCGACCCCGCCTCCAGTCGATGTTCCTGCCCATAGTGATCTCCCTCCCACTCCCGCTGTCCCCACCACTCACCTTTCTGTCCCCTGTCCCTTGTCCCCACCTCTCATCCTCTAATCCCTACCCTGGGGACCCCTCAGCTCCCACACGATTCCCTGAGTCGACTGGAGTTGAGCCTGCTGAAAGTGTCTGGGTGCAAAGGGGTTGGCTCTGTGCCTGAGCGCCAACTCTCGCCGCACACGGATAGCCTGCCTTGAGCACTGAGTACCTCAGGTCCATCTCTCTGGCCCATTGCCCTCCAAGTAGACGGGCTGGTCACGGGAGCTTGGCGCCTTCAAAGGACAGAGATGCTCCTCCCCAGCTACTGTGCCTGAGCACCGGGAACTGCTCAGACCTCACCCCTGGGTTCTCCTCTGCAGCCCTCAGCTGAGCACGTTGTCAGCTGCCTGCCCTCTAGGATAGGCTCTACAGTCTTTCTGGAGAGTTTGCAAGAAGGAAGCCTCCACGCCCATGCCTGTTCAGAATGACCTGGTCTCCACATGTTAAATACGAATCACTACACAGCCAGCAATCCCATTTAAAATATAAGACTGCAAAAATGACCGAAAGCAGGACTTTTGGTATCTGCACACCAATATCTACAGCAGCACTATTACTGTTAGCAAAGGGGCAGAAACTACCCAAATGTCCATCAACTGATACAGGAAAAGCAAAGGAGCATGTGAGGACACTTTTGAATACTACTAAACTTTCAACATGATGGAAGTGACAGGTACAATCCTCCCAGGCACGAATGAATGTATAAAATGGTGTGACAGCTGTGGGAAACAGCATGATGCTGCCTCAAGACAGTCAGACAGATGGTCAGACAGACAGACAGGCACACACACACACACACACACACACACGACACACACATACATATATACACTTTTTCTTAGTCTCCAGCATTGCCACTCCTAGGCATCACCTTAAAATCAAATAAATACACGGTCTCAAATAAATATTTACATATCCTGTTTATAGCAGAGGGTAGTACACTGAAGACACCTATATTAATATTTTCCTCATTGCTGTAGCCAACACTGGTTAAAACCAGCTTGACAAAGCAAGGGTTAGTTTGGCTCAGGATTTAAGAAGGGATGCAGCTCATCATAGCAAGGAAGGTGTGGCAATGGGCATGCAGGGTGACCAGTGGAGCTTCATCTGTGGTTGGGAAGCAAGAGTAGATCAGTGCCCTACCACTGCCTCTTTTTTGTTCAGCTTGAGTCCTTAGCATGTGGGATGGTGATACCTACATTCAGAGTTTGTCTTCCCTCCTCAACTAAACCTTTCTGAAGATATCCTCACAGACATGTCCAGGTTTGTCTCTTAGATAATGCTAAATTCTGTGAGAATGATAATCAAGAGTAATCCCCCACCCCTTGTCAACTTGGTACCCAAATATATCAATTTAAATTTGGAATACTCCATGCTTGGTTGCAAAGGCTCATGACCATTTCACAAAATAACACAGTCACTCAAGTTCCAGAAGTACGTCTAGTCTTTAACAGTCCTAGTACTGTTCAAAGTCTCTTCTAATACTCAGGCAATTCCTTTATTGTGAGCTCCTGTTTTGTTTTGTTTTTTTAAGTTGTATATTTCCAATTTTCATTGGCATAGGATAAATATATCCATTCCCAAAGAGAAGAATGAGATGACAGTAAAGAAAGATAATGCCCCGGCCCTTGGGGTCAGTCGGGGAACCTTGAGGGAGGGAATGAGAATGAGGGGACAAGAGACATGAGAGATGGAGACGAGACAGTATTCTGATCAAGTCTCGTTTAACGAATATAACCACAGGGTTTAAGTCGTGGAGAAATGAGGGCATGGGGCAAAGGGAGGATGTGAGGAAGGCAGACTGTCCTTACACGCAGGATGTAGGTGTTCTGCTTTAAGATAAGTTGCTGTATTATAAGCCTGCAGCTGGGTCTCTTTCAAGGTCAGGCTGCATCATAAGCTTAACATGAGAACAATCATAGGAGAATGGAAAATTACCATTTTGTTAGTATCTAAGAGAATAGTAGGAAAGATGGCTGTTAAGATGCTAACTTGCTCTGGAGTTCCCCACAAGATAAGATAAAGCAAGACTAAAACTCAGAAAAGCAAACACCAAACTTTGCAGAAGTTCCCCACAAGATAAGATAAAGCAAGACTAAAACTCAGAAAAGCAAACACCAAACTTTGCAGACCCATGTCTGGCATCTGAGACTTAAGTGTCACCATATGGCTACCAGTGGGCATAGGCAGCTGGGATGGCTGGCTATTCTTGATTATCAACTTAACTACATCTGGATACACCTGTCTCTGGATACACCTGTGAGGGATTTTAAGTTAACTGAATCATTTATCTAGGAAGACTCACCTTAAATACAGATCATTGAGATGCAAAGACCCAGACCACTCCTGGAATCATAATCTGTAACCAGTACTAGCCAGGCCATAGCCTAAATGCTATGCTGTCTCCAAAATTCTACTGCCAAAGAACTTAGCTTATTGCTTATCAATTTAGCCTCACTCAAGTTCCCAGGGTATGGACAGAATGTAACACGAACAGCCTATAGGCCCCGTCCTTCAGAGTGTCCTTTCTCCACTGAAAACTCACAGGCAGGCCTCCACTGCTCACACATCTGTTACCATGCTGGACTCCCAAACCCCACCAGAAAAACCCAATAAGCACTGTTTACAGCGTTCTAGAGCTTCTCTAGCTTATAGGTCCAAACTCTTCCAAATTCTTCTCACAAAACTAATTCCAAACATAGGCCAACACTTCCCACTTCTCAGTGCCAGATTCCAATCCAAGTGCCCATGGGTAGAAGAGTGACATAGATGGATACACAGAGAGATGCACAATGGAATAGTATGCAGCCTTAAAAAGAAGAACCTGACATGTGCTTAGCATGGATATGAGCTTTTCTCCATTAGCTTATCATGCTAAATGGAAGAAGCTGGGCCCCAAGAGATAGCACTGTAGGACTCCACTTGGCACATGAGCTACCAAGGGGGAATCAAACTCATGGAGGGAGAAGAAGAATGGCAGAGAGAGACTTGGAGAAGTGGGGAGCCAGGGTATGTTATGACTAGAAATTAAATGTCCTCACCCACTTAAAAAAAAAAAAAAAAAACTAGGGAAAGCTTGGCAGCAGCCTGTGTTACTTTGGAAATAAGGTGTGGTCTTTAAGAGGTGTGTTCTCTGGCAGCGGGTCCAAGATCTAACATTAACACACAAAGTGACTTAGTGGAGCCCATTCTATATGGAGAGATACTTTGCCCAGCCTAGACACAGGGGTGTGGAGGGGTGGAAAGGTGCCTTGGTCCTGCCTCAACTAGATGATGGGACAGACTTAATAGACTTCCTAGGGGAGGCCTTACCTTCTCTATTGGACACATAGGAGGGGGAAGGAATGAGGGAGGAGGAACAGGGATTGCAATGTAAAAAAAAATAATAATAATAAAATAATAAAAAAGAGGTGTGGCCTACTTACAAGAAGTTAGGTTGTCAGAGGTGTGCTTGAGGTAGATTTTGGGACCCAGCCCTCTTCTCTCACTTTGTTTCCTAGCTGTCATGGGTGAGCACCGTCACCTGACCATGCTCCTGCCATGATGTTCTGCCCTCACCACAGGCCCAAAACAGAGGAGCCAGCTGGTCTAAACCTGAGAAATAGTAAGCCATGGCAAATTTCTTTTAAAGTTAGTGAGAAGGTTACAGTGACAGAAAGCTAATGGATACAGGATTATAATTTCACAAAATGAGTTCTGAAGATGAGTGATGGTAAATGAGGATACAGCACTGAGAATTGCTTAATGTCTGTCACTGACTAGTTAACTTAAAATGATTATAACAGTAAATGTGTGTGCTCCCACAATTTAAGTTTTTGAAGACATAGTCTCTTCTTGTATCCCTGGTGGTCCTGTAACTCACTGTGTAGGCCAGGCTGATATCAAACTCATAGAGAGCTTCCTGCCTCCCCCTCTCAAATGCTGAGATTAAAGACTTGGGCACTCTCTCTCTCTCTCTCTCTCTCTCTCTCTCTCTCTCTCTCTCTTTCCACATTTAAAAATCTTCATTTATTTATTGTGTGTGTGTGTGTGTGTGTGTGTGTGTGTGTGTGTGTGTGTGTACCTGAGTATATATATGTGCAGCATGTGTAAGCAGATGCCTAGAGAGGCCAGAAAAGGATTTATGGGTACTTATGAACCATTTGATGTGGGTGCTGGGAATTGAACCCTGGTCCTCTGCAAAAGCAGCCAGTGCTCTTAACTCTCTCCTTTTCGTTGTTGTAGTTGTTGTTGTTGGTGGTGGTGGTGGTGGTGGTGGTGGTGGTGTTGGTGTTGGTAGTGTGTGTGTGTGTGTGTGTGTGTGTGAGAGAGAGAGAGAGAGAGAGAGAGAGAGAGAGAGAGAGAGAGAGAGAGAGAGAGAGAGAGAGACTACATAGTCTTGCCTGGCCTGAAACACCATATGTAGATCAGGCTGGTTTCATAGAGAGTCCTCCTGTTTCTGCCTCCTGAGTGCTAGAAGTAAAGGTATGTGCCACCATGTCCTGTAATTTTCCTATACTTTTTAAATAGGGAGTGGTAGGAATGAATTGACATATGGGTGGATCTCAAAAACATCACTGTGTGAAATCATTTGGTCAGAGAGAGTCATGATATCGTTGAACGGATTTAAATTTTCTATTTGATAGAATGAAAAGGTCCTGGAAATGAATAGCGACAATAGTTGGACATTGTCAGTGCATTTAATGCACTACATTGGGCACTTAAGACCCCAAACTGTGTTCTGACAGGTTTTTAACAGTGCTTCTCCTGTGGACTAGTTCAGACCGCATTAGAGAGGCCCAGTCCCAAGCCAGCCAATGACTGGCCTCTCCTGCCTGCCTGGGCTGCTCTGCTTGTCTCCACCTGCTCTGTTCTTCTCCTCTGTCCCTGGCTCCAGGGCCCTGCCTGAGTTCCTCCTGTTTGGCAAATGTACTAAATCAGCTCCTTTTCTGCTTTCACCCAATTTGCACTCAGCAGACCCTCGCCCAGAGCTGGCTCAGAACTCATCCTGGCTCCCGTTCCAATTACCTCTCTAGAATGCGAGCCAGAGGTGCTTGAGTGCCTCCCACAGCCCACTCAGTGGTTCTTTGGACTGCTCGCCTTCTTCCACCCCCTGAACCTTGCTGGAGGGGGTGTGAACAGTGATGCAGATGGATGAAGAGACATGACCTGCACAGAAGCTCTGACATACAAAGAATGGTAATGCTTCTACTAATCTCACTCCTTTAATATTGTCCCAAACAGTCTTCAAGGGACTCTTTTGGAAGGTGGAGAAAATATCCTTACATGTATTTGAAAGAATAAACAGAAAATAGTAAGCAAAAGTTTTTTGAAAAAGAAGTGCAACAGAAAGAAATTTGTCTTGTTAATATTAGAATGTTACAGACGCTTGAGAACAGTGGGGGCCATGAGCTTGAACACAGGGGCTCGGTGCATACCTGTGTGTGAAGGGTGATGGCCTGATGGCTCGCCACAGTCAACTTTGTGAAATAACTTTTTGCATGGAACAGTGGAGGGAAGGAATCTCTGCATGGACCCTGCCTCTGACTCCAGTCCTCCTGGTTCAGCCCCCTGGTAAAAGGAGGACAGGGGACGCTGCTTGGGGACTTCTAATGCAGAACAGGGAAGAAAGTTCTCTCCTGGGAGAGATCTGCAGCCTGCAGTAGGGCAGTGAGGGTCTGAGCTCTTAACACTGTAAGATAGAGCCTTCCTATCCAGGCGTTGGTGGCTCATACCTTTAGTCCCAGAACTCAGGAGGCAGAGGCAGGTGGATCTCTGTGAGTTTGAGGCCAACCTGGTCTATAGAGAAAGTTCCAAGACAGGCTCCAAAGCAATACAGAGAAATCCTGTCTCACAAAACAAAACAAAAAGATGGAGCCTCCCCTCTGATGCTTAACAGAGGGGGAAAATATCATAGACAGCATCCCAAACAGTTTTTAGAAAGATGTATTGACAGGTGGAGTGGATAGAAGTTAAGAGAAGTCTCTTTCTTTCTATCTCAGACTTGAGGGGCTGATTTTCTGCACTAGTTAGATGGCCACAGCTGTGCCCCCAGGGGGGACAAGACAGAGCTGGAGTCAGCTGAGAACACATCAGATCTGCAGTCGTGGTATCTGCACCTAGAATTCAGTACTCAGAGGTGAGGTCTGATGACTCACATTCAGTGCCTTTCTCCTGGGATAATAAAAAAGTGAAAGAAATATTCATACAGAGCCCTTCAACAGATAATAAAATGATAGGGGGAAACAGTACCATTCAAAATCACATTACTGCAGTCTCCTGGGGCTATCATAAGGAAGTGTCACAAACAACAGTGACTTCATCTCTTAGTTCTGCAGGCTCAAGTCCCAAAGCAAGTCAGGAGTCTCTGACTGCTCCTGAGACTGACTGGACCCTCCTGGGCTTTCTTGTGGTGGCCATTCCTCATGGTAATCTGTGGCTTGTAGCTACTGTGCTCCTCTGTTGTCACCTGCCCTCCTTGCACCTGTTCTCTGGGTTGACAATGGTCACAGTGAATCAAGACCCACTCTAAGGACTTCATCTCCACCTCACTGTCAGGTGGCAAAGAAACTCAGGACAAATGGCTGGGGTGACTATTAGCACACCAAAGCGAAAACTGGCCCCCAGGTGCACCCAGGCCCATGGCTCCTCCCAGTTCTTCTCACACACGCCCCGCCCAGCCCCTCCAGCTTCTGATTCCTATATAACCCTGCCATTTCGGCTGTTAGCTTTCTTGGCCCCTTCCCTTCAGCCCCTTCTATCTCTCTGTCTCTGTCATCGTGGCCCACCCCATCCTCCACCACTTCCTCCTCTTCTCATGGCCCAGTTCAGTCAGATCATGTTTAGTTTACTACTTTCTCTCCCTGCTCTGGACTCTTCCAGATGCCTGTGACTATTGTCGTCCCGTATCTACAATGAAATCCTTCTCCTGGGACAGTCATGTCCTCATTTCATTTGCTGATCATATGAGCAAACACTTGATTTCCAAACCTCACATTCACAGGTCCAAGCTTGAGATTCCAACGATCCTCTGGGAGAATACAGCACAGCTGAATGAAAAAAAAAAAAGAAAAAAAGAAAAAAAGAAAGGGAAAGGAAAAGGAAAAGATGGCTGCTCCTAGGTATGGTGGAGGGGAATGTTTATTGTAGATATGTGGGAGACCATAGCCAGAGGCATCTGGGAGAGTCCAGGGTAGACATGTCCAGACTGAGCTGTATCATGTGCATTGGGCAGGGAAACCAGGTGTAGCAGCTAGGAGGCCCAAGGGTACAAAGAGAGCTTAACCAAATGTCTGGATTACACAGGGAAGGGGTAGGGGGTGGAGTATGCGTCCAGGATGATGGGAGAACCTTGCGGCTAGGTCCACTCCTATACAGGCACCTCAGCCACTTGTCCAGCAACTGAAATATAACAGCAAACCCTAACAAGTGACACATGTGTGATGTGAAATTGCAGATATCAGATGCAGAATAAGACAGTGGCTGGATTGCAGAGAGTGAGCGAACAGAGTATGGCGTGGGAGATACGGGCCTTTGTGGTACAGGCCATGCCCTAGTTCTGGATGGCAGCCACTGAGATGAGAGATTTCACTTTTAAGTTTATCTAGCTGTGGCCTTGTGAAGATGCACTTTTCTGAATACCTAGTGTATCTCAATAAAAAGGATGCTATAAAGCAGTGATTGACATAGAAAGCAGTCAGGATACAATACTAAATGGTAAACACCAGTCTATAAAAGCATTTTGCAATTTGAGTCTTTTTGGAGGGGAAATACACACAGCCTACATCCATGGCAGGAAATGTTTGGAGGGCAGAGGCAAGCTGCCTACACTCCAGTCAAAGGAGAGAAACTGCAAATGTCTCCCTTCAGTTATCTGCATTCTCTACTGGTTTTTTTTAAAGATTTATTTATTTATTATGTATACAGTATTCTTTCTGCATGTATGACAATTTCCTAAGGGAAACAAATTTCAGTCATCCAGGACCCATAAATTTTGCCACCACCCAAAGTCACTAAATGCAGACATTTCTGGATGTAGGCCAGAAGAGAACATTAATGCCATTCTATATGATTGTAAGTCACCATGTGTTGCGGGGAATTAAACTCAGGACCTTTGGAAGAGCAGCCAGTGCTCTTAACCACTGAGCCATCTCTCTGGCCCAACATTCTCTAGTGTTTTAATGAACTCCTGTTCTTGTGTGATGGTTTAAATTTCATAAAGAAGTAAAGTAATAAAAAGACAATGAATGGGAAAACGGCATTCCAAACTGCAATATGAAAGGATTAAAAGAGTTTAAGGCAAAACATAAAAGCTATAAAGAACATTAATAACACTATATTTGATTTCAGAGTGGAAAAATATTTACTAAGCAATAACAACAAAGAGGTAATATCCCAAAGGAAAAATGAACAGATTTTTTTCGCATCCAAATTTAAACATTTGCCAGGTGGTGGTGGTGCACACCTTTAACCCCAGCACTCAAAAGCAGAGGCAGGCGGATTTCTGTGAATTCAAGGCCAGCCTGGTCTACAAAGCAAGTTCCAGGACAACTAGGGCTGTTACACAAAGAAACTCCATCTCAAAAAAGCCAATAAATAAACAAACAAAAATAAAAGTTTAAAACACTTGAATAATTTATGAAAAATATAGCAAAGGGACAAGATCCTTAGAATATATAATGGTATTACAGTTTAATAAAGAAAATACTAGAACCATATACAGGAAAAATAGGCAAATATCCCAAATAGGCAATTAAAAGAAAACACCCGAATGTTAAATAATAAAAATGTTTATCCTCACCAGTAGCCAAAATTATGCCATTAAAAACAACAAGAAACCAGGCATGGTGGTGCCATTTGTAATCCTAGTAATTGGGATTGCCTGGGTGACAGAATGAGTTCCAGACTGGCCTAGGACACAGGGAGACGACCTCAAAAACAAACAGAACAAAACAAAACAAACAAACAAAGAACAGGATTTGAAAAACAAAAACTACCAACAGACATAAGCTACTATTAATTACAGAAGTTCTCAACTTAAAGGCCATGACCCCTTTAAAATATCAAATATCCTTCATATCAGTTACTTATATTATCATTCACAATACTAGCAAAATTATAGTTAAGAAGTAGCATCAAAATAATTTTATGGTTGGAGATCACAACATGAGGAAATGTATTAAAATATTGCAACATTAGGAAAGTTGAGGACCACTGGTGCAGATCATGCAAGAACATAAACTAAAATTGAAAATTGGATTGATAGCTTTATTATAGAATCAAATAAACAATCTAATCTGGAGGTGCCTGAACTCCCTCAAGTCTTTGGTCTGTGCTTAGTGCTGCCCAGGTTGCCTTGTGATGCATCTGGGCTGTTCAGAGCATCCCACACAGCCTTTCCCATCTTCTGGTTCTTGCCCTGCCTGACATTTATTTCAGCTGTTGCCAGTAAACAGCTGGGACATCAGGCCAGAAAGATGACATCATTCAAAGAGCTCGAGAACCAACACAGTCTCAGGAAATGCACCGGAGATACCAAGTAAATTACAAAACTGGCTCATATGTATATAATTTTCAAGTTGCATGAGTGTGTGTGTGTGTGTGTGTGTGTGTGTGTTGGGGAGATGGGTAGAGATATAAATGGAAAAGCTCCAGGAACACATTTTTAAAAACCTCGTAATGCCTTTTTTATTCCAGGATAAGACAATACAGCAATACTTTTATTAATGACCAAAGGCCAAGGAAGTGCAACAGATTTAACCTAATAAAACCCTGCTCATTGTTGATTAACCAGTAATTAAAGCTGTACTGGGAAAATGGAATAGCTAGAAATATCAACACAAAAGGACTAGATCTGTCTATAAAGCAGGTAAAAATCCTGTTCATTAAAAAAGAAAAAAAAAAGTTGAAAAGAACCAAAGTTGCTAGAAACTGACCATATTATGGAGTGGACACGCCTGACCCCTTGACCTCTTCACCAGCATTCCTATGAATGACATCACTTGTCCATGCCCAAGTGGGTCCTGACCTTCTACTCACAGAGATGCACCTGTCTCTGCCTCCCAAGTGCTGGGATTAAAGCTGTGCACCACCACACCTGCAATTAATTAATTTAAATGTTTATGTCTATGAATGTTTTACTTTGTGCTTGTACATGCACCATGTGCACACAGTGTCTATGGAGGCCAGAAGAGAACATGGGATCCCCCAGAACACAGTGGTAAGCCACAGTGTGGGTGCCAGAAACTGAACCTCAGTCCTCTGCAAGACCAGCAAGTGCTCTTAATTTTCAGTCCATTTCTGCAGTCCTTGCCAGGCTTGCTGAATGTGTGATTCCAGAGAAGCTGGAGAACTACCTTGATATAGACAGCTTTCTCCAAAAACCAGCCGCTTTTACCTTGTGCCTGTGCTTGAAGCTGTCCCAGAGTTTCCATAGTTCCCATCCTCCCTTGCTTCCCAGAATTCCCACTGGCATTGTTCAAGTTCATTTGCAGCTACGTGATTTTGGACAGTTTCTCATTCTTTTCAAAGACTTACTAGATGTGTCAAGAACTTGCTGACATCATCATGTGAGCTGTTTGTGCAATCTGTTCTGCAGCTTCAAGATTTGGGGATTAGAGAAGAGCAGCCATTGTGCCTCGAGTGCCTGGTTCTATACCTATCCTGGAGTCTGTGGATGATGCTCTTGGTGCTGGGGGCCCTGCCCTGCAGCAGGCCATTTACTTCCAATCATTCACTCTGTGCACGCTGCAGTCAACTCCTCTTCTGGTCAGCATGAAGTAGCTAAACAAGTCATCACTGTCACAGCAGAGGTGGAGACCTGGGCTGGCTTCAGGTCTGGCCAGATGTCTCAGCAATTGGAGGACCCCCTCTGGGATCTCTGCTCCCCAAGAAAGCTCACTCCTTCCATCACCATGGGTGCTTTTTAAATCAATTGTGGGGCTGGCATGGAGAAATGGCATGGATGGGGTGTCATCAATCTCAATCACCTAGCCTGGCTTTCCAGGTCTCTGTCAGTTGTAGGTCATCCTGAATTTCCTGCACATCTGTAGCATGTTGTTTTCCGCCAGCCTGCCCGCCGCTGGTCTGGCGTGCCGGCCCCAAATAACACACTGAAACTCTGTATTTGATACAATCCTGTTGGCCAGTTACCATTATTGTTTATGGGCTAGTTCTGTCTTAATTATTAACCCATTTCTACTTATCTAAGTATTTCCACGTGGTCATCTTATCAGGGAGCCGCGGCCGGTGTCTTCCTTCCTCCCCAGTCTACATCTTGACTTTCCAGTGCCCCAGAAGAGAAGCTTCCAGCCTTGGCCATTTGCATTATTGGTTTCATTTTTTAATTTAATTTTTTCATACAATATTTTTGATTATATTCTTTCTTTCCCTCTACTCCTCTCAGATCTTCCTCATCTCCCTGCCCACCTAATTTCATGTTTTTCTCTCTCTAAAAATAATCCCCAAACAACAACAACAAAAAAATAATCCCAAAACAAACAAAAAATAATCCAATAAGACAAAAATACCACAAAACACACACACACACACACACACACACACAGTGTGTTCTGTATTGGCCAACTATTCCTGGGCATAGGGCCTGCCCTAGAGTGTGGTTAACACTCCACTGAAGAAAATCAATTTTCCCTTTCCCAGCAGGTATCAACTGCAAATAGATTCTTGAGGGATGGAACTGATTATCTGTGTCCTCTTCTCAGTGCTGGGACTTTGTCACATTTGAACCTGTGTAGTCTTGTACATGCTGTCACAGTCTCGAGTCCATGTGTGCTATCCCAGTCACATCTATTTCCTTGGAGTTCTCCACCACCTCTTTCTTTCCCTCTCTTTCTGTCCCTCTTCCATATCCTCAAACCAAATGGGCGATCCTGTCTCTAGGAATCCTCAGACTCAATGTAATGAGCTCCTATCGCCTCCTACTTTATATTCCTCTCTCCACCAAGCCATATCACTTTTTCTCCGCCTCCCTAAGGCTGAGATTAGAAATGTGTGACTCCCAAGTAGTAGGATGAAAGGTGTGAGCCACCACTGCCTGGCTCTGTTTCTCTTTTAGATTGGATAAATCTTGTGTAGCTCAGGCTGGCCTTGAACTCAGAGAGATCTGCCTGCCTCTGCCCAGAGTGCTGGGATTAAGGGTGTGTGTCAACACTGCATGGCCTACATGGCTAACTAGTAGCTAGTTCCACACTCCGATCTTCAGGCAAGCTTTATTTGTTAGAGTATAAACAAATGTCACCACATCCTTGAGCCTTGAGGGAGGACTTTCAGAAAGACATCCCATTTAGAGATGAGTGCACCTAAGTCTTTTACTCTTTGCACATTGTCCAGTTGTGGATCTTTGTGTTAATTACCATCTACTGCAAGAAGCTTCTCTGATGAGTGCTGAGTGATACTCTGATCTATAGATGTAGAAATATGTCATTAGGAGTCACTTTATTGCTATGTTCCTTTAGTAGAATAATAATAATTTTCCCCATGACCTATCTAGTCCTGGTTCTTAGCCACATTAGCAGTGTCAAGTATGGGTTCCTTGATGGAGTGGGCTTAAATTCAGCCAGTGGTTGGTTACTTTTATAACATTGTGACAGCCTGCTTTGAGACAAAACGCCAGCACTGAGAAGGGGATGCAGACATCTAGCTCCACCCCTAACCAGAAGCATACAAAGTGCCCCCTCCATGAGCGCTAGTCAACAGGAGTGAAGCTTCTGGTTGGGCACCAACTCCATTTCTTCATGTTCAATGACTTAGTAAGTTATGTCTTCAGCAAGGAACTCACCATCAGGTTATGGAGGGTAAACAATAGCCTTGACAATAGCCCATTTGGGGGCTCTAGAGACCCCTATAGACAACAACTGAACAAGATGCAACATATTCCTGCCACTGGAAGGTTTACTTGATGGCTTAAGATGTCTGTCTCCCCACCCCCCCACTATATAGTGACTCCATTTAAATTCTTTTCATATGTGTGTTTATTTTAGGAAGCTTATACACTATTCCGTTTCCATATGTCCATATGGCCTTCTAAAAGGCCTTAATATTGTTCCCATAATCCCTCATTTAACCTGTTCTTCCATTCCCCTCCCCCACCTAATCTTCCTGTTATATTTTCCCCTTTACCTCTTTATAACACTATATTCTAATTTGCCCTCTTTGGAAGACCCCCCTTCTCTCCATGGTCCCTTAATAGGTAACTAACATCTATGAATACTTTGATTGAAACTCATAAACCTAAAGCTTAAAAGCTAGCATCCACATATAAGAGAAAAGATACAATATTTGTCCTTTGGGGTCTGGGCTACCATACTCTGGATGATTGTTTCTAGCTCCATCCATTTGCCTGCAAATCTTGTTTTCCTTAACAGCTGAATAATACCTCAATTGTGTAAGTGTACCACATTTATTATTCATTTATCAGTTGACAGAGCTGTAATAAACACGGATGAACAAGTTTCTCTTCAGTAAGATGTAGAGTCCCTTGGGTATATGGCCAAGAGCAGTACATCTGGACCTTGTAGTAGATCAATTTTCAAGTTTTTGAGGAAGCTCCACACTGATTTCCATAGTGCCTGTACCAGTTTGTACTCCTACTGGCAATAAATAACTGTTCAGCTCTTGCCCCTTTCTCATATCCTTGCCAGGATGTGCTGTCATTTATCTTATTGATCTTGGCCATACTGATCAGAGTAAGATTAAATCTTAGCATAGTTTTAACTTGCATTTCCTTGATGTCTAAGTATGTTGGACATTTAAAAAAAAAAAAAAGTGTTTCCCTGCCATTTGTTTTTTATCTTTCGAGAATTCTGTTTAGTTCTATAATCCATTTTAACTGGGTTGTTTTCTTGATGTTCAACTTTTTCAGTTCTTTATGTACTCTAGATACTAACCCTCTATATGATGGATAATTGGTAAGTATTTATCCCATTCTGTAGGCTACATCTTTCCTCTTATGTTGCTATCCTTTCCTGTACAGAATCATTTTAATCTCATGAGGTCTCATTAATCATTGTCAATCTTAGTGCTCGTGCTATCGTGTCCTGTTAGAGAATTCTTCCCTGTGCCAATGAGCTCAAGGCTATTACCACTTTCTCTTCTACCAGGTTCAGTGTATCTTGTTATATACTGAGGTTTTTCACTCATTTGGAATTGAGTTTTATACAGGATTGTAAGTGTGGATCTATTTGCATTCTTCTACATGCAATTGTCTACTTGACCAACACTATTTGTTGAAAATGCTATCATTTAAAAAAAGTGTTTTTCCCACTTTGGTCAAAAATAAGGCGTGTGTATATGTATGTGTGACTTATTTCCTGTCACTGGCTCTGAACATAATCCAGAGTCACACAGTCACCCAAGAAATTTCAAGAAACATAAGAACATGATTTTAAAACCTGTATTCCACCAAATTAGAAAACCTAAAATAAATTGATGATATATATATGTATATATATGTATATATATATATACACACATATACATATATATATATATATATATATGACCTACCAAGGTTAAATCAAGATTAACTAAACATTTTTTAAAAGACCCACACCTCCTAGTGAAATAGAAACAGTCATTAAAAATCTTTCAACTAAGCCATGCATGGTGGTGAATATCTTAATCCCAGCACTTGGAAGGCAGAGGCTGGCCAGTCTCTGAGTTTGAGGCCAGCCTGATCTACAGAGTAAGTTCTAGGACATCCAAGGCTTCATAGAGAAACTCTATCTCAAGAAAAAAGTTTAATGTTGCAACAAATAGAGCCCATCACAGATGAATTTGGTACAACATTCTACCAAACTTTCAAAGAAGAATTAATACCAACACTCCTCAAATTATTCCTCAAAATAGAAACTGAAGGACATTTCCTAATTATTTTTTATGAAGCCCACTATTACTCTGATACCAAAACTACACAAAGACCCACCACAAGAAGAAAGTTATAAACCAATATCCCCTATGAACATAGATAATTAAAATTCTTAATAAAACACTTGCAAACCAAATCAAAGAGCACATAACAAAGATTATCCACCTGATCAAGTTGACTTCAGCCCAGAGAGTCATGGATGGTTCGACATATGTAAATGTGAAAATGTGATCTACCACATGAACAGACTGAACGACAAGAACCACATACTCCTATCAACAGAGGCAGAAAACGGCCTTTTACAACGTCCTTGATAAATGTCCTGGAGAGACTAGGGGTGTAAGGAATATACTTCAGCATTATAAAGGAATGTACATCAACCCACAGCCAACATCATCCTAAAGACAGAGAAACCTGAATGAAGCATTTCCACTCAATCAGGAGAAACACTCTCCCCATGCCTATGTCTTTCTTGATTGCCTGGGCTCTGGTTCTGGCTGTTTCTTTTGGCCTCTAGATATGCTACATTTCTTGCTTTGGCATTTTTTCCTATTTTCTCTTATTGTTTATCTCTTTATTAATGAAAACTTGAGCTCAAACTACCTATGTCAGACACTACCAAAGGTCTAGCCTCTCCATTCTTGCTAGCACACCCTCTGGCTCTTTACAAGACAGTACATCTGTGAGGTTCACAATCACTCATCTTAACTCAGTGAATGAACAAGTGCTTTCAAATGAGATGGTGAGTGCCCTTCAGCTCATGCCCGATCTGGGTGACTATCTAACTCTAGATTATGTTCAGAGCCAGTGACAGGAAATAAGCCACACATACTAATTATAAAATTCTTTGGATCTGCTTTTGATTTTCATGTGCCTGATGTGGTAAAGAAGCAGGAAACAAACTGAAAATAGATCTGGCTTTGGCTCTACCACTAAATATTCACATGGCCTTAAAAACCTTATTTCATATTTATGGGTCTCAGTGTTTCCCCTCACTTAAAGAAATACGGGTGTGTCTCCACATGCCAGCTGCTATGTTAATCTCAGGTAAGGAATATGACCCAACCTCTGTTGGCAGAGAAAAGAAGAAAATGTGAAGGAAGAAAAAGGAGCAAAGGGTAAAAAATGAAGGAAAGTGTAGTTAGTGTATTTTCCCACCTGGTCCCACTGCCATGCCAGCCCCAAATAACATGCAGAGACTCTGTATTTGATATAATTCTGTTGGCCAGTTACTGTCATTTTCTATTGGCTAGCTCTGTTTTAATTATTAACCCATTTCTACTAATCTAAGTATTTCCACGTGGTCTCATCTTATCTGGCCAGAGCAGCTGGCGTTTTACCTCTCCAGTCTCTCCATCTTGACTCCTCCTAACCACTTCCTCTTTTTCTCCTAGTCTCCTAGCCCCACCTATCTTGCTTTCCTATTGGCCAACAGTGCTTTATCCCACTTCTGACACCATTATGTTATGAGCAGGTTTTCCCCCCACCACCAATCTGTAATTGTAGCTAGTTGTTTTCCGCTAGCCCGCCTGGTCATATTTACAGAATAGCATCTCCCATCAGGAAAGGATGGAATAAACCAGTGAATACATTTTCACAAATTTTAAAATGAAGCAGGTGTCTCTCAAATGCTTAATGGCAGCTGCAAGATGCTTCATGGCAAGATGGCGTTGATTTCCATTGTGCTCTTGAATAACGCACTGTCCTTGCTCTCTTGGCCCTGACTCTGTGGTCTTTCCTTTCCTTCTGGACCATGTCAACCCCATGTCCTGCTCAGTCTTGGCATTTGTTGAACGCCCTGTGCTAGAATAACCCCACATCCCCATACACTCTGACTTCCATTTCACCCATACTTTCCCCCAGTTCTTCTCATAAAGAACATCTCTGCCTGAAACAGCTCTCTGTCTCCCAAGGCCTATCTTCTCTTGCTTTCTCCTTTCTTAGCATTTACTTTCTCCTGAAGTAATGTCTTTTCCTTCATTTGTTCTTGGAGTTGTGGATATAAATTCAATGGCAAAAAGGTGTCTACATCCATAGCTGCTAAGGCCAGGCCTGAAAGGAGCCAGGTGATTCTTGAGACCTAAGCTGCTGACTATATAGGATTTGGGGACTCAACACAAGGCAGTTTTGTGACTGTACATCCTCTGCTCTGCTCTAGTACTTGGTGTAGGAGGAAGTCTTGGGCAGAATGTGAATCTTGGTCACATTCCTTTGCCACCTTCTACTAGCTAAACTTCCAAAGCAGTAAGAGACCCAGGAAGCCGAGAACATAGGAGGTTTTTGAAATTGTTCAGAGAAACTGGAGAATTAGAAACAAAATTCTGCTTTACCAAGGTTAGAGAGCAAAACATTCTAGAACGAAGGACCACATACTCAAATGCCTACCTGGAAGGTCACATGTAAGTTGGCAAATCTGTAAGGAACAGGTGCAGACAGATTCAGGGGACATCTCTTCCCTTTAGATCTTCTAGCACAGATTGAAAAGTGCTCTATGTGAGCCCTTGTGATGGTTTCTTGGCAAGCCAGTTGGCAGTGGCCTTCAAGATGCGTCTAGCAACTGAGGGAAGCTGGTGATCATCCCCCAGAACAGTAAGACATCTCTGAGCACATAAAGTTAGAAGACACAAATACATCATAAAAGCATTAGCATATGTGCCACCAACAGGAGTTATTTTTAAAAGGTTTCATCAAAAGTGACATGACATGTGACTTTTTGGTGGTTGAGGAATCCAATGGTGGTGTTTCCATTTTTGCCATTTTTAAATTCACTACTTGGTGATATGAGCTATTATTTTTTTTTTTTTTTTTGGGTTGTTTGCTAACTGACCTCCAGACTTTCTCCTCATGCAGAAGTGAAACTCTATACCCATTGTTAACTGATTTCCACTCCATACATAGCCTCTGGCAACCACAATTCCATTTCTCAATTTCTGTGAGATTGATTTCTACAGCTCCTTTATGGAATTCTATGTTTGTCTTTTTGTTATTAGATTGTTTTACTTAGCAGCACAACGATCTCAAGTTTTGCCCATGGTGTAGCCTTTGTCCAAGCTTCCCTTCTGTTTATGTTGAACAAGACTCCACTGAATGTCCAACTATCTATTGATAGACACATGGGTTGCATCTACTGTTGTTCTTTTGATACAGCTGCTGTGATGCAGCTGCTATGGCCTAAGAAACACAAACACGAGATTCAGTGCCCACGTGGAGTTTATTGAGAGAGGGGGAGAGGAAAGAGGGGGGTAGCTGGTGGCCAACCGAAAGCGGAGAGGGGGGGGGCAAGAGAGACGGGCAAGAGAGAGGGAGATGAGAGAGAGGGACAAGAGAGAGAGGCCAAGATAGAGATGCGCTTGGCGCGCTTGCTTTGAAAGGGGAGCTTGCGCATGCGTAACCCAGTCTCCGCCCAGCCAGGTGAAAGCTAGGTAAGGCCTGACAGTGATTACGTGGCCATAGGCGTCCTGCCCATCAGAGGCGGGGCCCACAGACTGCCGAGCCTCAACATCTACTTTTTGGTGATTTGAATAATGCTTTCTGTGAACATGAATTTGAGATGTACCATTCATTTTTCCTAGCTATGTACCAAAGTGGTATTGTGAATCAAAAGGAAATCCTGCTTTTAGTTCAGCTCAGAGGCTGCACTACTTAGCTCCCATTGATGACGAAGGTTCCAGTTTGTCCATACCTTTCCCAACTTATCAGTTTCTGTTTTGTTTTGTTTTTATTCTAATCCCCCCAATAAGTGTGAGGTGATACCATATCTTTGAAAATATCCTTGGTATTTTGATAGGATTTCTGCTGAATCTGTAGATCCCTTTGCAACTACTGATGTCTATGCGATATTAGATTTCCCAAAGCCTTTTCATGGACTTGTGTTCTCTTTAATATCATCCAGCACGTTTTATTGCTTTCATTGCATATGCCACTTGTTTGTGCATAAAAGTATTTTATTATTTTGGATACTATGTTAAGTTGAATTATTTTCTTAGTTTCCTTCTCAGATTATTCTATCTTGATGAAGAGAAAATGAATTTTGTATGTTTGCCTTATATCTTGCAACTTTGCTGAATTTGCCTATGGGTTATGGATATGTCCCTACATTCATGAAGTACATGTGTATAAATGTATGCTTTAAAGGTTTTTACATATGTCTTTTCTCTATTTTTCTTGTCTGATTCCTGTCTGGAACTTTCAGTTGAACCCAGGTGATACAAATGAGGTCTCTTGTCATATACCTCATCTTTGACTATGATGTTAGCTCTCTGTTCTTCGTGTATATTCTATACTATGTTCACATGATTTCTTTCTATTTCTGTTTTCATTATTTCTTTTTCATTAAAAGGTCAAATGTTTTTGGTTTTGGTTTTGGTTTTTTTCTGTCTGCATCTACATTGAGGACATTGAAGATAAATGTTTTCTTATTGTGTTTGTTTTTAGTATCAGGAGGAATTTACAGCTGAGGGAACAGTGGGGTTTGAACTTTTCTTAGTATGGAGTCTTCATGAACGGCTCCACCCACTTGATAGTAACATGTCTAGTCATAGTCTTGGTAGATTGTGTTTCTAGAATATAACACATTCCATGCTAGGTAACCAGTTTACATAAGCTTGTAACCCTTGGGAATCCCCTAAAATTACTTGCAGTGTGCCATTTTCCTTTTGTCTTTTATTTATTTGGGTCTTCTCTATTCCTCATAATACAACTAACAGTCTAACGATTTTGTTGATATTTACAAAGAACAAATTCTTGCCTTGTTAATTCTATTGCTTTTCTATTCTTATTTTATTGTTTTGTTCCAATCTTGATTGGTTCCTGTTTCTGCTTTGGTTCATCTTTTTCTGGTCCTATACAGTGTAACCTCCAGCTTTTTACTTACTATCTTCTCCTTTAGTATGTTAACAGGCTATAAATTTCCTTCTTATTGATTTTATCGGCTGTGTACCCATCTTCTTAAGCTAGTTTCTCATTTCCCTTGTAATTTCTTCTGTAGTCTCTTGGTTGTTTCAAAGTATATTCATGTTATCTTTCCAGTTTCTCAATGCTAGTAATGTCTAGTTCCAGTCCATCATGACTGGGTATGACTTCAATCTTCTTAATTTACTGAGAGTTGTTTGTGGCCTCATGTATGGCCTGTCTTGGAGAACATTCCATGTGCACCTGGATAGTGCACATTTTACTCCTGTTGGGTATATGTTCTTTACATGTTTGTTAGATATAATTGGACTTTGGTGGTATTTGTTTTCCAGACTTCCTTATTGAGCTTCTATGAGGTTATTTATTCACTATTTAAAGAGAAGGCATTAAATTTTCCTGTCATTTTTGCACTTCTCTCTAATTCTCCCTTCGATTTCACCAGCATTTGTTTTATAAATTTAGAGGCTCTAATGTATGATACATATATGTTCATAACTATTTTATCTCCATGGGAAATTAATCTTTTGATCATTATATAATATATGTGCTTGTCTTTTATAAGTCTTTAATTTAAAGTATATTTTGTGTGGTATTAGTATATATGCTTATGATTTTTGTGGGATTTTTTTTCCCACCTGTTCATTTTTGCTATGTTGAAGATCACACCTAGGCCTTTTCACATGCTAGGCAAGTGTTCTCCCCCTGAGCACTCTAGTCACTTTAATGTCCTTAGGTATAAAATGAGTTTTGATGAATGACTTTTTTTCTTGTTTTTTACTAGTTCTCTGAAAATTTCATATAGTGTATTTTAATCATATTCACTCCCTCCTCCCCATTATTCCCAGTTCCCTTTCTCCTTTCTTTTTCACCCAAATTTGTGTTCTTTTTTTTTCTCCATACATCAGTACAGTTTGTGCTATCAATATACTCTTGGATGTATGGCTTTTGCTGGAGCATCATCAGCCAATGGGGGGCCACACCCTTAAATCCTTTGCTCTCTTGTAGCTATCAATTGCCAATAGCTCCTTATCTAGTGTTGAGACTGCACTCACCTCCACTCTCTATGCTAGAATTTTGTCAGCCTTGAGCTTGTGTGGGTCTTGTGCATGTTGTCTCAGTTACTATGAGTTTCTATGTACAACTTCCCTGAACTGTCTTCTGCCAGCCATATCTTCCACAATTATATCTGTTCCTTGCATGTGTGTGGTGAGGCACAATAATAGCTGTCCCATTTAGGGTTGAACATTCCACAGTCCATTATTTTCTGTGCATTAACCAGTAGTATGCCTGTGTTAAGTGTTAATTACTGCATTTTCTGATGAGGGTCAAAATATGCACTATTCTGTGAGTATAATATTGTCACTAAGAGTCCGTTTAAAACTATTCCTATATAGCTAAATAGTAGTAGCAATTTCTCCCCTAGGTCCTATGATCCATCTCCATACAGGTTATTGTCTCTGATAATGGTGCCAGGTGTGGATTTCATTTTGTGGAGCAGGCCTTACATCCAATCAGAAAGTGATTGGTTGCTCCCATGATGATCATGCCATTGGTGCAACAGGGGCTGTGTGTTGCCAGGCAGGTCATTTTTGAAGGTCACAGGGTTCACACCTGGGTAAGATTGATGATTACTTTATCCCTCCAGCAGCATGTGCAGCACCTTTTAACACTATGAAAGCTAACCAGTAGGGTTAACACTTCCAAGTCATTACCCAATTTGATTTCTCCATGTTCTATAACCCAAGTATTGTGCTGAGTTCAGCAATACAGTCTCACTGTTGAGTTCAGGATGGTGACCAGTGGCATTAGCAATCATCTTTAATGTTTGGGTGTCTATGGGACTTCACTTGCCAACAACTCCAGAAGGTAACCCATTCCAGGTACAGGGTTTTTTATTTCATGTTCTATGGTGTCCAGTAGAGGCACTGTCACCTCATTATAAGGTAACTACATCTAAATCCTTTTCATATGTGCATGTCTTTTAGGAAGATTCTACAATGCTAGGCTTTCATATGACTTTTATTTGAAGTGTTTTTATCCAAATAACATTTTGAAATGTTATTAATCCTTTCCTATATTCCCTGCTCTACCCTGCCTTCCCATCTCCCTCCACATTTAACACTTCCTGTTCCACTATCCCGTTAACCCTTTCTATCATGTCATTCTAACTCCCCTTCTTTGAAATCCACCCAGATCCTTTGCTAATTTCCTGACCTTTATGAGTATTACAAATGGACGTATACATTTCTGAATACTCAAAACTAATGCCCACCAATGAGAGAAAACATATGATGTTCATATGTCTCGGTTGTCTCACTCAGAATGGCATTTACCTGCAAACTTCACAATTTCATTTTTTCTTAATAATTGAATAATACTCTGTTGTTAAATGTAGCACATTTCCATTATCCATTGTCACTGATGGACATCCAGACTGTCTCAACTCTAGACTCTGAAAATGGAGAGGAACACTCACTCACTGCGGGTCAGAGTGCAAACTGGTTTCGTCACTGTGGAGATCAGTGTGAGGCTCTTCAAAATGCTAGAAATGATCAGATCAAGCATGTAATCCAGCTACACAGCACCCTTGGGCACACATCCAAAGGGCTCTATAGCCCACAGAAGAGATACACGTGTGTTACATTAATAGAGGGCTTTAATCTTACTTATATTTGGTGTAATTGGAGACAGGGAAAATTGTTGTTGCCTTTCTGTTTTGTTTTGTTTTCTTTATGTCTTGAAGCTTTTTGGTTCCTCCAAGAAGAGTATTTGATGTAGCTTCTATTTATAATCATATCCAATGCTAAAATTGGAGATTGAGCAGATCTATGAATTTTAAGATATCTACAGTCCTTTGCTGAACATATATTTGATGAGTCTGTTGTATAAAAATAGATGATAGAAAGATATTCTGAGTGGATGCATGAGATAGTGGCCCTAAAAATATTTGGGTTGACATAGCTTCCTATCAATATAAGCTAAATATATTTGGAGACAGCTCTCATTAGCAAAGTTTATTCTACGCTCATTGGGTACATCAACATCCATAGTAGGTACTTTTCCCGCTGAAAACTTTGTGTTCTTAAAAGAAAAGTGAAATTATTTCAGGTTGATTTCTCATACATGTCAATTATGAAGATATCAAAATACGGGCATGTTTTTTAAAATGTATTCTTCAGTAGCATACTGTGTCACAGAATAAAAAACAGCTATAGCTAAGAAACTGACTCAAGTACAAGAACCAGCATAAAGAATAAATATTATGCTAATGCTGGAACTCAAAATATGCAAAATAAGCTTTAATTTTTTATTTTTGAAAATAACTTTGAATACAAGTGTAAAGATTGTTAATAAAATACAATTAATTAGTTATTAAATACCTTTTTTCAAAATCATAGTGGGACACCTTTTTTCAAAATCATAGTGGGACTTCCTCAAACTTAGAAGCTTCTGTAAGGCAAAGGACACAGTTGACAAAACCAACGGCAGCCCACAGACTGAGAAAAAAATTTTTCCAATCCTACATCTGACAAAGGGCTGATCTCCAAAATACACAAAGAACTCAAGGAACTAGTCAACAAAACACCAAATAGCCCTATTAAAAAATGGGGTACAGAATTGAAGAAGGAATTCTCAATAGAGGAAATCAAAGAGGCTGAAAGACATTTAAGAAAATGTTCAACATCCTTAGCTATCAGGGAAATGCAAATGAAAACAACTTTGAGATACCATCTTACTCCTGCCAGAATGGCTAAAATTAGAAACACCAATGACAACTTATGCTGGAGAGGATGTGGAGAAAGGGGAACACTCCTCCACTGCTAGTGGGAGTGCAAACTTGTACAGCCATTTTGGAGATCAGTATGGCGGTTCCTCAGGAAAATGGGAATTAACTTACCACAGGACCCAGCAATTCCCCTCTTAGGTATATACCCAAATGACTCACATCCATGCAACAAAGACATGTGCTCAACTATGTTTATAGCAGCATTATTTGTAATAGCAAGAACCTGGAAGCAACCTAGATGCCCCTCAACTGAAGAATGGGTAAAGAAGATGTGGCACATCTACACAATGGAATACTACGCTACAGAAAAAATAATGGAATCTTGAAATTTGCAGGAAAGTGGATGGAACTTGAAGAAACCATCCTGAATGAGGTAACCCAGTCACAAAAAGAGGAACAGGGTATGTATTCGCTCATATATGAATTTTAAACGTAGAGCAAAGGATCACCAGCCTATAATACACACCACCAGACAAAATGGGATACAAGGTGTATTCTAAGAGATTCATATATGGTCCCTCACAAAAGGGGGAAGGGACAAGTCCCACCCAGAGCACATGGGAAATGGGGGGGCAGTGAATGGAGAGAGAACTAGGAGCAAGAGAAGGGGAGGAGAGGAAAACACGTGGGACTAGATAGATTGAGTCGGGGGGGACATAAAAGAGGGAGCCATTATTGGTTTGAAGAGAAAACTGAACCTAAAGAAAGGTCTAGAAAACTACAAGACCGACTCCAACTAATAATTCGAGCAACCACGGAAAGGCTACCATAAATGCCCTTCCCTGATAGTGAGATCATCAACAAAATTATCCACCATCATGGAGCCCTCATCTAGTACCTGTTGGAAACAGAAGCAAACACCCATAACCAAACACTGAGTCAAACTAGAATCCAGATGCAAAGAGAGGAGACAAGACCAGGTTGCAGAAACACACAAAGACAGTTGACCTGAACAAGGAGGAGCTAATGCCCCCACCCAGACTGATAACTGGGAACCCAGCATGGGACTGACTCAGACCCCCTGATTATGGGTCTCAGCTAGAAGGACTGAGCAGTCTGGGGGACCTCAGACAGTAGAAACAGGATGTATTCCTGGCGCACAAAAGGACCTTGGGGACACATCCCCCATGGAGGGATACTCCCTTAACCTAGAGACAAGAGAGAAGTCCTAATCCCTACTTCAAATGACTTGACAGATTTATATGACCCAACCTGGATAGCATAGCCCTACAAGTGGAATGGGGGTGGGGAATGGGAGGAGAGATTGGCCAGGGTGCATGTCACAGGGGAAAGAGGGAGGAAGGGAGGGAGAGAGAGGGAGGGAGGAAGGAAGGGACAGAGGGAGGGAGGAAGGGAAAGAGGGAGGGAGAGAGGGAAGGCTGGAGGAAGGGAGGGAGGGTTGGAGGGAGGAAGGGAGAGGAAACTGGGATCCACATGTAAAAATTTTAAATTATATTATTAATAAAAAAAGAAGGAAAAAAAGAAAAATCATTTGCTTCTAAAACTGCACATAAGACACAGGCATACCTGTGCTCTGAACACATGCCTCTGACCCCGTGAGTACTTTTCCTAGGCTCTGTCCCCAGAGGAGGCTGTCACCCACAGACTGAGCTCACCACTGCCAGGAGAGGACTGAGGAGATGACAACCAGGTAGAGAAAATGTCCCCAGCTGGTTCTGGCACAGCCAGACTAATCCTGATGTGGAAAGGAAATTTTCTCCCAGGCAATTATCTATGAAGGGTTTTAGAAAATATGTCAGAATTTAAAAGACCACACTGTAACGAAAGAGGGGTCATATAGACGACTTTGGATAGACAAGTAAAAAGTCACAGAGTGGCACATTCACCACAGCAGGTACCAAGTGTACCCTGGATACATGGAAGGTCCTCTGACCTTAACCTTGCAACATATGAAGTAAAGTGGCCTGCAGGCCACACCTTACAGGGGATGGCAGATCAGCTGCCCCACTACCCAGTCTAACCAGGAGGAGAGGGTGTGGAGAGCCCATATGGAAGCAGGGGGAAAAAGTAAACAATTTGTTTTGTTTTGTTTTTACACACACACACACACACACACACACACACCACAACACACACAAACTGTAATCAACTGGAATGTTTAATGTTTCAAATAAATGGGCTTGGGAATCACTTAGGAGCAGTGGTTAACTAGAGGCCTCCTTAACTCAACCAGAGACCATCATGCCCTGTCTTGGATATGACCTGTGACAACCTAGACACCCCGGGCATCACATCCCACTCTGGCACAGCTAATCAGATCCCCCTGCAGCCAAGAGTGATGCACACATTATTCTCCCCACATTAAACACCCCATTTACGTCCAGCATTAAAAAATTTGTTTCTTGGTAAAGGTCAAGGAAAGCAAACAGTGCTTGAATTTGATTGAGCTAATCATCAGTCACTCACTGCCAGGAACAGAGACAGGAAGACATTTAATGCAGGAAATCAGCTGCAATTAGCATAATATGGTCTTTGTGTCTCTAAGTTGAATTTCTTCTTTCAAAATACTTCATATATAGCTGTAGGAATGTTGCCAAGTACGAACCCATCTTACCATTTTATGGCAGCTTGCTCTTTTCAGTAGTAAATCTAGCAAAAACAAGATGCCAGTCCTGTATGCCAGTGATTCAGTGGGGCATTAGAGCAAAATCAAAGCACAAGATAAAAGCCAGACCTCACATACTTGGTTAGAATAGGCCTGAGAGGGTGTGGTCCATGTTCCAGTACTGATTCCATGCCAGAATGCATCGCCAATTAGGGTCAGGTTCAGAAGTTGAAAAGGACTTGTGAGTTGTTCAGGGTGGCAGGTAAGCAATGATAGCTGCTACAGAGCATGTGAGGGAGCAAGTCACGGTCACATAACTCCCTTCTTAGACTACCACTGCTACCACCTTTCCCTTGTAACCTTGGTGAGTTCATTTCACATAGTTTAACTTGCCAACTGCAAAATAGAAATAGCTACACAAGGAGAGTCACCCATAGTGGACTGACAGTGATAATAGTGTCACAATAGTGACAATGTGTGGTTTTTATGCTGTTTGTTCCACTTCTCTGAAACAAAATCATAGTATATTATAGATATTTAAATGTTCTTTCACCATTATATGTCATAGTTTCCTTAGTATTCTATTGTATGATAGAATATCCTATAACAAATACTAATCTGTATTTTTCACAGTTTTTAATTGATTCATGTGTGTGTGTGTGTGTGTGTGTGTGTGTGTGTGTGTGTGTGTGTGTACATGCACACTCATGTACACGCAGCAGTCAAAGGACAACTTTTGAAAGTTGGTTCTTTCTTTCTATCATGTGGGCCTTAAGAATCAAACTCAAGCCATCAGCTTGGCAGCAAGTCTCTTTACCTGTTGAGCCATCTCACCAGCCCTCTTACATGGTTTTGAAGAGAGTTTATACAGGAGGTCATTAGAGGGACAGTGCATCATACTTCTGCAGTCAATTCGAAGCTGAGTGATGCTGTCCTTACCACTCCTGCCCAACACATCGTCATTCACCACAATGAGATAGAAACACCTCTGAGGCTGATGCCTGACTAACAGCTACTGAGTTGTACAGGAAAGTCCAGGGAAATGAGCTGTCCCTTAATGAACTTAATAACAAATCACTTACACCATGATCAATCACATTTTCAATCACTTTTAATATTTTTTTCAGATGTAGTGATGAGTATAGAGAAGAAATTGACTTTTCCAAATTATCTTGAATTATATAAACACAATAAAAATTTTGAAAACAAAAACCAAGAACTTTGAAACTTAAAAGTTAAATAGCCAAGCATGCACCCAACACCAGTGAAGGACAGGGGTCTCTCTCTGCTGTCTTCCATGCTGCAGACACACTTAAAAACACATTCCACCACCATGCGTGCAAGTTACCCAGTATCTCCCACTGGGGTTTGTTTTTAACACTGAATAATTTGTGTGTCACAGGTAGTTGTGATGGAAATGTTTACAGTGCTCTCTGTGTGGCAAACAATCTGTCACTTAGATAAGAGGATTTTATTGGCTATGAATAGGCTGTGTACACATATCCCTCCCATAACAGCACATGTGGAAACCTAAATCCTCAGCTGCACATACTGTGTGGACACATCTTCTTACAGTGTGACCAAGCCTGCACCTGCATCAGTCTGCACACATACCTGCTTTAAACAATGGAATTGAGTCATCGCTTTAACAACCTCTTGATAATTTGTATATAAACACGTCCCAGAACAAATCCCCAAAATAAGGAGATGAACTGTCTTGAGGGGAAAGAGCAATAAGGTGAAATGTGTTCTCTAAGTGAATTTTCAGGAAGATTCCCCTACTTATGTGTAGGCAGAGTTGGGTATGCACAATTAGCATGGGATGCATCACTGGAACTGACATGTGCAGTGAGCAAAGGCTGACACAATTCAAGCCTGTCAATCCAACAACCACAGTCACTATACTCCCTAGCAACTAAATCCCTCCTGGTCTTGAACAGCATAAGACGAAGCCACAAACAATAACCTGGAAATTTGAGTAGTCTCCACACACAGCATTTCCTGATGTGTATAACTGATTTTTTTTTCTTCCTTCTTTTCTTTTTTGTTCTTTTGGTTTTGGCCTCTGACTTTCCAGTGCTGAGACTAAAGACATGCAGACACTACTTCCTTTTTGGATAACTTTCTTGTGACTTTGTGCTGTGTGTGCCTTTATTTCAAGTTTTGAATAAGGGGCCAAGAACCTGAAAAAATCTGGTCCAGATGCTGACCGCTGATAACAGCTCTCTAGCTAACAACTGGGCTTTGTACTGGAGTCAACCGAAAGTCCTGAGCAGCCTTGCCAGCTCTGCCGCCTGGAGCACACACAGTGTCTCTTCAGACGGCTCCACTCTGTGTGTGGGGCTTCTCTTGGTGGCCATCCCTGGGTTCTGGTATCCCCAACATCCTGGGTTCTCCACAGCTTCATGCAGTGACCTCTCAGAGCCTCCTTCAGGGACTCTGACCCTGCCACACAGCCTGGTGCTGCTCTCTGAAACCATGGCACAAGACTTGCTGAGGTTCCAATTTTGCATCTTTTGTGCTTGAATAGCTAGCACTTCTCAGATGGTGCTAGGTTCAAACATCAGCAGGAGATGTGGCCTGGGTGCCTGGGACCACAGCTGTGTCTTGTGCCTGTGTTGAGCCTGAGGGCACACTCTCTGGACAATTTGTGCCTGTGCTGAGCCTGAGGGCACACTCTCTGGACACTTTGTGCCTGTGCTGAGCCTGAGGGCACACTCTCTGGACACTTTGTGCCTGTGCTGAGCCTGAGGGCACACTCTCTGGACACTTTGTGCCTGTGCTGAGCCTGAGGGCACACTCTCTGGACACTTTGTGCCTGTGCTGAGCCTGAGGGCACACTCTCTGGACACTGGCTTTTGAGGATTGAGAGTGCCCTTCACCTGCACTCTAGCCCAGGCCCCCTCTTTTCAACTAAATTTGCATTCTCACAATTTGGAGCTCCCCTTTTATTTTTGGTGGGGACTTGCCCTGGGGCACATTTGCTATTGCCCCATTGCTTAGCAGGGTGCTCCTCTTTAATACTTACAGCCTTTATTCTGACATGCTCCTTGGCTTCAACTTTTAACTTTACATTCTTTCCTCCTCAACTGTATTTTTAAAAACTATGCATTTTTCTTCCCAACTTTTTGGTTTTTCCTCCCATGTAGACTTAGAAAAGTGCATTAAGAAGTAGCCACAGCACAGCCTTCAACTTTATTCAAATTCCCAGGGTATGGGCAGAATGGATTGTGATTCTTGCGTAAAATATCACACAGAATGGCTCTATTTTTCCCTCTTATGTAATCTAGAACACTAGCTAGGTAATGATTCTGCCCACATTTAGAGTGTGTCTAGTCACCTCGGTTACTGTGGTTAAGATAATCCCTTACAGGTAGCCTAGAGGCTGACCTCCTAGGCAATTCTAGATCTTGTCAAGTGAACAATAACTATTAACCATCACACCCTGTTCTATTCTCCTGTAGACCAGGCTGGTCTCAAACTCACAGACATCCACCTGCCTCTGGCTCCTGAGTGCTGGGGTTAAAGTTGTGTACCACCACCGCCCAGCTAAAAGAAATAAATTCTCACATGTTTGCCATACATACTAACTACTCTTGTAGCCATTTCTCTCCACTCTTTGGGAAATTCCAACCTCAGTGTGTTACAAACAGGTTTACTCCTAATTTCAGTGTTTGAATCCGGCTCTGGGCCCAAGAAATTAGTTACTGCGTTTTTATATACATCATGATAGAAAAGCAGCAGTTTCTAGGCTGGCAAGAGACAGACTGTACAGACACGAGTTTAGGTCAGTTTAGAACAACCCAGGAGTGGCCTTGTGCAGGGCCAAGTTCATACACTAGAAGCAGCTGCTTCGGGATAGCAGGTCCTGCCCTGTCTCCAGTGTGTGTTGCCTAGCCTGTGCCTCTTTGGAAGTATGGAGGACATCCCTTGGGAAAGGCTCAGCCTGCCGAGAAGCGTGACTCGTGCAGCCTTTGCTCTGCTTCCTGCCTTCAGATTCAAACTTTCCTCTACTTGCTGTATGTGCTCAATCTAAAACGTCTCTCCAACAGCTGTAGCTCCAGCTGTACATGAATCGGTAACAAGCTAAACATATTGGCACAGCATGCTGTACACAGGGCTTACAGAGCCAAGGAACTTGTCTACCCGAAGTTCCTATATGTATTTGAAATTCAGAGGGATATTGACAAAATGCCTGAATGAGCATATAAATTCCTAGACATTGTCTCAGTAAATAGCCAGACCATCACGTAGAATTAGAAAGACTCACGTTAACTTCACCTCAGCAACAAACATGAACCCTGGCTAGGGAATCCAGACTGCTAATTCCCAGAAATTATTTTACACAGAATGGAAAACATTACCATGTCTTCCAGGTGGCATGGTTAATATTTAGACATAGTGATTAGCAGCATCTTGAGATGTCAGTCATTATTTAGAAACAAGCACTGTATCTATGAAGACTATCAGGCATGATCTGTGGTTCTTAATTAGAGCAACTAAGCAACTAAATCGCATCTCCTGTCAATTAGTGCTTACCTTTCAACACAGTTGAAAGAGGTAAATTTCTCCAACAGGTAATCAAGGATACTTGGTATATACTTTGCTTAATCTCAGTTTTGGAACAAATAATTTGTCTTTTAAAGCCAAAGAGATGAGTTCCGAAGATAACCTTTCATTAAGCCAGTATTAATACAATTAGAGACTATTCCCCACTCTCTACCTAAGCACTAGGGTGTGGTGGTGGTGTGGGGTCAGATCCAGTCCAACCAAGTTCTTCAACTTACACTTATCCTGCTTGCCATCCTCCCAGCCATACTCCACAGACAAGCAGCCCTCCATGAGACATAAACACTGTGGCAGAGTCCAGGCCTCCAGGAGAAACCACATCATTCAATGTCACGGTGGGGATGGGTCACAACAGAATATGAGCAGATCTCCAGAAGGTGCGTTGCTTTCTGGGTAAAGACGCATAACTCAGCGCACTCACCCTTTCACCTCCTGTCTCTCCAGGCCTGGATCCCAACAACTCCCCGCCCTACGGTGCCTCACAAGGCTACACTCAAAGTTCCTGGAACTTGGGAAATATGAGAAAAGTCTAGGCATCAGATGTGGGCCAGGGCATCCACTGGTTAACCTGTAACAGGGAATATGCCTGAATCTATAAAATCTCCTAAAAACCTAGCAGTTAAACCATTTTTGTTTTATGTTTTAGCAGAACCCCACAGGCGACAGCTGAGGGTTAGCAAAGCACTTTGTTGATAGAAATACCTCTGTGGTGCCAGAAACAACAGTTCACTGGCCTCCAAGCGCTTCATCTTGAGATCACATGCTGTCTTTTTCACTCCTAGAAGCAAATGAAATGCCCCGAACATATTTGTGGCACAAACGTTATTTAGACACCTCTTTTATATTATTCAGTCAGAACACTAGCATATACACTGAACTTGACTGACAGTCCACCCCTAGGCCCTGCCCTCCCTATGACCATCCTCATTGGGAGGACAGTATTACAGTAGTTATGTAGTCTCACATTTTCTATTTATATGTAAATATATGCATGCTTGTTTTGCATATAATTATGCTAGGCTCATTATTCATCTTAGAACCATGAGTTAGTACTATCATTTTATACATAACTTATCCCCACTCCCCACTGAAGAACACGTTAGGTTGCTCTCTTTTTTATTACTTCATTGCTTGCTTATTTTCCTTTCCTCCTTTTTTAAAAAATTATTTATTTATAATCTATGTATACATGCTCTGCATGCATGCATGGATACCAGAAGAGGGCATAAGATCCTATTATAGATGATTGTGAGCCACCATGTGGTTGCTGAGAATTGAACTCACGACCTCTGGAAAAGCAGCCAGTGGTCTTAACTGCTGAGCCATCTCTCCAGCCAACTTTTCCTCTTAGTATCGATGGAGCCACATGTCCCGGTGTATTCATCTTTATAAGCGAGGTGCAAATGTGTCTGTAGGACAGTTTCCTAAAATAGGAATAGCTGAGTCAAATATTCAAATATTAATAGCTATGACTAAACTGACTTCAAGAAAGACCTAGCCAATTAGCACTTATCACTGAACATTATAAGTGCCTATATTTAAAAGGTTGATGTTCAAAGACTGTCTCCCTCACGTCTGTACTTGGTGTTTTGGATCCCTTTGTCCCTCTTCCCAGTGTGGCCACAATAAATAAACCTTTCCCTGTTTTTTTGTTATAACTCTGTAATTGGCATAAAGAGACAGGCAGGGCTTGTGGGTGCTGCTGGAATCCAGGCTTCACCTAAAAAAACCCCATTACAGATGGAGTACATGGATCCATTCCTGGCACTGAAGACCCTGAGTCTGCAGCCTACATCCTTCGGTGCTGGGGCACCCAACCAATGCCCCTATGCTCACACGGAGACCAGCTTTGTAGGTTTTCAGATGACCTAAAGAACCGTGAGGCCCCACGTTTTTCTACTTCTTAAGATTTCTAGCTGGGAAGACATTCTATGAATTAAGGTTTAGTGAACTTTACATGCAAAGCCAGGGTTTCGGTGAGCTAGGAGCTGACCTCTGAACACCTATTCCTAAGACCTATTAAGATTTTAAAATCTGTCTAGAAGGGAATTTTAATATATTGTATTTTCCTAAAAGTCATATTCATGTAGACCTGCAAGTTGACAGAAAATTACACATATCCCTCTTTCCAGAATGTAAAGTGGTATTTGCAGTGGTAACCCTTTCCATCTCTAAGTCCTGTCTTTCTCTTGTAAAGAGTTGTCAATTTTACTGATCATTTCAAAGGCTATTTTTTTTTATTAATCAAGTCTATGGCTTTTTACAATTCTTCATCTTAAGATTTGTACTTTATTCTGTCCTGCTTTTTCTGGTTTTATATAGATAATTTTGCCTGGCTTTTGGAGTAAAACATCCAGTTCATTTATTTTTAATATTTAATCTTACACATTTAAAACAAAATATTCACCAAGCATATATCTGCATATTACACAATGTTATAATTGTCTAACTTCCAATTTCCATCTGATATTTTTCACAAAGATTTTATTCAGATTAAAATTTCACATTTGTTAATGTGAAGATTAATGTTACCAATTTAAAAGAATCTAGAATCTCTTTCTACCTCCCTCCTTCCCGTCCCCAGGCAGGGGACCCTGCCATGTGTAAGTAGAGAAAGTCAAATGAGCACTAACAAAAATCCATCACTTTGTGCTTCTTGAGTCACTATGGATACAATGAGATCAGTTTCTGCTGCCTCAACTTCTCCATGATGGATTGTGGACTCTGGAACTGTGAGTCAGAGTAAGCCTTCTTCTCCTTAGGATGCTTTTGTCCTTAGTATGTTATCACAGCAGCAGGAGATGAGGCTAAGGCAGCTGGGTTTATTTTTCTCATCCTGTAGGCATTTGTTATTGCAGGTCTTCTTCATGAGCTCCATGGATCTGATTCTCCCCCATGTCTGAGTTCTCTGGGCATAACTAGCTGTAGTGAGAGAGGCTGAGCTCACACCTAACAGAGTTTAAAATGAGAAAATTAATTTCAAAGAGTATTTGCTACCGTTCCTACTTTTATTGTGAAAATGAATGTCTCACAGGCTAACCCTCAGCTTTGGTATCATTTTCCTTTGAGATGTCTGGTCCTCACTCTTGGGGTTAGGCTTCTCACTGGTGATCTATAGAAGAGGCTCAGACTGGCTGCCCTCCCATCTTCAGCTGCAACTCATTGTCGATGTCAGACTACAGTGTGAAGTTCTATTTGTCTGGCACTAGGCATGTGAGAAATTCTGACACAGCAGATCTGTGATGCAGTCTAGCACTTATCTTTTAAAAGATTCTCAGAAGGAATTAAAATGTCCAATTCAGTTGAAAACCAGTTTTAATAAATGTAAATAAAATATACACATAATAACAAAGAAGTAGAGGCCATGAATTTGAGAGAGCAGGGGAGTGGTATATAGGGTTATAGTAGGTTGGGGAGGATCATTATATTAGGTATTTTTCAGTTGTGGTGATAAAAACACTATGACTGTCTTAAGTTAGGGTTCTATTGCTGTGAAGAGACACCATGGCCACAGCAACTCTTATAAAGGAAAGCATTTAATTGGAGCTGGCTTAGTTTCAGAGGTTTAGTGTTACGAAGTTTTCCCACCAGCCTGGTCCCACAGCTGTGTCAGCCCTAAATAACATACAGAGACACTGTATTAGATATAAAGCTGTTGGCCTGTTACTAGCCTTTCTTATTGGCTAGCTCTGTCTTAAATATTAACCCATTTCTATTAATCTAAGTGTTGCCACGTGGTCTTATCTTACCGGAGGGTCCTGACCTCTTCTCTCTAGTCTCTACATCTTGAATCTCCTCTACTAAATCTCCCAGAATCTTCCTTGTCTCCTAATCCCACCTATCTTGCCTTCCTATTTGCCAATAGTGCTTTATTCATTAACCAATAAGAGAAACATATTTACAGAATGATATCTCCCATCAATTTAGTTCATTACTATCATAATGTAACAAGACAGACATCCTCTGCTGTCACTATCTCTGAGCTTCTCCAGTACTTGAATCAACGCCTTGGTTTTTTCTCCACCACTGGATCCTGGATACCCTGCAGTCCTGCTTCTGTCCACACCACACTACTCTGTCTTGACACGACCCTGAATGTCTCAATAACTACAAGGTCACTCAACAAATAGCACATCACATCTTTTGGGTTCTTCTCTTAAACACTAGCAGAAGTGGAAGAAATGCACAAGAACTTCTGTCCTGATGGAGCTTACATCTTAAAGGGGAAAAGAAAACATAAATACACACTGAGGTAAGAAATCAGTGTTACAGAAAAACTGATTGTGGAGAGGGATCAGGAGTGTCAGATAGTAGATGCAGAAATACTTATGCTGGGTGACTCAGGAGAGCATTAGGCATTTAGACAAATTCTTGAGAAGTGAACAAATATTCTAAGAAGCTTGTACACATAAAAAAACAACACTATGTTCTTACTGTTTTGCTAGCACCTGAGACAGGTCTAGAACACAACACAGTACAAATTAAGTAAGATATTATGTATAATGTATGTTACATTAAGAGGGAAAATGTCAACATCAACCATCACAATTACCATCAATTTTCTTTCTACATGTTTAGAGGTGGATCTTCACAGGAAGACCTCCTTCCCCCATCAGACTCCTAACCAGCAAGAACGTCATAGAGAAGGGCTGGATGCAGCCTGGGGCTGTGTGGCTGACCCTTTACAGTGTAAACTGAACTCTGAAGATTAATGGAAAGAAAAACATGATCCGTTTGTTCTTAGCTTTGCATTGCCATTCTGTGCTCACAACCTGTGTGTTTTTGTTACAGTGAAGGCTTTCAATCACTATCATCCTTAGAAAACAAGCTTGTGTCAAGAAAGCCACCTGGAACCCATGAACTAAATAATCAAGCATCCCCCATATTCCTGTCTCCAGGTTCCCCAGGTCCTAGAAAACTTTTCTCCTCTCAAAAGACCAACTAAACACATTTGCTGTTACAATTAACCCTAAGTGAGATGAACACACAGGAAATGACTCTTAACTATGATCAAGGCCAGGGACACAGTTTAAATTCATTAAATACTGTGTTGGAGAGCATTGGTTCTCAACTAATGTTTAGGACAATTTTTTTTTTCTTTCTTCCTTTTTTCTTTTTCAAGACAGGCTTCACTGTGTAACAGCCCTAGCTGTCCTGGAACTCTCACTCTCACTCTATAGACCAGGCTGGCCTTGAACTCACAAAGATCCACCTGCCTTTGCCCCCTCGGTGTTGGAAATAAAGGTATGTGCCACCACCACCCAGCTAACAATTTTTAAAAACAAGTTTTTAAGCTGGGTATAGTGGAGAATGTGGAGGCAGAGGCAGGTGCAATGCATTTCTGTGAGTTGAAGGCCAACCTCATCTACATAGAGTTCCAGGACAGCCAGGGTTACACAGAAAGACTCTGTCTCAAAAAGTTAAATAAAAGTAAATAAAAAAATAAACAAATAAACCAAGTTTTTAAATATTGCTTTTGAGCTGGGAATGTGGCTCAGCTGGTAAAGTCTTTGCTTAGAACCCAGGATTCAATTCCCAGCACTGTATAAATAATCAAGTGTGATGGTACATGCCTATAATCCTAGTACCCAGTACCCAGGCATGGCGGAAAAAACAGACAACAACAACAACCAAAAAAAAAAAAAAAAAACAACCAAAAAACACCGTTTCAAAGGCCCTCAAGAATAAAGAGACAACAGAAGGTGTGAGTGTTAACCTTGATTTGTCAATTTGATTGGATCTGGGATTAGCTAAGGCAAGCCTCTCTGTGCAGGTCTATGAAGGTATCTCCCAGGGTTACCTGGGGGAGGGGCAGAGACCCTCCCCACATGGGGCTGCCACCAAAAGGCAAAGCTCTAAAGCTTTGGGGAAAGCAATGTTGCCTCTGACACCATCTTCATTTCCTGTTGGTGAGCATGTCAGTCCCACTCCTGCCTCTGCTGCAGCCATCCTTCACCCTCATTGCAATGTCACTTCTTTGGTCTTCTAAAGTTCGACAAGGACCAGCAGCTCTCCAGAGTCCTCCAGGCCACCAGCACAGCATTGGGGCTGCTGAGGACTTCACCAGCCTCTTGTA
This sequence comes from Cricetiscus sungorus, assembly GCA_030556225.1. Lineage (NCBI taxonomy): Eukaryota > Metazoa > Chordata > Mammalia > Rodentia > Cricetidae > Cricetiscus > Cricetiscus sungorus. The sequence goes on from JANBXA010000735.1 coordinate 1,852,370, forward strand.
CTTGGCAGTTCTTGGTTCTCTGCCTCTCCAGGGTGAAGACAGCCATGTGGACTACCTAGCCCTTACCATGTAAGCCAATCTAATAAATCCCCTGTAACATAGTCCTATCAGTTCTGTTCTTCTGGAGAACCTAACAATGGAAAAACAAGTTTGCAAAGAAGTCAAAGTAACTGATAATATTATAAATATTTATTTTGTATTTCTTGGATTTAAGTAAAATTTAAATTGTACAATTAAATGGAGAGACTAAGAAAACATATTCAGCACCCTTTGTTCTTCTAAAATGTGTATTTTATTTCTTCTTAAAGAATGACAAGGTGCTTACAGATTGCTGATTCATGATTTGATGCACCCCCAGCTCTGTGTGCAGACTCTATGAACAGTGAAAACTAAGTTCCTAGAAACTCTAAACTGCCTAAAATGAGTTAATGAAGATGTACTTCATTAACTTGGAGCAAGGGCTTCTTCAGAGGCCAGAATCCTAACCATGGCAGAGAACTTTCCCCTCTCACCCAAGCCTAGGAGAACCTCTGAGAAAAATATGACCAAAAGCTTTTGGGCATCCTACATGTAAAGCTACACAGTGTAAGCAAAGTAATCAAGGATGGGCATGATGTGAAAGCAACCATAGTTATAGGATGTATAACAAATATCTCCTTGCAAGGGGAATGTTACTTCCCTATAGCTTAACAGGGTCATTTTCAGCATCTGTTTGTTAATAATTTTCCCAGGATTCAACAGACAAAAGCAGTAAATGAAATCACAAAGCCACATGTAATGCATGAGGAAAATTACAGACACTACACTGGCTATCAAGTCTAGGTTTGTGAGGGACTAGGGTTTGTTCAAGTCTAGGTTTGTGAGGGACTCTTTAAACAGCAGTGTAGGGCTATGCCCTCCACTGTCCTGTAATCGCCTGGCTAAGCTTGCACAGGATGCTACAAAGATCAAAGGTGTGTACTACCTATGGCTTTTATTAGCAGTATGTAAAGTATATGAAAAAGTGTCAGTCCCTGCCTAACCCCTTCATCTGCCTCCACTGACAGATGAACTAAACAAGCACCCAAACAGGCAATAATATAACTTCCACCTACTTCACTGAAGGCTGGTGTTTCAATGTTTCAAGTGAGAACTATTAAAAGAAGAAAATGGTTCCTGAAGTGCCTACACAGTTTCTGGACATTTCCCATAACAACAAAAGCAAATGTGAGTTTTATTATTGCAGAAAAGTTACTTTTTCCTCTTCATAAACCGTTTTGCTTCTTTCAAAAGCTCTTCCACATCTTCCTTCTCCTCATCCTTTCCCGGCTGCCAGTCAGAATCCTCATCTGTCGGCTCCTGTCCTTCGTCCTCGTCGTCGTCTTCTGGAAAGCTGTCGTTCAGGTCATTCTCACCATCTTCATCTAGAGCAACCCTGACTGAAACACAGCATATTGCAAACAATACATCAATCACTACAACTGGAGTTAGGACGTCTGTTGGAAAATATCTCCCTGCAGCAAGAATTAATTACTATTGAGCTAACAGGCTGTAGCAAGTTTCTCTCTCGGGCCACCAACTGGTTCCCACATCATGACAGGAGACTTATTAGTTGTGAATGCTCGACCTTATCTTAGCTCTTATTTTAATCTGTTCCCTTGATCTACGTTTTGCCTCAGGGCTCTTTACCTTTCTTTCTTTACATCTTACTTCCCTGCTGTCTTTATGTCTGGCTAGCAGGCAGCTGCCTGGCTTCTGACTCTGAGTGTAGCCCTCTCTTTCTCCCTTGTTCTCATCTCTCATTCTTTTTTCTCTTCTCTTTCTCTTCTCCTCTCTCTCCCCCACCCCCACCCCATGCATGTGTGCCTAGGTTTCTCCTCCTACTTATTCTCTCTGCCCTCCAGCCTTACCTACCCTTTCTCCACTTTTTATTAGACCAATCGGGTGCCTTGGGCAGACAAGGTGAAACAGCAACATATCTTTACATAATTAAATGCAGTAGAAACAAATGTAACACACCTTCACATAGATAAAGTAATATTCCACAGCATAAACAAATGTAATACATATTTTTCCAGTTAATATTCCATACAACAGGCTCTAAAGTGCTCATTTGTTTATTAGTCTAACGCTCCACACCATGAGGTACCTGTGACTAACCTAACCCATGAGAATCAAAGCAAGGGTCCCTAATAACACCATGCTGCCAGACCTTCACCCTAGCCAGCTATGCCCTGCCCTTCCCCTTCCTAACAGGGTTACTCTCCTGTCCCCACTGACTTGGCCAAAGGGAAAGTGGTGGCAGCATGCACCACTTGCAAGGAGATGCTTGGAAACCACATTTAAGAACAAGTGGGAAGCTTTTTCTCGGAAGCTCAGAGGCAGAGGGCAATCCCTGAGAAGCAGGAGCTCGGGAAGTTCTATCAGGCCCTGATGCTCTCCAGACTGTCCCGGGTCCCATCTACCTTTACTCTGACCTTGGACCCCAAACAGCTGTAGAGAAGGTTTTTTGACCGATTCCCCAACTTTGTCCTCATTCTTTCTGACTCAGAACGATTTGTCTTGGGTCAAACCACAGTCTCCAAGGCAGTAAATGCCCCATTAGTGAAAAGCTTACATAACACCAACATGACAGGAGCCCAGTAGCAGATGTCCCCCTTCTAAAATCAGTAACAAAACACAATTTAGTAACTTCAGTTTTCATAGTTGTGACTCCCAGTAAATGTGCACAGGATTCAAAAGCATAATGTACTTTAAATTAAGGGCCCACAGCATTTTCTTGTATTAGACTCTGCTTGATATATGATTTCTGAGTATACTTGCAAAATCAAAGTGAACATGTTTCTTCCAAAGTAAGGTGAGCATAGAAGTTATTGTCTTTCTTTTGCAACTTTCCCTGAAAATGCTTAAAGGTTTCTTACTGCTAGTTACTCTAAGTCTTATGGTTGGTCATTCACCCTGCCCCAGAAAAAGAGTCTTAACAAAACCAGCATGGTTTGTGAGAAACAGTAGGCCTGAAGTCTAGACATTGGTAAGTCAGTCATTGTAGTGAGTAAGCCAATGAAGGCTGCTCTGCTTTACCTTCTGCTGCTGTGATAAACACCATGATCAAAAGCAACCTGGGAAGGACAGGCTTTATTCTATTTTACCAGTCACAGCCCTTCACCAGCAGTCAGGGCAGGACCCAGGCTGCTGACGGGCTTACTCTCTGGTTCACACTCAGCTAGCTTTTACACAGTCCAGGCCCACATGTCTAGGAATGTTGTCTCCTGCACGGGGCTAGGCCCTGCTACATCAATCAGCAATCAAGAAAGTAACCCACAAACATGCCCACAGCCCAATCTAATTTGGGCAATTCCTCAAATACGGTTTCTTCTTCCCTGGGGACTCAGTTTGTTATCAAGTTGATAATAAAACTAATCAAGACAATGATGAACTTTACTTTATATAATGGAGTTAAATATTTTTTAAATCTATGAAGTAATTAAATTGTCTCAAAGACAATCTTTAACTCAAAAAAAAAAAAAAAAAAAAAATTTAAGGCCAAAATAGAAATCTTCAACATCTCTACAAATCAGTGAAACAAAGTGAATTGTGAAAATGGACTGACAGCTTGACTACTTGAAGACAGAACAGAGGAAATAAACTGTCATTTATTTTACAAACTGGTGGAAAACATTTAACTACCATGATGATAAAAACAACTTTTAGAAAAAACAATAAACAATAGGTTTGACCTCACCTACTGTTCACCAGACAGTATTAGAAAATGGCCAGGTTGGACTTCCCTAATTCTCTAGTGACTCTAGCTAGGCAGAGGAAGCTCTAAGAATAAGATAACATCAGAATTATAAGAATGATATAACAATTCCTGGGCAGGGACACAGCTCAGTGGCAGAGCTCTTGCCTGGCACAAACCACTGGGTGAGTTTCCAGGAGAATCATTTCAAATTGTTGCTATAGATGCTTCATAGCAGATTAATAGCTTAATTCTTTGGGTTTTATCTTCCTTTTTCTTTCCCATAAATACTATTTGGTACACTACTCTAGAGAAGGTAATTTTACTATAGACTATAATAATATTGTTTCATTTTACAAACAAAGACTATATTTTTTTCCCTTTTCTTTCTTCCTTTCTTTTTTTTGGGGGGGGTTGTTTGTTTGGTTTTCAAGATAGGGTTTCTCTATGTAACGGCCTTGGCTGCCCTGGAACTCACTTTGTAGACCAGACTGGCTTGAACTCACAGAGGTCTGCCTGTCTCTGACTCCCAATTAAAGGTGTGCACCATCACTGTGCAGCTTTCTTTGTTTGTTTTTTTAATATACCAACACATTAGTAGGTTTTCACATTTGGAAAAGCAGCTTGTAAACATCTGCTGCACTTTAACACACCACTGCATCAGCTCTCTGACAGCCCAGACCCCTGTATCCGCTCAGCTCTTCCCATTTAAGTGGCGGCTTGAATCTCAGGTTCTTTAGTTGCTTTCTGTCTAGGTCTCTGGGGTTCCATTTCTTGGGAAGGAAGAGGGAAACTATCAGTGTGTGCACACCACTACAGAAGGCTTGAAGCAATTCTCAGTAATCACTCTGAGCTCTTGTAACAGCATCAGTTGCCTAGAGGGACACATACCACATAGTAAGTGACTTGAAAGAACAACTCCAAAGTCAGATGTGAATGCTGGTGACAACTGCTTTTAAATGTCATCAAGAAGCAAGACAGCTAGTGATATGACAACATTTTCCTGGCGCTCTCTTGCATTCACTGTCTTGTGCCAAAGCTCTAGTACTCTGAAAATGTGTGGAAAGCTCATGTTAGCTAGACACAGAAGAAACGTGACAGGTAGCAACACAACACACAAGCAATGCAAACTCTTAGCTGCAACATGTAGAAAATCTCTATGGATTTTCCAGCATTTCAGGAGGGCTACAAATGAGAAATTAAATACCCAGCCTCTAGTGTGGTTGCTTTAATGCTGATACTCTGCTACATTGCATTATCTTATGTGGTCATGAGTGTCCATCTCAAATGAAACATGTTTAGTTTTTTAAAAAGAAACAAAACTGGACTTTGTTCTTCCTCCTTCGTGGAGTGTCATCTCCCTATCCTGATCACCTGCACTACAGTCCAAGGCCATTGCTGTTTGCTTTCTCCCGTGCTGGCCTCCATTCCATGGCATACCAGTTGGCAAGTCCTACTGATTCTTTCAAGATCTCTTAGCTTTGGGGTACTTCTCATATCCCTGTGACCCTTTTCACACAGAAGACACATGACATGGAAAACTGAGTGTGTGAAGAAATAGATCTATACACATATGAGATTAGGTAATGATAAATGTTAAACATTTGGGAGATAAGAAAATCAACTGTCAGAATTCTGTCTTAGACATCGCTGAATTAGAAAATATGAGACCCTAACATTTAATTTACCATTTAAAGTATTCAGACTCACAAGTTTTAGAGGAGGAAATGATGTTCTGATTATATCAGCACAGAGATTCCCAAGAGCTCACAGAATTGCTCCCTACTTACAGCTGCTTTAAGATCTCCATTGGGAGTTTGAAGCCAGTTAACACACACACACACACACACACACACCTAGGATAAAGCCTGATTTGTAAGAGATTAATAGCAACAATAACGAAATGGAATAAATAAAACAACAGTAGTTACAGCTTATGAGTTATTTATTTTATGACTTTTGTTTTTCGTTTGTTTTGTTTTGTTCTTCAAGACAGGGTTTCTCTGTATTACTTTGGAGACTATCCTGGAACTTGGTCTGTAGATCAGGCTGGTCTCAAACTCACAGAAATCCACCTGTCTCTGCCTCCCAAGTGCTGGGACTAAAGACATGTGCCACAAACACCTCGCTTATTTTATGACTTTTCTATTTGCTAATGTCAGACAAATACTGACTGCAAGTAACTGAAACAGCAGGAAGTGATTAAGGTTACCTGTTTAAACAGTGGTCTACATATATGTGTTTTTGTGTTGCTAGTAAGAAAAAGTGCCTGTCCAGTACAAAAAAAAAAAAAAAATTTAAACATTCACTGTTGAATGTTGTAATTACATTATAATCTCAAAAACTATTTTAAGTTCACAGGTCTGAAATATATTCTTCATTTAGAAAACACCTATGCTACTGGATGATGGTGTGTAGAAGATTACAGATAGAACCATGTCTATCGCCATGCACAAAACTCAAGTCCAAATGGATCAAAGAACTCAACATAAATCCAGCCACACTGAACCTCTTAGAAGAGAAAGTAGGAGGTACCCTTGAACAAATTGGTATAGGAGACAGCTTCCTGAACATAACTCCCGTAGCACAGACACTGAGATTGACAATTAATAAATGGGACCTCCTCAAACTTAGAAGCTTCTGTAAAGCAAAGGACATAGTTGACAAGACCAAATGGCAGCCCACAGACTGGGAAAAGATTTTTACCAACCCTACATCTGACAAAGGGCTGATCTCCAAAATGTACAAAGAACTCAAGAAACTAGTCACCAAAACACCAAATAACCCTATTAAAAAATAGGGTACAGAACTGAAGAGAGAATTCTCAATAGAGGAAATCAAAAAGGCTGAAAGACACTTAAAGTGCTCAACATTCTTAGCTATCAGGGAAATACAAATCAAAACAACTCTGAGATACCATCTTACTCCTGCCAGAATGGCTAAAATTAGAAACACCAATGACAACTTATGCTGGAGAGGATGTGGAGAAAGGGGAACACTCCTCCACTGCTGGTGGAAGTGCAAACTTGTACAGCCATTTTGGAGATCAGTATGGCAGTTCCTCAGGAAAATGGGAATCAGTCTACCACAGGACCCAGCAATCCCAGTCTTAGGCATATACCCAAAAGATCCACATCCATACAACGAAGACATTGTTCAACTATGTTCATAGCAGCATTATTTGTAATAGCAAGAATCTGGAAGAAACCTAGATGCCCTTCAACTGAAGAATGGATAAAGATGTGGCACATTTACACAATGGACTACTACTCTGTGGAAAAAACAAAACAAAACAATGGAATCTTGAAATTCACAGGCAAATGGATGGAACTTGAAGAAACCATCCTGAGTGAGGTAACCCAGTCACAGAAAGAGGAATATAGATTTTTAGACATAGAGTAAAGAATCACCAGCCTATAATTCACATCACCAGAGAAACTAGGATACAAGAAGGAATCTAAGGGATTCATACAAGTTACCTCACAGAACGGGAAGGGAATGAGATCTCCTGAGCAGATTGGGAGTTGGGGATGGGCAGTGAGTGGAGAGGGAGCTAGGAGAAAGAGAAGGAGAGGAGAGGAACGCAGGTGGGACTAGGAAGATTGAGTCAGGGGAGGAATAGACAGAGACCAAAGAGAGAGAGAGAGAGAGAGAGAGAGAGATACAATAAAAGAGGGGGCCATTATAAGTTTGAAGAGAAAACTGACTCTAGAGAAATGTCCAGAGACCTACAAGGATGACTCCAACTAACAATTTGAGCAACAGTGGAAAGGCTACCATAAATGCCCATCCATGATAATGAGATTGATGACTAACTTATCCACCATCATAGGGCCCTCATCTAGTAGTTGATGGAAACAGAAGCAGGCACCCACAGCTAAACACTGAGCCAAACTGAAATCCAGATGCAGAGGAGGGCAAGACCAGCTACGGAAACCCACAGAAACAGCTGACCTGAACAAGGAGGAACTAATGGGTCCCCAGACTGATAGCTGGGAATCCAGCATTGGACCGACTCAGACCCCCTGAACATGGGTCTCAGTTAGAAGGCCTGGGCAGTCTAAGGGACCTCTGACAGTGGAACCAGTATGTATCCCTGGTGCACAAAAGGACTTTGGGAGCACATTCCCCATGGAGGGATACTCCCTTAGCCTGGAGGCAGGAAGGAGGGCCTAGTCCCTACTCCAAATGACTTGACAGATTTTGTTGACCCCTCCTGGAAGGCATCACCCTCCCTGTAGAGGGGGTTGTGATGGGATGGGAGGGCAATCGGGGCATGGGAAGGAGGGAGAAAGGGAGAAAAGGAGAGGGAACTGAGATCGATATGTAAAATAAGAAAATAATAATAAAAAGAAAACACCTATACTATATGGTGCACATTGGTAGCCTTTAGGTAAATAGCTCCTATTTATATAAAGATACATAAATGTCTTTATATGGGACAATATATTGGCATAATTTTCCAACAAAATACAGTTAAAACATTACATTATTGCTGGAAAATCATTAAATCCAACCCATAAAGAGATTCTGTCATATATAACAGCCTCTAGGCCCTGCTGGCCAAGACAAAGAGTACATTATGTCTAGAGTGCTGACACACTGCAGTGGGAAGCAATGAAGAGACTCTTGGTGGATTCAGTCATTGGGAATTACCTTCATCACTTTGTCACAGCCGGCTTACATGTGTAGACAGAGTACTTGAGAGCACAGTCCTGACAGCACATGCTTTATTCTCCTTCCTCAGGGGCAGAGACTTGGTCTCTGCATTATATACAGGACCCAAAGAAGCTGAGGTTTATTGAAAGGAAAACATTTTTTTTTCCCTAGGAAAATTCTTAAAGAGCTCAAAAACAGGTAAAACAAAGGCCAACTGGACAGCTAAAGGATTACACTCCAATATGGATGTCCACAGTCCCAGTGGTACTGGAGGTTCACCACCAGCTACAGTGGTTCAAAGGGAAGGATTTGGTCTAGGCTAGCTGAAGGAGGGAAATCCAGCCTTTCTTCTAAGAATCAAAAGTTGTTCATTCTTTCTTCAGATGTCGGCACTGATTATACTGTCCCAGCTTAATAAGAATGTAAAAATTCCCCTAGCTGAAAGAAATACCTTGAGAAGGAATAACCCTGAGACAGAACGATGATAGAAAACAGAGACATTACTGACAGTAATAATGAACCAATAAGCATTGTCCAAGCCAGCCCCTGCCCTCAAGCTGTTCTGTTACAGAAGTCAGTGTGTTTCCATCATTGCTTGGGCAGAAGATACCCACTAGACATGGGGAAAGCCACAGACTGCCGAGCAATGATGGGGAAAGCACTTGCTATATACAAGCTTAAAATTCTTTCATTTATTTGGGACAGGGAATTGTTGTGCTGCCCAGGCTGGCCTCAGACTTGAGGCAATCCTCCTGCCTCCACCTCCCAAGAGTTAGGATTCTTGGTATGAGCTATAATACTCAACTTCTAAATGTTCATTTAAAAAACAAACAAAAAACATCTACTAAAATCTCATTAGAAATAACCTAAGAGTGTCATTCAAATTGGCAACAATAATTCACAAAGCAACAATATTTTCTAAATAACTGTCTCAATGGGAGAATTCTCTCAGGTTTCTTTTGAGTTTACTCAAGTACAGTTACTTACCTGGAAGTGCACTGTGTCTGTATTCCATCTTGTGCTGGGGGTTCTTCCTGAAAAAGGAAAGAAGATAAAAATAGGTTCTCCAAAGACTGAAAAGTGCTGTGAGAAGTGGAGTGCTCAGTAACCCACTAATAAAGTGTGGACCCCAGAAACATCTAATGGAAGGATTTGTCCCCTATCCTCTGCCCCTCTTTCCCTTCTTTCCAGCCCTCCTCCTCCTCCATCATCATCATCATCGCCAGCTGCTTCAATATCAGGCATGTGATACTCTGCCCAGCAGTTTGCCTTTCCTTACAGTATTTACTGAGTGTGCATCCCATGCCAGGGCTAGTACTTTGAAACCCAAGCAAACACAGTACAGAAAGAGGGCAGACAAATGAATGAACTGGATTTCAGAGCTTTATAATAATCAGATGATTAAATCTTCCACTTACAAATTATAGCACTATATAAAATATGTTCTTTTTCATCGGCTAAAACCTGTACAGTTAAAAATGTTTCCTAATAATATCACACCTTTAAAGTACTATTTTTTTTCTCTTCTGTACCTCTGAAACTACTAAATAAAACAAATAATTCTGATTATATGGAACCATCTGATTTATAGACAGTTGTTTCCTGGTTTTTAGCATTACCTAATATTTTATATTTGCTCCAAGCATTTTCCTTATTCCAGGCAATTGGAAGTCATTATAAAAACACAACTTTAAGTAATAAAATTTAGAAAATACGTCATTGTATGTAAGTTGTAATGAGTTTTATTTGATTTTAGGTAACTTAGTTAAATTACAGCTAACTTGACTAGCATATTGAACAACACAAATAAAAAACAAACAAACACAGTAGAGCTCCCTGCCTACTGAAGAGCAATAAAAAATTGATTTTAGAAACTCCCACCATAAGACATCCTCTATGGATTCAAGATAAGTAAAAAACTCTATAGATGGAAATGTCACTATTAAAAGGAGGATTGGGATTAACACAAGGAACACCTGATCAGAATCCTGGCCCAAACACCGTCTGGCAAGCTAAGCTTCAGTTTCCCTTTCTGAAGAAGGGCCAACGACAGAGCCCACACACAGATGAGACTGCAGTGTGGTAGATGGAGAGGCACTGTCAGTATCCATTCCAAAGTCATTCAGGCTACTTCTGCAGGCCAGTCCTGAACCAGGTGTCTGTGGCATTCCTTAATGCTAATAGCTCTTTTTTCACAACTTTTCCTGTGGGTGAGCATTAAACAGTGCAAGAGGAAACTATGCAGCTAATTAGGGCCATACTCAGCAGGCTTGTGGGCTGGAAATGAGTCTATAGAAGACCTCGTTGTTGGGATAATTAACCTAAACCTGACCTTCTGCTGGATGGAACCTTTAAGCTTGAGAAAAAATGAACGAGACAACTGACACGTGCTCCAGGGAGCTGCACCCAGAAAAGCTTCAGCAAGCCTTCCCTGACAAACATGCTGGTGCAAGTGACTGGCTTGTAAACTCACTTCTCATTGAAAGAGCAGTCAGTGCTGAGCATTGGGGAAGGAGGAACAGACAGGAAGTGACGCCACACAGCTTCCTCCTTCATCCAGGAAAAAGACTACTGCACAGTTGAGGATTTTATTAGTTTTTATTTAAAACTTTTCAAACCTACAAAAATGAAAGAATAGGCCACTAATATATGTTCCTTCCTCTCCTCCTCCCTCCCTTACCTTCCCTTTCTGTCTCCTTCCTTCTTCCCTCTCCCCTCCTTCCCTCCTCCTCCTTCTTTAGAAGTGCTGGGGATCAAGCCCAGGAACTTGAGCATGCCAGACAAGTACTCTAACCACTGAAATAGAACCCAGCTGATAAGTATCACTTTCTTCATGGATCATTTATCATTTTATTATTACCTGGAGTCACCTGAAACTTGAAGTGTTTTGTTTTGTTTTTCCTGTGAACATGTTTGTTTCAGGCACCAAGCAGTCTTTTTTACCCTTAATAATAGTTGTACAAGATGATTGAAAAGTTAAATATGGTCTTAGCTGTTTATTACTGGGCTTTAAAAACAAGTGAAGGAACTGAACCAAAGCTGAAGGCTGGCTGATGTGAGCTAGCAGGCTGAGAAGAACTGGACTATACTCCCACAGGGGAGAGGGAGATGCAGTATCCTAAGATGGGGTGCAGGGACCAGTACTGTTTACAGGGTGCTGTCAGTCGGGGCCCACACTCCTTCCCTGTCTATCTTCACAGGGTGCTGTGCAGTCAGGGCCCACACTCCTTCCCTGGTCAACACTCAGTGGTTCAGCACTAGTGAGTTCCTGGAGACAGGACAGGAACCCTCCAATGCCTCCACCCCCTCCCCAATCACCGTGACAGGAGACAGCTTCCCCAGCACCTGCATGGGCTCCAAGACCCATGTCTGGCTAAATGGAATCCACTGGATATTGAGTCCACTGTGATCCATGGATCACATCATGCTAACTGAGGAAACATGAAAGGCTGCTCACTTTCAACTCTCTCATTCTTATAATGTGTGACATCTCAGAGCTATAAGGCAAATGAAGAAAAGGGATGCATATGGGGGGAAGAAATCAAACTACTACTCTTTGTAAGTGATATGGTCCCCTCTCTAAGAGACCCTACACCTCCACTAGAGGACTGACAGTAGAAAGTTTCAGCGAAGTATCAGGATATAAAATCAGCAGCAGCTTTTCTACACACCAAAAGTGAAGCTGCAGAAAAGAAGTCTGCAAAGTAACCTTTTCACAGCAGCTGTAAAAGAGACTTTATATCACCAATGTTGAAGAGGCATACAGTTCTCACTTACAGGACCATTTGCATGGCTTTTCCAGGGAGGAAAAACTTAAGTTCTTAAGACAGAAAAGGCTGACGGGATTAAAGAAAAAAGACAAACATATAAGTTAAGATATTTAAAAATTCAGAAGAATTTTTGTTACTGAGTTCTCTCAGTAACAAAAACAGAATAAAATCAGTGAGGATATAGACAATCAGAATGATAACAAAACACATGATCAAATCAACACAGAAATTAGCTTGGAGCATTTGCAGAATGCAAACTTTAAGTGCCCTGAAATGTTCAAAACAACAGGCCATGTGCAACAATTTACAGTGGCCAGTAGATTCAGTCAGTAATATGTACTCAAAGTTATCTAAAAGACAAATAAACTAAATGTTTGTCTGTGTTAAACCTCTTTAGGTCTGGGATTACTTTCTTTTTTAGTTTGATTAAATTCAAATCTATCCACTCATTAAACAAGGTTACAAAATACCAAGAATTCTTTCTGCCAATGTGATATGCTTACTGCCTCATTGGAGAGACATTCCAGTGAAGAAAGATTGTGGTATAGAGAGGTCTACTCTGCCTGATAGAAGGGAGGATGACAGTGAGGACATGCAGAGAGAAGGATCTGCCTGACCTATGGGAGAGCAACTGTTGGGAGCCATTGTCATAATAACAAGCAGGTGGCAATTAATATTTAAGATGTTAACCCACCAGGAAGAAATTCTCTGATGGGAGACCCTGTTAAACAAGACCACAAGGTTACAGACTCTGGAGTATCTTTTGCTTCTGTGTATAATTTCACATGTGCTATTGCAATTTTTCTCTAGCAGCTATGGGGAATCCCCCACTGCCTGTATCTAGTGTGTGTGTATCTTGTGTATGGCCTGATCTACTGGGCATTTTTATCTATGGATTGTCAAGAATTGACTCCTCCTGATGCTGTGCCTAGTTGATACCAATAATGTTAGCTTATACAGAGTTGTGATGAATAAAAATGAATGCAAAGAGATGCTATTGAAGTCAGGGTTTGTAAGTTCCCCTTAAAAGCTGTCTTGGATTACAGCTTAGCCTGACACTTAAGAATCAGCTGTATTTCCCCAACTGCCAAGATAGATGATTAAAACTTCAACGTAGCTTTAGATCAGTCTAGGTGCCTTGCAAATGGTCTTTAAGGGAAACTATCCCCAGAAAAAAAGCAGCCCAAGGACATAGAAGCTGCTTGATCTGTTGAACCAAGGAAGCAACCTAATTGCTGTCTCCTTACTAGGTCTGGCTGATAACCTAGAACAATGATTAACTCTCTGCACAAATTCCTAACCTCAGTTTTATGGACATGCAGAGGAGAGGCTCTGTCTGACACAGGGAAGGGTGACAGTGGACATGCAGAGGAGAGGCTCTGTCTGACACAGGGGAGGGTGACAGTGGGGACATGCAGAGGAGAGGCTCTGTCTGACACAGGGGAGGGTGACAGTGGACATGCAGAGGAGAGGCTCTGTCTGACACAGGGGAGGGTGACAGTGGACATGCAGAGGAGAGGCTCTGTCTGACACAGGGGAGGGTGACAGTGGACATGCAGAGGAGAGGCTCTGTCTGACACAGGGGAGGGTGACAGTGGGGACATGCAGAGGAGAGGCTCTGTCTGACACAGGGGAGGGTGACAGTGGACATGCAGAGGAGAGGCTCTGTCTGACACAGGGGAGGGTGACAGTGGGGACATGCAGAGGAGAGGCTCTGTCTGACACAGGGGAGGGTGACAGTGGGGACATGCAGAGGAGAGGCTCTGTCTGACACAGGGGAGGGTGACAGTGGGGACATGTTTCAGCTGTCACAGGTTCTGGGAATTAGCTAAAGGGGTGGATTATCAGGAGTTAAGGAAGCTGACAGAAATGGAGAAAACATCTCCAATCCACCTGCATATCACATCTCAGTGTCTTCACTGAGTGGGATGTCTTACAAGTTAATCTGATTGTATTTTACACAAAAATACAGAAAACTTCAGGTATTTCTAAGATTGATAACAATTTAGAATTATCTGAAAGAAAATATGTCTTCTACATAAATTTAATATAAACTATGCTACAGACTCAATTTCACCTGGCTCGGAAGCAGTTAGAAAAGAGTGCAGTCACATGGCTCAGTTTCCCTACCTGTAACAAGATGCCCCATAGGGACACTCAGGCCTGTCACCAGTCACACCTTCATCTGTGACTTGTATGTCTCCATAATCACTATCACCAGGGTGGCTGAAGTGTTGAAAATGGAGAGGATTCTTCCTGCGAGGGTCATAAACATACCATCAGAAGAAAAAACAATAGGAAGTTATAGCTTTATAGTGACCTGTGTTGATGATATAAATACAGACAGCATCCCCATGCCATGCTGTTGACCAACCTGACATAGTTGTTGGAAACAGTCCAGAAATGGGGTTGTGTGCAGAGAATTCTGGGTAGAGAAACCGCCAAGAAAACAGGAGTCGTGTGACCTTAGTGTTTTCATGCTCCTCCCAGGTGTAGCAGATAGGCGTAAGTTTACTTCAAATTACTCACTGCCCGCTGCTGTTATTTCCATTAGATGTTTAAACTATCCTTTATATGGTACTGTGGAAAAACATGTCTCCACTGTGGCCTGACCTTGTAATTGCATACAGCTTGAACTCAGGAGAACTTTACTCATGTAACCTTTCTTAACCCCCAGAGTATAAACTGTCAGGGAATCTGAATAAAGTTGGCTATTGATGTGACTACAGTCCACTTCATTTATCCTCTCCATTCTCAGATGCCTCTAGTGAGGTGACATCTAGTCAGCACAGGACTCCCAGGGAAACGATCTAGTGTCATAAGACAACTCATGTGTACAAAAAGATGATTTGTAACCATTATATCATTCATGTAGGTTTGCAACAAATATAAGCATCCATAGCCTTTGAAGATTTCTGTATCCTATGCTAAAAACATTCTAGACAGACCCATGTTTCCTTTCTTATCATTATGTCTTCTAAAAGCATTTTCAAACTCTTTGGTTCAGGCTTCTCTTTTATTCTTAAAATTTATTATTATTAGAGTTTAAGAGTCATTTCTTTATGTGGTGGGTTTACCCAGAGAGATATTTAAAGTAGGAAATCAGAAACATACATTTATTTAAGATAAAAGTAATATACATTTTCACATATTACAAATAACATGCTTTAAGAGCTTTTAAAAACCCCACTTCTGCATTTACGTGTGTGTGGGAGGGGGTAAGCCATGGCACACATGTGGAGAAAGGAAGACAACTTGTGGATGCTGTGGAATGATCCTTCTATACACTATGAAAATGTATTGCTCTCATTGTTAATAAAAAGCTGATTGGCCAATAACCAGGCAGGATTTTCAGGGCAGAGAGGATGCTGGGAAGAAGGATAGAGGATATGAGTATGTGGGTTTATCTTAAACTCAATATGGCATTCTTCCCCTTCTTTATAAATTAAACATTCAATAAAAATTACTTCCTCTTCTTTGTTACAAATATAAATATTTTGATTTAGACATTTTTTAGACATCTTTATTTCAAAATTAATAAAAAATTAGTTGCTTCCTAAAGCTAAGAATGATTAAAACTATCAACATTATAAAGTATAAGTGAATGAATTATTTTTGATGAAACAGTTACTCCTTTTAATGAAAGGAAATGACAGGGTTGAGTACTGCTACTCACTGAATTGTGTCCCCTTCAAAATTCCTGTGTTGGAAGTGCTAATCTCCATGTATGAGAGAAATAATTAAGGTTAATTGAGGTCATCAAGTTGCGGCCCTGACACAAAAGGATTGGTATCTTCCTAGGTGAGGAAGTGATACTGGGAAAATGACATACAGAGGAAAAGCACAGAAAAAACCACCACCTTCAAGGCAAGAAAAGAAGCCAGGCTTGCAGACCCTGGAGTCTGGCATTTCTAATGTCAGGTTGAAGGAAGGTAAAACCTGTTACTAAAGCAAAGCCAGCCTGTGGTATTGGGTTATGGCTACCTTAGCCAACTAACACAAACACAAAAGAGAGCCTTTCAAAAGCCAAAGTAAAGATTTTACATTGTGTTCTAGGCTTAAGGACACTCCACAGACAATGTCATGTATAAATTTAAAACTCACAACTGTCAAAACTGAAAAATGTAGTTACTCTTAATGCTTTTAAAAAGAAATAATGAGTGTGAAATGAACAGAGTATGTGGTGTATGTACTCTGCACACACAGCACAGGGGTGCACTGCACAGATACAGCTTGACAAGTGGGGTGGCAAACAATGGAAACAGACCAGTTAGCACGCACTGCTGTAAACACATGATCTAACACAAGACTACCTCTTAAATGCATGAAAATATGAATTCATAAAAATTTCATTTTCATAATTTTCAAAGTAGAACATTTTTATGTTTTATAGAAAAATGTGAAAATACATATAACACAATGCCTAAACACAATCTAAAATTATCCTAATGGACTATTTCTAAGCAGGTATTTAAGTCTGTATGATTCAGTTTTTAAGTCTGCATTCCCCAGGATTCAGGCCCTTGCATTAGTCAGCATGTCTACACATAAAACATTTAATTCCCCATTATATCTTAAAAGCTTCTGGCAGGATTTACCAGAATGTGCAGTGGGGAAGTGCACCACAGTGGCAATGTAGTAAAACACTTAACCTTAAGGCACTGGTTTACTGGGCTCTTAACACACACACATAGAACAGCATGGCAGCACCTAATAAAGCACCAGGCTGAAATGCTACCTGTAGGCCCATCTTACCTGTAGCAGTTAGCCCCATACATGCAGGACACCCTCCGGACCTTGCTTTCTTCTGAAGAGCCTAGAACTGAATCAGCCACTGTGTGTGAAGAAGCATCAGGGCTGGAGGGGCCAGAGCTGGACTCAGGATAGAATCCTTTCGATGTCTCAGGGAGTGACTTATTCTGGACGCTTGAATGGCTCTCAGGAGGCCTCACTGTCTCACCCTCTTTGTTTGCTGTCGCTTTGCTGACAGTTTTGTGTTTAGAGACCTCACCAACTGCATTGCTCAGTTCATTTGTCTTCACAGTATCTGTGTCTGTACCACTTAATGTGATTGAAGACAATGATGATTCTGGAACTTCCTGTAAAAGAAATCAGAAAATGCATCATTTAAAAAAGGAAACAAATATATATATATATGTATATATATATATTTAATATATATACATATTATATATACATATATATATATAATAGCTTAAGAGGACAAAAATACAAGTTTCATGATACAAAAACTTTAAAACTTCAAGCCTCTTACTTTGAAGATACTAAAGACACCATTTTCTGGTTTTAGTTTGGAAACTTTTAACAATTTGTAGTTCTTACAATACCAATTTATAGCTATGATACTCTTATTTCATTGTCACATAATCTAACTCAAAAGCTCTTAAATGTCACTGTCCAACGACACTGTCCTTGTGATTTCTTAAAAATGACTGTGCCACTTACTTTTCTCTAAATAATGGTACTTTTTACATGGCAGAGTGACCAAGCTGCTTCATGTCTACAGGTCAATCTGCTTGAGGGTATGCTATGACCGATGGGAGAAAGGAAGCAGCTTCCCTTTGAGACACTCCGGTAAGTGTCCAGTTAGGCAATTAAGACCTGGAGAGCCAACTACTGCCATCGTGTTAAATGGATAAAATAGACAAGTGCCCTCTGAGACTGACCTTTTACACCCACAGATGGCTGCAGTTTCACTTCCCATCAAAGGGTCTTCTTTCACAGAGAACTACAACTGGCCAGAGTGAGGAGAAGTGACTGTGGAGAGTACAACCTTACATGGGACATGTAACCACACAGTCCCTGCACCAGGAGTCACAGAACACGGCACCAAGGCGCAGAAAACACTGCACCAAGAAGACACTGTAATCACCACTGCATGCCTTTTAATTTGTACTGGCCACCACCATAAACAGTAAGCCTCATCTTGAAAACCAATCACTTAAGTACTCCTCTTTCTGTAGAGCAGAAACATTGCTCATTTAAACACAAGTGTCCTTGTTAACCAAGTCACAGATAGGAGCACACACCTGACACACACAAATGTAAGGGTTCTATTGATGTTTTCCTGTAAGGATCAGGAGAAACAAATAGGCCAAACAGGTATTCATTCAGGGAGAAATAACTCACAACATAGACAGACAAACACCAGCAGGTTCTTGGTCTGGATGTACTCCTGTCCCTGTGCTGCAAGCAAGAGAGCTCTCTGAGCCCCCTCAGCCTTAGTTCCCCCTGGTCACATCTGACTGTCTCCACCCCCCCAATGGGCGTGGTCTATGCCACAAGGTACGGACAAGGTGACTATCTCACTACAGGGTTAGGGTCTGTTGACTGAGGTCTGGCAAAAGTTGATTTCAGTACTAATAGATGTGGGTCTTATCACAGCTCTACACAGCAGCAGATAATCTAGTGAAAATAGTTACTTGACTGTCTCTTGTTACTTATACTTGGAAGGTAGCATTTATGCTACATCCCTCTACACCATACACTCTATTTCCAAGCTTTTCTATCACACCCCAACCCCACCCCCTTCTGCTCAGGACCAATTGGCACAGGACTACAACTGGAACTCAGGGACAGGAGCTGAGAAGTCCTGACTTACCAGCCCACTTGACATCTTTTCCCAGTTTTCTTCATTCCTGCTCAGCAGAGGGTGAGCCAGATAAGTCTTCTAGCTAAGCAATAGCTAAAGTGTGTTAGATTAGTGTTCCTGTATCATTTTTAGGCTGCACAAGTCATTTTCCCTTAGACAAGAGGATAAGCCTTCTCAGAAGCACTTCACTTGCCTAGGCCTTAGGAGTTCCCAGCTTTTCGGGTATCTTTGTACAAAGCCTGGAGGTGAAGAGTAGATGATGCTCAAGCCTTTCATCAAGCCCCGCAGGAAAAGGTGATTCTCAACTAACTGTTAGCTAGGATTCCCGCCAAATCTAGATTTCCACAGTACTGTTGATCCAGTGTCCAGCCACACCATAATTTGGGGGAAACAACCCCACTCAACTTCTTAGCCAATTTATTTCAGAACAAAAAGATACACTGGAGAGTGATAAAATAAATTAGAATAGATCTTTTCTATAAAATATTATAAAGATGTTGAACTAAGAACTGCTTTTAAAAGGAGGTTTCATTTATGTATCTGTAGGGGGTGGTGCATGCACGCCCACATACACACATGCAGAAGCCACAGCACGCTATCAGATGCATTTCTCCCTTAGTCTTCACACTGGTAGCCGAAAACAGGATCTCTGGACCTGAAGCCCACCATTGAACTAGCCAGAGAACTCTCCGGATCTGCCTGACTCCTCCCTCCAATGTTGGGACCACAGGCAAGTGAAGCTGTGGCTGGCTTTTCTTGTGAATACTGGAGGCATGAACTTAAGTGCTTTCAGAGTAACCATTCTTATTCACGGAGGCATCTTCCTAGCCTTCTAAGGATGTTTTTAACTAAAGAACAATATGACATATGACAGCATTTAATGTTTTAAATAATCTCTCACACCACCCCCATCAAAGATTTTGTAGCAGATAATGACTGTTCCACAGACCCACAATCAGTCAAAACCCAGAGAACAAGTGACAATGGAGTGCTCACACCCAACTCCTATGCCAAAGGCTCAGGGTAAGACATGGAAGAGCTAGAGGACCACATCAGCTGCTATAAGACAATGTCTTCTAGACATGACAGGGAGGCTGTAACACCAAACCTCAACAATGTGGTCTAAATGAGACCTGTATAATGAGAACACCATTTGATATGACAACACAGATGAAAGAAATTTAACAAAACACCACCCCTAGATAAAGAGCTACTAGCAGTCAGCTCCTACTGAGAGGGGGAGATTCTGTTTGCCCTCTGAAAGGTCAACCAATCCCAAAGGGGAAGTCTTAAACACAAGCATACATAAGCAACAGGAGGTAGATTCAGTGAGGTATGTGTGCACAAGGTGTTTAACAAAGATAATTAGGAGGAGGAAGGGTTATAAATTTAAGTGGGAGTGGGGGAAGGGGTAGAAATAATGTAAATACATACTCAAGTATGAAACTCTCAAAAATTTTAAATTAAAAGAATCCTCATAGCCAAGTGCAGTCACATATACCTGTCATCACAGTACTTGGGAAGTTGTAGCAGGATCAGGTTATGAGCCAAGAAGAGTTACAGAAAGACCATGTCTGAAACAAATACATCTTTATATATATGCATGTGTATGCATTTTTCTGTATAAATCCAGGAGGATGAGGCAAATTTCATTTTTAATAAATATGCCTCTGGAAATCCTATTTTGGCAATAAGCAATTATTATTTTGTTATTAAAATAAAAAACTAAAGAGAATGAAATCTATAACATCATAGTTCAATCCTCTGTAATACTAAGAAACATAATCTGTTTACTAGAAACTAAACTTTAGTTCCTTACAAGAACATGTATAACATTCTGATTTAGAGAGAAAGGAACATTAACATCACAGATGTCTATACTGTAAATTAGGGGACTTCAGATGAGAGAGATAGCTGGGCATGGTGGTATATACCTTTAACCCAGCACTCAGGAGGTAGAGGCAGGAGGATCTCTTTGAGTTCAAGGCCAGCCTGATCTACACTGTGAGTTAAGGACAGCTAGAAACCTGAGACATGCCCCCCAAAATCAAATGAGATACAAACGTTGGAAATCATAATGCTCTTTATGGAACTCATGCAATATTAATATATAGTAGCCTTGGCATTCAAGAATTTAACATTCTTGGTTTCAATTATTTATAAATGATCCCAAAATCCATTACACATGCAATAATTTTTAAGTTTGCTGATACATAAATTTGAACTGTGCCAATTCCAAAGCTCATGGGCTTAAGCAACACAGTACTTGGGGTGGGGATGGGGAGTAAGGGAACAGGAAAAATGGAAGGTGTACCCATGGCAAGACAGAGAATAAGAGCTTCAGTTTTACTAAGCATCCCCCACTGCTTACTAAGATTTGATGGACACGTGAAGGATTAAGCATGGTGGCTAGAGAGTAATGGTAACAGTAGAAAGGTCATCTACAAAGTAAAAAATACTGTGTTTGAGACTGGAGCTCATGGGGCTAGTGGTCCTCTGAGAAAGATCAGAACACACTCTTAAGACTACTAAAACAGCCTATCATCAACTTGTCTAGTGAGCACTCCCTGCCCCTCAGCCATCTGAGCTTTGATGTATTGAGAAGGGTAGGATAAAGAACTGCCCTCTAACATAAATCCAGTAGGGTGATTTGTTGTTTCCAAGATGCTCTTGGCAGGATGTCTGTGCTGATTAAATTGCCTAAAAGTCCTGTATCAATTCCATTAACATTCCTGGGAGAATAATGGAAAAATCCCAGCCCCATACCCAAGCCTCAGACTAATAGTTCAAGCACGAGCTAAACATTTCTTCCTGGAAAGTCCATCCCCTGAAACTGAAAACATAACAACTAAACATAAACATAAACATAAACAACTAAACCTGTGTGTTCTCTACCATAATTTTTCCCAACACGTTATCTGTCTATCCCAACTGGGAACATGGAACCTGTCTTTTATTCCCTGTCCTTTCCCCAGATCCAGTGTGCAGACACTGAGCACTGAAGTTCTGCATCCTACATGCTTCTCAAATCAGATGCCTCACTGTCCTTAAGTGGCTCAAAGTCTCTGCATTCCTTAATCATGCCAACATGACCATCATTTCCCTCCTCTCAGAGATTCTACTTTGCCTCTTCCGATCTCTCTCTCTAGAGAGCTAAAAGAACCTCAGTGGCCAATACCTTTTTCAGTCCCTCCTCCTGTGGTCTCTACTGCTGGCTTCAATTTTAAATGAATGCCCTTCCTTGTATCCAGATGTCTAAGGATAAGAGTTGACTGACTGTCCCTTATTCAAAAGGTTTAGGACCAGAAATGCTTACAATTTCTGAGTTTTTGGAGTATTTGTCAAAATTTACAGTTGAGCATCAATATCTGAAGCCCCAGGGCTTGTATCTTGTCAGGATACAAACAGTTTCAGATATTGAGGCATTTTAATTTTTTTTTTTTTTCTTTTGGATTAGGGATTCTCGAGATGTATTTTTTCTCCCTTGCTTTCATCCTTAGCCTATCATCTACTTGGGACCTTATAACTTTCTATGAACAAAAAGTGCAATAGAAACAACCAGTTCTAGTCCTGGGCCTCTTGGAATCCAGCTGTCATGTAAAGATATTTCGTCTCGACTAGCTAATGGTAAATGGAAGGAGGAAGGTTCAGTCAGCTACCAGATATCCCATCAACCTTTGCAGAGGCCCTATTCATGACAGCAAAGCCACTTAGGATGAACCCACCACTATTAATAGCAAAAATGTATCATAAAATAGGCGTCCAACCATGCCCACTCAACTCATAGGATCTGTATGAAATATAAATCATTATTGTGCTAAGTGATTAGGTGCGGCTTGCTTTGATCACAGCACGAGATAACTAATAATTTTATGACAGTGTTTTGAAGAAGTTGTTTTGGTTGTGCTTCCTTTTGCTGCTTGTGGCGGTTCTAATTAGAGTGTGTAAAAGAAAGTTCTATTGTCTTAATCTCCTTGCTACTGGAACAGAATATTACAGCGCGGGTCATTTACAATGACAAAACGTTCTCTTTCAGTTTTGAGTTCTGGGGATGCCGCTGTAAGGTGCTGGCATCTGAAGTGGAATTTCCTACTCTGTCCTCATAGGGCAGAAGGAAAGGGAGGACAAACGTTTCTGACATGACAGAGGCACAGCAGCATGTGCACTTGTGTCCTCTTGTGACAGAAAGGCAAAAAGAGTAAACGAGCTCCCGTGGACTTTTCTAGCAACTTCAATCTACTCATGAGTGTGGAGCCTACTAAGCAAGCGCCCGCTAACACTACTGCACAGGAAGAGTAAGCTTCCATAATGAGTTTAGAGGACACAAAACGCCCTAAGCACAGCAGTGACCTTTTCACTGATTCGAGTCCTCACTTTGGCTATAAGCTGGACAGATACATAACCTGTAAGGACGGCAGAAGACCATGAGGACTGACAAAGTCCTGGACTATAAAAACACAATTAACTTCATGAAGAAAAGAGTGCTAGTCACAAAACTCACTCATAGTCATTTCTTTTTAAATATCCAACATCAAGAAATGTCAATTCTGCTGAACCATTCTAGAGGATTGGTACAAACTGAAAGAGGGTAAAAGGCCTGCAATCACCCTAAGAGGCACAGCAGAGTGATCCTGTGACTCTGTGAGGACCCATCCACCACACTAGTTCTCCTTGCTATACTCACAGTGTTCACATGAAGTCCACATATAATGGCAACCAGGCGTTCAGAACAAAGGACAAACTACGACCAGAGCCAAGAGGTCTCCACCTTTCTACTCTGAATATTATCCTACAATGCAAAGTCTCCCTCTATATTAAAAATTAGTTTCAATAAAGAAAAAAACCAGGGGGGCAGGAATGATGGTTCAGCAGTTAAGAACACTGACTGCTCTTCCAGAGGATCCAGGTTCAATTCCCAGCACCCACATGGCAACTCACAAGTATCAGTAACTCCAGTTCCAGGAGATCTGGAATCCTCTTTAAAAAAAAGAAAAAAGAAAAAAAAAAAAAAAAAAAAGACAGACAGACACATAGAGAAAGAGAGAACAATTTATATCTGTAAGTGCAAAATGGGGGCAGCTTAGTTTGATAAATTGAGCAGATGATTTATTTCTATCACTTCATATGCAAAGGGATGAAAGGAAGTAATTCCTGCCTCAAATACCAGACAAAGAAAATAAACAACACATTTTTAATCACCTTGGATGAAACAACCGGTCCTTCTTGATCAGAACTTTTACACTTTTTCCCAGGGTCCTCTTCTGTTGACATACTTTCCAAATTTTCTAGTGAAATTAATCGCTTTCTTCCATGCTGTGTTATGTTCACTGGGGTTTTATCTTGGCAGGTTCCTTCTTTTCCACTCCTCTGGGCAGCATTCTTATCTAACATACACACAAATACACACATACAAAGAACAAGGAGAAAATTACTTCCTGAATCTTCCAAGGCCAACACTCTACATGACTAAACAGGATAACACAGCAAGTGACTCACAGGCTGTGAGATGGCTCAGTGGGTAAAACAATTTGTTATGCAAGCTTAAGAGTCTGAGTTTGAATATCCAGTACCAACACAAGAAAAAGAAAGAAAAAGTGGGGTAGAGCTCTATGGGCCTGCAACCCCAGCACTTAGGTGCAGGGACAAAGACAAAGATCATGTGGGAATGATGCCAGCAGGAGGAGCCAAGCCAGGGAGGGTCAGACTCAGAGAGAGACCCTATCTTAAGGGAGTATGGCCCAGAGTGATAGAGATGGTCCCCTGAAAGATCAAAATACATTTACAGTAATGTCCACTGGGAAACACTCATTTACAAATTTCAAACAGCACTAAGCAGCACAGTGGCCAAGAACTCCAACCCCAGAGCACACCAGGCTCAGACACCCTGGGTCCACTTTAACTGTTTTACTGCAACTCTGAATCTTGTTTGCACCTACAAAGTAGATTGTGGTGATATTTTGTTCATGAGCTTGTCTGAAGATCAGAGTGCAAAGCTAGCCATATAGTTAGCCACAAAGGCCAGGCAGAAGTGGTACACATCTTTAATTCCAGCAACCACACTAGTTAGACATAGAGGCTAGGCAGTGGTGGTATACACCTTTAATTCCAGCACTCAGGAGACAGAGTTAGATGGATCTCTGTTAGTTCAAAGCCACCCTTAGCTACAAAAAAATTGATCAGTCTAAAAAGAGAACTCACAAGGGTGATCCCAGCACTTGGAGTGACATGCCTTTAATCCCACCACTAAGGAGGTGGAGACAGGAGTGATGTGACCGGGTGAAGAGAGGAATATGAGGTAGTCGGAGTGCACTCTGGTTTGGTAGAGACAGACACAGTCAAATTCAATATGAGGATTCATGGAGACAGGATCACTCTTTAGTCTAAGATAGAGGTAAGAGCTACTGGCTGGCCACTTTGCTTCTCTGATCTTCAGCTTTAACCCCAATATCTGTCTCGGCATTTTTATTATTCATGCTAAAGCAGAGGGCTATCAGGTGTCTACTATGGCTACTCAACTCTGCCTCATAACAAAGAGTACCATGAGATACAGACAGATGAGCATGGCTCATTACTCATTGAAATGGACAATGCTCAGATCTGGCCTATGGGCATCAGTCTCTTAGCCTAATTCTGAAGGACACCAAAGGGTCTAAAGCAGTTCAGGGAATAAATGCCAATACAACACTGGCTGCACGGAGTAGAGGAAGCCCTGAGTGAATACGTGTTGTTGACATGGGCACAGTCAGGGTGAGGACTGCAATGTCTCAGCCCCATGGGAATGGCAAAGCCTTCCACAGGAGTCTGGGTGTGGATGTTGGCAATGTATGCAGAAAACATCTACCATAGCTTTCTCCCTCTGGATATTTATGGCCTGAAGATGATTCCTACAGAGACAGCCTCTACTGAGATTAACTAAGTCTGCCTCCTTGTTCAGCTATGTGTTTAGCTATATGTTATAAACCTGCTTCCGGTTTAGCTGTGTGCAATAATCCTGCCTCATTGCCCTGCTCAACTATATACATGCTACTTACATAAATATTCAACTACACACACACCCACCCACCATACACACACACACACACACACACACACACACACACACACACACGGCATGCTGAGCTTCCAGGGTGCTGCAGTTTTTCTATCAGAGAGCCCAGTCTACTCAATCCAAGATTTTTTGTATTTCTGTGTGTCCATGTGTTTATATTTTCTTCATTTCTTCTCACCATCCCAATCAGGTTCATCCCTAAAGCTGTGCAAGCATTCAACAACTGTGTATATTATCAATAGAACTATTAATCACACCAAAGTAACAGTAATATACAGTAGTCACATTTTATCCATCACTCTCCCCTTTTCACTTAGTATCAGTCATGGAAAGTTCCAGAAATAAAAAGTTCATCCATTTTAAATCACATGTTCTTCTGAGTAGTATGATGAAACCTACACTATCCTGTTCCCTTTTTTAAAAACATAAGTCTCTAGCATTATTCACACTAGTCTATTTTCCTTAACAGACCAACTGTTTTGTTATAGTGCTTTATTTAAAATTTATTTATTTAAAATTACTTTATTTAAAATTTCTCCAAAGCACAAGAATAGTGACACTGGCAAATTTGCTACACATGGAATGTTTTTTGTTGTTGTTGTTGTTTTTGTTTTTGTTTTATTTATTCATTTTTACATACCAACCACATTCCCCCAAGTAGTGATATTTTCTTTCTTTTTATTTTTTTCTTCTTCTTTTTTTTTAATGTTGAGGGGTTTTTTGTTTTGTTTGTTTTAAAGATTTATTTATTATGTATACATCGTTCCTCCTGCATGTATCCCTGCAAGACAGAAGAGGGCACCAGATCTCATCATGGATAGTTGTGAGCAGCCATGTGGGTGCTGGGAATTGAACTCAGGACCTCTGGAAGAGCAGCCAGTGCTCTTAACCTCTGAGCCATCTCTCCAGGCCCAAATGTGTGTGTGTGTGTGTGTTTTGTGTGTGTGTGTGTGTGTGTGTGTGTGTGTGTGTGTGTGTGTGTGTGTGTGTGTGTGTGTGTGTGTGTGTGTGTGTGTGTGTGTGTTGTGTGTGTGTGTGTGTGTGTGTGTGTGTGTGTGTGTGTGTGTGTGTGTGTGTGTGTGTGTGTGTGAGAGAGAGAGAGAGGGGGGGGGTGATATATAGAGAAGACAACTATCAGAAGCCACATGCTACCTTGATCTTGGATCCCTGTCCTCCAGAATTGTGACAAAGTTAAGGTCACTTAAGACTACAGTACTCTATTACAGTGGGCAGAAAACTAGGATAAAAAGAGTAATACTTCTTAATGCATTTTACCAGGCCAACAATTACATTAAACCTCCCCCCAAAATACTTCACACTAAAATAAAATTATACCTTTACTAAAATAATAGCTCAACACCACTTAAAACAATCATTTAAAAAAAAAACTGCAACTCCAGCACTCAGGGGACTGAGGCAGACGCATAACATGTGTAAGATCATGTCTCAAAATTAATAAATAGAACAGAATTTAAAGTCCCAGGCTAACCCATACCATGTACAACCACTACTCTATCCCCATTTGCTCAGAACACCTTTAAACTGGCTTTATTGTTTCCTTGAAAGTCAACATTAGTAAAAACAAAAACCTACCTCCACCCTCGACAGGTGATGAAAGATTTTGATCACCTAAACTTTCTGCTAACATCCAAGCTGGAAGGACTCTTTTTCTCTGGGTGGGGTGTGGCTGGCGCTCACAGACATCTCCACATGCACCTGCGGAAGACTAAAACAGCATCCATAAACTAATTCCTAAAGGGGATATGCATCCTGAGTGAGTTTGTAAAATAATTTACTTTGAAGAAAATTACCAGCTACACAACAACTGAAGACTCGGCTAGTTAAATTTCTGACATTACCTACTGTTTTGTGTCAGCCTAGTGTAACATTCTCTACAGATTTAAAAACAACAAAAGCAGATCAATGCTGCAGGCATTATAATATGTGTGGTTTCTGTTGTCTTCCTGTGAGATGAAGGCCATGCTAGGAAGGTAAGTTTCTCACCATGGGCTCTGCAGCAGACCACTTGGCCTCGGTAATTGTGGGGCGTCCTTGCAGCTGTAAAGCACCAGCTGTCTCATCAGGGGACTTCTGCATCTCGCTCAACACATCATCTTCAAGTATTTGACTGTTCCTATAAAATAAAACGGAATTTTGTTTTTTATCATTTACAACACTTCTGGTGGCAACCTTGAGCCTGTTCAGTTCTACATTTAAGACTTCTCAATGGGGTATTGGGCTCCTTTTGTCTAACTTAAAAAATCTAAAAACACAGTTATACTACAGTAAAATGATTCTTTGGTTTTTTTTTTAATCTCTGGCCACATATATTATAACAGCATACATTAGTCTTTAAAAATCATGGGCTGGGGCCAGAGAGATGGGTCAGCAGCTAAGGACACTTGCTGTGGACCTAGATTTAGGTCCTAGTACCCACATGATGGCTCACAACCATCTGTTACTCCAGGTCCAATACATTCGTCTGGCCTCTGTAACCAGAGATACATATATGGAGCACTTACACACATACATCCAGGCAAATACACACATAAAATGAAAATAAATACACCTTTAAAACTGAAGAGATTTCAGAAATGTGTGCTGAAGTCTGACTCATAGTTTTAAAATGTTCTTTTAGTAGACTTTATCTACTAAATGAACTGAAAATGATCTTTCAAAGGTAGACTTGAATTTCAATGCCAGGAAACATTATAAATGGCAGGAACTCTAGTCTATACCAAGATTATTCCATATTTGCTTACTAATTCAAAAGCTGATGGACATTTGGTTTGTTTACCCACTTGGACTATTATAAATGATGTTACTGTGAGCATCCATGTTTAAGTTTTTGTGTGAAGATGTAATTTCAATTTGGGGGCATAATCCTAAGGAGGGAGTGCCAAGACACATAGCTGGGTTTTTTTTTAAAGTCTAAAAACTTATCATAATATGGACATTCCAAGGAGAATGCATTGTTTCAGAACACCACACATTATATGAGAGTTTCTCCACATGTTAACACCAACATTTACTAATGTCTTTGGTTTTAGCTGTCTAGTAGCTTAATGAGCATTTCTTCTTTCAAACTGTTAAAAGTATCTCACTATGGAGTTGACTTAAATTTCCCAGTGACTAATGATGCTATCTTTTCATGTTATTATTGGGAAACATTTATTCTAATCAGTTGCACATTTTAAAACTGGGTTGACCTTGGATTACTGAGTTATTACTACTTATATAATCTAGATGCAAATATGCTATGGATGTATATAATGTACAAATTTTTGTCATTCACTTGTCCTTATTGTTTCTTGGCTATCCTCTTATAAGCATACATGTTTTCAAACGGGAGCAAATCCAATTTCTCTAATGTTCCTGCCTTTGCTGTTGCTTTGATATTAGAGTTGTGAAACCATTACCTGATCAGGTAATAAAGATGTAAACCTCTGCTCTCCCTCTTCATATTTAGGTCTCTGATCCATTTTGATTTTTATGTGATATACAGTGAAAGTCTAACTTCACTTTTTTCATGAGGATATCAGCTGTTCCAGATCGTCTGGACAACTGACTTGACTGTTTAGTCAGTATTGGTGCCCCTGTTAGAAGTAAAGACCACATCTGAACCCACAACTCCACTGAGCTCCTCTGTCTGTCTTTATGCCAGGACCACACTACACTGTCTTGATTTCACAGCAGGTTTTGAAATTGGGAAATGTGTGTTTTTCAGTGATATTCTTCATATTTAAGATTGTTTGGCAGTTATCTCTAAGGGTTCAAAGTATATTCCAAATTATGTTCAAATATCTTTAATACAAAATATGCTACTAATAAAAATAAACTGATCTTAAAAATAACTACAAATAATTTTTTTACTTTTCATTTTTTTAATTGAAGATAAATTATTTTTATATAATACAGTCCTCTCCCAACTCCTCCAAGATCCTCTCAGCTCCTCTCCCATCCAAACCCACATCTTTCTCTAATTACAAATGAATTTTAAGGTTATTTGTTGTACATTAAGATGAGATTTTCAACATTTTATTTCTTTGTTCAGATTAGTGCTTGAAACTAGCAGCTATTCATATAGAATCTAAGTGCTAAGAATTTCATAGTTTGGGAAAAATAAGTTAGCATGACAACAATTTACTGTATTTTCTTTGAGACTCTCTTATGAAAACCTCCCCAGGGGGTGAATCTGTATTACTTCCTCATCAACAATGAAGTTTAACCATGCAAACAAAATCTTAGTCACATCACAGTATCACTCAATCTTATATCATCCCAGGAGCCAACATGAACTCTGTGCCTACCTAATACTGGGGATGTATCAGGAATGGAAATTAGCCCTTTTCCATGTGGAGTGTGTATTATTTAATTATTTAAATATAAAACCAAGTATTTTTCTTTTTCTCATTTGGATTTCTTTATGGCTTCTCAACAAAAAAGTGTAAGCTTTAGTGTTTCTAGCAGAATAATTTCTGACATAAGTAAAACCAAGGAGTGAAAAATGAAAACTTACAGGTAGTGGCCACACGCTTTACAAAGTAGGCTGTGAATGACACTATACAATCTTAGGACACTGTGGAAAGCATATAAACAAAAGCAAAATGAGAACTGACCAGGGGTTTTGTTTCTTTTTTTAACTACTATTTTGTTGTTTGGGTTCTTTTCTTAAATAGCCAATCAGTTGAAAAAAAGTTGCCAGGTTAAAAGACTTCTAACAAATGCAGCAAAGTATTACATAGAGAGGATCCTTTCTAGACTTTTTAAACTCTACAAAAGTTAAACAAGTAGCAAAAAGACAGCAAACCCTGACTCCCTCTCTACAAATGTGAATGTGTGAATGCTATCCCACTGAGAGCACTTTGCCATATTTGCTCCAATTACAAACAACCAAAACCCACTCCATAATCAACCTCAAATGTGTTCCTATGGTTTCTTTATAACTTCATTATACAAATGCATCCATTATTTGACTTGTAAGTTTCCCCCTTAATACTGTAGTACAGAGATTTGCCCAGGTTTTAATTAGGATCTCTCCCCCCTCTCCCTTTTCTCTCCCCTTCCTCCCTTTTTCTTTCCATGCTATGTCTATTCCAGGCTGACTTCCCCATTCTCTGGGTATTATCACAGTGAGTGCTAAGACAGGCATTCTGGTTGAGTGGTGGGTAGTCTGTAAGAGCATCATTTTGGAAAAAGCTGGCTGGAGTCTGGAACCTAGACCTGTTATGTAACCTCAAGCCTTCTCTGTCTCAAACCTTCTCTGTCTTCTTTCAACTGCAACACAGAGATATTAGTGGTATGAATCCCTCACATTCATTGTCATGAAGATTTCAGTGTTCAAATATATGAAACTTATGCCATACTTAACAGTGGCTACTCCTAGGAGTTGTGTTTGGCTGTTGCTTTTACTTCCCTTCCTTTGTCCACTAGTCTACATTCTATACAAACACCTAGATGACTAACTGCTAAACAATCTTTCTTTAAAACCCAGACCATCTCACAACTCTCATATAACATCAGAAAACATGATATCCCTCCATATCCTGTATGTGGAACACCAATTAATACAGAGCATGTGAACTGCCAGAGTGGGTAACCTGCAAAAGCAGTAATATGCTTGTCTAAAAGAATTAGCCCTAGGAGTTACTAGTTTACAGTTGCGGGGGGGGGGGGGGACAAAGGGAAAGCCCATGGTTAATGGTAGAGATGCTGCCTTAAGACCTTCTTCAGCCGGCAGTGGTAATGTACATCTTTAATCCCAGCACTCAGGAGTTGAGGCAAAAGAATATCTAAGTTTGAGGCCAGCCTGGGCTACAGAGCGAGTTCCAAGACAGCTAGGGCCATTACAGAGAAACCCTGTCTCAAAAACCAAAAGAAAAAACAAAACAAACAAAAACCTAAAAGCAAGGTTCCATCGCCAGGCCTTGGCTAGAGGTGAGTCTGAGTCCAATCCCAGTGGATTCTCCCCTACACCCTTCCCCGGAAATCCCTAAGTGGGTCTGGGATTGCACTGCCCCTGTGTCCTGACCCCATCCAGAGTGCTCTTGGAGCTCTGTTACACCCCCCACCCACCCCCACCGAGAGCCTGCCCTCCTCCTACCCTGCCCATTGTCCCACTGCTCTGGTTGAGCACTGAGACAGAGGGTGGAGCCAACAATTCAGCTACCTTCTGGGAAATTCCTGGAGCTTATCTGAGCACAATAGACCTGCCTATCCACGCGGGACCACCCGTAATTTCCATCTGCATGGTCTCTGACCCCCCACTGCAGGTCTTCTACTGGAGTTCTGGGCCCCTCCCAAAGATCGTCTATCTCTGCAGGGCCACTCTGAGTTCCTACGGGCTGGATCCTCTACCCCCATTGCAGGACCTCTGCCAAAGAGGCCTCAGCTACAGAGTGCCAGGTCCCAGCTAGACCACCTATTTGTGAGGAAACATCATGAGGGCTGGCCTCTGCCAAAGAGGCCTCGGCTCTCCTCTGCTGGAGCCTCATCTTTGACCCCCATCACTGGGCCCCTGCCTGAGGAGAGACATCCTAGAGAGCTTGGACTACCCAGAGCTACAGACATCGAACCTCTGACCCACCTAAGCCCATAGAGAGTGGGAGAGACCCCACCAACACCTACTGGAAGAAGGTATGGGAAGATGGAAATACAAGAAAACACCTAACAACAGAAAGACAAGCATAACACCACCAGAATCTAGGGAATCTACACCAACTAGACCAGAACACAACAAAGCAGATGAAGCAGAAGAGAATGACTTAAAAATTATCGTCATAAAACTGATAGAGGCCCTCAAAGAAGATGTGAGAACATCCCTTAAAGAAATGGAAGAAAAAACAAACAAAAAATTGGAAGAAATGAAAAAAATTGAAAGAAATAAACAAATTTAAAGAAAGTATAGAAA
The DNA here is from genome assembly GCA_030556225.1 of Cricetiscus sungorus. Taxonomy (NCBI): domain Eukaryota; kingdom Metazoa; phylum Chordata; class Mammalia; order Rodentia; family Cricetidae; genus Cricetiscus; species Cricetiscus sungorus. Next base: position 1,885,088 of record JANBXA010000735.1, read on the forward strand.
GCCAAGAATAAACAATTAAACAGATGAAGGAAACGGTTCAAGACTTGAAAACTGAAATAGAGACAATAAAGAAAACACAAACCAAAGGAATGCTGGAAATAGAAAAACTGGGCAAATGATCAGGAACTACAGATGCAAGCATAACCAACAGAATTCAAGAGATGGAAGAGAGAATCTGAGGCACTGAAGATAAACTAGAAGAAATAGATTCATCAATCAAAGAAAATTGTAAATCCAACAAATCCTTAACACAAAACATCCAGGAAATGTGGGACACTGTGAAAAGGCCAAACCTAAGAATAATAGGCATAGAGGGAGGGGAGGAAGCCCAGCTCAAAGGGGCCAAAAATATATTCAACAAAATCATTGAGAAAAATTTTAATCTGAAGAAGGACATGCCCATGAAAGTACAAGAAGCATACCTAACACCAAATAGACTGGACCAAAGAAAAAAGACCACTCGACATATAATAATCAAAATACCTAACATTCAGAATAAAGAAAGACTATTACGGGCAACAAAGGAAAAAGGACAGGTAACATATAAAGGCAGACCTGTCAAAATTACATCTGACTTCTCCATGGAAACCCTCAAGGTCAGAAGGTCCTGGATAGATGGTCTACAAGTACTAAGAGTCCACGGATGCCAGTCCAGGCTACTATACCCACCAAAACTCTCAATCAATATAGATGGAAAAAACAAGATATTTAATGACAAAGTCAGATTTTCACAACACGCATCTACAAATCCAGCCCTACAGAAAGTTTTGGAAGGAAAACTCCAACCCAAGGAAGTTAACTATGCTCACAAAGACGTAGGCAACAGATAATCCCACTTCACCAGAAACCAAGGGTAAAGCAGGACAAATATATTCACAATACCACTTCCAACAACAAATCTAAAACAAAAAAGCATTAACAATCAATGGTCCTTACTCTCCCTCAACATTAATGGTCGTAACTCGCCTATAAAAAGACACAGGCTAACAGAATGGATACAAAGACAGAATCCATCCTTCTGCTGCATACAAGAAACACATCTAAGCTTCAAAGATATACATTACCTCAGGGTAACGGGCTATGAAAAGATTTCCCAAATGGACCCAAGAAGCAAGCAGGTGTGGCTATTCTAATATCTAACAAGTTAGACTTCAAACCAAAATTAATCAAAAGAGATGAAAACGGTCATTTTGTATTCATTGCAGGAGAAATCCATCAACACAAAGTCTCAATTCTGAACATCTATGCCCCATATACAAAGGCACCCACATTCGTAAAAGAAACGCTACTAAAACTCAAACCTCATATAAAACCTCACACACGTATAGTGGGAGACTTCAACACACCACCCTCACCACTAGACAGGACCACCAATCAGAAACTCAACAAAGAAACAAAAGGACTAACAGAAGATATGTCTCAACTGGGTTTAACAGACATCTATAGAACATTCCATCCAAACACAAAAGAAAATAACTTCTTCTCTGCTCCACATGGAACCTTTTCTAAAATTGACTACATACTAGGTGGCATAACACACCTCAACAGATACAAAAGAATTGGAATAGTTTCCTGTATCTTATCAGACCACCATGCTTTAAAATTGGAATTCAACAACACAAATCACAGAAACCCTACAAACTCATGGAAACTGAACAATGTGCAATTGCACCACACCTGGGTCAAAGAAGAAATAAAGAAATTAAGGACTTCCTAAAATTCAACGAGAATGAGGACACAACATACCCAAACTTATGGAACACCTTGAAAGCAGTGTTACGACAAGGGAAGTTCATTGCACTAAGTGCCCATATGAAGAAAACAGAGGATAGTCACATTAGAGAATTAACAGTGTAACTGAAAGCCTTAGAACAAAAAGAAGCTCACCCCGGAGGAGTAGACGCCAGGAAATAATCAATTTGAGGGCTGAAATCAATAAAATAGAAACCAGGAAAACAATACAAAAAAAAAATCAATGCAACAGAGTTGGTTTTTTGAGAAAAATCAACAAGATAGAGAAACCCTTATCCAAACTAACGAAAAAGCGGAGAGAGAGAACATGCAAATTAACAAAATCAGAAATGAAAAGGGGGACATAACAACAGACACAGAGGAAATCCAGACAACTTTCAGGTCATACTTTGAAAACCTGTACTACACAAAATTTGAAAATTCAAAGGAAATGAACAAATTTCTAGATAACTATCACTTACCAAAATTAAATCAAGAACAGACAAACAACTTAAATAGACCTATAACCCCCAATGAAATAGAAGTAGTCATTGAAAGCCTTCCAACCAAAAAAAAAAGCTCAGGGCCAGATGGCTTCAGTGCAGAATTCTACCAGATATTCAAGGAAGAGCTAATTCCAATACTCTTCAAATTGTTCCACACAATAGAAACAGAAAGCTCATTACCAAACTCTTTCTATGAGGCCACAATCACCTTGGTACCCAAGCCTCACAAAGATACAACTAAGAAAGAAAACTACAGACCAATATCCCTGATGAACATCGATACAAAAATACTCAAACCGAATCCAAGAATACATCAGAGAAATCCACCATGACCAAGTAGGCTTCATCCCTGGGTTGCAGAAATGGTTTAACATATGAAAATCTATCAACGTGACCCACCATATAAACAAACTGAAAGAGAAAAACCATATGATCATCTCCCTAGATGCTGAAAAAGCCTTCGACAAAATTCAACCTTTCATGATAAAGGTCTTGGAGAGAGCAGGGATAACAGGAACATACCTAAACATAACAAGAGCAATATACAGTAAACCAACAGCCAACATCAAACTGAATGGAGAGAAGCTTAAGGTCATTCCCCTAAAATTAGGAACAAGACAAGGCTGTCCTCTCTCTCCATATCTCTTCAATATTGTTCTTGAAGTTCTAGCTAAAGCTATAAGACAACAAAAGGAGATCAAGGGGATCAAAATTGGAAAGAAAGAAGTCAAACTGTCTCTATTTGCAGATGATATGATAGTTTACATAAGCAACCCAATAAACTCTACCAGGAAACTCCTACAGCTGATAAACACCTTAGACAAACTAGCAGGATACAAGATAAACTCAAAAAAATCAGTAGCCCTACTTTATTCAGACAACAAAGAGGCTGAGAAAGAAATCAGAGAAACATCACCCTTTACAATAGCCACAAACAACATAAAGTATCTTGGAGTAACGCTTACCAAACATGTGAAAGACCTATACAATAAGAACTTTGTGGCTTTAAAGAAAGAAATTAAAGAAGATACCAGAAAATGGAAAGATCTCCCATGCTCTTGGATAGGAAGGATATAGTAAAAATGCCAATCTTGCCAAAAGCAATCTACAGATTCAATGCAATCCCCATTAAAATCCCAGCATTATTCTTCACTGACCTTGAAAGGACAATAATCAACTTTATATGGAAAAACAAAAGACCCAGGATAGCCAAAGCAACCCTGTACAATAAAAGAACTTCAGGAGGAATCACCATCCCTGACTTTAAGCTCTACTACAGAGCTATAGTTCTGAAAACAGCCTGGTATTGGCACAAAAATAGACAGGTAGACCAATGGAATCAAATCGAAAATCCTGATATTAACCCACACACCTATGAACACCTGATATTCGACAAAACAGCTAAAAAAAAAAAAACACTATGGGGGGAGGAAAGAATCTTCAACAAATGGTGCTGGCACAACTGGATGACGGTGTGTAGAAGACTGCAGATAGACCCATGTCTATCGCCATGCACAAAACTCAAGTCCAAATGGATCAAAGACCTCAACATAAATCCAGCCACACTGAACCTCTTAGAAGAGAAAGTAGGAGGTACCCTTGAACAAATTGGTATAGGAGACAGCTTCCTGAACATAACTCCCGTAGCACAGACACTGAGACTGACAATTAATAAATGGGACCTCCTCAAACTTAGAAGCTTCTGTAAGGCAAGGGACACAGTGGACAAGACCAACGGCAGCCCACAGACTGGAAAAAGATTTTTACCAACCCTACATCTGACAAAGGGCTGATCTCCAAAATGTACAAAGAACTTAAGAAACTACTCAACAAAACACCAAATAACCCTATTAAAAACTGGGGTACAGAATTGAAGAAAGAATTCTCAATAGAGGAAATCAAAGAGGCTGAAAGACATTTTAAAAAGTGCTCAACATCCTTAGCTATCAGGGAAATGCAAATGAAAACAACTCTGAGATACCATCTTACTCCTGCCAGAATGGCTAAAATTAGAAACACCAATGACAACTTATGCTGGAGAGGATGTGGAGAAAGGGGAACACTCCTCCACTGCTGGTGGGAGTGCAAACTTGTACAGCCATTTTGGAGATCAGTATGGTGGTTCCTCAGGAAAATGGAATTAGTTTACCACAGGACCCAGCAATTCCCCTCTTAGGTATATACCCAAATGATCCACACCCATGCAACAAAGATACGTGCTCAACTATGTTCATAGCAGCATTATTTGTAATAGCAAGAACCTGGAAGCAACCTAGATGCCCCTCAACTGAAGAATGGATAAAGAAGATGTGGCACATCTACACAATGGAATACTACTCTGCAGAAAAAAAATAATGGAATCTTGAAATTTGCAGGCAAATGGATGGAACTTGAAGAAACCATCCCAAATGAGGTAACCCAGTCACAAAAAGAACATGGTATGGAACTCGCTCATATATGGATTTTAGACCTAGAGCAAATGATTCACACTGCCAGAGGAACTAGGATACAACGTGTATTCTAAGAGATTCATTTCTCACAAAAGAGGAAAGGGACAAGTCCCCCAGAGCACATGGGAAGTGGGGGGGGGCAGTGAATGGAGAGAGAACTAGGAGAAAGAGAAGGGGAGGAGAGGAAAGCACATGCGACTAGAAAGATTGAGTCAGGGTAGGAATAGAAGACAGGAGAGAGAGAGAGAGAGAGAGAGAGAGAGAGAGAGAGAGAGAGAGAGAGAGAGAGAGAGAGAGAGACAGAGAGACAGAGAGACAGAGAGAGAGAGAGAGAGAGAGAGAGAACATAAAAGAGGGAGCCATTATTGGTTTGAAGAGAAAACTGAACCTAAAGAAAGGTCTAGAGACCTACAAGACTGACCCCAACTAACAATTTGAGCAACCATGGAAAGGCTACCATAAATGCCCTTCCCTGATAGTGAGATCATCAACTAAATTATCCACCATCATGGAGCCCTCATCTAGTACCTGTTGGAAACAGAAGCAAACACCCATAACCAAACACTGAGTCAAACTAGAATCCAGATGCAGAGAGAAAGTACAAGACCAGGTTGCAGAAACACACAAAGACAGCTGACCTGAACAAGGAGGAGATAATGCCCCCACCCAGACTGATAGCTGGGAATCCAGCATGGGACTGACTCAGACCCCCTGAATATGGGTCTAGGCTAGAAGGACTGAGTAGTCTAAGGGACCTCAGACAGTAGAAACAGGATGTATTCCTGTTGCACAAAAGGACCTTGGGGACACATCCCCCATGGAGGGATACTCCCTTAACCTAGAGACAGGAGAGAAGTCCTAGTCCCTACTTCAAATGACTTGACAGATTTATATGACCCCACCTGGATAGCATAGCCCTACATGTGGAATGGGGGTGGGGAGGGTGGTCAGGGTGCATGTGAGGGGGGAAAGAGGGTAAGAGGGAGGGAGGAAGGGAGGGGAAACTGGGATCAACATGCAAAATTTTTAAATTATATTACTAATAATAAAAAAAAAACTAAAAACAAAAGCCAAAAAAAAAAACAAAAAAAAAAAAAAAAAAAAAAAAAAACCCAAAGCAGAACAAATCCTTGTCCAGCACATGGTCTTCCCCTTCCCTGTACTTAGGTCTCCAAGATGGTCTTCTGGGGAGAAGAAAGCTCCTTCCACATTTTAGGGTGGTGGCTCTTAGCTCTTTTCTACCAAGTATCAGCTTTTCAGTGTGAGCAGATTAACACAGGACTGATAACAATTTTACATTTTTGATGTGGTAGACAATGCAAAGTAGAGGTAATTCTAAATACATGAAAACCTCAATGATATTAAGAAATTTCTAATGTATATGTCAATATTTCCAATTAGTGTTTGAATTCTGTTGTTGAAGCCTAGTGTTTGAATTCTGTCATTTCTTCAGTTCTCCTACTCTGTTCTTTTTGATAAGGTAAGTCAGTGATATAAGTCAGAATACCTTAACATTTTAATAAAGCTAAAAGTTCAAGGAAACATGTAGTTAGTTTTGTTTGGTGAAAGCATTAGGAATACAAAGGTAAAGGATAGCACACGTTGGAGCATACCACCAGACATATGTGTCCAAAGCAAAATATTTTCCAGAAACACAAATTATGTGGCAACTATAGCCCAAATATGACTCAAACCTTGAATGATTCTCACTGAAGGATTTGTAAGGGTGGAGGAATCAGATACAAACACCATTACTCACTCTCACTTCACCAGGCAAGCTTACCGTAAAGTACACTCCATTTCCTCTTCAGCTTGTGTAGCGAGAACACGAAAAGAGTACTTGTTGAGTAACAAGGAAAAGCTATCCCCAGGATTCAACCAGCACCACATGTGTGTCTTCATTGGCAAGAGCTGGCTCTTCTCAGAGGACTGATGAAAACACGGATTCGTATGTATCTAACCAATAGAGAACACAGCGATGCAACAGGATTGTGAAAAATACAACTAAATATGAAATGATCCACAATTTTGGTATCAAAACAATTAAGTACAAAATTACACTTGAAAGTTTAGTAAGCATAGCACCTAGTGCCATAACCACTTACGTGTGTAAAGAGTTCTACGTCCGTCTCTAACCCTAACCCTAACCCTAACCCTAACCCTAACCCTAATCCAAGATAACAAGCAACATCATCAATTGATTAGTAATAAACTACTCAGTGGATAAGAAAGATGAAAAACAATTCCCACTATGGTAAGGACCCCCACTGTTTATCCAAAGTGCACAAATCCCGTCAATAGCACTTCCTTGCTAGTTACAGTCTCCTAGTCATTTCTGCCTCCATGAGGCAGGAGATGATGATCAAATATCTAAAGCATAACTGTTTTCTTTCTAGCTGTCTTAAAGAATAATTTCACTTTTAAATGAAATCCCTTCCATGAATATCAATTAGATTAAAATCACAAGTTATTAACACATATCACGGACAAAACTATGACTGCATTAATTACTTCAGATTATATTTTTCCACTGACTGCCTCCTATTAGCAAAGATAGTTTCCTCAAAGGTAATTTTTTTAAATACCTACTGAAAGGCGCTTCAAAATTTGCAAGTATGAACTGGTGAGAAGTCTTAGCAGGTGAAGGTACCTGCCACCACACCCGAGGACTAAACTTCATCCCCAGGACCCAAACAGTGGAAGGAAAGAACCAACTTCAGCAAGCTGTCCTGTGCTGGCTGTCTACACACATGCCCCCCCATACACACACGCACGCACGTCCTCTGCTCTCTACAAAACACACACACACACACACACACACACACACACACACACACACACACATATACCACCACCACCATCACCCCACCCACACACATGTAATTTTAAAAATCTTAAATGTAATCAAGGTAAAATTGGCTATTTCTATAAGTCAAACAGCCAATTTTTTCGTAATTATTATTAGGTTTTGAAATAAAGAAGCCTTACTATATGATAACATAATCTATGGTAATGCAAACAAAACAATATAAAAATCTGTGATTTTCTTCAACAGAGACTTCTTCCTCTATTACATCATGCTGAATTATTGTTTTCTAGAGAAATCAATTTCCCTGGTATACCAACTTAATCACTCAGCATTTTTTATTGGTCAGTCATTTAAATATACATATGTATGTATTTGTACATATACATATCACTGCCTAAGAATGGAGAATATCATCATTTATGCAATAACATTTTCCAAGAAATTACAAAAGCTTGGTTTAAAATATCAAATCATCAAGCAGTTATTAACTCTACCCACAAAACAAGTGAATTAATGTTCCTTGATAATTTTTTTTTCTTAAGCTGTTTATACAGTGGACAGAAGAAAAATGAATGACATTTCAAGGAAGTATACTAATCTATCCTTTAAATTAAGCCCAAATACATATTATCTGCTAAATATGTATGTATGTATGTATACATGAAATTAAACATAATCTAAGTTTTTTAACAGGTTATAAGTCAGGAAAAATAAGTAAAGTGGCTAAAAGCCCTTATGATTCTGTTCAAAAGTCAGAATTATAAGCTATTCTCATGGTACTTTTAGATTTTCCAGAACCTCTTAATAACAGTTACTGTCAATATACAGAAAGAGTTGTTTTACATATTGAAACCACTGAACTTGTTCCAGATGACTCAGGATTAACTTTGTTATTTATTTGACTATAACAAGTAATTGGAAATAGAAATCATCTCTTGTATATAACACATATCATCTTCCATGGGGTCCACCAGGCCCTCTAGCACAAACTAATGATAAACTTGATCAGCTATTGTTATATACTAGAAGCCTCAGAGTTTCATAAGAAACACCACGTTAATAGCAAAGATTTGAAGAAATATTTTTCTGTCACTTGGCAACAAGCCAATGAAATTATAAGGAAATGTCCTATTTGCTCTTGTATACCAAATACCATTACCAAACCCAAAAAGTACTTAAGAAATGAAATTTGATAAATATATTTCATTTTGCAAAGTTTGGAAAATTAAAGTATTCACACCACACATGGATACTTTTTCAGAATTTCAATGGGCAACTGCTTTGAGTTCTGAAAAGGCTGATTCTATAGTTACACATCTATTAAAATTTATAGCCATTATGTGAATACCTGTACAAATTAAGACTGACAATGCTCCAATATGTCTCTAGTAAAATGGAACAGTTATTATTTTTTCATATTACAACATAAAGCATATAACAGGTATGCCACACAGTAAATAGTTACAGATACATTATAGAAAGATCTAATCACACTTGAAAAACTATTCGAAACTGAGAGGTAATAAAGACCCCCCCCCAAAGATACATTACACAATGCTGTATTAACTTTAACTTTTTAATGCTAATGAGAAAGGGAGAACAGCTGTGGAGAGACATTTGCTAGCAGAGGAAAAAACCTGCTGAATTAAATCAGCCTGTATACTTTATTGCTAGTAGAAAAAAAAAAAAAAAAAACTGCTGAATTAAATCAGCCTGTATGCTTTAAAGATGTGTTGACCTCAGAATGGAAATCAGGACATGTTATGTTGTAGAAGAGGTTTTGCTTTTGTTTCCTCAGAAGAAGAAAAGTTATAGATGCCATAAAGATTAATAAAGATTAGATTCAAACAGGGGAGACCTCTTGATTAGGAGAAGCAATAGTTCATCAAACAGCATGACTATTCAATCCAAACTAACTTATAAGACTATCAAATGCTTTTCATTTCATCAGATATTAACCTGCCAAAAGGGGAACTCCCCCAAAGTTAGGGCAGACCAGGGTTTTGTTTTTGTCTTTCCAAGAGAATAAAAGCATCCAACTAAGGAATCTGAAGACCACTAAACAAATGAGACACCTGAAAACGGACAAATCATCAAGAGAAAAATGTCCCAAGAAAAAGAGTAACTGATCTATTGGTGTATCACATCTCTAACAGGACAGACTTTTATAAATCTTCCAAAATGTGTGTTTCTGCTGTTCTCTACAGACATATAAAGCAAATGATATCTTTGTAGTCCCAATTCAATTAAAAATTAAAGCAGGCTTTGAAGTTGGAATGCCTTTCTCTCATTCTCTAATCCCAAGCATGCTTCTTAAAGAAAAATCAAAAATCTGTCTCATGTCAGAAGAGCCACCTACTATGAGACAGAAGAAAACAAAATTTAAGGGACTATTCTATTGTTACTAATCTCATAATCTTTTAGTTTTATTTTGACTCTTTAAAATTTTTCTTAAGGTATAAATACCCCAAATTTGTAAGATTATTATTATATATATATATATATATATATATATACATATACACTTTCTGTCATGATATTAAAGACATACATTGAACTAAATAATTTTAGAAATAAGTTTCATCCCACTTCCTACATGTGATTTCCGGCTTGAGTCTGAATCAGGTACTAAGTTTGTGTACCTGAGATATATTTAACAGATTGTGGTCTTTTAACCTCTGGGAGATGTGCTGCATGTGACATTTGAAATGTTTGTTTTTTGCAGTGCACCTTGACCATTTCTGGCAGTGACCTTTGAGGTCTCCAAGAACATGATGAGGTCCTGCAATGATGATTCCACCTGGATTGTGGTAACATCACTAAGCTGACCAACACCACCCAAAGATCAGTTTCAGACTACAAACTGCTCAGGACAATTTCAAGATGACTGGCTGAGATGGTCCAGCCTCACAGACTACTCCAACCAGGACTTCAGAGAAGCCCTGCACTTGTCCATCATGTGACACTGGACAACAGCTAGCTCTCCCAGGACTTGACCATTATCCCAATTTTCTCAGGGTCCCCAAAGGTGCTGCCATGCCCAGACAGCAGGAAGTAATTTTAAAAACATGATACCCACAATCCCAAGAAGTGGGGTTGGTGGATTATGAGTGTTTATCATTGTTTGGGGGTAGATGGTTACAAGTTGTTATTGGTCATGACCAGGGAGGAAACTAAGCAAAGGTTAAATTAAGTGATCTCTTTCTGATAAGGAATTTTGAAAGGAATGATAGGATAAAAGGGTAGATTATAGAATCTACTTTTAAATTACAAAGCAACTATTAATCTGAAATGTTTTACACTGGTATAAACTTTTATATATTGATACAAATTTAAGGTTATTTTTATTACAACATACACATATATATGTGTTTACTCTAGTTTAAGGTATTTTTATATGCTGATACAAGATTATTTTTGCTATAACATACTGTGTGTGTGTGTGTGTGTGTGTGTGTGTGTGTATGTGTGTGTGTGTGTGCGTGTGTGTGTGTTTCTACAGGGTATTATACCTGTACAGCTCATTTTAAAATATAATATAAAGTTCTAGTTATTATTATTGAAAGCTATTATTACAAACTATTTAGGATAATAAAAAATGCAGGTTAGTAGTTAGTCATCTATAACAAGCAAATCTATAAAAAGTCATGTTAGGTATGTTTTCAACAGAGATATATTTTAGATAGATGGTCTTCAAATACTTCAGAGATCTACAGAATATGGCATATAAGATGCTTAAGGCTTTTCATGACAGTGAGATATATTTGCTCATGGCAGGACAATCAGGATAGGAAAGAAAATGAATGCTGAACTTTGCCAAGACCAGGTAGGACAGCCCTTCACAATCCTGCTTCACAGAAGAGTCTGTCAGGTATTCTAGGCCCATAGGCCAAAGACAGATGCCCCAACATCACAGAGAACCTTGGGGGACTGTCCAGGCAACCAGCTGTCTGTCATTTCTATAGTTTAGGAAGTTGTTTACTCTACATTTTCTGTTTACCCAGATAATATTTTTTTCGTTCTCAGGTCTTTGATAGGGTTGAAGACTAGATAGTTATACTGCTTTCTTTATTACCAGAAAAGAAACTTACAAAAGAGATATCAAGCTTATAAGGTTGAGAGACATAAAAGTTTAAGTTGTTTATCTAAGAAAAAAATTTAAGGTCTAAAAAGATTTTTGAGGGTGGTAATACAAATTATGATAAAAAGTAGTTTAAGCAGCCAGGTGGTGGTGGTGCATGCCTTTAATCCCAGCACTAGGGAAGCAGAGGCAGGTAGATCTCTGTGAGTTGGAGAGCAGCCTGGTCTATAAGAGCTAGTTCCAGAACAGGCTCCAAAGCTACACAGAGAACCCCTGTCTCAAAAAACCAAAAAAGAAAAAGAAAAAATTTAGATGGCTATTATTGCAGCAACTGTTCAACATGGAATAATAAAAGGAAATAGTATATTTTTTAAATGTGTAAATTAAAGTAATGACTTATACAATAGACAGTAATACAGAAACGATAAAAATCACAGGGCTAGGGTATAGGTCAGAAGTGGAGACATACCATGATCATAACAACTCCTATAAAGGAAAGCATTTAACTGAGGTGACGGCTTACAGTTTCAGAGGTTTAGTCCATTATCATCATGGTGGGGAGCATACAGGAGTGCAAGTAGACATGGTACTTGAGGAGCTGCTACATGTTGATATGCAGGCAACAGGAAGCAGACTGAGACACTGGGCGGTATCTTGAGCATATATGAAATCTCAAAGCCCGCCTCTACAGTGACACTCTTCCTCTAGCAAGACCATACCTATTCTAACAAGGCCACACTTCCTAATAGTGCCACTCCCTTTGGGGACCATTTTTTTTCAAACCACCACACATAGCTTTTCATGTGTACACTAGGGATCAGAGCTCAGGTTCTCATTTACAGAGGAAGAGTTCTTCTTTGCCCATGTTAAAGGTATTTTTATATGAACCACTTGGCATATATGAACCCAGTATCAACAAAATTATAACTTACAGGCAATCACCTTCCATTAATTCTAGCCATCCAAATTCATCTCTGTACTATGAGAAATACAGTTTACTACTTAGATATTTACCTTACAGGAATGAGATGAATAGGTTCCATTCTGACATCAATTCCCTATTTCCAAACCTTGGAATAAACAGGCATCTCTAATCAGATACTAGAAGGGCAAGAAGCAAAAGGTTAAAATGCACCAATGTACTCACCGGTTTGATTCGAAGTTGATTGGCCACCACCTCTAGAACGGCGTGTCTTCTGGACACTCTTTTGTCTGTTATCTACAAGGAAAACACGTCAAATGTACCTACCTCCTTAAAATATAAACAAAACCCTTAGCAACACCTATGAAATTAGTAGGCTAGACATTAAGTATATTATTAACTCAGTAATTGCATGTCAAAAAACTGCCCTCATTTAACAGATAATGAAACAATGAAGAGAAGGGGGACTTACCAAAATCATGAAAGAGTAAATGACTACCCAAAAAAGCCTGGGGCCTACATATCCCCAAACTCTCCCAATTCCTACACATGAAACCTACCTACAGAGGATTCCTACTAGGATAGTCTACCAAATCAGAAAAATACTCAGGATGTACTAGTTAGGAAACACTTCAAATATAAAAATTTAATTTGTCCTAAAGGCTAAGTGGTAAATGTGAAGGGTGTGGTCACAAGGTTAGACAGATCAAACAACCTGCATTCCTGTTCTAGGGCCAGCTGAGATAAACTTTTTTATCCCTGACTGATACATGATAAAAAACATCTTAAGCAACAACTAATGGCATTATTACCATATGACCTGTCTTATGATTAGTTCACTTACTATCAAATACTTGAAGTCTAGCATTACATATAGCAGGACCAAAAGTATCTCTCAAAGCATGCTATAGCAACGTACAGATAAAATTAAACCCACTAAGGTTGCAAAAATATTGAAACTATCAATAATCAGTACTCATTTTTTAAAATCATGTAACACTTCCACACTTAATGATACAATTCTAACCATACAAGGCCACAACAGTGTGAAAACCACAAAAAGTAATTATTCCCCAAAAAAACTTTTTTTTTAAATCCTAGGAAAAATATCTTTCAAAATCTCATTAAACTATGGCTATTTCAAAGATGTAAATTATCACAACTTAAAAAAAAATAAAAGTTTAGAGACTCCTTCATTGTTTTGTGAAGGGTACCTGAGTGGGCAGAATCAGTAGCAGTTACTAGTGACTCACCCTACCATTTGCATAATCTACAGGCTGAGCTATATACTAGGACTTACCATAACACTACTGCAGCTATTATCCATTTTGCATGTTTGGATTCTGAAAGCCCAGAGGGGATTTAAGTAACTTATATAGTCACTCTCAGAACACTGTTCAAAATCCTTACTCTTACTATTAAAAATGAAGGACATATGTGAGGAAGCATTTACATATGACTATACCTAAATAAAATCATTCTGAAGCAATCACAGAAATGCAAATAACTCTGTAGCTCAGAGTAAGAAGTTCCTGTTTTTATTTTGACTATCAAGATCTCATTGTCACTTCACCACAAATGGGTTCCCTTAACCATCAGAGGAATGTCATGATAAAACCACAATATATAACAAAGGTTCTTCTAATATTCCACCCAAGGCTTCTTTCCTGTTCATATGATCCATAAGCAATTAAGGCTCTCTTATATTTGAATCTATCTTTGAAGCAGGCTTAACACTAGGAAGAAAGGGATATTTTGAGTAATACAAAAGTATAGTGTGACCACTAGTGAGAACATGGTTTATTTCATTACAAGCTACTGACACCAATAAATAAATAAATAAATAAATAAATAAATAAATAAATAAATAAATAAATAAATAAATAAATGGTTTTATTGGGTACAGGGCTACTACATGCCTCTAACCCCAGCACTTGGGAGTGAGGCAGAAAAATTGCAAGTTCAAGAGCAACTTGGGCTATGTAGTGAGACCCTGTCTTTAAAAACAAACACATTTGAAATAACCTAAATTTTAACACACCAACACATCCTCCAAGTCAAAGAGATCAACAGCTAGCACAAACCATATCAGCACCTAAAGCACAACCAGGGAGCTCCTTAGCTAACACACTCAAGAAAGACAGAGATAGCAATCCAACAGGCTACACAGGAGCAGGAAAGGCGATGAGGTACAGGGAAGAACAGAGGAAAGCAACAGGGAAGCGGGCATGGAGAAAGTACCACTCAAGCAGGAGATGATGGTGATCCATCCTTTCAGAAGAAAGTGCACCCAAAACAGAAGCTTAAATATAAAAGCGGCTGAGTCTCTGAGCCTTTACTATTGCCAAAAACCAGCCTCATCTTACATCAGCAGGGCTAAGAGACCATGGCAGAGGCCCAAATCTACCCCTCTCCTCACCAAATCCATAGTAGTCCAGATTGGCAAGAATATCTTGCCCCTCTGAAGTAAGCTAAGGCAGGTTAGTCTCAGGCATCTGATTACCAGAGGAAGCACAAGCTGCACTGAGGGCTTAACCTTCACATTCAAAAGAAGACATGTTTCCAGGAGACACTTTCCAACCTCTGTTCAGTCTAACAAAGGATGGGAAGTGGCACGGTGTTACATAGAGTTAAACAATCACCTTGGAGACGTAGGCAGCATGTAAATGGCTGCTCCTGCAATGCTGTGCCATGCAAATGTGTCTCTTTTCTCACACACCCCTCTAGGGCTAACAAACAAAACACAGCATCAAGCATCAATCACATTTCCTATTCCCCAAATAGCCTTAAAGCAAATACTAATGGTTCCATACAGACGCTGGAAACTAGCCAAGCTGACTACACTCCTTACACCCTGGCATTAGCTGACCCAGGCCTGCTCCACTAATCCAAGACAAAACACCTACAGGGTGCAGACCCTGTATGCCTCATTCATCTCTGTATGCCCACTGTGCTATAATCAGCAAAACAGCGTGCACAGAAGAGAATGGGGCTATAAATGCAGTAAACCAAAAAGATCATAAACTGACTTAAAACACCGAGGGTTTTTGTGGGTTTTAAGATTTTATTTTTTATTATATGTATCAGGATATGCATATGTACGCAATGCCCAGAGAGGCAGATGGTTGTGAACTGCCTAACATAGGTGCTAGGAACTGAACTCAATCCTCTGTAAGAAGCCACAGGCTCTTAGGAACCTAACCCATCTCTCCAATCCCTTGTGATATTTACTGGGCTAACAGGTTCTCTAGAGTGGCCATTGCCTTGTGGTAATACCAAATGGATGGTATTACTGAATACAATTTCATAGTGCAATCTACAAATGTTCTAGTTCCTAATCTTCCCAAAGAGGTAAAGGAATATTTAGCTTGGTGGCCATTTGAATATGCCATCTGTTAATGACCAATCTATAGTCCAGTTCTCTCAACTGAACGAGGCTAAGAAAAAGCACCTGACTCAAAGCTTTGAAAGGATAAAATTAGAGTATCTCTTTAGACCAATGATTGGTCCACTACCCAGACTACTTAAGGGTTAGCTACTGATATTACCAAAAGAACTACTACTGCTATGGTAAGGCCACCAGCGCTGAAGAAGAGAGGATAAATCAGCCTGGCGAGGTCACTGGATTGATCAACCTTTTCTGTAATGGGCCGTACAGTAGTGTAACTATTGTAAACTTCGTA
Organism: Cricetiscus sungorus; assembly: GCA_030556225.1. NCBI lineage: Eukaryota > Metazoa > Chordata > Mammalia > Rodentia > Cricetidae > Cricetiscus > Cricetiscus sungorus. The sequence continues at coordinate 1,901,270 of JANBXA010000735.1, forward strand.
GGTCAACATGCAATACATTAACCCTTAGAGTAAACTAATCTTCCTTAAAAGCTAATAGTGATTTTGTTTATTTGGCCTGTTTACATTTTATATCTTATAACCGAACTTAGCTCAGCCTAGACTTGACCCTAGTTTGATCATGATGTTAACACACTCAGTACTTTTTATAGGTACCAAAAAGAAATGTCTGTGAGTTGACTAACGTTGACTGAAAACGTACTGCCCCCAAACTGTAGAATCTTGACAAGCAGAGCCAAACTGTAGAGTTCGCTAGGACAGGAGACGAAGCCTCAGCCGAGCAACCTGTGGCTGCCCATACCCGAGAGCACCTCCCGCACTTACTCCCAGCAGAGGCCCGCGGCCTATCACCGTCTGCCCCGGCCCCACGGGCACCCGGGGACCGCCATCCAGAGGCTGCAGAAAGAAGTCCAAAGACATGGAGATGAGAGCCAGTTCCTTCTCCAGGAGTTGCCTCGCAGCCACCTCCGTCAGACACACGGAGCATGTCCCGGAGGGGTGTGAGAACCCGGGCTCCTTCAGCAATGAGTGTGCTTTCTCCCTTTCAGGAATCACCACTCCAAGGAGTCAAGAGACTCAAGCAGGTATCCCCGTCAAGTCACCGCCAAAATACTACTTAAAAGCACGGAGGGCTCACACCCACATCCTCCCAGCCCTTCCTCCCATAGGACTCGTGTAATGCTGGGTCTTGTAGTCCCTGACACCTCCCTTCCTCTCCTTCCCGGAGCGTAGACCTCGTGGAAAAACTACCAATCCCAGAAGGTAATTCGCGCATCTCTGCGCCTGTGCAGATTCGAGTTGAGGGCCGAGGGAGCGGACTGGCACAGTCCTGATATCAAGGTCCATGGAGAGCTTTTACCTGAGTATTTAAATAGCCATAGCTCTGGCCTGGTGCCCCTGTGTCCTTTCCCAGCGGAGTGTGGTGTGTGTATGTATTTCTTCCCCTTCCCTTCCGTAAGGAGGAGGCTTGGGCCCCAGTGACAGGAGCGTCTTCCTTCTCTATAGCTGAGGCCTGTTCTCTGGCTGGGATCTGTACTGGCACCAAAAGGAAGTGGAGGAAACGACTTGGAGAAAGCGAATATATGGTGGAGAAGCAAGGTGGTTTTCCTGTGGAGAAGCCATGTGCTAATATAATATTAGGGATTCTAGCTCGAGGGAACTTTCTCTTTGGAGGAAGCCTGACCCAGAGTTTGGCCTTGCCCTGTTATTTTTCTTTCTTGTGGTTGAGACCAACCAGACTCTGCAAGGCCTTGTGTCAGGAGGGCTTTCCCTTCCATAGCCAGGCCTGCACTACAGGCAGGGCTCTGCAAAAGGAGGTCTTCCTGTCACAGAGTTTGAGACAACAAAGTCTTCTCTTCCCTAAGAGGCCACTTCTTAACCAGCCTGGTAGAGATGAAGATATTCTAAAGAGACACTGTGTCCCTGGCTTCAGCTATCATAACAGTAGGCCCTAAGAAACTGGGACTTCCCCCAATATGCTCATGCTGTGTGAAGGAAAAGCATAAAGCCTTGCCTAGCCAGAGGACAGACTTTTCCCCCACAGAAGATCTCACAGTCCCATCAACTTGTCAGAACACCTTGCTGGAGCAACTACAGCAGCCACAGTAATGGGGAAGGCCTCGCCTTAACTAGAGACTGCTCAGCTATTCATGACTCTGGCCCTCTATTTAAACTTCAACTTTGTTTTAGGAGGCTGAAGGTGGACTTGAGGGTCACTGGAGCTCTTTGTCCTTCCGCCTAATAAAAATCCCAATGAAATTTTCCACAGAACTAGAAAAAACAATTTAGACATTAATATGGAGACACAAAAGACCCCCAATGGCCAAAGCAATCCTAAAGAAAAAAAGAAATGGTGGTATTATCACAATATCTTATTTCAAATTATATGACAGCTGTAGTAATGAAAGCAATATGGTATTGGCACAAAAAGTACACACATAGAGTAATGGGGTAGAAGAGAGGATCCAGCAGTAAACCTATACATCTAGAGAAAACCTCATCTTTTGTCTCTAAAACAAATGATGCCTGGAAAACTAATTACCTTCATATAAAAGAATGTAAGTAGATCCATGTCTCCCACTTGCACAAAAATCACCATCTGATTGTCTTGTGGGTATGTCTGTGGGATATTTTCTTGGTTAATGACTGATTTGGGAAGCCCTACCCCATTGATTTGGTGCCACCCCTGCACAGATTGTCATAGGTTGTAGAAGAAAATAGGATGAGTCAGGTGTGATAGAATTTCTCAGCACTTGGGAGGCAGAAGAGGTAGATCTTTGTGAGTTTGGGGGCCACTAAGTAACTAATAAGTTCCAGAAAAGGCAGAGTTACATAGTGAGACCCTATCTCAAAATCAACCAAAAGAAAAGAAGAAAGAAAAATAAAAGGAGAAAAGGAAGGAAGGAAGGCTGCACAAGCAAGCCACTGGTTCTCCATACTTTGTGCTTCAGTTCCTGCCTCCAGCTTCTTGCCTCAAGTTCTTGTCCTGACTTGCCTTCATGATTCCGAGGTATCCATCAGAGAAGACCACTCGGGCATAGGTTCAAGCCAATAGAAAGGCTTTTAACCAGCTGGTGACTACATTGGTGTTCGGGACCCAAGTGCAGTCCCAAGCCTTCCTCAGGATGAGTTTTTAATCACAGAAACAACATCCTTCCTACTTCACTTAGCCTAAATCAGAACTATGAAAGCCAAAAGGCAAGATTACCATTTAATGACTTTCCCAGAACTATGGAGTTTGGTGGGTTAGGTCTTCACTCTTGCTTTAGCTGGTGGTGCTGCCTACGTGCTGGGTACCAGGGCCTGAATGGCACATCCATCATGGTATCAGTTGTACTAAGGTCTGGAGCCCGTTATATCAGGATGTATTACAGGGGCAAGCTGATGGAAACCCTTTCCTGCCCAAGTTTCATTTCATTATAGTGTTTTATCACAGCAGTAGATACTAACTAGAACAGAAACGACACCAGGTTCATGAGATATTGCTGTGACAGACTTGACTGTGTTGTTTTTTAGACTGGGCTTTGGAGCTGAAAAGGGGCTGAATGTATAGAGCTTACTGGGTTGTTCAGTGGGAACCTGGGAGGTATTACTGAGGCTTATTCAGCTTCAGAGGGGACCAAAGACTATCATGGCAGTTTGTGTGGTGTATGGATTAAGACTCTGCAGTTTATGATCAGCTGGTGCTAAACTCAGCTGTGATTAACAGGAGACCAGCAGCACTAAAGGGGAGCCTTTGCTTTGCTGGGGTTCATCTATACTGGTTAGCCAGAGCTAAGATATTAGCAGTGAGAAGAGACCAGCATCACTGAGGAGAAATCTGGGAGTATTTCCTCAGGGTCAACACACAGAAGCTGTGGTCCAGAGGGAAGGCTGTTTCTCATGCTGGCAGCCAAACTAGGTAGTGTGGTATCAGTCCTGAAGGCATAAAGGTGTGGGGAGCAGCTGAGGCTTGGGCCCAGGAGACACCACTGGGGACAGGTTAGTTATGGTTAAACACACACACACACACACACACACACACACACACACACACACACACACACACCTGTAGTGCCAGTTTCCACAAGATTACTGCAAACTGTCACTCTTATTACTCCCAAAAGATTCATAATACTAATGCCAATGGTTCCATTGATACTCTGAAGTTGGGGCTGGAGAGATGGCTCAGCAGTTAAGAGCACTGCTGCTCTTCCAGAGGACCTGAAGACCATCTATATAGACAACAATATAGTATGGGATTTGCTGCCCTCTTCTGGTGTACAGGCATACATGCAGGCAGAATACTATACATAATCAATCTTTTTTTTAAAAAAAGACTCTGAAGTTAACTAGAATGACATTCAATACTCTTTACCCCTTGATATCAGCTGATGCAAGTCTGTCCCACCGTCCAAGAGAAAGAACACTCTTTCAGTGTAAGATACAGACTATATATATCTTTGTATTCCACAGAGCTAGCAGCTGTAAAACATTGTGGGTAAGTGGACACTACACAGATATTGAATGGAGATGGGAAAATTACAGATGTGCTTTAGAAGAAATAAATACATTATGTAATGAAATATGAAAATCTTCAAACTTCTTTTTATGTATAATGTATTTAATCTTATTTTATGTGCATTGGTGTTTTGCCTGCATATAAGTCTATGTGAGTGTGTTGGATACCCTTGAACTAGAGTTGTAGGCAGTTGTGGGCCACCACATGGGTGCCAAGAATTCAACCTGGGTCCCTGGAAGAAAAGCCAGATCTCTTAACCACTGAGCCATTTCTCCAGCCCAATCTTCAAACTTCTAATCTTCCCAAAGAGGATAGAGAATATATAGTTTAATAGCTGTAGATATATGGTATAATGGTGGTAGTGTTGATTTGAGACAGTATCTATGTAGTCCTGGCTGTCCTGGAACTCACTCTGTAGACCTCTTACCTCTCCTGAATCCTCAGACACAGAGGTGATTAAGTCTCTGAATTCTCAGACTATATCAGACTGACTGTTGCTCAGGCTACACTGAGCTCCTGTCTCTTTCTGCCTTATACTCCTCTCTCTGTCCAGCCATATCACTCCTGTCTCCACCTCCCTGGTGTTGGGATTAAAGGCATTAGATCACCCTTGTGTGAGCTCTGTTTTTCTTTTAGACTGGATCAATTTCATGTAGCCCAGGGTGGACTTAAACTAACAGAGATCCACCTGCCTCTGTCTCCCAGTTGCAGGGATTAAAGGTGTGTGCCTGGCCTCTATTGATAACTAACATGGCCAACTCTACACTCTGATCTTCAGAACTTGAAGGACTGGAGAGAGAAGTCTTGGCTCTGAGCAGTAGATAACTGTACCCTGAAGCAGGAGGGTCTTCATTTCCTCACATCAGAAAACTGTCACAAGCCATCTTGCAGTGATAGTATTGCAAACTGGTGACCTTCACAGTTGTGTGGCCTGGATGGAACTGGATGGAGATAGGGTCAGTATTTATGGCTAGGGTTAGAGTTAGTGTTATGTGACAATCTTTTCTGGAAGCACCTTGTATAGATTCATGTCCCATCCTCTTTAAGTGTACCTCTATGTTTCCTAAATATGTAAAACATTCAGAGGTTGGCAATATGTCCTCTGTTCTCTTGAAGTACATTAGTATTCATGTATGGAATAATTGCATACCCTTGGAACAAACTTGGTCCTTGGTCCTCTGAAATGTGCTGCTGGGTTTTAGCTGATTTTTAGCTCCAACTGACCATAAACTACAGATTCTTAATACGTAATATCACATAAACTGCCGTGAAAGCCTTTGCTTCCCTGTTAAACTCAACAAGCCAGACCTCCATTGTCTGTACTGCTCTCAGATTATCTTCCATTTGTCATAGAGCAGCCCATTATACTCTAAGCATCCAACATCTTTTCCAGTCCAAAGTTACAAAGTCCTGCACAGCTCTCCTTACAGCAGCATTGTCAGGCCTGTCATGACAGCATCCCACAAACCTAGCATCAATTTCTGTTCTTTTGGAATGATGAAACACCATGGCCAAAATTAACTTGGGAAGGAAAGGATTTACCACAGCCTGCATTTGTAGTCCATCATGAAGGGATGTCAGGGCAAGAACTACAGACAGGAACATGAAAGCAGGAGCTAATGCACAGACTATGAAAGAATACTTTTGATGCAACCAATGACCAATTGCCCACGGTGACATCAGTGAGTGGGCATCCCACATAAATCATTAATCAAGAAAATGCCCTCACAGACTTGCCTATGAGCCAATCTGATGGATGCATTTTCTCCATTGGAATTCCCTCTTCCTAGATGACAACTTTGTTAAGTTGACAAAAATTCTAACTAGGACACTAACCCTAGCCCCTAATCCATTGTTCTTACCTCTGAACATGTCTATGGTTCATACCTTAGCCCTTAACCCTAACACTTGCCCTAAACCTAGCCGGCAGTTTGGTGAGTGGCCCAAACTGTATGCAATGTTTAGCGCTAGGAACCTTTTCTGGGAACTTTTGTCAATCTGTCCTGCTTGTGGACCGGCTCATTTCATAGCACAGGGTAAGAACAGGGAAAGGTGGAGGAGGCAGTTCAGTTAGGAATGAAACAGACGGTGGAATAGCTTGGATGCCAGGACTTTTGGAAGCCACCAGAGGTTTTAAGCATGGAATGACTTGGTTTAGGGCACTCCTGTTGGGAGCAAGGACTAGAAACAAGATGGGCTGATTCAACAGTTGTCATGGAGTCTGCAGCAGTCAGAGTCTTAAACAGGGAGCTACACAACAGGTATATAGTGACAGACATCCTTGTGCTCTGGGTTTTGTCCCAAGGCTGTTTCCCCAGTGGAAGGACTAGTTGGCTGCTTTTTGTCTCAGATGTAGCTCAATGTATTCCATATGGTTGGAGAGAACCATGCTATACACAAGCAATCCACATGCCAAGCCATAGGAGAAACAGAGCCCCATGCTGCTGGGCCTTAAGTCACAGCACTGTGAACTTCCTGCAGTGAGTTCCAAAGAGGCAAAGTGACAAGAGAAAGCATTGGGACTTGGTAGGCTGAATCACAGACCTGGGAGTGAAAGACAATCTTGTTTGTATACCTCAATCTCGGGGTGAGTATGCACAGCACATGTGCCTCCCACATTGGGATTCCCTTCTGGTATTTCTACTACAGAGGGATATAATTAGTCCCTAGTTCTCCAGGGATGTTGGGAGAGCACTTCAATGCCCTACTCCATCTCTGCCCTGTCTACCTGGGGCCCCTAGCTGTGTCAAATGGGCCAAGTAGGGTATGGTTGGGAGAGGTACTAAGTAACTGTTTTCTGCCCTGTAGTGTGCCAAACTGTTGAGTAGGTACTGTTCCATTTTGGAAGATTAGTAGAGCCTGCTGGCCTGATACACAGCACCCACAACACCTACCAGCCAACAGCCATGGGATCATTTTGTGTCTAATATCCACCTTTGCAGCCATGTCTAGAACAGAAACCTTGACCACCATGGGCTGGGGCAGTTGACCTGTGTGGGAACCCTGCAGGCTGAAGCGTCTATGGACTGGTAGAGCAAAGCCCCCTGAAACTGGTAAAGCCACCCCAGAGGCTGCTCTATTGGGCTCTTATTGCCGAAAGTAAAGTTGAGCCTACTGAGTGCTGGCCTCAAATTTTAGACAAATTTCTGGTCTTGGTCTTGCCTTGACAACTGCCACATAAAGAGAGGAAACATGAAGAAACTGGCAACAGACTCCCATAATAGTGAGGAAAGGAGCCACTGATCTCTAGTTGCTGAAGAACAAAGGTGTAGTTCTGGAAGGGCCATGGGTGGTAGCAGGTGTCCACTCTGAACATCTCCAGATCACTGTGGGGAAACAGGTGATACTGAAGTGGGTGACCAACATCCTCATCTACCTACCTTAGGGCATGGGAGCCATGCTATCACATACCAGCTGTTCCATCCACTCTAGGCTCTGGAATCATGATCATCAGGTGAACCCCACATGGTCCCCACCACCACCAAAAAAAAAAAATGTCAGATACACTGAACAACTTGCTCTTGGAACCAGAGTGCATTTGCAACAGGGTCATGACAACTGGACTAAGCCCATTCATCACACTACACTTTAATGAAGCCAGCGGCTAGGAAACGAAGAACTTGGGTGATATCCCGAAGATTCACGGGAAACAGACGCTATGTGAGGCAGGGACTGTAGCACCAGATGGTGGTCACTGAAAGACATTAAGTCTTGAGGATGCACAGAGAGACTGTCATGGGAACTAGACGACTTTGCTGTGACTTGACTGTCTCTGCGCCATTCAGAAGATTGGATGTTTACCTTCTGTCTCCTACCTGAAAGAAGACAGGTGTGTTAATGATGGGCCCATGAAGCAGTCACTCTAACCCGTTGCTTGCCTGTATGTTCCTCACCCTGCCCAGGAAGCAATGCAGTCTCTAGCACCTAGTAAGTAGTTGGCTCTTTATATATCCCAGAGTAGCCTACAGGCATCCACCTCAAGGTAGGAAATGACTCACAAGTATTAAGTAACTTGTTCCTTGAGACAAAAGATGCTTTGTCAGGGCATTGTGTGCCTTTTGAGCCAGGCATTCTGACCCCAGCAACCATGCCAGTGTTCAGAGGACATCGAAGCTCTCAGTGACCATCCTTTCCCACCTCAGCCCTGCCATTTCTGTTGAACAGTGTGTCCAGATGGAAAGCTGCTTCCAGAATCTCTTCACTGTGTAGCAGCTAAACAAGTGTAAGTGAGATGATACTCAAGAGGACAGAAGGCTCAAGTCTAGGCACTGTTTGTGGAGGCTGTTTCAGACCTGCTCCCAGAGCTTGTTGCCAGGAGAGCAATTGTGCTCACAACATTGACCAAGTAGCTCAAGTTCAGGTCTATAAACCAGTGATTTCAACCTTCCTAATGCTACAACCTTTTAACACAGTTCATGTTGTGGTGACCCCAACCATAAATTATTTCCATTGCTACTTCATTAACTGTAATACTGCTACTGCTATGAATCATAAATATTTGTTGTTTTCCAATGGTTTGGGGGGTTGTGACCCACATATTGAGAACCATTGCTATAGATGGAAGCCACTCTGTAGGCCCTGCTGATAATCTACCCAAGGGAGGTCACTAAGGTAGAAGATGGGCCTTTTACCCCTGAACTCCAGTTAATGGGAATTTGATGCTTTCTGTAAAAGCTACAGGTCTTGCCCAGGGGGATTATGGGATTTATGAACACATCTCTATCTGGAATGTTCTTCCTCTTCCATATTTTGTAACATATATCCTGGGTCTACTTGACCTAGTGGCCCACATTGCTCAGCCATCTTATCAGTGATAATGGGGAGGGTACCAGGCCAGACTGAGAGAGACACATGATTTGCTGCTACTCTGGATCCAGATAAGGTACAACTTGGCCTATGACTCTGACATGCCACAGATGATAACAAAATGGCATCTCCCTCCAGGATACAACTACTAAGCTGGGTTTCCCCCCTCTTCTTTCATAAGATCTTGGGGATTTGAGGAGAATTCACTTGGAGGCAGTTTCCTGGTATGGCAATTGGGGGACTGTTGAAAACACCCTCCTTCGGCCATTTGTATGAATGATTACAACTCAGAAAGATCACCCATAATTCTTTCCTTGCTGGGAAAAAAAAGTATCCTAGATGGTCCTTTAGAGGCACACATACATCTGTGTCTACCTCTAGACAGGACAGAGTGCGAAAGGATGGCCTCCCTCTACCCTGTTCCAGGCCTTGGCAGCATCAGCCTCTCCACAAAAGACATGGGCACTGGCCCATGTCTGTAATCCCAGCAATTGAGAGACAGAGGCAAGAGAATCAGGTGTACAAAGTCAGCCTCAGCTACACAAGTACAAGGCCAGCATAGGCTACGTGAAACAAAGATAGATAAAATTGAGAACTTGGAGCTATCCAGCAGACTGTCTCTCACTTGCATGTGCTAAAGGGCTTTCTCCTTCCTTAAGAAGACACAGCTAGGTTTAACCTGAGGCCCTACAACTCTCATGCTGCTCACAGGGAATTGAGGTGGGGGCATCTATTTCTACCAGATCCCACAACCTGAAATAGCTGTGAAACAGTGTCCATAACTCTCATTGAAATTAAAAACAAAATGTACTTACAACATAATTTCAGAACCACTTACCAACAAAAGATTATAAGAGATAATAATTTGTGTCCCTTTTATGCTTGATTGTTATGAGTATGTTTTTCCTGACGGCCTGATCCCACTGCCGTCTTGTTCTTCTGCCGTGCCAGCCCCAAATATCACACAGAGACGATGTATTAGATATAAAGTTGTTGGCCTGTTACTAGTTTCTTATCCGCTAGCTCTGTCTTAAATATTAACCCATTTCTATTAATCTAAGTATTTCCATGTGGTCCAGGCTGGCGGGAAAAACATACTCATAACATAATGGTGCCTTCAGTGTGGCTAATAAAAAATTCCACTTAAAACTTAACAAAAATTTAAAAAATGGTTTTAGAAACAAAAGAACAGAGACAAGCAGGCTTCTTGGTAGCAGTATTTTTCTCAGTTGGACTCTGTTTTGCTAGAGACAAACAAAGACTTGCACACCTCCTTTAAGGGAGGTTTTCTGACTCCGTGTAAGAAAACCGCACAGCTTTTAAGAAGCGCTGCTAACAACTGAATGGTGTGTACGAGAGCTGGCAATGGCAGTGACCATATCTCCAAGCTGGCAGTATGCCGCTGGATGGCAGCGTAGACCAAGGCAGTGAGCACAGCTCTCAGTTCTAGCGTTAAAGTTATCTGCTGCCATCTTTGATAGACCTCGGCTGAACAACTGTGGCTTTCATTTTAGTAATGTTGTTGTTTAACAGATAAAAGACTCATGGCCACAAAAAGATAAAGATTTACAGTAAAGACAGATTCACATTAAGAAAAACCATTAAAGGTTTACAGTGTGTTCTAAAATATATGTAGGCTTTGGAGAGAAAATGAAGGTTTTAAAAAGACAGAGTGTGGCTGGGTGTGATGGCACACACCTTTAATTCCAGCACTCAGGAGACAGAGGCAAGCAGATCTCTGTGATTTCAAAGTAAATCTGGTATACAGAGTTAATTCCAGAAAAGATAAAAGTTACACAGAGAAACCCTGTCTCAAAAGATATACAGTAATAAAAAAGCCATGTAAAGATGGAAAGCACAGAGAGAATCTGGGTACTGTACAGTATTATATTGTCTTTGTATCATTTGACGGCTGAGGAAATAACTGTTAAAAAAAATGCTACTGGATTAATCCAATTTACATATTTTAAAAATGCTTTGACGCCAAAATTAAGTCTAAGGACAGGTTACTGAGGGAAAGGATTTCTATTTTTGTCTCTGCAGAAAATGAAAAGCTGGGGATTCCTTCCAGACTAATATGGTTTGATCAAGCAAGACCCCCTGAAGCAATGTCCATGGGACAAAGCAGCCTTACAGACTACAGCCAGGATTTCTTCATCTTTTTACGATCCCCATGACAGTGCCCCCTACCAGCAAGAAGCATTTTGGAAAGAACGACACCCAAATTCCCAAATATTGTTTATAAATATTTGTTTTCATTTATATGGGCTTGGTTATAAATGGTTAATGATTACAACCAATCTCTTTTTAAAGGTAAAAAGGAATTATGGTATAGATAGGAATACTTTGTTTTCAAATGGATTTTCATTTATTGATACAAATTTAAGGTCAATTTTGTGATATGCATATTTCTCCTCTTGTTTATTGTGTTTCTATAGCTCATTTAGAAATATAATGTATAATTTAGCACAGATTATAGATAGTTACCTATGATAGTCAAAACTTAGAGTTAGGTTAGTTAGGTTTTCTAGATATATGGAGATGTATTTGAGATAATAGACATTCTTCAAACCTTTTAAAGACCTACAAAATATGGCATTTAAAATGGTTTAGGGTTTTTCTTAACAGTGAGACATAACTGCTCCTGGCAACATCACCTGCATCAGAAAGGAAGATGGACATCAAAGAAACACATTATGGAGTTTGCTTTCAATATGGCAAGACTAGCCATTTGGGCAAGATACTGCTCTTGTCTGGACTGTTTTACCTTATGCTGTATAAACTGTACAGCAGTCACAGGAAAGTGACTGCTGATACAAGATGGACATTGATACAGGGTTCCTGCTTCATGGAAGGGTCTGCCAGACAGTCTGCAGGACACTGAGAAAAGTGACTGACAAACTGCCAATACAGGTGGACAGTTTAAAGTTTCCTGCTTTGCTGAGGAGTCTGCCAGACATACTATGGCCTATAGGCTGAAGATGGAAATTTACAGAACTTCGGGTGACTGACCAGACAAGTTGTCTCTGTCATTTATAGAATTTATATACTATCCTTCTGTGGTCTTTGATGGAGTTGAAGACAGATAGTTATGGTTATAGTTTTCCTTAGTTAAGATAAAAGGTAAGTTACGTATAAGACTTTAGACTCACAAAGATAGGATAGATGATAGAATGTTTTCTTTAAATCTTACTAAATGTTAATGAACTAAATGTTGTTAACTGTGATTCTTATTTGATAACTGTTTTGTTATATATTTTACTATGCTAAGGTTAAAACCCTTCTTTGTATTTTAGACAGAAAAGAGGAGATGATGGGATATGTCATTCTGTAAATATGTTTCTTTTATTGGTTAATGAATAAAGCACTGTTGGCCAATAGGAAAGCAAGATAGGTAGGACTAGGAGACAAGGAGGAGACAGGAAGGAGTAGGGAAGAGATCCAGGATGGAGAACTACAGGATAGCACGCCAGCCCCTCTCTCCAGTAAGATAAGGCCACGTGGAAGTACTTAGATTATTAGAAATGGGTTAATAATTAAGACAGAGCCAGCCAATAAGAAACTAGTAACAGACCAACAGCTTTATATCTAATACAGTGTCTCTGTGTGATATTTGGGGCTGGCACAGCAGAAGAACAAGACAGCAGTGGGACCAGGCCATCAGGAAAAACATACTCATAACACTTGATGTTCTGTTCTGTGACTCCTCTGAACCAGCTTTTCATGCATGATCCTGAGAACCCCTGTGCTGATCACTTCTGGGCCCCTTTGTTCTCACTATGTGGGATGAGGCCCTGGAACCAGAGGGTGATACCCTCCCTACAGTCCTGATGCTCATAACAGTAGCTCTCATCTGTGGTGCCTCCCGTTCATGGGAAAATGGCATCACCTTGGACTGTGGCTCTGTGAGTCTATTCTCACATAAGGCTTCTCATCTCTCTGCAAGGATTGTCCTCCCTGGTTGCAGAAGACAAGATGTGTTCAGGTGTGATCTTCTCCTGGTTTTTCTCTGCTGTTATGTGGGTCACTCGGGTCTTGGTCCTGGTATGCTTTGCTAAATTTCAAGCTCCTGCCTGGTTTTAAGGTTCTTGCGAGCAAAGAAGATGAGACTCTGTTTCTCTACTTAGCTTGGATTCTTGAAACAGACATAGGGGAGGCTGGGACTGTGAGTGCTGGGCTGGTCTGAGCATCCTGCTGGGGCTGTGACTTGGAAAATAACTTCCCAGCAATTGGCTAGTTAGCTAGAAATTAACAAAGGGGAAACTTTGTACATGTGGACAGTACATACCTTTATAGTACCAGGGACAAGAAGCTACTTGGAAAAATGCTCTCCATGAAGGAAGCATGGGAAGGGTCAAGAGATGCCTGTTCTCAACAGCTCTGTGGGATGTGTGGGCTTGTATGGCTGTTGTACTCACCATCTGGATTTCAGAAGCCTAGCCACTACTTTGGTCCTCCTCTGTGTATTCAAGTTTTTCTTGAACTTGATGGGTGTGGCTAAACCCTAACCTGAGCTTCTTGTCTTCACAGGCAAACAGGCCAGGGAAGTTTAGCAGGAAAGGCCAACAGTGGAGTCCAGTGGTGACCTGCACATTCTGGGCTGCACAGCTCTCTCTGCTGGAGCCTTCTCTATAGTACCACTGACTGAATGTGGGGCAACCGCACCCAGGTTTTCACCAGTCTCAGAAGCATAAGGTCTTGCCCAGGAGTGTAGAAGCAGCATCCACACTTGTGGAGAAAGCAACAGTCAGACAAGATGACAGCACCTCCTGTCTTGTGGGGCTTTTCCCATATAGCCAGCTGCCCTCAGGAGTCAGGAGGCAAGAACCCCTTGTTTATCGAATGTAGTTTTCTCTGAACTTTTTTCTGCCAAACCCCACTGCTAGATAAATTTGTGAGCTCTCCCCAAACAAAGCTTCTGTGTCTTTTAGCCAACAAATATGTGTTAGTCTTCATAAACAGACTGTGAAGGGCAAGAAAAGAGGACTTGGGGGACTGGTTAAGCAAGACCTATGCCTCTAATAGTACTCACCTCCCTGAGGTAATTCAAGCAGCACCTACTGCTAAAATGGAGTTAGACGTTCCCCATGAAGTCCCAGGTCTCTGCCCTGAGATTGCCAGGGGTCCAGAAGTCAGTCCTAGGTAACAGTACTGAAGCTCCAAAAGCCACTAATTACCTTCCAACCTCCCATTTTATAGCCAAGAAACCAGGTCCAGAGCAGAGACTTGTCCAAAAGCATGCAATCAGCACCACACAGACCAGAGCCCAGGTATTCTGAGTCCCATCCCTACAGCTAGCTCTTTGTACCAGACCCATCCTGAACCCTGCTTTCCTAATGTGGAAAATATGACTATGAATGCAAAACCAACAGACGGTGCTAAAGATGCCAAGAGGGCCAGAATTCTGCTTTCCAGGAGTACCAGAAGGCCCGGCTCAGAGAGATACTATCCTACCAGTTGCAGGCTTTGGAGCTGGAAAAGAAGGCAACTGAAGGTACAGTGGTGGCTTCTTATACAGGTCAAAGTCCAGGTGCCGCTGGCTCCAGCTCCACCTATCCCGATCCAGTACAGGCTTCAGCATGCTAGCGAACAGTGCATTTTCCTGCCATTCCTAAAGAATAAGAGGATAGAGTGAGTGAGGCAGGAAGGCATCCCCAAGAACACCCCGCATGAGACCCTGCTCCTCCCTGAAGACCTCATTTAGTTCTCTGATGGGTGACAGTCTAAGATCCTGCTGGTAGCTTCCAATGGTGCTCTGGAGACCCCACACTTGGAACCCACCAGCTGTGAGCCAGGCCTGGCGGGACTTTTTCTGGGCTTTCTTCTCCTCTTCCACTGGGTCCTGAGGATCCACCATAGCTGAGAAGTATTTCTGTGAATATGTGAATCTCTTCCTTGGCTCCTAGAAGTGAGGAGACAAGCATCTGCTAAGGACAGTATTGGATAAGGCTGAGTAGCCATCAAGCTTCCAAGCAGGTATCAGAAACATATGGAGACATAGAGACACAGGGTCTTAACACTATAATGCACTCACACTAATTAAATTCTAAGGCAGCCCTCTGAGGGTCACATCATTGTCTCCTTTGACAGAGGAATCAATTTTCTACAATTTTCTAAAAGCCTAAACCTAGGATTTTCTTATGGCTAACAGTTGTCTCTATGGCAACACAGTGCTGCCCAGAAAAATAGCTTCTGCACTGTTTCCAACCATATGTATGTGAGCATGTGCTGAGCACCTCTGGTTCTCTAGAGCATGGTGAAGTCACACTCTTCTCCCATAACCTGATCCCTTGTCCAACCCTAGATGACTGACTTCATTCAAGGCCCCAAATTCCCCTTAGTGAGAGAAAGAAATGCTCATGTGTATGGTGGTTTGAATGAAAATGGCCCCAAAGGTTCATTTATTTGAGTGCTTAGTCATCAAAGAGTGGAACTGTTTGGGAAGAATTAGGCAGGGTGGTCTGGTTGGAGGAGGTGTGCCTCTGGGAGGTGAGCTTGGGCTTTCAAAGGCCTACAGCATGTTCAAATCTCTTTCCCTCTGCCTGTTGCTGCCTGGGGATTGGGATGCAAAGCTCTCAGCTACTACTCTAACACCATGTCTGTCTGTTCCCACCATGATGATCATAGACTAACTGTCACCCCCAATTAAACACTTTCTTTTATAAGAGTTGGAACAACCATAGTGTCTCTTCAAAGCAGTAGGACAGTGACTGAGAGGATGTGTTCTCAGCTGCCTTGCCACTCACCTTGGCCATCTCTTTAAACATCTCCTTCTTAGCAAGCTCTGTGGAGTTCAGGCTCTGGATACTGTAGTTGTGGACAGCTTTGTTCTCAGGAATAGCGATTCTAATTGCCTTCACGGTTGACTTCGGGAGCTTTTTGGTGAGTTGGTATGCCTCTGTGATATTTTTCTGAAGAGAGAGATGGCAATTGTTACCTATATCAGGCCCTTCCTCGTGTGCAGTAGATGTTCACTGGCACAGAGCCAAGGTGCAGAAACTGATCAAAAATTCTTCAGTACCAGTGGAGTTTATAATCACACAGCCATGACAAAAGGCCATCTAATCTAACATGTCTTTATCCAAAATAGAATTCGGAGGAGTAAAATCTTGAGACTAACTACATCACACACTATTCCATCCACCCAGCCGATTTAAAATGTACAGTTAAAATGGTCTTAAGTTTGAGACACTTTCATGGTGTGGCTAGGGGACACTATGTCCTAAGACAGCAGGGATGGATATCATTAGCCATGGCTGACTTTCAGTGTTACAGGAGGTATGGCAGGAGCCAGGGGATTCTCCAGCAGGCCCGGTAAGGTAATGAGGACTGTTTCCTCTTCAGAAAGGATGCTAAGAAATAAGGTGACTTTACTTGTGGGTTCCCTAGGGAATTAAAAACAAAATAACTTGAACATGGTGTATACACCTGTAAAGTCAACACTTAAAAGGCCAAGGCAGGAGGATCATGAGTTCAAGACCAGCCTGAGATATATAAAGGGACCCTCAATGATAGAGCCATCTCCTAGTATGTGCAAGGCCCTGGGTTCAATCACCAGGAACACCAAGAGAAAAAAAAATGAAAAGGAGATAGAAAAAAAGATGAGATTAAACAGAAAAGAAAATAATGTGGCTGGGCCTGGAGGAAATCAATGAAGGGGCACCAGTCCACATTGTCACCTCACCCTTCGTTTGTCTACTGAACCTGGAAAAATAACTACCTTTTTCTTAAAAAATATTTAATGTCCAGATGGTTACCTAAACATAAACTGATGACTTGGCTGGAGTCCTTCGGAGGAGCATGAAGCAATCAGAAGAAGGATTGCAACTGTAGACACAGCTACTGTGACTTTGAGCAATATAGCCAAGGCAGGTCAAGGGTTACTGCACAGCAAGAACAGCATGCTGGAGGCACCACAGGATCTGCTCATGACCCATGTGGACCAGAGGTCAGAACATTTTGTTATTTTTCTATGTTCCCTCTTGTCCTTAAAAGGTTAAATCTGTGCTCCTCAATTTTCTGTTCCTTCCAGCCCTGAGATGGAGGGTCATGGCCCTGGCAAGCATTAAAGTCAAAGTCCTGACCAAAAGAGTCACTTGGTGAAAGAAATCAAGCCATGGTCACTAAGAGCTCTGGTACATGGTATTCTCTGAGACCTGACAAGGGATCTGACTCACAGTCAAAATAGCCTGAGAAACACACTGAATATCTGGAGGTAGAAATTGGGAGACATGGGCTTAGGTTTTAAGGTAGAACTGTGGTTGGTATGTAAAATGAAATTTAAAAAATTAAACTATTTTATCAAGAAGATAAAAATAGTCCTAAATTTGTAAAGTGCATTTTGTTTTTTATTTCAATGATGGACACTGCTTCATGGCTATTTCAGATTGTGGGATCTCATAGAAATGGTTGTCCCCACCTCAATTCCCTGTGAGCCTTAGAAATGACATCATGAGCCTCAGTTTCTACTCTGATGCCTTCTAAATAATTAGTGCAATAAATAAAAACCCAAGAAGATAAAAAATAGTCCTACTAAATTTGTATACATTAAAAAATAAATCCAGGAGAGACACCTAGCACTAAATAAACTCATAATCATAACTGATCTTATCAGGACTTTTCCTAGTAACTAACTGAAGAACCAGATTTCAACGATTGAGTGTGGGCATGGCTCAGCAATAGAGCAATTGCTTAGCATGTATGCTGCCCGGAACACAATCTCTACCACTGAAAAAAATACAATAATGTCGGGACTGCTGGCACACACCTTTAATCCCAGCACTCAGGAGGCAGAGGCAAGTGGATCTCTGTGAGTTTGAGACCAGCCTGGTCTACAGAGTGGGTTCCAGAACAACCAGAGCTACACAAAGAAACCCTGCCTTAAAAAAAAACCTGCCTATATATATATATATATATATATATATATATATATATATGTGTGTGTGTGTGTGTGTGTGTGTGTGTGTGTGTGTGTGTGTGTGTGTATAAAATTAGGTATGTCATGAGATGCTTTTACCCACACTCCGTGTGTGTGTGTGTGTGTGTGTGTGTGTGTGTGTGTGTGTGTGTGTGTGTGTATAAAATTAGGTATGTCATGAGATGCTTTTACCCACACTCCAGTATGTCTCACTGTTTCCCTGTGTGCTTGCTGATGCCTTCTGCATAAATCTGTGTTAAAAATCCATTTTAATAAACTAAGACTCAGATTTTGAAAAAAAATTACTGGAATGCAGGGAACCTGACAAATTACCAAGCTGACATATCAGACAGGTGCACAGAGTTGATAAGTAATTGTAGAACACACATTGTTTTCACAAACACTGGAGCATGTCCCAAAACCCAGAGTCTGGGATGTGAACCAAGTGTCAACAATGGAAATGACACATAATATACTTACTGATATCATTGAAATTAAGGTAGAACTTAATAATCAGAATGTATGGAGAAACAAAAATTATAAAAATATTTTGAGAGGCTGGAGAGATGGCTCAGAGGTCAAGAGCACTTGTTCTTCCAGAGGACCTGGATTTGATTCCCATCACCCACACAATTATCCGTACTCCACTTCCAGGGAATCCAATGCCCTCTTCAGGCCTCCTCAGACTCCAGGTCACAGTGCACAAACATACATGCAGGCAAAACACCCATGTACTGATAAAACTAGTATATGTTCAGAGCTGGAGACATGGTTCATTCATCAAGAGTTCTTGCTGCTCTTCCAGAGGCCCTGAGTCTGGTTTTAGCACCCAACTTCCTGGAACTCCACCATCAAGAGATCTGATACCCTCTTGCCCTCTTCTGACCTCCACAAATATGGCACTCTCTCTCTGTCTCTGTCGCTGTCTCTCTCTCTCTCTCTCTGTCTGTCTCTCTGTGTGTGTGTCTTCCTGTTTCTCTCTGTCTTTCCATCTTGCTCTCTCACACACACAAATAAATAAAATAATTACAATAAATCGCTGCAAGCTTCACGATCTGAGTTGAATCCCTGGAACCCACATGGTGCAAGGAGAAGATCAGCTTCAAAAAGATGTCCTCTGACCTTGACATAGGTGATATATATGTACATTCCTATGCATGCACTCACACATGCTCACACACATACACACACGCATATGCACACATGCACAATAAATAAATAAATGCAAAAAAACTCATGAGAAGTGCTTGGTGTTCACGGTCCATTTTTTTTTACCAAATTACATAAAGATGATTTCATAATATATTAATCATCTAAACTTCCACCTGAATTTAAAAAAACAACTTAAATTCAAATATTATAAAAATACAATCAGAAATCAAAGAAATATATAATATGGTAACCAAGTAACAAATTGCTGGCTTTTTGAAGTATTTAATAATAGTATAGATGCAACTTCAATGATGATCCCCAACCACCGTAGACAGAGCTGATCCAATGGAAACTTATCAGAACAATTTGATAATACAAATCACTGAAGTAACTATAGGCTGAGAACACTGGGCCACTCATCACCCATGGGGGGAAATGAAATCAGATTCCACCCTCATGCAGTAATAAACCCCAACTGAGTGTGGTGGCTCAACCTGTAATCCTAATATTCAGTAGGTTGGGGCAGGAGCACTGCCAGTAAGCTCAAGGCCAGCCCAAACTAAACAGTAAGTTTCAAGTCAGCCAGAGCTGTATAGCAAGACTCTACCTCAAAGGGAAAGAAATCTAGAGCTATGTAAGTTAAAATATGATATTTGAAACTGGATTGTGGATGCAGTTCAGTGGTAGAGTACTTGCCTATCATGTACATGACCTTAGGATACCCTAACATCAAAATAAGTAAATAAATAAACATTTTAAAGAAAAACATTGATTTATAATCTTGGAGTAAGAAAAGATTTCTGAAATAAAGCAAAAAACACCATGAGAAAATATGAAAAGTATTAAATTTAAAATAACTTCTGCTACATTGAAAGACATGTGCTGACACAGCCTCTAACCCCAGGCAGGTGGATCTATGTGAGTTAGAGGCCAGCCTGGTCTACACAGTGAGTCCTAGGCCAGCTGAGGCTACATAGTTAACCCTGTCTCAAAAAGGTAATATTAAAATCAAAAGTAATGCTACTAACTGGACGGTGGTGACATGTACCTTTAATCTCAGCACTCGGGAGGCCAGCCTGGTCTACACAGCAAGTTCCAGGACAGCCAAGGCAACACAGAGAAACCCTGTCTTGAACTGCCCACACACACACCAATTAATGCTACTGGGTTATTTTTGAGGATTTAAAAATAAAATGTTGTCTAAGTGTAGGCAAAATAATCAAGAAATGTATGAAGAGATATTAGGCTTCATCAATAGATAGTACAACTTTAAATCTCTCTGAAAAGCTGTTAAGCATCAGAAATTAAACATCTCAAAGTCCAACTTGTAGCACATAGCATGGATGGACAAAATGGAATTTCCCGTGCAAGGTAAGGATGCTTATACTGACATAATCATTTTGGAAAATGATATATGACCTAGGCAATAGAACTAGAATTCAGCAGTTGTAACCTTAAGTATCGTATCCTAGAAAACAACTGCATTCCTTTAGCAGACAATGTATTGGCATAGAGTTAGAATACCTTTAAATTACAAAAGATAAGAAATGATACAAATGGCCACCAATGAGTGAACAGTGACACGTCACAGAAGAAGGGAAACTTGGAGACTACAAGTGGAGTGTGGAGGAAGGGGCAGGGAGGGCTTCACAAAGAGACATCGTGAGCAGACAGATTCAAGTCACACTTTAGATGTTTGCATTTCCAAGACTTTGGGCTGGCTTGGGGTAAGGCAATATCCTTGGCCACCCAGGCCACATAGCACTGGCCTTCCATCTCCTCACCAGCTTCTCCATCTTCCATTATCTCATCTCCTTTTTTTCTTCTATAGACCAGTTTGTTTTCTATGCAGCTTAGACAACTTATGATATCCATGCCTTTTAAACAAGATGTTCCACCCAAAGTGGGTTTTCTCCTAAGACAAACACTAGATAGAGGTAAGTGCCCTGTGCATGAGCTCACTCTTTCTCATATTTAAAGACAGCCAAGGTGAGAGGAACTGAAAGCAAATATGCTGGTATAATTCAGCCCTGCCTCTCATATTGCTGACCTGTGCCGCCAGTGTCCTGAACCAGAAGAGCAAGCACAGGCCAGAGGCATGTGGCCTATATCTCTTACTGGGTACTAGAAGCCCCAGGGGATCTGGGAGCCTCAGCATAGAGGGGAGAGGGGATGCCCACCTGGACAAGGCTATCCCTGTTGACTTGGTTCTTCTGCAGCATGTCATTCCTCCACTGCAGGTATTTCTCCTGATGGGTCTGGATCTCCCCTGGGAGTGTAGAAGTCTGACGTTGGATGTTCTCATCATTGGGAGTGGGCTGGGGTGACACAGTCAACATCTTTTCATCTGTGAGTTCTTCCTGGGAAATGGGTATCCCAAACTCTTGGCTCAGATCTTTGATCATGGAGGAGGAAGGGAGCAGGTTTCTCATAATCACCTCCTTGAGCCTGGTGCTGTTGTGGCAGATGTCATGGATCCTGAAATGAGGAACGGCCAGCCACTCAGCCTCATCTGTGTAACCATCACATTTCACAGCAGAAATAAAAGTTCAGGTTGGCCATGGGTGCCCAGTCAGAGCTAGTTTAGTTGGCTAAGTTGGACTTCTGATGTACGCTCCTTTCCTCCAAGCCTGCAACAGTTAGGGGTTGCTCACAATATGCACTGAGTGTTTTTCTGTGACCTTGGCTTTATCCATGGTCTTCGTCAGCCCCACGCTCCACTAGGGGGCCACCCTAACATGCTAGTTAGCTCTCAGCAGGTGGATCTCAGGGTCCTGTGCCAGAGAGGATGATTCGATCACAGAACACTCCTCCACAGAGCTTGAGGTCTGAGTGGCAGCTCTGCCTTCCCCAGCCCCAGTACTTACTGTTGGTAGCAGTGGGCCATACCTACGTTGCCCTGCAGTGGACCTAGCATCCACTCTGACACTGTCGGAACTTCTGTGTGCTACTCACTTCCCCCACTGTCTCCCAAGTGTGAAGTAAAATACATGCTGAATCCATGGACCTGCCTCTTACTTGGCCTTTCTGAGTTTCTGCTTCCTCAACCATCAGAAACAAAGAAAAGGCACAGTCACTGTGTCTGTAGCACTGTATTAGTCACTTCCCTTGTTGCAAGGTGCTGTATGACTTAAAAGCAGACAATTTGGTTTGACTTTAAGGGCACACAGTCACTTCTGGCTGATGGATAGCAGTGATGCAGGTAGCTGGTCACGCTGCATCCACAAGCAGGATGCAGAAAAAAATGATGCAGACACAAGCTTTCTCTTTTCTTTTTATTCAGTCTGTAACCTCAGCCCATGGGTGGTACCACCCACGTCTGGGCAAGTCTTCCTTGTTCAGTTAATCTTTTTGGAAAGTCATCATGAATACACTGAAAGATATGTTTCCCTGTTAATTCTAAACACCATCACATTGACAATCAAAATTAACCATCAAAGGTGCAACCCTAAAAGTAGGAGACTAGGGATTACAGCCATGCTTGGGAGAGGATGTCAGGATAATGGCCAGTGGCTCCTCATGGTCAATCTGTACTGCCTTCCCTGGTACCCTACTGTACTACCTCTTGGGTCCCAAGGGATGCACAAGGACTGCCCACACAGCACCCCTGCATCCCAGGACTGCCCACACAGCACCCCTGCATCCCAGGACTGCCCACACAGCACCCCTGCATCCCAGGACTGCCCACACAGCACCCCTGCATCCCAGGACTGCCCACACAGCACCCCTGCATCCCAGGACTGCCC
Source organism: Cricetiscus sungorus (assembly GCA_030556225.1). NCBI lineage: Eukaryota > Metazoa > Chordata > Mammalia > Rodentia > Cricetidae > Cricetiscus > Cricetiscus sungorus. Next base: position 1,923,909 of record JANBXA010000735.1, read on the forward strand.
ACACAGCACCCCTGCATCCCAGGACTGCCCACACAGCACCCCTGCATCACAGGACTGCCCACACAGCACCCCTGCATCACAGGACTGCCCACACAGCACCCCTGCATCACAGGACTGCCCAGGAGGCACCCCTGCATCACTTTGTTCCTCATGCCCAGTTCCTTCTGAACTGGGATCTTGCCAGGTTCCAGCACCTCTCAGCCGAAGTTGGTCTGCAGAGGGATGGTGAAACCCTCAGGACACCTGGAACTGGAACAGAGGCAAGGCTGATAGGCAGGACATAGCAAAGGGGACACTCATTGCAAGAGCTGACTTTTGGCAACAGACTCTCAGCAACGGAGAGGGAGTGTGGAGCAGGACTGAGGGCAAACGCAAAGGGAAGCACTAGGTCAAGGGAAAGTCTGCAGCTGGTGTTGCAGTCCATATCCCTAGTTCTCATAGGAAATTATGTTTGACCAGCTGCTCCCTCCTAAGATCCTTCTAGAATGTTCCCCAGAGGAGCTGATGGAGCAGAATTGCTCAGTCTAGTGGATAGTTTTCTTCCTGCTAACTTGTTTTGACACATCTCAGGAGAACCTGCCCTGTTTCTCCTGGAGCCTGGGAAATGCAGGACATTCTTATTTGCTGCCCCTATGGCCCACCTGGCCCCAGATAGTGGGATGCCCCTCCTGTCCCATCCACACTCACCTGGTCAGAGCCTTAAAGGCCATGCGTGACACAGCCCCACGAACATAGAGTGCTGGGTACCGCAGGAGCTGAGACACAGGCCTGAACAAATGCACATGGTACAGAAGGGTCTCCAGGTCAGCATACAGGCGATGGCGGAAGAGCAGCCTGGAGTCATACAGCATCTTGCATGCTACACGGCTGGAGGTAGTAAGCCTAGGAGGGAGGAGGATCGGGGTCGCCTGTGGGTCCAAAGAACGCTTGATGCCTTGTTCTGTCTAGCAGGGTTTTCTTTTACTCTTATTTATTTAAAAGCAATGAATACAATGCAATGGCAGTAAATACACTTGGTAGACCCAACCTGAGACCCTGAAAGCAGTGGTGGCTGAGGCCAGCTGTTCCCGTTCCTGCTCCTTGTCTCTCCCTAATCTGAGATGACCCTTGGTATTCCAGCAGTAGCAACCTGGCAGGGTTCCTAAATACAGCCCACTCTATGAGTGCCCTGAGTGAGCTGCTCCCACATCTTGAAAACTGCTGAGATCTATGCCCAACCTCCTATTCCCTCGGAAACTTCTCCTTGGTCACTGTAGTTCCTCCTTTGTGAAGTATTTGGGTCATTTGCCAAGCTTTCCACATAGATGTTTTTATTGCTGTCGTACTGATCAGTCTCTGTTGGCAGCCCAGGATACCCCCTTCCTATAATCTCCATCCTGAGTGCTGGGCCCACAGGCCACATGCACACCATGCTCAACATGGGATTTTTTTTTTTTATGCAGTCAAGATTGCCACCTTTGTTCCATACACTGTAAATATTCTCAATCTGTTGCTTTCATTTTCAAAAATTTATGTTTTGTTGAACAAAAGTTACTTCTTTTAATGTAGCCAAAAACATGTATCATTCTCTCTATTCTTTGTACCTTATTGAAGAAAATTTTCTCTAGTCTGATGTTATGAGTGTGTTTTCTTAATTGTCATCTAAAATTTTCAAAGATAGGTTTAAAAAAAAAAATATGAGCATCGTGGTTCACATCTGCAAGCCCAGAACTCAGAAAGTTGAGGCAAGGGATCTGATGCGGACTTAAAAACACCCTAAGCCACTGAGTTCCAGGGCAGCCTAGGTTACAAAGTGAAACTTCTTCCCTCAAAAAAAAATTAAAGATCAGACCATTATAGTCTAGCTAGCCATGCTTTATCAATCACAGAAAAAAAGTACTGTAGATTCCATCCAGTATGCCTGGAGCAAAAGTATACAGACTGAAAGGGGGAGAAGTCACCCCTCTATACATCATAGCCTGTGTAGAAAACACCAAAGAATTTACCAGAATAAAGACAGACAACTCTTTCATTCAATAAGTTGATTTGTGAACTTATGAAAATCAGTTATGCTTCTGTAAATAATCAAAGGATGTTTGGCAGCTGAAATTTAATGTGGAATTTTCAAAAAAAAAATAAAGTATAAGGAACACATTTGCAATTGCTGGGAATTAAGAACGGTTAAAAGAGGGAAGGCTTGATTACTATGGCAACAGGAGGAAAAATTTTGAGGTGACAAATAATTCTGTCCCTTGATTATAGTGGCTGCACAATTTATATGTGACAGACTTCATGTGCAGCATGCCCACATAGCACTGTCAGGACCCTGTGTTCGATAACCTATCAGAGGAAAGCTCGAAAGGGACACAGAGAGCCTCTTGGTCATATTTTTAGTGCCTTGTTAATATATAATTACCTCAAAACAAAAAAGTTTAAAACCTACACAGAGGGGGCAGAGATGCCTCACTGGTTAAGAGCGCTTATTGATCTTGCAGAGGACCTGAGTTTGGGTCCCATCATCTACATGGTGACTCTCAACCACCTGGAACTCCAGCTCTAAGGGATCCAGTGCCCTTTCTGTCCTCCACAGGCACTGCACACACAGGGTGCACCAACATGCATGCAGGTAAAATGCAGGTAAAACACTCCTACACATAAAATGAAATAAAATTAATTTAATAAAAATATCAAGTCATTTTTAAAAAGACTACATGGATTTTCTTTTTTGTTGTTTTTTGGCTTTGGGGGAGGAGTGGTTTTGGTTTTTGGTTTTTGGTTTTTTGTGTGTTGTTTTGTTTTGTTTTGGTTTGTTTGTTTTGATTTTTTGAGACAAAATCTGTCTTGTAGCCTTGGCTATTCATTCTGGAACTCACTCTGTAGATCAAGCTGGCCTTGAACTCACAGAGATCCACATGCCTCTGCCTCTGCCTCCAAAGTGCTGGGATTAATGGCAAGCATCACCACTGCCCAGCTTAGATTTTCTTTTTAGAGAGCTGAATTTGTTTTTATAAATGGCTTGACAGGCACTTACTTTCATTTTCCTATGGAGAAAAACAATTGTCTGCTTTTTTGTCTACTAAAAATACCTGTTTATGCTTATCTGTTTGTTTCTTTTTTGAAATAGCCACATTACATGTCTTACTGCATGTCACATTATAATCCTCATTTTGATGATCAATTGAAGGACATTGGGTTTTTGACTACTATACACTATACATTCATTTACAGACTTTGGTGTGGATGGAAGTCGTTGGTTATCTTGGGTATGCAACTAAACAGAAATCATGCATCTCTCTGGTGTTTCTCAGTTTGTCAGCACATCAGGACAGGTCCCTCAGTGGTACAGTCCCCTCTGGGGTAGACAGAAACAACTTCTGGCCTCTTGCTGTTAGTGCATGGGGTCCAGGGCCATGAAATCTGCCCTCCCACTACAGAGAATCCTATTCCTCAAACAAGTTAAAGCTAGCACACAAGGAGCCCTCTCTAAGTATCATGTCCTAAATCACCCTAAATTTTGTTTCATTTAAAAATGTTTATGTATCGACAGGTGGTAGTGGTGCACACTTTTAATCCCAGCACTCAGGAGGCAGAAGCAGGTGGTTCTCTGTGATTTTGAAGCCAACCTGGTCTACAGAGTGAGTTCCTGGACAGGCAGAGCTACATGGAGAAAGTCTGTCTCAAAACAAACAAACAAACAAAAGTTTATGCATCACTATGTGTGTACACCATGGGATGGCATATGCATGGAAATCAGAACACAACTTCATACAGTCCGTTCTTTCCTTGTGCCTTTATGTGACTTTTGTGGGTTTAGCTCAGGGCACCAGGATTACATAGAAAATGCCTCTGCATGTACTGAGCATATCACTAGCCCAATCCTAAATTTCCTTTTCCCACTAAGACAGCAAGGTCTGCCTGTCATCGGTGTCTATGGGACATGGAATCTGGCCTTGGCTTTGAGACACCCACTCCATTTGCCCTGTGTCATGGCTTTACTTTGAATGTGACAAAGTCCACCTACCTGTTCTGGTAATTCTCCCACAGCCGCCTCAAGCCATGTTCTGCCAAGCCTTCTAAAATAAAAAGGTGGATCTTTCCATCCAGCAGATGGAAGCCAGTGAGTACATCCAGATTCTGCTGCTCTTGTATCTTCACCCGCACCCTGAAGGCCGACAGGATCTGCTGGATGTTCTGGGTGGGATAACTGTCCAGATCCAGGGCTTTGGCATTAATCATGGTGATGTCCTGCAGCAGGTTCTGCAGGAGGATCAGCTTCTTGGTGTTGAACACAAAAATGATGCGGCCAAACTGGGTACCCATGAGGTCAAGCTCAGGAGCTGTGAACCAAGCACTCAGGGGCACTGCAATATCCACTCGAAGCTTGAGTAGAGAGTTGGCTTCCAGGTAGTTTCCTATGGGCATTGAGCTATGCTGGAGGACATCTGTGGGGGCCCGGAACCCTACAAACCTGTTCCTGCTATCCTGGCTCTGGCTGGCAGACTTTGGCTCACAGTTATGGATGGGGACAACCAGATTCAAGTACTTTCGACCAAGGAGGAGGTCAGCAAAACTGACCCGTGCAACCCCATAAGGGTCCCATATCTTGTTCTGGGACTCAAAGGGGTTATTCTCTGTGTCTTTAGGAGAGATGAAAGCTTGGAGATTGAAGTACGAATCCACAAGGTCCTCTCCAAATAGGGCAGGCTTCCGGGAATACTCCTCTGACTTTCGGTCCCTGTCATGGACTTCAACCACCATAGGGGGCCCTTCCAGGTACTCCCTCAGGTCACTAGGGTGTATGGCCCCAAGGAAGATGACATTGATATCCTGGAAAAATACATGAGTCCCATGGGGCTCCCCTTTGGTCTCATGAACTGGAGTCGAGTGGAACTGGTATCTGCAGTACACAGGGGTACACAGCCTCTACAAGAAAGCAGGGAAACAAAAAGTCACACTCCATCTGTGTGCACAGACTCTACAAGAAAGCAGGGAAACAAAAAGTGACACTTTATCTGTGTGCCCAGACTCTATAAGAGAATGGGGACAGCAGGTCACTCTCCACCTGTGTGCAGGTGAATTGGAATTTGCAGCTTGACTCTAGCCAAAAACATTATATAATAAAGCAATGAAAAGTGCCAATCTTCTCCAAAGACTCACAAGATCCAGAGTCTTATAATATGGCATTCAAAAATGTCTAAGGCACAACCCAGAATTACATGACACATAAAAAGCCAAGAAAGAGAAGAGAACCAACAGAAACCAAACAAGAGATTAAAGTTTCACTGGATAGTCCTAAAAACAAAATGGAGATAGCAACGGAAAAAGAGGTGAACTTAAAGAGAGAGCATAGAAGTATAGAGACTGACAAGGGACAGGAGACAATTGTAATAATGTCATCAGAGGCCCAGGAAGAGAAAGCATAAAGGACATAGAAAAGCTATCAAAAGGAAAAATGTTTACAAATCGCCTTGCTTTACAAAAGACATACTCTCACAGGCTCAAGATGCTCAATCCATCCAATCAGGCTTAACCCAAAAAGCCCAAGTCCAGACACATCTTCACTGAACTATTTTTGCTTAATTCTATTTTCAAAAAAAAAAAAAGCAGGAGAGCAAGAACATCTTAAATGCAACAAGGAAATGACCTGTCACACCAGGAGAATAGCAGTCATGGAGGGCAAAAAAGAGAGGTATAGTGCTAAAAGAAGACATCAATTGAGAATAATAAACCAGTGAAGGTGTGCCCCAGGGATGAAGTGAAATGGATACCTATTCATCAAGAAGAAAACTAAGATAAATTGTTACTAGCAGCTGTGCTTTAAAAGGTTACTAGAGTAGCTTCCACTTGAACGACATTCTAGCAAATTCAAATAAAAGATGGAGGAGGAACTTGGTGGTGGGCACAAAGTAGCAGCATTAGGAAGGGTTAGACATTTCAACTGGCTTAGAAGGACCTGTGGTTTTAATGCTCTATTTCAGTGAGAATAAAAAATTTTACTTAATCTGGCAATTTCTATAAGCTGATATTTCAAAAATGTATAATATATGTGGATTTACTTTTTAAAAAATATAACGCATACATGGGAATATACTACACTAAAATACATCATGTGTTAGTTAATTTCCCATTGGTATGATAAAACATCATGAGTAAGGCAACTTTTAGAACAGATGATTTTTTGAGATTACAGTTCCAGAGGGATAGGAGCCCAGCATCATCATAACAGGGAAACTTGGCATTAGGCAGGCAAGGTGACTGAAGCAAGCTGGAAACTCACCTTTAAACCACAAACAGGAAGCAAACAGGGTGAACTGGGAATGGCATGGAGTCTCTGGACTCTCAAAAAGCCCACCCCCAGTGATGTACTTCCTCCAACAAGCTTCCTACACATCTCCTAAGCCTCCTCAAGTAGAACCACCAGCTGGGAACCAAGCATTCAACTGCTTGAGACCATGGGAGTCATACATTCAAATCACCACACATAATAGTTTCAGAAGGTAAAAAGAAGACCCTACAACCTATGCCTTCAAAATGCTGAAGCATTGATTTTTAACCAATAAGTCTATACCCAACTGTGCTGGCTAGTTTTTTTACTTTGGTTGGTTGGTTGGTTGGTTGGTTGGTTGGTTGGTTGGTTGGTTGGTTTGGTTTGGTTTGGTTTGGTTTGGTTTGTTTCTTTTGGGTTTTGTCAGTTTGGCACAGACTGGAGTCATCTGAGGACATGGAATATCAGTTGAGGAATACCTCTAGCAGATTGGCCTATAGACAAAACTGTAGGGCACTTTCTTGATTAATGATTGATGTGGGAGAAACCAACCTAAGCCTACTGTGAATGGTCCTGTGTTATACAAGAAAGCAGACTGAGTCATCCTGGTCAATATAGAGAGTCCCAGGACAGCCAGGGCTAGACAGAGAGACCCTGTCTAAAACACCATAAAAGAAAAGAAAAAAAAAAAAAAAAAGGAAAGGGAGCAGGCTAAGCAAGCCGTGGAAAGCAAGTCAGTAGGCAGTGCTCCCCTGTGGCCTCTGCATCAGTTCCTGCCTCCTGGTTCCTGTTTGAGTGCCTTTCCAGGTTTCCCTAGATGATGGACTCTAACCTGTAAGATGTAATAAGTCCTTCCATCCCCAAATTGGTTTTACTCAGTGTTTTATCACAGTACTAAAAAGTAAATTAAGTCACCAACCAGTTTTGCAAGTATGAGAATATGCAATATAACAATATTTTTAGAGTGTGAAATAATGTGGTGGTGAGATATATACTGAAAGATGTGCTTCAGCAAAACCAAAGAGCAAATAGAGGAAGAGAAAAACAGTCCTAGAAAGAATAATCCAGAGAAGAAAGAGGGAACTCCTAGGATACACAGTAGCACTGAGCCTGGAGGGTTTGCAACAGCAGGAACCCATCTGGACGCTGCTGCTGTGACAGGGAAGCCCACATATTTCTGAGCAGGCCAGTAATACCCATTTTAGCCCACTTAAGAGAATAATGAAAAGCCTCCAGTTTGGTGGCTCCTACTCTCAAGAACCCCTTCTCTTTCGTGTCTCCCTACAGACTCTGAAATGGTAAGCTGTGGGTGCTATTTCTCACACTGAACACCTGAAAGATTAGATGATCCACAGTAGCCACCTGGGTGGGATAAGGAGGTGCCCTTTATGGGAGAAGCATGGGTTCATCCTACCTCCAGGTCATGAATGGATACAGGCTGGGTCGGGAGGCAAGAAGCACACTTGATCTTTATGGTCAGGGGGTTCAGGTCTTGTTTTTGTTCTTCAGTCATGATAGGAACTTCTGTTTTTAAAGTCAAAAAGCAATCTAAAATGTTGGCAGACTTGTCGCTGCCACGACTGATGACTGTTTGCCAGCCTATAAGGAAACACACACATCATTAGCCCCCTTAACCCAGGACAGTAAGAAGCAGTTTTTTGTTTTGTTTTGTTGTTGTTGTGGGTTTTATTTCTGTTTGCATTTTTCCTAAATTTTATTATTTTTTCTTATTTTACATATAGATCCCAGTTCCGTCTCCCTCCCTTCCATGCCCCCCATCCCCCCCAATCCCATCCCATTCCCCATCCCACTACACAGGGAGGGTGATGCCTAGAAGCAATTCTTATCAGAAACTTGACAAGGGGTGCTAGCATCTATGGTACAGGAAGGTACTCTTCAGGCTACCAAAACATTAGATTTACAATGGTGTCCTGCCTATAAGCTATGTTCGTGCAGTAGTGGCACAAAGCTTGTAGGAGTAACCAAGCATTATCTGGTTTAATTTAAAGCTCACTCCAGGAGATGGGACGTACAGCCATGCTACTTGGGTGGCCCAAAACCTGAGACTAGATAGCCCAGGGCCTGAATAAAACCAAATACAACTGTTCTAGCACTACTGCCAGGAGACACAACATTCCACTGAACTGGAAGATTGGACACTACCCTCATACCACCTCCAAAGCCACTTTGGGCTTCTGATGGCCTTAAGCCAACAGGCTAAGAGAGGAATAACAGTGTTAGGAAGTGTACTGATCCAGATTACTATGGGGAAATTGGATTACTTCTCTACAGTGGAGTTAAGAAAGATTATGTCTGAATCCAGGAGATCCTTTAGGCATGATGACAAAGGGCACAGACCTTTCAGGAATGAAAGTGTAGGTCACTTCTCCAAGAAAACAGCTAAGACTTGCTGAAGTGTTTGCTGAGGGTAGAGGAAATACAGAATGGGTAATAGAGGAAGGTAGTTATAAATATTAGCTGGGGCCCCATAACCAGTGGCAAAAAAGAAGATTATAATTGACATAAATGTTTGTTGAATTTTGTTGTTAAGAATGTGTTTGTACAGATATCTGTGTTTTCTCTCCTCAATGTCTTTATCATACAATATCAGTGGTTATAATTTTTAAGTTTCAGATGCTAAAACAATGTCCCTCAAGGGACATTTCCACCTATTCTAAATTTATAATGTGTCTTCAGTTGTACATAGGATACTAATATCATGTTAGGCAAAATTATGACCTGGTTAAATATATAATGCATTTGTAGTTGTACATGTGATAGTTATATCATATTAGGTGTAATTATAGTTAAATATATAATGTTTGCAATTGTACATAGGATAGTTATATCATGTTAAATATAATTATGACTATGTTATTGCTTTATCTGGAAATTAAGCCTGAGAAGACATAAAGAGATGTAATTGTGTGTCAAATTGACAAGGGGTGGACTTGTGGCTGCTATTCTTAGTTGCCAACTTGACTATATCTGGAATTAACTAAAACCCAAATGGCTGGACACAGCTGAGGGATATTTTTCTTAATTAAATCATTTGAAATGGGAAGACCCAGTTCTAATCCAGATCTTTGAAGTGGAAGATCCACCTTTAATCGGCGTCACACCTTCTGCTGGCAGCTACACAAGCACATGGAAGAAGGAAGCTTGCTCTTTCTGTTTCCTCCTCTCCTCTTCCCTCTCTCCCTCCCTCTCTCCCTCCCTCCCTCCCTCCCTCCTTCTCTCCTTCTCTCTCCCTCCCTCCCTCTCTCCCTCTCTCTCCCTCTCTTCCTCCCTCTCCCTCTCTCCCTCCCTCTCTCCCTCTCTCTTCCTCCCTCTCCCTCTCTCTTCCTCCCTCTCCCTCTCCCTCTCTCTCCCTCTCCCTCTCTTCCTCCCTCTCCCTCTCTCCCTCCCTCTCTCCCTCCCTCCCTCTTTCCCCCCTCTCTCTCCCTCTCTCCCCCTCTCTCTCCCTCTCTCTCCCTCTCTCTCCCTCTCTCCCCTCTCTCCCTCTCCCTCTCTCTCCCTCTCTCTCTCCCTCCCTCTCTCCCTCTCTCCCTCCCTCACTTCCTCTCCCTTTCTCCCTCCCTCCCTGGAACAATCTTTGTACATTATGAAAATATGTTGCTCTCATTGTTAATAAAAAGCTGGTTGGCTGGTAGCCAGGCAGGGAGTATAGGTGGGACAACCAAACTAAGGACTGGGGGAAAGAGGACAGAGTCAGAGGGGTCACCAGCCAGACACAGAGGAGGCAGAATGTGTACAAAATGAGGTAACAAGCCATGAGCCATGTGACAGAACTTAGATAAGAAATATGGGTTAAATTAAGTTGTAAGAGCCACTTAGTAAGAAACTTGAGGTATTGGCCAAGTATTTAAAATTAATCTTAAGACTCTGAGTGATTATTTGGGAGCAGGCAGTCGAGACAAAAAAAAAAAAAAAAAAAAAAAAAAACCTCTCGGCCTACTCTCTCTCCCTCTCTCTGTCCCTCTCTCCCTCTCCCTCTCCCTCTCCCTCTCTTCTCTCTCCCTCTCCCTCTCCCTCTCCCTCTCCCTCTCCCTCTCCCTCTCCCTCTCCCTCTCCCTCTCCCTCTCCCTCTCCCTCTCCTCCCTCTCCCTCTCCCTCTCCCTCTCCCTCTCCCTCTCCCTCTCCCTCTCCCTCTCCCTCTCCCTCTCCCTCTCCCTGTATGTAGTCAGTGTAGCTCTCAGCTACTGCTCCAGCACAATGGTCCCTGTCATGATGATAATGAACTAAGCCTCTAAAACTGTAAGTAAGCCCTCAACTAAATGCTTTCTTTCTTAATAATTACCTTGGTCATTGGTCCCATCACAGCAATAGAGTAGTAACTATGACAGAAGTTGGTACCAGGGAGTAGGGTATTGCTGTGACAGGCTAGCTATGCTGCTTGTAGGTGAAAAGTGAACGTTGGGACTTTAGATTAGGAAAGCAGTTGAACATTTTAAGTGGTACTTAATGGGCCATATACTGGTTGGAGCCTAGATTAATATGAATTATAACAGCTCACCTCAAGAAGTTTCAGAGGGGAAGAATACTACTAGTAAGTGGCCTAGAGACCATCTTTGTGATATTTTGGCAAAGCATGTGGCTGCTTTTTTACCCTTGTCCTAAAAATCTGCCTGAAGCTAAATTAAATAGTTTGGGATTAATGGCTTTGGCAGTGGAGATTTCCAGACAACCTAGTATTTATTGACTGTGCCCTGTGTTTGCTAATGGTCACTTTTAGTGCAGATCTACAATGAAAATGAGCAAATGAGGCAAGGAGAAATATAGAATGCACAGTTTGAGGAGAAAAAAGAGAACCAGAAAATGTAATCTAAGTCCAGTATTCGAAATGATAATAAGCTTGAAGAAAAGCCTAGTGCTATATGGAACAATGGGAGTAGTGACCTCAGGGCAAGACCCCACTCAAATAAGCCTCCAATTTGTGCAAAGGAATTAAAGAAAGCTTAAGCAATGAAGAAAGCCATGAAGAGAAATGATTGTGTGTCAGGTTGACAACAGAAAGCAGATACAAATGTAATTGAACAAGAAAGCCAAGTTCCAGCCCCATTAAGCAGCAGAACTTCCTAGCTTCAGCCATCTGGTCCTGACTTTGGAGTCAAGGATGCAAGAAAGGGTTTATGGAATCTTCTTCTGTGACTGATGAAAAATTCTGAGGACAAGCATGTGTCAGGACTGTTCTTGCCTGGAGGCCCAAAGAGACTATTGTGTGAACCTGTGAGGGGGAAGCCGGGATGTACTGACTATCCCAAGTTGTTTGGGATGCCAAAGTCATGGGATACCCACCAAGAAAAGCTTCATAGTGGGTGTGGAACTAGCCCAAGGAGAAGTGTGTGGCAGCAGGCAAAGCTGGAAGGAGTTGGAGATGCAAAGAGCATTTTGACATCAGACATGGAGATACGGAATTTCAAGTTTTCCCTGTGGTTTTCAGTTTTATTTAGGACCACTATTTCCTCACTATGCTCCCTTTCCTCCCTAAACCTCTGAAACTGTAAACCAGCCCCAATTAAACGCTTTCCTTTGTATGAATTGTCTTGGTCTGGTGTCTCTTCACAGCAATAGAACTGTGATTAAGACAGAGGAACAGGGAGAAGTAGGGGGAGGAGAAAACTGTAACCAGGGTATTTTATTTGAGAAAAGAATCTATTTTCAATAAAAGGGGAAAAAAGAAAATATTTTTAAAAAGATCCATACCACAGAGGAAATTTTTAAGGCCTTTAAGAAGAATCAGAACACTGGACGTGGTGGCAATCATTTGTGATCCTAGCACACAGGAGGATGAGGCAGGAGATGCTCAAATTCTAGGACAGCCTGGTCTACACAGCAAGACTCTTATTTCCAAAAATCAAGAGCTGGGATGTAGCTTAGTGGTAGGGGGCTTGCCTAGTATACCCAGAGCTGTGGGGTCCATCCTCAGAACTGGAAAAGCTGGGAAATGCCCACAGGTGGAATGGTGAATGCCAACATCTCAAACCAAATCAGCTCCCTAAGAGGACTGAATTTTTATCATTTTATCTTGCTCATCTAAAGGTAAGGCCCATATTTTCTGAATCACTCTGAGTATAGTAACTTTTTACTGCGTGGGTGCCACCCACACACAGATAACTGGTCCAGTCTGTGGTTTCTACACAGGTGGGGGGACTATACCGCCACTCTTCTAGACCTGTGCCACAACTACAGTAGCCACTGTCAGTGTCCCTTCTCCAGATTCAAGTGCTTAGTATGGCTGTGAGCTAGCAGACTTGGAGCCTGGCCCTCACTTCAGATAGTGCTAGTGGTCAAGCTGCAGCAGGAAGCTAAATGAAAACAAAACACCAGTGAAGGCAAATGACATCCATGTAGGTGCCTGGAGCTGAGGGGTAGCCACCTCCTTAACTGTTAAACATCTATCGGAAGAGAACATGACCAGCACCTGTGGCACGTGCCCTGCTTCCCCTCCCACCTGGTGCAAATGACAAAACATGCATCAGCGCCCCCTACAGGTGCCAGTAGCACCCTGCTCCTTGCTATGATGACCAACAATGCTTCCACCCTTCCCAAGTCACCCCCATGGGACACAATTTCACAGAAGAAACGCCCTGCTGCCACGTGAAGGAGGGAGTGGCAAGCTCTTACAAGTGCCAGTTCCAAACAGAAATCATGGTCACTTGATTCTTGAGACACTCTTCTGGGGTTGCTGTCATTTTCCCTCTATGGAAGGAAGCTGAACTTCAGACGTATTAAGTAATCACCCAAGGTTGCTGAGCTCTTCCACTGTAGAGCCAGCAGCATACCCAGGCTGCTCACTCAACCCCAGCCCTCCACACACAACCCCCTCCTTTAAGGAAAGAGTTCATGCCGAAGCTCAGGATCTCCCTAAAGTCCCACTGGGGACCAACTGCTGTCTCCTACAGTGGTATAGACAACCTCTGGCATAACCTAAAATAGAAGATGTTTACCAAACAGAATGGTGCCACTTATGGGATGGAAAACCTCAGGCTATGGTTTCAGGTTGAAAGCAGCTGACCCTGCATCAAAGGCATTCTGATTGACCACCACCTACAGTTGCTGTAAGGTTGGGGTTCATCTCTGCTTTCCTAGAACCACCAGCATCTAATATCTGCTCTCCCAATGACCTAACTTTCACCTCCCTACCAGCCACTCACAGTCCCTCTGTTGGCAAAATCCTGTACCGAGCAGTTTACACACATTGTCTTCTGTGACACTTTGTCTTGACAGACGTGGGTTAGTGCCATCTCAGAATGGAGCCTGCACCTCTACAAAATAGCTACAAAATAGGGCACACAATCCTCCTGAGTGAAAAGCCAGAAAAACGTTTGGAAAAAGGTTTGAAATGAATTATTTTCTCTAAATAGAAAAAAAAAAAGATAGTTTCCCCCATATTACTTTTTTTAAATATTACATAATTTAATCTAAAATTTATCTTAAAATTGCATCAAAATATATTAATATAATAAATAGCTGCTTATTGTTTGCCAGAAGGTAGAAGCATAAGTTATAAAACATAGAAAATCTTACAAATCAAAACAATGCAATCCTCGCTCCACTATTGACATGTATGGACTGTGTAGGTTACTTAACATGACTTTTCCTCAATAGAAAACAATGGGGAGAATGAAACCCCTGCCCCCAACACCATCCCAAGCTCATTGCGGGGAAGGACAGAAGCTTCTCATGAGAAGTGAGTGATGGGCATGAAGAATATATCACAAATGGTCCATATGAACTGCATCCTTCCATTCCCTCTACTGGATGCTTCAATGAGGACCTGTATAGAAGCAGTCACTAAGGGACAGCACCTTATTTACCAAACAAAACCAGGACAATTATGTTCTCACGGGTTTCCTTGTACTTGGGAGTCAAACACTCTGTTGAATTCCGGGCTCTACACACTTGTGAGCTGTGTGATGCTGCAGGGTAGCTAACCTCCCTGCATTTCTTTCTCTGTACAGCTGAGAGATGCCTGAGGTGACAGTGAGGAGGAAATGAGGGACAGAGCAAGATCTCAGTCACCACAAGTGCCTCACAGGTGAACATTCTAAATACATGTTAGCTACCAGCAAGGAGTGGCATGATGGACAGCTGGATGGAGAAGATGCTCTGCTTCCAGGCAGCAGCCGCCGCCAGCTTCGGGTCTGTTTCCTCCTCTGTTTGATACTTCTTTGCTTTCTTTGGGGTTTTCTTCTTTGCCTCTGAATCTTTCCCTTTATCTTTAGAACCAGAAGAAACGTGTTAAGAAGGGATTTACCATGCTTCAATATGTGCATTCACATATGAAATGGAGATCGGGAAGATTCTGGAAGCCCCTAGAAATCAGGGGTTATCTTTTTACTGCTGTCTCTTCCTCACAACCACAGAAGTGGCTAGCTTAGGTGATACACTATCATCAGCTTTTGGCAGGTAGAGAGTGATGGTGTCCCCAACCACTCTGAGACTAAAGTCACCATGGTGATGACACTGTACTGTGCTCCAACTGCTTAAGTCACTCAGTCACAGAACAGTGCAGAGCTAAGTTCCAAGCCCAGTTCCACCTTCCTACAGAAGTGGGGAGTGGCTTCTAACTCCAGATATCTCATCTGTTTAATGGCAGCAGTGTACTGGAAAGAGAACAGGAGCAAAAAATACAATACTCAGCTCAGCCAGACCTGGTGGTACATGACTTTAACCCTAGCACTTGGGAGATAGAGGCAGGTAGACCCACAGAAGTAAGTTTGAAGCTGTCCCAGTCTACATAGTAAGTTCCAGGTCAACGAGGGCTACATAATAAGACCTTCCCTTTGAAAAAGTGCTTAGCTCAAGTTGGTCTCAGGCAATAGCACAAGCTGTTAGCTTGGGGAGTTTGACAGCCAATTGAAAAGTCTAGAAAGCCCAGGCTCAGGGACACACATGGGAGAGTTGTTTGGAGCCAGAAAGGGAATTTTAAAACAGCAGGAAAGCAGGGACTTTGAGCAAGTGACAGAGACCATTGTAAGAGGTAGAAATTGCAAGGCTATCCCATACCATCTCAGAAATGAACTCCAGAATAAACTTAGAATCATCAAACAGTGCCTGCCTGCACTGGCAACATACAAGGAAGGGTTTCCCAGGTGTTAACCATAGTATAAACTAGAAAGAGACAGTGAAATAACTTCTCTACAAAGCAAGACAGCACAAGTGAAGTCAAAGGATGTCATAAACCCTGTCTGGGAAGGTCATCTACCACTGACATCCACAATCAGCCAACAGTGTAAGGCAGGTCACATAAAGCAGGAACTGCACAAGTCACTGAATAGCCACACTGGTGGCCAAGGGTGTAGAGCCAATGTGTAGAGCACTGAAGGGGGGGGAGGGGAGACCCTCAACACAGATCATCAGGAACAGCGAAGCCCCACCTAGACAACAACCAAAACCAGGCACAGACAATGTCTTATCCACAAGTCTCCCAAGCAATGGGAACAGTGGTCATTACAATGGTGTCAGGGATAGCAAGCCAGCTGGGATATTCCAGTGTCCCTTGGCAGAATGGGAGAAAGTATAGTAGTCTATCTAACAGGGAGCTCTGCAAAAGTCAGGATGAAGGTAGCCAGTGTCCTCACATATGTGGACATGAGTAAACCTCAGAAATGAGGCTGAGCACAAAGAGTAAGCTGAAGGTGTTGGAGAGCACTGAGCAATTCCACACCTCCCAGGAATAAAACACTATGTTATCTGAACCCATAAGAGCAGATGGATTGAAGGAAGGAAACAAGAAAGGTATGTTCCTCAAAAAGCAGGGTACCATGAGCACTCACACTGTGTTTGTTCTTTTGTTTCTTAAAAAAGGAAAAAGAGGGGCTAGGGAAATGGCCATGGGTAAAGGACCTGCCCCATATGCATGAGAACCTGAGTTTGAATCTACAGAACCCATATAAGGCCAAACACAGCAGCACACAGCTGTAGTTCCAGTGCTCCATGGTGAGATGGGAGAGACAGGGGGATCTTCAGGGAGCCAGTCATCCTGGTGTATATAGTCAGAGAGAGAGAGAGAGAGAGAGAGAGAGAGAGAGAGAGAGAGAGAGAGAGAGGGAGGGAGGGAGGGAGGGAGAGAGAGAGAGAGAGAGAGAGAGAGAGACCCTGATGAAAGTAAAAGTCAAGAACAGACTTCCAGAGTCAACCTTCTGACCTCTAAATGTGTACTTTGGCATTCATGGAACCACATGTGCACACATGCATGTACACACACACACACACACACACACACACACACACACACACTTGCAGGCATATATGCACACATAGCACACATATAAGATATACGTAGGAAAAAAAAACAAGAAATAAGGCAAAATATTAAACCTTAAATTGTGGCACATGGTTGTTTTGTTTTCTGTGAATTTTTTCTGTCTTCATTCAAAATAAAAGGAATGATTGGAAAACCCTCACTAAAATGCTGAAAACACATTTTCTAGAAGAGGGAACCCTCTGGAGGACTTGTGAGTGTGGGAACTACACCTCATGGCCTCCAAAGTAGGAGAGAGCCTTGTGCTGCTGTACCTCCTGTACCTGGGCAAGAGCAGGACTCAGTCCTTTCTCTGTAGCCCTAGGAAATAACAAATGATTGGCAAGTGAAGAAATACCTGCAGCAGCTGCCCAGGACTAAAATGATGCAACCCATCCAGGGAAGCCTCAATTTTCACTAGTCACCTACCCAATTACTAAAAATCCAGTGACAGAGCCCAGGCTAAGAATGAGCAGGTAGATTGGACAATGCCTTAGGTTTCTGTTGCTCCAATAAAACACCACAACCAAAAGAAACTTAGGGAAGAAAGGGTTTGTACAGGTCATCATCAGGGTAAACCAAACCAAGAACTCAAGCTGACAGGAACCTGGAGACAAGAGCTGAAGCAGAGGCCATGGAGGAATTCTGCTTTATTGGCTTGCTCTCCTGGCTAGCTCAGCCTACTTTCTTATACAATGAAGGACCACCAGCCCAGGCATGGCACTGTCCCCAGTGGGCTGGGCCCTCCCACATCAATCATTGATCAAGAAAGTGCTATATAGGCAAGCTGATGAAGGCATGTACCCAGTTGAAGTTCCTCTTCCCAGATGACTCTAGCTTGTGTCGAGTTGGAAGGCAAAACAAATAAGAAACCTCAACCAGGACAAATGGTTTCTGAAGGTTATTATTGTTCCACGGGCAAAGATTCCATGCTTTGTATGAGACAGCCCATGGCATAAGTTGCTCTGTCCTTCATGTCCCCAAGAAGCAGTGTTCCATCTGTTCACTGGGAAGTTCGATTTTAGAGATTAGACATTTTCATATCTGCATTTGCATAGTACATGAACCAGGAATCCAAAACTATTGGTAGAGTGGAAAGGAACAAAACTCTGTGGGTGAGTGGATGATGGAGGGACGGACAGACAGGCAAGTGGATGGATGGGTGGACAAGTGAAAGTATATATAATACAGTATAGTATCTAACACTTAGTCAGATGCCAAACATTCTGATTCAAATAGCAAAAATTTAAATATTTCATAACTTTTCAAGTCTATGTTATAAAATGTCAAAATCCCATCACAACTTACTTTGAGACTTTTGTTTTTCTAACATGTTTGTCAAGCTGCCCAATGATGTTCTCTCAATGAGTTCCTTGATATCCATCATGGTTGTTCCGACTGAAGAAGCAGCTGTTTTTGTGATTGTCCGTCTAGAAAATACTCAGAGAGACATGACAGTGAAGAAAAGGTGTACAGGTGCCATATCTTGAGAATCTACTCATTAGTTTTTACTTTCTTCTTAAAAATATATGCATGTGAATGGCCTAGGGCCTTTGTCAAATGTGGAGCATGACTCAGAGGCCTGAGCAGCCTGGGACTCATTAAGTTTACCAATCTCTCCAGTAATGGAGACATAGTGGGCCACACTTGCATGACCAAGGGTCAAAACAACTAGAAAACATGAAGAAAAATAATATATTCTTAAAGTAGCAAAACTCTGAGACATCTAGAGATTCTCAGGAATTAGCAAGGACATCTACAGGAAGTGACTACTAACTCCACCAAAATTTATAAAGCAGGGTGCACGTTAAGTAAAAGGATGTACTGTGATCATGGGTGGGGTAATATCAAATAAAGGTCTGTATTCTCCGATTAATATGAAAATTCAATGAACAAACAATTTTTAAAAGTCAAAATTGTTAGCTAGACATGACTACTTGCACCTTCAGTCCCATACTCAAGAGGGTTGAGACAGGAGAATGGCTTGAGCTTGAGAATTTAAGCCTAGCCTGAGCAGCAGAGAAACTGTTGCCAAAAAAAGACCTAGCAGAGGAAGCCAACACTGCCTACTGCATGCTGTCCTGTCTCTCCTCATAGCATCCCAGACTCACAGCTGGATTTCCATTCTCCACCCCTGCTTCTCCAGAACCAGCTTGGCTGTCTGAGGACCTAGGATGCTGCTGACTTCCTGGAAGCCCTAGCTGAGGCTACACAGTGAGGCTCCGGAGCTAGAATCCTGGCTGCCCTAAATTCAGGCTTTCTGACTCTGTGAAACTCACTGCAGGCCCTCAATGCCTTGTGCACAAAGTGAGGACTGACAGTCAAGCCCCCTAACATGGAGGGTCAGTCTCAGAAAAGCACTTCTGCTGGGAACACCAGCTCCCTTTCCTTCCCTGGTCTTTCCCTTGCCCTGGGTTGCTTCCGCTCCACTTTAACCAAAATGAGCAAAAACATGTGTAATGACTCCGAGCAGGGCCAGTGAGGAGGGGCTTTACCAAATGACTAGCGCTCCTTACCGAGGCGCAGAAGAGTCCTCCATCTTGATTGTCTTCTCACATTCCTCACTGTTCTTAGAAGGGGTTTCAGGCTCTGGTTGGTGAGAACCAAACATTACCAAGAGTCTCCCAGCTCTACTCCATGCTAGTTCCCAGCAAGTGACAGCCCCACTCATTTCAGTGGCAGGCACATCTGCTAGCAAAGGCTTAACACAGTGGCCTTCATAATGAATGAAGGACGCACACCAGACTAATTCCAACTGTTGGGCAAACAGATGTGAGTGAAACCCTACCCACCAACAAGGAGGAAGAGTCTGCTTCAGCACATTATCATACACTGTGGTAAGCTGAGGGCACTCTCGAGAGTCTCAAGTTCCCCTTTATAGAGAATGGTTAGCCAAATTTCAGTCCTTTTAGATAAAATACTACATAATACTACATAGCCACCACAATCCAAGTTTACACAGTAGTTAAGGACACAGGAGCTGCTTGTGATAACATACAAACCCTCTCAGAAGGCGGAAGTGCTCTGTGTATATTGGGAAAACCATTATGCTAAAAACAAAAACAAAATGAGTCCTAGAACAAAAACAAAAATTTGATATAACAGCACAAACAAAATGTCTCATCAACTACAATTGGTGATGGAATCAAAGATTATTTTACCACTTTTTTATACTTTTCTATAGTGACTGGATTTTCTTTTAAAATTAACTTTCAAAGCTCAAAAATATTCTATCATTGTACTTTGTTTTGTTTTTAAGTCATGAAACAAATATCCTTTAAATCAGCTGCAAGCAGGCTCACAGTTGCAATTTCAACATTTAGGAGACTAAGACTTTAAATTCAAGGCCAGCCTGGCCTACTGGCCTACAGCATGTTCTAGGCCAAGTTAGTGACACCCTGGCTCAAAAAAATCAAAAGAGGGGCTGAGGGCAGTGGTGGCACTTGGGAGACAGAGGCAGGCAGATCTCTGTGAGTTCAAGGCCAGCCTAGTCTACAGAACAAGTCCCAGGACAGCTAGAGCTGTTACACAGAAAAAACATGTCTAGAAAGAGAGAGGGGGGGAGAGGAAGGAAGGAGGGAGGGAGGGAGGGAAGGAAGGAAGGAAGGAAGGAAGGAATAAAAAAAGAGGGAAAGAGAATGAGGAGCGAACATGGGGCAGGGCAAGGGGAAGAATCAGCCATCAAAATCAAACCAGTCAGGGGAACAGGAGTGAGGACCAGATGGGCTACCGCATGCATACTGGCCTGTTTCCTGGCACAGTGCTGATCTCAGGAACCCACAATCATCACTCCTCACCTTGTGGAGACTTCAAGTGTTTTTCTGCCTTTTCTTGGTCACCTGCTGTATTCTCTTCTTTCACCTCCTCAGGGACAATGTTGGATCTTTCATTGGCAACTGTAGACAACCTTTTCTGACTTAAAACCAAAAATTTCACTTCCTCTGGAATGAGAAAATGGGTCTGTCAAAAATGCCTAAGACACCTACCACACCCAATCTTCTGACAGCTCCCATAGACATACAGCAGAGGACAAGAGGATAATCTATGACACTGCCATAAAACACATTTAGTAGGACCAAGTGCCTGTACCTCAGCTCCCCCAAGCACCTGTGTGTGCTATGCCTCAGATCTCCACATTCCACTGCAAGGAAGGAGTTGCCACCATGTTCCTCATCTATACATGAGGAACCTGATGCTTAAGTAACTTTTCCATATCAGGGTTCTTAGAACAGAGGTTCTCAGTCTGTGGATCATGACCACATCAGGTGTCCTGCTTATCAGATGTTTACATTATGATTCATAACAGCAGCAAAATTACAGTTAAGAAGTAGCAACAATAATTTTATGGTTGGGGACCACCACAACTTAAGGAACTGTCCTTCTTCTTCTTCTTCTTCTTCTTCTTCTTCTTCTTCTTCTTCTTCTTCTTCTTCTTCTTTTTCTTCTTCTTCCTCTCCTCCTCCTCCTTCTTCTCCTTCTTCTCCTTCTTCTTCTTCTCCTTATTTTACATATTGATCCCAGTTCCCTCTCCTTCCCTCCCTCCCTCCCATGCCCCCAATCCCCCTCCCATCCCATTCTCCCCCACTCCACAGGGAAGGTGATGCCTTCCAGGAGGGATCATCAAAATCTGTCAAGTCGTTTGGAGTAGGAACTAAGCCCTCCCTCCTGCCTCTAGGTTAAGGGAGCATCCCTCCATGGGAATGTGCTCCCAAAGTCCTTAAGGAACTATCTTAAAGGGTCAAAGCATAATAAAGGTTGAGAACCACTGCCTTAGAAGAACCGGGCCCACAAGCACTCCTTGTTCCCAGCCAGGGAGTTGCATCCCCCAGGCTAGCCCCTCGGTCAGCAAGGAGCCTCCCACTGGATAGTGTCAAGCTCTCCATGACTACATTGTGAATGTATAAGGGAATAAGTGAAGAGCATGAGAACTTCAAAAAAAAGTAAAAAAGAAGTTAAATTTGACTCATTATTGAAGGGCAGATAAAACTTTTTGGAGAAAGCAATAGGACTGAGATGCCCCCAAGATGTGGCCAGCTGCCAGAAGGAAGCCCTGTCAGGAGCCCGGTGTCCTAAGTGAGGGTGCTCTCACAGAAAAATGGAACCTGAATGAGCAAGTCCTAAAAGGCCTTCAATGAAACACCACCATCAATGGAGAGACACTGGCCCTGGTAGCAGGAGAGAAGAGACGGGAATGGGAGAGCAATGCTAAGAGAGAGAGTGAGAATTCTCAATTGAGACAGACAGCCACGGGACAGAGCTCCAGAAAACCTTAGTCAAGTAGGAATGAAGGTGGGGATTTAAATGAGTTCACCAGACCCAAGGTAATGATAAATAGGTGTTTATTAGGAAAGCACTTACACAGATAAGAGTAAATAACTGCTGCAGTCTTCCTGCTCCAGAAGATGCAGTCTCTGCTCTCCTGATGCTGTCTGCAACCCAAGAGAGAGGGAGAGCCCATGCTTCCTCTACCTTAATGGGGTCACCTCTGTGCCTGAAACCACACCCAAAGGGTGTGACCACTACAAGTTCACTGGCAAGGCAAGATGGCACTACATAAGAAGCAGGTCCTGGACGAGGAGGCTCAAGAACAGAGCATAGGACAGGCCCCCATAGTGTCTGTGGATTTGAAGGATGCTGCTGTTTTCACCCAGCACTGCACATCTACAGAGCTGAGCATGAGGAAGCATGAAGGCTAGCTCTACTGCAGATTTCCCATTAAGACCACTGACCTCTAGTGCATGATCTACCAAACAAAGGTCTCCCTTCTACAGTGCAGAACAGACCTTGTAGGATATCCATACTCCCAAGAAGTAAGGTGTCTACTAGGTATCTTTAGGTGACAAAAGACACCAGAGTCCGTCCTTCCCAGCACCATTTTTAAGTTCTCCACAGACAACACACACTCTCTTGTTGCTTGAGTCTTAGGAGGCCACTCTCACCATCCTGCCTAAAGCATGATGCTAGTGTCATGGCCACTACTAATTTCTCCTTTTTTTAGAGATGAGAGGGATGTTCAAGAACCTGCCAATAGCTGTATGTTGGTGGTACACATCTTTAATCCAAGCACTTAGGAAGCAGAGGTAGACAGATCTCTGTGAGTTCAAAGCCAGCCTGGTCTACAGAACAAGTTTCAGGATAGTCATGGCTACACAGAGAAACCCTGTATCTTAGTTGGGGTTTCCATTGCTGTGAAGAGATACCATGACCACAGCAGCACCTACAAAGGAAAACATTTAATTATGTTGCTTACAGTTTCAGAGGTTTAGTCCATTATCACCATGGTGGGACATGCAGACAGACATGGTGCTGGAGAAGGAGCTGAGAGTAGAGGAGGAGTTATATCTTGATCCCATGGGCAACAGGAAGTGTTCTGAGGCACTGGGCATAGCTTGAGCATACATATGAACTCAAAGCCTACCTCCACAGTGACATACTACTTCCAACAAGGCTAAACCTATTCCAACAAAGCCACACCTCTTGATAGTGCTTCTCCCTATGAGCTTATAGGGGTAATACATTCAAACTACCACATCCTGTCTTAGGAAAGAAAAAAAAAAAAACCTGCCTATAGTCAACAGCTAGGATTAGGAGGAGATGGGGCAGGATGGCTATGACATCACAGCATTTGTCTTTCTGTCCCTCTCTCCTTGCTGTTTAAAGGAAGTTCAGAAGAATCTGACACTGGTGCAGTCACACAAATAAAAGTCTAGTGTGATGCATAGCCCTGTAATCCCAGCATTAGTGAGGCTAAAGCAAAAGGTTCAAAAGTTCCAGGCCACCCTAGGCAACTTAATAATATCCTATCTCAGGGTAAACTTGGGAGAGGGGCACTAAAAAAGGTCTGGGTGATATCTCAGAAGTAGATCATTTGTCTAGCATGTACAGGTCTGGGTGATATCTCAGAAGTAGATCAGTTGCCTAGCATGTACGAGTCTGGGTGATATCTCAGAAGTAGATCATTTGTCTAGTATGTACAAGTCTGGGTGATATCTCAGAAGTAGATCAGTTGCCTAGCATGTACAGGACCCTGGATTCCATTCCCAGCACTACTACAACCTCTGAAATAGTAGAGGCTACACTACTATGTGGCCTCTAAAATGGGCTACATAGGGATGTCAGTGTGTTGTCCTGTATTTGTGTTTGGAGGGGGTGAGAATACATGCAAGGCCAGAGGTTGAAGTTCAATACTTTCCTCAATCCCACTCTACCTTAGTTTCTGAGACAGTCTCTCACGAAACCTGAAACTCACTAATTTGACTAGGCTGATGGTCACAAGTTCCAGGAATCCTTATGTCTACTTCCTCAAAACTATGGCTACAGGTACATGTCAGCACACCTATCTTTTTCCCATGAGGTTTGGAAGGTCGTATTTGAGTCCTCATATCTGCATGGTAGGCACCTTATCAACCGAGCCACCACTCAAAAAGTATCAAACTTGCCAGGTGCTAGTGGCGCACGCCTTTAATCCCAGTACTCGGGAGTCAGAGGCAGGTGGATTTCTGCAAGTTTGAGGCCAGCCTGGTCTACAGATGAAGTTCCAGGACAGCCTTCAAAGCAATACAGAGAAACCCTGTCTCTAAAAAAGAAAAGTATCAAACTTGATATTATTTCAGACTTTAGATTTCTGGACCTGTAGTGAGAAAACAAAAGTTGGCAGAAGCACATAAAATACAATCAAAATGCCTGACTTACCAAAAGATTCTGGGTCTTCTATGTAAGCAGATGTCTTCAGCCGGTGGTACCTGACTTTTTTAGAAACCTTGTCCCTGGTGTCCCAAAGCTTCAAAGTTATTTTGTGGAAATTCATTTTCTTTAATAATTCCTTCGTCATGTTGACATTAAAAGTTTGACTCCATGACACCCACATTTTGTCCTCTTCTCGCCATGGCTTTATAGTCTGTATAAATACCATTTAGAGGCTGTGGGAAATGAAGGGCCAACCCACAGACAGGCACTTCCCACAGCCTAATCCCCAGCAGCAAAGTAGCAGGCACGCTCTGCATCACTGGCTTCTGTCTCTCTCCTAACTCTAAACCCCAGGGAAGTGGGACCCTGTGTACTGGACCCTGTCAGGGTCCCCATTTCTTTGAAAACTAACATCTAAGCAAATGCATGCATAGTGTCCCTGGTGATTACTTCACAGCAATGGCTCAGAGCCAAGCCATTACAGGAGTTTCCATGTGTGCACACATGTTGAAATAGTCCTCACACATGAACATTCACACACACACACACACACACACACACACACACACACGTGTAAATATACACATGCTAAGAAAGAACCTTCAGGGCTTACAGTGAATGCTCAGTACTTAAAGAATAAATTAGAACAAAAACCTTGTTTAATGAAAGATTCAAGGAACTACAGGGTAAAGACATCTAAAGAAGAAGCCATGTAATTGCATCTGTTCTGCATCTCACTCAGAAGGTTACCCAGGATCCCACATATCTTGAATGCTCCACCACTGTGTCAGCTGGGCAGCCTCTACATTCTTGGTGTGACACTCCATGCAAAGACACACACCACCCACCTTTATTCCTGACTCCAGAAACACTTTGGCCACACCAGGAAACACCACAACATCCACTTTTTTGGGTTCTATGTCATCAGGAAGGAAAAAATACTCAATGTGGTAGAATCGACGAGACTTTGCCACCCTGCTGTCTGGTTTAGGGGTTTTCTTTTTATCACTGAAACTTGTAGCTTTTACCTTTTGACCTAGAAGACACAAGTTTAATGAGCCTTGTTCTAACTCTTTGGGGAAGAAGATCTAGGCCCACATCTCCCCAAAGGCAAGAAACGTTGCTGTAGTTTGTAAATATCTCCAACAGCCTACATGCTCCTAGTCAGTACCATTACCGGAAGTAGCAGAAACTAAGAGTTGGGCTTCATAAGACGAGACTAGGTCCGGGGGAGTAGATCCCAGAGGGTACTAGCATCTACTCCATCTGCTCCATCTGTCTGTCTGTCTTTGCCCCACACCCCCACCATAGGTGTTTCCTCCCCAGGCACTTCCACCCACAATGTCCTGCTTGGTGACAGGCCCCAAAGTAACCACGATCCAAGTCATCAAGGTCTGAAACTGTGAGAGTGGGAACAGCCCTCCCCTCCTTACAAGTTAAGTGTCTGGTATTTTTCTGTGACAAAGCTGACTAACACAAAGAGCATATGTGCTGTGGGAGCTGTGGACCCCCATGTTGTTATCTATCAGCTTAGAGAGAAGGTTCAGACTCAGTTCAGCAGAAGACAGCTCGTGACTAAGCACCAGGCATACAAAGCAGAAGGGTGTGGCTCTGAGAGTGGCTGCTCCTTAAGACTTTGTGTTAGACACCTGGCCCATCTCACTCCAGGCCCAGCCCTAAGAAGCAGGTCAAAATCAGACCCCAAAGTCCCAGGACAATGTAGTAGGAGCTCGAACAAGGTCTTGGGGACAACATCTACCTGGGACCTCTTAACAGAATCTGGTAGGAGCAAAAATGGCAGACATCCAGATAGATGAAGCATCCTAGAAAAAAAACTTTATAAGTGATGTTGCCCATGTCAGGTAGACAGTCTGTTGAGATACAGAAGTGAGGTTGGGCTCAGCCAACAGCCAGAGCCCTAGGGACCACCAGAATTTGCCAGGAGCTTTTCCTACTTCAAGATGGTGCTTAGGAACCCCACATACACCTGAGAATGCTTTTTTCAGTTGGTTTTGTTTTGAGACAAGATCTCAGCAAGTTTCCCAGACTGATGTCAGGTTCTTGGACCCAGGTGGTCTTCCTGCCTCCCAATGAATTTCAGTATGAAGCCATTTTTCCATACATATCAATCCAAATATCATAACTGTCTTTAGAATACAAAAGAAAAAATAATGAGAACAAAAACTTTAAATATGATAGCCTCTACCTCCTCTCTCTCTTTGAGAAAAGGTATCACTATGTTGTCTTGGATGGCCTGAAACTCACTACTCGAGACTGGCCTCGAGCTCATAGAGATCCACCAGCCTCTGCCTCCTGAGCGCTGGAACTAAAGAAGTGTGCCATCACTTAAACCCTAATGCATGACAACCCTTAAAATTACTCCTTTTCCCTTTATTTTTGTTTTGCTTCTGGGTTCTGGGCTTTTGTTTGTTTTTCTGTTTGCATTTTTTCAGGTTTTTGTTGGTTTGGTTTTGGCTGTTTTTGTCTTGTTTTGCAGCCCCTGAACATGCTAGACATACTACCTCTATTCCTTCAAAAGCCCAAGAAGCAGTTCTGTGACTTTAGGTCTTTAACCCCAGGCAGCAGCTACTGCTTCAAGTCTGTGTTGCCACAGTAGTTAATATCAGGCAGTTTGGAAGAGAAATGCTGGCATTAGGACTTGCATTCATGATGGGCTGTACCCTTGAACTGCCTTTCATCGGGACTTGCTATCACCGCAACAGAAAAAAAGAAAGTAAGACAAAGGAGGAAGTAATGAATCTAGAAATATTTCCAGCTGGAAGTGTGTCAAGGGTCTTGTTAAGTTCTGAAGAAGGTTCTGCAAATCCCCTTGAGTGAAAATGATAAAGTAAGAACAGCATGTCGTTTCGGGCCAAATGTTGGTCAGCTGAGCACCAGCTTTCATGTGGCTGGTTTCAGCCAGGTAATTTTTCCAGTGTCTTTCGTTTGATACCAATAGGCCCAAGATGAAGGAGGAGGAGAAGAAAGGAGGTCCCCACACAATGACAAAGGCCTGAATCACCAAGCAGGTGGCACAATTTCAAACAAGTCCACAACCTAACAAGACAGACTTCAAGGAGAAGAGGCGATCAAATAGGGTATTTAAGCAGAGGGAGAAGGGGTGGAGAGTCACAAGCTAAAGCACTGTTTTCTGTCCCCAACTGAACCATGTGACTTGCCCTAGCAGCCCGAGACTTGAACTGTGGTCTGTGTATTGGTTACTGACCTCAGAGCTGTGAGAGCAGCAGAGCAGCTTAGGGAAGTAAGCCTCGGTTTTTTTGTTTGTGTTTGTTTGTCTTCCAGTTTCAGAGGATGCCATCCATGAGGGGAATTGTGACCACAGGATCAGGAAATAGCTGGTCATGAGGCATCCACAGTCAGAAATGAATGTGAGATGAATGCTGGTGCTCAGTTCACTTTCGCCATCTTACTCACTTCCAGTCTGGGTCCCGCAGAACAGTGCTGCCCACATTTAGAGCTGGCCTTCTCACCTCACTTATCCTCACCTAGAGAACCCTTCACAGACATAGCCAGCTATTTGTTTCCACCATGACTCTAAATCCCATCAAGTTGGCAATCAAGATAAACCCAAACAGACTAGGTTTGCCCTCTGTTTGCATAGGCCTGTCCATAGGAAGCCAAGTGTCTGGGCTAGATAATCAAGCAAGAAGTAAAACTTAAAACATATGGAACAGAGGAAGGAAGGTCATGTTTCCAGAGCACAGTCTAGACTGGCACCCTGATGAGGAAAACAAAGGCTCCCATTTGCAGTCAGCCAGTGTGGGGCCCCTATTGTGTCTGCCATCCTACTAAATTGATATACTTCTTGACTCCAGAGACTTTGGTCAGTAAATCTGGGATGTGTTTCAAGAAAGGCATTGGGTAATGGACAAGCCATTTATGGGAACCAAGTATTTTGTTTGTTTGTTTGTTTTTTTTTTTTTTTTTTTTTGAGACAGGCTTTCTCTGTGTAGCCCTGGCTGTCCTGGAACTAGCTCTATAGACCTCCAACTCATGGAGATCCACCTGCCTCTGCCTCCAAGTGCTGGGATTAAAGGTGTGCACCACTACCACCAGTGGGAACCAAGTCTTAACTTCTGCAGAGTTATTCAGCTAAGGGAAAGGGGAGGAGGGGGAAGGAAAGGAGAGGAAGGGGGGGGACAGGACCCTGAGTGTGCTGAATGAGCCACAAAATCAATTTCATACCTAGCCAATAGCTGGGCCCCCTGAATTTTGTTCTTTTTTCTGACCTCAGTTGGGGCCAGCCACTCCATCATAGGAGGGGACTTGGTGAAGAAGAAGCCAGTAGTGCCCTGCCCTGTGCAGAAGTTCAGTAAAGCCGTGCTTTAGCACCTACCCGTTTGTGGGGGGAAGGCCAGTGAAATAACGAATCTGCAGGGGACCACCTGGGGCACATCAGGGTTAAAGGTGCAGGCAGGCCCCTCCGAGGATTGCAGGCTGCTGAACTGGTCCTCTGAGTCCCACTCCTGGGCTGTGGTCCTGGATTTCGGGTACTCCTCTGTCTCATACTCGCTTGCTGACTGGTAAACACTAGCCATAGAGGAGAGGGGCCCCATGCTTGCTCTTTCCTCTTCCTCCCACTCCCAGGCCTGCAGGGACATGTTGCACAATACCAGAACAGTCCTGGTGGGAGACAGAAAATACCTCAGGAGTAAACCTGCTCCGTGCAGGAAGGCTCACCCTCCCGGCCCCTTCTCTGTCTTATTTCCAATGCCCCAGGCTTCAGTGGAGACCTGCTACACAGTGAGTGTTCCACAATTAGGGAGGACTGGGTGACGGAACCAGAGAGTGGCAGCTGGCAGTGGCGATTTTTCTCCGACCTCAGTCCAGAAATCAGAAATCAGGAGTGGCCAGTGGTTGTGCTTGGCATAGGACCCAGGTGAATCTAATTCAGCACTGGCCCAGGAGGCACAGGAAGATGGGAGATCTGACTCCTCGAGAGGCTGAGGCAGAGTCCTGGAAGTGACCCCAGGGCAGAACAGGCAATTGCCACTTGCAGAAAGGGGAACTGAGCCGGCCCAGTACACACAGGACCCTAGCAAGAAGCCCTGAGGGGAGACACAAAAAGCTCTGGCTCGGACATCACTCATGTTTCAAGCCATAGAACCCTGGCTGCCAGGAAGTTAGTGCCTGGGGGACCCGGGACATCTGCAGTAAAAAAAAGAGGCTGAACCCAGGCTCAAGGGTTACCTGTGAGTAGGGTTCCTGCACCTGCTGCACAGCTGCAGCCACTCTGATCAGGGAAGCTGAGAGCAGGCGCTAAAGGGTAGCAGATCCCAAAGGGACTTTTGTTAGGCGGTTGCCAGGAGACCTCAGCCCACGGCTGGGGGCGGGGCTTCCTTCCCCCGGCTGAGTTCGGCTCCTGCCGGCAGGCTCTGGAAACCTTTGAGGTTTTCATTCCGCCAGGAGTGTGAGCTTTTCAACCAGGAGCTCACTAAGGGGCAAGAGGGCGAGGAGGGGCGTGGAAGGGCTTCTAGCGACACGGTTTCTATTCAGTCTTGGCTCACCAGCCAGTCAAAAAAGTGAAAGGCAGATTCGGAAAGCTATCGCCTTCACCCGTTCGTTCATTTACCCAATATTTTTAAAAACTCTCGCTCTGAGCTCCACACCTATTATGCGCCTGACTACTGCTGAATCCTCTCTAGAACTCCACCCACTCTCGTCCTCCAAGTTTAAATAAAGTTAAAAGGCGCGATGGTTTGTCTCTACACACTCAGACCCCAAAAACCTCGTTGGATTTGCTGCTTCTGGGACTGGTATCGTGAAAATTCTGTTCCCCTGAGATGAGGATACAGCACTGGCCCGAAATCTAGACTCCTGGCCACCAAAGCCTGCACTCCTCTACAAAGCCCACCCGCACCTAAGCACGCCAAACGCTGCCCCTGACCCGGAAGACCACAGCACACCAAGCGGCCTGAGCCAGAAGCAGGGATGGACTTCAAGAGGAAACAAAAGCCAGGCAGGGTAGTGATGCAAGAGAGTCCATGTGAAAGAACTGTCATATACAAGGACTAGAGAAGTGAAGGCTCCGGACAAGTTCATAGAAAACTGATGAACAGCAAGCGGCCTTTCGGTGCACAGCCCCAAAGGGCAGGCAGGAACCAGCGCAATGGGCAATGAGGGCGGCGGGGGGCGGGGGAGACAGGGAAGGTGGTTAGGTTTTCTAGTTAAAGGGGGGGGGCACAACGCTCCAACCACACACACATTGGACTGCTGAGAAAAGTAAAGTTTGAAATTGAACTATGACCTGCTTTGAGTCAAAGAGCAGAATTTCAACAGAGTTGGAGCTGGAACCAAGTCCCAAGCCTCCAACAACATACTTTTGTCATCAGATGAGATGGTACATTCCAGAATACTGCATACTGAATGGAACTCTCGGGTTAAATCAAGACAAAACCTAAACCTCGAGAAAAACTGTAAGGGCTCCAAACTGAAGGGCAGCAAGCCCCTTTTAAGAAAACCTATTTGACTTGCCCATACCTCCAGCATTCTGTAGATTGTATTCTGTGAAGCAAGACGCGCTGAAAATACACACGGAACTGAAAGAACAAAAAGCTACTAAGGTACAGCAGGTGCTAAAGCCATCGTGCCATCACAGAGCAAGAGCAGCTCAACAGCACCACCCCTTGGGAGCAGACATGAGGTCCCAGTTCCTGGGTTCCACCTACCACCTTTCATATTTAATTTAAACAGTAATTTTTTTTAATTAAGTGCATGTCTAGTTGGGATTTCTATTGCTACGACAAAACATCATAACCAAAAAGTAAGTTGAAGAAGAAAGGGTTTATTTGACTTACACATCAACATTGCTGTTTATCACTGAAATAAGTCTGGATAGGAACTCAAACAGGGCAGGATCTGGGAGGCAGAAACCAGGAGCTAATGTGGAAGCCACGGAGGAGAGCTGCTTACTGGCTCCCTTCCCCTGGCTTGTTCAGCCTGCTTTCTTATAGTACCCAGGACCACCAGCCCAGGGATGGTACCACCCACCTTGGGCTGGGCCCTCTCCCATTGATCACTAATTGAGAAAATGCCTTATAGCTGGATCTTACAGAGGCATTTCCTCAACCGAGTCTCCTTCCTTCCTGATGACTCTAACTTGTGTCAAGTTGACACACAAAACCAGCCAGTGCAGTGCACAAACGAAGTATATGCTACTGGTGCAGAGGACTAAAGGACTCATTTTTCCAAGAATCCATATGTCCTTATAACAGTGAACCAACTGGTCAATAATAACATATTAATAATATTCTGAGGTTTTACTCCAGGCCTTCAGGGACAATTCTCCAGGAATAAGGCTTAAGGACCAGTGGCATTGTGTTTTCTAAAGGTATGCCAACTCTCAGACATCTTCTCACATGTTCGTCCTTTGTATGGTCAATATTCCCTGAATCCAGTGGTCAGACAAACGTGTGACCCACCTCATCCAATAAAGTTCACAGGAAGCAATACTTCCTGTGAAGCAAGCATGGGACTTCTGAAGTCAACTCCTACAAACCTGTTGCTGTCTTGTCTGTGGCCTCATCTATAAATAAAGCAAGTACAGACGGCCACACAAGGACTGCAACGGAGCTGTTCTGCCAGCTCCCACCCAACTGCCATTGTCAGCTTCCAGGGCTACAGGAATACTGGCTGCCACTAGAGTGGGAACAGTCTCCACCAAGCCCTCCCCACAGCACAGATTCACGGGCAAACTGCTCTCCTCCTAATTTACAAAATGCTAACTTTACCATTTCAAAGTGTCCTGACAGATGTGTTGTGAGCCCCACCACAAAGCAGTTCTATCAACCCCCTCAAAAAAAACTTTTCATGACACAATCCAAGGACTAATCTGGAATAAATAAATCACAAACACACTGTGGGTTAGGTGGTGGCAGGATCTCGGGTGACTTTTGTTTCTGTATGTATTTCTAGACTTTGTAATGACACTTTGAACAGTACACTATTGGAAACAGCTCAAACAATACTGAAGTGACTTCAAAAGTAACTTCTTTGCCAGGATTTCAACTCTCCCTCCCCCACAGACATTCCACCCCCCAGCACATACAAAGAAACCAGAAACCTTCTGAGTTTTCATACTTTGAACCTCCAACAAAAGCCTTCTGGATCCAAGTGGGATTGTTTCAGGGGTGCCTAGTAACACAGCCCACAGATAGACAGGCCTAACAGCAAGTCATTATAACAAATCCCCCCCCCCCAAGCTGCGGGAGGCTGAGCAGCAGCTCCATGAGAAGATACTGATAAGCTTTGTTTTCAACACTGACTGGCCCAGGAAAGCTATAGTTTGAAGGAG
Source organism: Cricetiscus sungorus (assembly GCA_030556225.1). NCBI lineage: Eukaryota > Metazoa > Chordata > Mammalia > Rodentia > Cricetidae > Cricetiscus > Cricetiscus sungorus. The sequence goes on from JANBXA010000735.1 coordinate 1,956,402, forward strand.
TCCTTCAACAAAGCAGTTACCAGCATGGGACTGGTAATGGTGAGCTATCAGCCTTCAAAACTGACATGAAATAAAACCAGGCTATCTGCAAAGACAACACAGCCCAGACACTTGCTTTACATGCCCACATTAAGCTCCAGACCCAGGACTTCAGGACCCAGCAGGATGTGCCTTCCACTTCCAACATCTGGAGCCGTAGGGGCTCCAACATCACAGGACTAGGAAACATCCAAACCCCACTAATGCCTGCTAGAGGTAGTTTTCCGTTCTGAAGCTAGGAATTCATATTCACAAAAGTATGCTCCTGCAAAGCAAAACAATCAAGTACCACTTTGTGAGGATCACTGGAGCACCATGTCTCCAGCCCTGTGTGGCTCAGGCCACGAATGACACTCAAAGATGGTGCGGTATAAGAGTTGCTTTAAAACTCATTCACCAATAAAAGACATGTCATCTGTGAGCAACTACAAAACAAAGCAAAGGCAAAGCAACATCACAGAATGCCATTTGCTGTGGCAACCATGGGGAGGCAGTTAAAACCTTGGAGCTACAAGTCTGTTTCTTCTAGTGTGTTAACACTATTGCAGGTGAGCAGATCAGGCAACCCCCCCACGAAGTCTGCTGTTTCATGCAGGAGACAAATGGTCCACTGAGGAAGATGTAGGGCTTGAGTAAGAGAAGCCTTGTTATGGATCAGATCTGCAATGTCTTCCAAAGGTCTATGTGTGAAAACCTTGGTCCCTGGGGGGCTATTATTTGGAGGTGGTAAAAAGTTCAAGAGATGAGGCCCCGTAGCATGCCACTTGGGTTGTGTCCTTGAGAAAGACAGCCCTATGTGACATCCTCTCCTTTTTTCCCCCACCCATGAAGTGTTTGGCATGTTAACTCTGCCATGTATGCATGTGCACTACCATAGCCACAAAGCAAACTGTAAAGCAGAGTGAACCTCTCCTCCTGCAAGAGTGGTATCTGTCTAATCCCCTCGGGTACCTGTTACAATGATGGGGAGCCAGGAACTGTCACAGAGGGTGTGTAGGCTGATATTCTCTGCATCACTCATCACACTGGAAATCACATGGAGTGCTGTCAGTGTCAGTGAAAACAGGGAGGCTTCTTTGGAAGATCTCAAACTGCCACAGGACCCGACTGTCCTGGTTTGCTGTCTAGTGCTGTGATACATAATAAGACCAAAGCAACTTGGGGAAGAAAAGGTTTCTTTGCCTCACAGATGACACTGCACTCTTGAGGGAGGTCAAGGCAGGAACAAAAGCAAAGGTCATGGAGAAATGTTGCTCACCGGCTTATTCTACATGGCTTGCTCAGTCTGCTTTCTTAAATAACACAGCAATGCCTGCCCTGGGTGGTACCACAAACAGTGGGATGGGCCCTCTCATATCAACCATTGATCCAGAGGGATGTCCCCACAGTCTTGTCCACAGTCCAATCTGATGGAGACAGTTCCTCAGTCAACATTCCCTCTTCCTAGATGATCCCAGCTTTGTCAATTTGACAAAAAATAAAGCAGCACAGCAACCAACCCACTCTGTAGTATATACCCCAAAGAGAGTAAATTATATGAACTCATACCAAAACAAAAATTCATTGCAGGATTCCTCACAACGGTCAAACCCCAACACTTATTAATTGATGAATGCAAAATATGGTCTATCCACTCATGGAGTATCACTCAGAACTAAAAAGAATTAGAGTGCCAGTAGATGTTACAACACAAATATGTTAATATATCTCAAAAAAAAAAACCCGTCCATGGAAAACCACCTTTAATTTTTCTCCTTTTAAATCTTGTATGTGTGGGTGTTTTGTGCATTTGTGTGTGTCATATGCATGCAATGCTCATAGTGGCCAGAAGAGGGCATTGGATGCTTTGGAATTGGAGTTAAAGATAGTTGTGAGCATCCTTATGGGTGCTGAGAATTGAACCCAGGTCCTGTGGGAGAACAACCATCTCTCCACCTTGCCATCTCTCCGGCCCGGAAAGCCACCTTCTGCATGATTCCATATATGTGAGTGTCTAGAATAGACAAGTTATGGGTTCAGAAAGTAGTAGTACCAGTGGTGGAAGGTTGAGAGCCAAAAAGTGAGTAGCACTGGAGTGTACTGGGGTGTACTGGGGGAGTACTGGAGGGTACTGGGGGATACTGGGGGATGGAAATGTTGAAGATGCTGTAGTCGTGGTTAGACAACTGTAACATCCTAATAACTGTTCATGTGTTTATCTTAAAAATGCAATCTCCCATTTAAGCAAAAGAACCGGTGCACTAAAAGCAAAAGGTCCATCATCACCGGAAATAGCAACCAGAACTGTTAATAACTTCACTAACCTACACAGTTCCATATGTGCATCTTTGCAGAAAACATCTAGTAGTATTTCGTGCAGTAAGGTTATAGTCACACATGTATTAACATTCGCAAAAACTGCTGCAGCGTGTTTGCTCGTGCACCTTGTTTGATGATCTATCCTGGCTGGGCCACTGCTGAATATCAGCTTCTAGCCATTAGAAGCAATAGTGTGGTAACTGGACATGCTGCGTGTGTGCTTCTCTAAGGTGGAAGCCAAGAAGTGGGACTGATGTAAACTATTCTGCTAAGCTGCCTTGCTTTAATAATAATAATAATAATAATAATAATAATAATAATAATAATAATAAAATAGTTATCCCAAATGCTTGGAATGTCTGATTCCTTTCTAGTTTGAAGTTGTTGGACAAAGGACAACATGTTAGTCTGGGAGCTATAATGGAGGAAACAAAATGATTACCACTTAAAATCAGAGATGTACACAAGACAAGATCTGCCTTTCTAATACCCAAGGGCCACTGACTTAACTTTTGCTCCAATATGGCTGGGTAAAGGCTCCAATGGCGGGCAAGTGAAGCCAACACCACAGCTCTCCGTGAAAGACAAAGGAAAAGCCAGTTAGCACTCCAGAGGAAGCGGTCTAGGTCTGTCGTCCGTCTCCCAGAATCAAGTTCCAGAACACCAGAGAAAATGGTAACCAAACAACACTTTGCCTCATCCCAGCCTGCAAGAAGGAACTCAGGTTTAGCACCAAGTCACCTGGAGTCTGAAGATGGCGGTGGCAGACAACCACTTTGCTCTCTCCAAAATCTTTACTTGGTCTACTTCCAAGTCTGTTTCCTCCTCTGTCCTAGTTGGGTGGGGGAGGAGGTTGAGGAAACAGTCTGGAGACTAGGCCTCTCCACCCCCAGGGGCAGAGGACGCCAGGCAGTTTGCCTGGACAAGGACTGGGAAAAGCACCACTACTGAGGACAGAAGCATTCCTGCCTCTGGCGGCTGGAGCTGAAAAGGCCTGGGGAGAGCAAAAGAACTACTCCAAGGACTCTTACAGCGATGGGGATGAGAATGGGGAGCGATGGGGATCGCAGGTCAAGGCCATTACAGACACAGAGTGAGAGCACTCTGCTCCAGCACCCCCCACCAGGACAAACACAGTTGCCCTGCACGGCCCACGCAGCTGTCTGGACAGGGTCCCGCGCCTCTCCGGCTTGGCGGTGACCGCCGGCCCCTCCCTCCGCGGACGCGGGCAACTGTCTAAAGGCGCCGCTGGGCCAAGAGGAGTCGTCTGTGTCTGGGCATGGAAGGCGAAGCGGGCGACCCGTACCGGCGACCCGCGCGGCGGACACAGTGGCTGCTAAGCGCCTTGGCTCACCACTACGGGCTAGACCGCGGCGTGGAGAACGAGATCGTGGTGCTGGCTACCGGTCTGGACCAGTATCTGCAAGAGGTCTTCCACCATCTGGACTGCCGGGGCGCCGGCCGCTTGCCGCGCGCCGACTTTCGCGCGCTATGTGCGGTACTGGGGCTGAACGCCGATAGGGAGGAGGCCATCGAGGACGCAAATTCCGCAGAGGCGGCCGCTAAGAATCAGGGTGCTGGAATAGTCGCTGACGGGTGCGCGGACGTCAGGGAAGAGGCGCGCCAGGCTCTGCGCGCCGACCCTCCCGAACTCACTTTCCGCCAGTTCCACGCACGCCTCTGCGGCTACTTCAGTACCCGTGCGGGACCCCGGCTGCCCCGAGGAGCTCTCAGCGAGCACATCGAAACCCAGATCCGCCTCCGCCGCCCGCGCCGCCGCCGCCGGCGGCCTGGCTCACCGAGCCTGCACGGCGGCGCCAATGGAGAACGTATGGCACATCTAGAGGAGGAAAACAGCAGCCTACGCGAGCTGGTGGAGGACCTGCGTGCAGCGCTGCAGAGTAGTGACGCGCGCTGCCTGGCCCTGCAGGTGCGCGGGACGTGGAGGGATGGAGACAGGGTCACCCCACATTGGCCCCACCCCCTCCTCAGCTGGCCCTCTCCGTTCCCCAGTTCTCTCCCTTCATTCCCACTTGCACCCCAGTTTATCGTTCCTTAAAACTCCAGCTTCACACCCCTGTCCCTTCTAACACAAGAAGCCTGTCTAGGCAGTCTCCTAATGACAGGTCAGCAAGCATTCTTCTTCCGGGAGGTTTAGGGAAAACAGAGACAAGTCAGTGACAGCTATGGAATCCCTCAGCACCAGGGCACAAGTGAGAAAAGATGCATTAGCATTGAGGGCCAGGCCCACTCTGAGCTACTGAAGTGGAGACATTGAGGGAACAGCAGAGTTACTCTGGCCTCTGGGATCAATCAACCAACACTTGAGCCCTGTGCACAGCTCAGGGTTGAGTGCAGCGAAGGTGGCCGACCTAAGGGGGAAGGGGGCAGAAAGTCCCTTATGGGAAGAGGACCTTAAAAACAAAACAAAACAAAACTGGTGTTATATTAGTGCCTTCTGCACCCTAAATGCTACATAACTACAAACAGGCGGACAGATGGCCCCCATATGTATGGCATGGAAGTGTTAGACGGGCAGAGGGACTCTCGAAGTGGGCAAAGTCATGTGTAGAGTGCCTGAGACTGGCTAAAAGGGTCTGTCCTTTGGTGCTCAAGTGTCTACTGGGCACATTGCGCCAGCATCCTCCATGCTTCGGAACACTGCAGTAACAAAAGAGACCACCCCCATATCCAAGGATGGGTATAGTGCACAGATCTCAGGAAGGATGGAAACACCAGTATGGTGTTTAGGCTGTGCCTTGAGTCCAGAGAATTAGTAGCTGCATATATTGGGTTCAAGAGTTAGGTCGAGAAGTCACGACTTTGGGGTAACAGACTGTGGGGTAACAGACTGGACTTCCTGTATCAGCTTTCGGAGGGGGGGGGAGTAATGCACACTTGCATTACTTGCTCGTGTCCCCTGCTCACTGAGCAAGCTTTGTGGCGTAAGGGGAGGTCTCCATAGGATCCTGAAGTGGCCACTCACTCTTGCTTCCCTCGGGCAGGTAGGCCTCTGGAAGAGCCAGTCGGACATCCCGGAAACAGTGGCGCACAAGCTGCAGCGAGCGCAGGGCGCACTGGCAGAGGCAGAAGCGCGCACCAGGCGGCTGCAGTGCGGACAGGTGGAGGTGCGGCTGCGCACCGAGGAGGCCCGGCAGGCGGTGCAGCGCAGCTTGCAACGAGTGCGGGAGCTGGAGGCGCTGGCGCGGCGCGTTCCCTGCATGCAGCATCAGGTGCAGCGACTGGAGGCGGAGCTTAGACGTTACAGGTGAGAGGAGCAGCAATTGGTACTGACCAGACGTGGTGGGTCCTAAATCTGGGCGTACAATCCTGCTGCGCTCTAGTGTTCATTCCTGTCTTCAGTATTCGTGCGTGGTTCTTCCATTTCTTAAGTCATTGTGGACTCCATTACTATTCATTGGTCCATCCCTCTATCTATCCATCCGTTCACCTCCCGTTCATCCACGAAATCTTTTTGTTACTCATGGATTGTAATCAGTGAGACTCATTCTTAGCTCTTCAGTTTGATCGTGGTTGTCACCTACTGCTCACTGTGTACAGGCCCAGAGCAAAGCACTTTATGGGCTTGCTTCCGTTAATCCTTAGAACAGCCAAGTGAAGAGGGTCCTGTTATGACCCCATTCTTCAAATGAGGAAACAGGTTTAGAGCAACCTTTTGTTCTAGCTGGGTCAGGGCAGGAAACTAGACTTGGGACCGAGGCACTGATTCTGCCAAGGCTGTTGACAAATGTATCACTCTGGCAAGTCAACAGCTTTCCTCCAGTCTGTTGCTCTTGGGTGGAGCAGACTGAATTCTTTGCAGAGTAGGAGGACTGTGAGAGTCTGCCTGGCTATACTGGATGCTCATTTTTTCACATGGCAAAGCAGGGCCTCCTTTCGAACCTGCACAGCAGCTCAGACTTGCCCTGGGCCACTGTCTACCTGGTGAGGGGTGTGACTGTGAGCAGGATAGACTGAAATCCCTGTCCTGAGCTGCAATCAGCGAGCATGAGACCTCCACAGGAACAGATGTGAGGCAGCAGGTGGCAGCGGGGTGGGGGTGGGAGGCTAAGGGGGGCGGGGGTGGTGTGTTCCTGGTACAGGTTTGGCCTGTCCTCTGCCAGGGAAGTGGGAGCTAAAAGCTGAGAAAATGGGGACTATAGGGACAAAGCCCTCAGGGCTATCTATCACATTCCAGAAACTAAACAGAAGTCAACATAGCTGGAGAAATACAGCTGGAGAAGCCAGGAGAGGCCAGGCATCTGGAGCCTGGCAGCAGCATAACCTTTACCTTCTCCTTAGAGAACATGAAACCATGAAAACGGTTCAAGCCAGGATAGTGTTATCAGAAAGAAAACAAACAAACAAACAAACAACTATCCAGTTTCAGCTATGACAGCAAAAAAAGAGGGACGAAGAACAGAAGACAGCCTAGAGGAGCCAGTGAGGACAGTTCTCCCTAGAGAGGGTAATCTGAGCCAGGTCGGGGGAGGACAGCTCAAGTGGTGACTTTGAACCTATGTCCTCAGAGGAGGGACCTCATCCTTGACTTCTGAGGCAGTCACAGTTGGGAGAGACTGACCCTGATCTGCCCCCTTGCAGCTCCAAATGTTTGGATAGTTGCTTCCTGTTTGCATAGCTGATGGGCTGCAGATCAGAGCTGGTTGACATGAGGTCTGTGTTTATGAGGAGAAACAAATGGTCTCCTTCATTTTGCCTTAAAGTCACAATTACTCATTTATGCTTTAAGACAGCCATAACATTCAGAGAGAGCTTTACAATAGAGAAGGAAGATTCTATGCATCCTAGACTTGATCCTTGAAACTACTGTACATGGTGGAGGTCTCAGTCCTCATTTTATAGACTGTGGGAAGGAGGGTGGGTGGGGCCGTGAGAAGTTAAACATGCCTGAGGTTATGCAGCCAGAAAGTAGAAGAGTAAGGACTGCCTGCCCCTCGGCCAGCGTTCCCCTTCTACTCTACATGTTTGCCGTGGCCACTGTTTCGTTGATCACAAGATGGCTACAGTGCCCACAGGTCCTGCATTTACCATTCGCACACACGAACAGGCAGTGCTGGAAGGAGATGCTCTCCCAGGGAATCAGTGCCTTTGTATTCATTCTCCTTCCGAATTTGAACCTGGATCTCATGGGCCAGAACTGTGTCATTTTCTGCTGCCCCCCACAGTGGTGTCTGATGGTACAGGTGAGCCCCAAATACCATCCAAGTTCTATTCTTAAGGAAGCAGAATAGACACTGTAGAAGCCTCAGATGAAACACCACGTGTCTAGAGGAATAAAACTGGAGAGAACAGGAAAGGCCAGTGTGGAAAGAGAAAACCAAGAACCAGAAGGTGAAGGTCATAGGATGACTAGGTGAATGAATGGCTCAGGAGGCAGAAATTCTCTGCTCATCTTCTGTAGCCAAAGCTGTGTAGCAGGCTGTGGACTGGTTTATGAACGTTTCCAGACTTAGAAGAAAAGGAAGGGAAAGAGACAGAATAGCCACTACAAATCCAACCTGAAGATCATTCTTATTGTTTCACAGACGAGAAAGCCAGGCCAGTGAAGTATATGCTAGCACGGTTCTCTTGGGTTTCCCCACTAAGCTCACTCACCCACCCCCGCCCCACTAAACATCCACAGTACGTTTCACAAGCTTGGAGGGTGTGGTGGTCAGGCTCTGTGTGGAAAGGTTCATTTTGGATTGTGGTTTCAGATGTTTCTGTACTGGTCCTTGGGTCGACTGATTCTGGGTGACAATAGCATATGGCAAAAGTGTCCCGCCTCATGATTGCCAAGAAGCTGAGAGAAAGGAGTATAAAGGAACCAGGGTCAGCTATAGCTCCAGTGCCAGTTCCTCAAGTCAGGCCCCACCATATCCCTTTTACTGCCTCTCAATAATGCCCCATATTATGAATATATCAAGAGGCTGAGTACAGTGATTGTGTCAGAACTATCATTTCCCCAAAGCAACCCAGACCCCAACATGTCTTACTCAAATCACAACAGAAAGGCTGTGAGCTACACATCCACTCTGCTTCTGCATTGTCAGGCATTCAGATGTCCATGAGGGTTAAGCTGCAGCCAGCAGGGACAAATGAGAGGCAGGGGCCACACTCCAAGCATAAGCCCTCCCTGCCCTCCTAGGTGACACCATGCTAACATGTTCCAAATGTTCTGATGATGTCTTGGGGGAAAGCATGAAGCCATTTGGAATAACCTAACTTCCTGCTCTAGTTTTCAAAGATCCTTCCACTCTGATGCTAATTAAGGATGCCCTAGAGTTGGAACCTTGTCAACTCAGAGTCTGGTGGATCTATTAACATCATAGATCAGACCTCTGCCACTTCTCTTCAGTGTCCCTATCTCTGCTACTTCCATTTAGTTCTTTTTCAAATCCAGCTTTCTTTTTCCATCCTGCTCTGTCCTGTGTTGTAGGTTCCATCCAATCGTCTCTAATTTTTAGACAGTCTTCTGTTAAACAAGACCTCTATATGCCATATTCAATCAATGGAAGGTCAATAATATCCAGAAAAGGCTACTCTATGCTGAACACAATTCTGTGGAATCTGTACAATCATGCACCTGGCATTAAAGTCATGCTAAATGTTGAAAGCTGTAGAGAGATGTTTTAAATGTATGCAATGTGTGAAGATTGTACAAATACAATGCCAACGAATAGAATTTGGGTGTCCGTGGAGGTCCAGGAGCCATTCTTCTGCAGACTCTGAGACAACCACACTTACTCTTTGGATTGCTATAGTGTCTGGGTTTCCACAAGTGTTTTTATGCCTGCTGTCTCTGTTGTGATAATGTGTTTCTGGAATGCTGTGCAATTTTTTGATGTAAGTCTATGGCAAAGCTGCAGCTCTTGAGGGCCCCAGGGACCCAGAAACAGGGTCTTACCTGCCTTCACAATAGCCTGGAGAACCAAGATGGAATCCTAACCACTTCAAATTAGTTTTGAGTTTCCATTTTATTCTTGGGAGAGATTAAGCCTCCTACCTGGGGATTAAATTCCCCAGGCCTGGGAATGGAATTTTTATCATATTATGTCATTTGAACTCTGACTTCTGCAGTCTCTTGATGACGCACTCCACCCTTCTGGGAATTTTATTAGCACCATCTCTTGTTCCTCAATTGAGCAAGAGACATCTTGCTTCTGATTTTCCTTTGTTCTTTTTCATGTTAAATTTTACCCATGATATCTGTTTGTAGATGGAAGAGAGCTTTCCAAAATGCTTCAGGCCACTACCTTGTCCACCAGCTTAAAAAAATACAGCAAATACTTACACAATTCATTTATTGGTTAAATCATTTTTTATAAGCATGCTTCATGAATTAAGACTTGTGCTGTCCTAGTTAGGGTTTTATTGCTATGAAGAGACACCATAACCATAGCAACTCTTATAAAGAAAAACACTTAATTGGGGCTCGCTTACAGTTCAGAGGTTTAGTTCATTATCACCATGGTGGGGAGCTTGGCAGCACACAGGCAGACACAGTGCTGGAGAGGTAGCTGAGAGTTCTACTGGATTGACAGGCAGCAGGAAGAGAAAGACACTGGGCCTGCCTTGAGCATCTGAAACCTCAAAGCCACTATCAGTGACACACCTACTCCAGCAAGGCCACACCTCCTAACTGTGCCACCCACTATCAGCCTATAAGGGCCATTTTTATTCAAACAACCATATATACCAAATCCCTCAAGGATACAGAAATGGAATATAAACACTCACCATAATCAATGGTCTCCTAACCCCAAGAAGCAGGTCCTGGTCAAACATATTAGAACATAAGTGCCATGTGCAGAGAGCCACAAAGCTCCCACTTGTGCCTTCAGACTTGTAAGATTCCCAAGTCAGACAGAAGTCCCACGTATAAAAGGGTCTTGGGGTGTAGAAGTACCAAGGCCCACACTTGGCCCAGTTCCCACCTGCTGAGACCCAGTAGTCCTTCCAAGGGGATTGCCCACCTCATCACAGACATATAGCTCCAGTCCCCAAGGCTGGCCCCTCTCCCACCCTGCCTCCTGTGAACCAAGGTCTTAGCTTCTTTCTCCAGTCGACAAGGCCCAGCAAAGTTGTTTGGCTCCAAGACTGTAGCGATGTGAGGAAGAGAAAGAATTCACTGCAGTAAGAAACAGCTACAGAAGGAACATCTGTACCACCTCATAGAAACCATTCAGCCTGCCTGGTCAGTGTGCTCCGCTGACCCCTCACCCAACTTAGAGACAGACATGCATACCCACCTCACTCTCATTTTCTCTCTCTTTTAAGTTCTCTCTATCAGCCATTTCTCTTAGAGAAATGCAAGAAAGCTTAGCTCAAACTGACTTGTGAAAACAAAGTCAATTCTTTGAGCCGAAAAGTCTAGGCATGTCCAGCATCAAGTGTGGCTGAATGCAGGCGCTCAAGCAATCGTCAATAATCTGTTGAGGGTTGAATTCACTTTCAGGCAAGTTCTCTCCCGACACCTTGGAAATATGGCCCACCTTGAATCCATCTTGCAGGCCAGGATAATTTGGTGCTCTAGTTAACCATAGTCACAAGCTCACTACTGGATCACAGCAAGCCTGCTGCCCTGTCCTCTGAGGCTGGGACCTTCACAAAGAGGACCATGAGGGAATATAGACACATACAAACACCACATAGCCTCATCGGTGCATGATCTCTGCCTTAGTCAGGGATTCTATTGCTGTGAAGAGACACCATGCCCATAGCAACTCTTATAAAGGAGAACATTTCACTGAGGCGGCAGCTTACAGTTCAGAGGTTCAGTCCTTGGTCACCATGGTGGGGGGCATGGCAGAGTGCAGATAGACATGGTGCTGGCTACATCTTTATTAGAAGGCAACAGGATGTGGTCTCTAAAACTGGGAGTAATTTGAGTCTGGGAAAACTCAGAGCTGACCACCACAATGACATACTTCCTCCAACAAGATCCCACCTCCTAATAACATCACCTCTTTGGGGACCATTTTCTCTCAAACCACCACAGACTCACAGAACAAATCCCCGTTCTCATCACAGGAGCAACTTACCTGGGACTGCTCAAGGCTCTGGATAGAAAAGCCCAGGGAGTGACCTGGTCAGACATAACCCAGGCTCATCCCCATGCCAGCTTTCCAGTCTGCAAATGCACTGAGGGTAGTTGAGAGGACTCTGTCCCCAATGACCTGTGTGGCTCAGACACATCAGTGCTTCCTAGGGAGGGTTCCCAGACACATCATCATTCCCACTGTCCCTTTCCCCTAACTATTCCCACCAAAGAAACAGTAGGCTTGGTGTTCCGTGACCCAGACCCAACCCAGGCCTGACACACAGCCAGATGGAGTAAACAGCTGAGTGGCGACAGAAGCCTGTAGGTGGTTGCTAGCCTCAGAAGCTGGAGCACAGGCTGTCCAGAGTGGCCTGGAGGCCTGAAGGACACACTGCCGCCAGGAAGGGTCATTCTCTTCCTGGGTATGAAATATCTGGTACATTTGTAGCCAGGAAGGGAGCGAGACAGAGGACAACTCGGTGTGAAGACCACCGTGAAAGGCGCACAAAGATGAGCCACTCAAGGGTTACCTCCTTTATTCTTACCCCCTGCAGCAGCTCCGCCTGGCCCGGAGGCCACAGCCAACCAGCCAGAAAGACAGAAAAAAGGACAAAGCAGGGCCTGGGGCATCTGTCCTACTGTCCTTTGAGGCCATGTGGGTGGCTGCTGGTGGGAACAACAGGCCCTTCTTTCAGGGACAATGGAACCCATAGCAGAGACAAGCTGGGGAGAGGCCCAGGCTCAGAGGCCTGAATATCTCAAATTCAAACCCCAGCTTTGTCTATGCACTATGCAGGACCCAGAGGTGTTTTCCCCGTCTTGGGCCCAAATTCTTCCTCCATTAAGTGAGAGAAGCCTCTGTTCTGCCATTTTGGTGTACATCCTGTGTGGAGAGGGGAGAGACAGAGCTGAGCTGTAGAGCATGGCCCTCAGCAAATCCTTCTTGCCTCCAGGACCTCAGTTCCCTGATCTGTAAAATGAGGTAAGAACAATGCTAATACCCACTTCTGAGTGTTTTTGCCAAGATGCCCCCCAACCTGGATAACAGCTCACCCTAAAACTTTACCTATTAACCGTACACGGGCCTTGTCTCCAGCAGTCTGTGCTCCACAATTCAGTGTTTAAATCTGGGGATGCCTTGCCCACTGCAGGTGGCTCTTCTCTTAGGTAATGTTGACATTCAGGCTGCATATCACTCAGGTCTTTCAGTCTGGGCCTGGGAGACCCACTGCAGAACACAGGGCTGGCATGAGGTCAGAGTATGATATGCAGATGGTGTTGACCTAAATGAGGACAAGGCATATGTTAGAGTGGGAAGTAGGCAGAAAGCCCCATATGCTGCCCTGTGGCTTTCTCAGCTCTGCCTGTGTGCCTTCAGCCCAGCACTGCCTCCAGGTGGCTGTCCTGGCTTCTACCCCATGCCCAACTCCCTTCCAGGCACTGATCACACACTCAGGGCCAAGGTGGCCTTCTAACCACCAAAGAGAGCAGGACAGCTTCCCTAATCACAGCCTCTGTGGCCTATTTGCCTTGGCATTCAAAGGTCCAAGGGATCCACCCTTTGGCCTTAACTCTACCATGGCCCACTGCATTGTGTCACCCAACCCACTCATTCTACGAATCTACTAGGTCGGTCTGTGGTGGCCATTACCGGTCTCTGTCACATACCCCACCCCACTAAAGCAGTTCCCTACTATCTCCACAGTCTATCTTTCCCATCACCCCTTTGTTCTGTGACAACTTCTTTCTATCTCTCTGGGGCAGGCTAAGCCATGAGATCTGGGTGCATTCTTGCTAATATGTTGTGGAGGATCAGAAGACAGTATCAGCAGTGGGCTGGCCAGCTAGAAGGCCACAGGCCCCCACAGAACCAGAGACTGGGCATCTGCCCAGCAGAGATGCCCAGAAGACCCCTGGGCTACACCCATGCTGCCTTCATTGTGGCTTGTTTTCCACTCCCCCCTGGCAGCAACTCTGGGTCTTCTTCCTGCTGTTGTTCTCTTGTTTTCACATGCAAGTCTCAACCTCCGGGAGGCTTCTCAACTCAGGAAATACCTCACAGCAAAGGAAGCCACTGTGTACATCCCCCAGGACCTCCAGGGAAGGCTATGGTCTCATGTTGACACCAGACAGCATGGGGATACCTGCCATCTGAGGCTCCTAAACCCCCATAACTTCATGAAATTTCTAAGGTTTAGAAGACTGGAGGCCGAGAGACACACCTGTGACCCTGACCATCTATTCCAGAAGAAGCCAAAACCAAAGTGAGATGGCCTCCATGCCTTGCAGTAATGTGTCCCTTGATTCCAGGTACAGGTTGTTATGATTGCAGATGTTTTAGGACAGTCTTCACTTGCTTTCAGATAAAAGATGTGATACTGAGCCCAGGAGATCCAGTAGCAAGGTTGACAGGGGGCTCTGCCTACGGATGTGGCCACCTGTGCCATGCTGTGAACTCCAGGCTGGCTTCACCCTCCATTTAAGTAGGCTTTGTCCTTGTCACAGAACAAAGGGACCTCCAAGATCACATCCCAGAGAGAAAACCTTGATGGAGCTTGCTATAGCCATGGTATAAGTAAATGACAGATTGATCGCTAGAGGTAGCTTACCCTCTCCAGCTAGAGTCTGGTCCTATTGGGGCTGAGATGGGTGGAGGTGGCAGGAGCCAGGTCAGGAGCCAGCATTTCTAAGTAGCTGCTGTGCATGAGGCAGTGTGCCAGAGTTCTTGTCTACACAATCTCATTTCATCTCCCAAGCAGTGATGTAAAGTGGTTTAGTAATGATAAATACTAAAGATAATACTTCCAGCTGCAAGTCACACAAAACCAGCTCATAACAGCTTAAATAATAACATTGTGCCCTCGAATATAAAATCCAGGGGCAAGTAGTTCTGACAGCTAAGAAATGTGTTCAGAAACATGTTCCTCTGCCTTCCTTAACCCATCAGCTATCCTTGCCTGTGGAATGATCACAGGGTTCCAGTGCCTGTGGTTTCCCATAGACCTCAGGGTATCTTCCCACCCCAGTTGGTGGGTAGTTTGTCTTAGGGCTTCATGCAGCACTAGGCAGAATTTTAGCCTGGGAACAAAGGTGAGGACAAAGTTGTCCATTGACAATCTTTGCTTCTGACAAGCTTGGCAGAAATCATCACTTAACTCACCAACATATAACCCATATAGTTGGAACAACCTACTATGAATTATTTTTCATTTTTAGAGATTTAAAGAAATCTCAAATGTGAAAATGTCATGAAATTCTTAGTGTTTGAGGAGACTGTCTAAGGTTTTCTGAGAATACAGCTATGTTTGTCATCCAAGCATCTCTATGACCATTTTTGAGCTTTATGTATGCTTAAAAGCCTGGAATATTTTCAGAAAGAGTTTGTCAGCTCCTGAATTAAATGCCAGTACCTGGCATAGTACTTGTCCAGCATGTGCAGGTCCCAGAATACATACATACATACATACATACATACATACATACATGAGTACATACATGGCAACACCCATGTGGCTGCCTTGGTGCCATCACATCTGCCATTGGGGCACCCTGTGTGTCCTGAGTGGGAAACTTGGATGGAGTGGGAACCAGCTTTCTGCCTCTCTTCCCAGTCCCCTTCCTCCTGTAATGTTAACTGTCACTAGTCACCCCACACACACACACCCTCAGTTTCATTGTCCGTGGAGTCAGTCACCAGTAGCCAATCACAATCTGAAAATGGAAAATGCCAGAAATAAGTAGTGCATAAACTTCACATTGCACACTGTTCTGGGAACTATGACAAAATCTCATGGCATCCTGCTCATCCATGCTACATGTGTAACCCACCCACTAGTCACTCCACAGCAGTCTTCATTGGTTCTATGTCAGCTCAACACAAGCTAGAGTCATACAGGAAGAGAACCCTCGATTTTAGAAAATACACCCACCAGTATCTGTATGGCATTTTCTGATATGGGGGAGGGTCCAGCTCTTTATGGGTGGGGCCACCCTGGGCAAGGTGGTCCTGGGTTGTATAAGAAAGCAGGTTGAGCAAGCCAGGGGTAACAAGCCAGTAAGCAGCACTCCTCCATGGCCTCTGCTTCAGTTCCTACCCTGACTTCCTCAGCGATGGATGTGACCTGAGACTTATAAGATGAAATAACCCTTTCATCCTCAGCTTGCTTTAGGTCATGCTCTTTATCACAGTAGAAACCTAAGACAGGGTGTATTTCATTTGATGTAGTAACTATTCCAGTGTGATACAAATCACTGCTCTTGGCCTCTTTTACTGTACCTGGTTTATACACTATAGCTTCCCAGAGGTCTGCAGTGGAGGAAAAGGCACAGTGAGCTCAGAGCCTCACAATGTGGGCATCTATGCATCATATGAGGACTCCCTCAAATGAAGGGCTCTGCCTTCCTGATGTGTGTGTTTCTGCAAAGCATGAGTTTTCTGCTTGCATAGATGTACTGTGTGCTCTCTTGCTCCCTCCTCCTTCTCCTCCTCTCCTTCCTTCTGCTCCTCTTCTTCCTGTGCTCTTTAACTGCTCAGTGCTGGTTTTCAGGCCATGTTGCCTGGTCCCTCAGCACACCACTTCTCCCTTACACAGGCCTCCACCATCCCAGAGGGAGCCACCCCCTCCTCAGATGACATTAAGCAAGCATCATCCTATATGCCCCAGGAATCTTTGTGTGACAACACCCCAGAGGCTCATGGGTCATAGATGAGGAAGAAAATCATGCCCTTTGACCAAGAAATACAGGGCAGTCCATAGTGTGCTATAATGTGATCAAGTTCTTTTACCTCATGATTTTTGCTTTTGAAATGTGTTGTTCACCCCGGGTCACAAATTCATTCCCTGTGTGTTGTTCTGTTTATTTTTCCTTCATGCTTAGCTGTTGAATCTACCCTAAGCCCACCCTTTGAAGGGTGTGAACTGGGGTCTTCCAGTTTTCTCTACATGGCAAGGGGTGCTATCTTCAATTACATATGATTTAGAAACCCAGTTGGGCTTTTCCTCCTTTCTGTTTCATCATCAGTTAAATAATTCCTCCCCAAATCTGGAGCTTTCTTAGTTTGTTTTCCGTTGTCATAATAAAACACCAAGGGCTGGGTAGTTTGTAGAGAACCAAGGTTTATTTGGCTTGGGAAGCCCCAGAGAATGGTGTCAGCATCTGGTAAGACCCTCACATTGCAGATGCCACTGGACATCACATGGTAAGCTCAGTGATACTGGCTATTCTAACAAAGTCACTAATACCCCCATGGCGACTCCCCCACATGATCTCATCTAATCCTAACCTCCCTGCAAAGGTCCTGCCTCCAAATACCATCAGTGTCTTGATTTGGGGATTAAGTTCTCAACACACATTCAAACCACAGCAGGGATGGTGTGGAGAATCTTGATTATGGTATATTTTGTGTTTATATGAAGAACAGAGTCCAGTACTGGGCTCAGGTCATTGCAGAATAACAAGATTTTTGCCACATTAGCATAGCAGGGAACTGAGCTAGTATTCCACAAATGAGAATTACATTTCTGGGGGAAATGACTATAAACTAGTTGCTTACCTTTTAGCCTATGTTTTAGATCCACATCCCTGACTGGACTGTGCTGTCCTGACGTGAGCTAGAAGTTTCCTCTCTTTCTCTCTGCACTCTCAAAAATGGCACCAGAGCTGTGTGTGGCTACTGAGCACAAAGAATGTGAGCAGTGTGGTATGGTGGCTAAAAAAACTGTATTTGTATTTTTGCTTAAGCTTAATTATTCTAAAGTTAAATAGCCACACCTCCAACTTGTGATTGCCATATAGGACAGTGTACATCAGATTTAAAGTGTGGGGTTAATATAAGGAAACAAAATGAGAGATGGAGATGAACTGGTAAACAGGAAGGAAGCCGTGAGCAAGCATGGGATCTGGCATCTGCTGAATACCAACTGTGTGTCAAGCACACAGCCCCTACCCCATAAGCCAGGGTGCCCTCGCTCCTCTGAAAAGATGGCAAGCAAGTCTCAGGACTGACCCACATCGAAAACCACCACCATGAGGGAACCTCCTAGGGCACAGACATAGTCTTACAGCTGACCAGTACCTTGTGCCTGTCCAAAAGATGTCACCAACATGGAATAGGCTGGCCGGGATGGCACAAGGCCAAGATCAGGGAACAATCAGGAATAAGGAGAGGCTGTCTCCTCAAGAACACTTTGGAGGCTTCTGGAAGAATGACTAGCACAGGGCTTCGCATACCCGGGGTCCTGCCAGGAAAAAGGAGCCCCTGAACCCCAAAGCTTCTGCAAGGCCAGCTGGACAGTGGTGTGTGAAACTCTTCCATGGCAATGATCTAAGATCAGAGTTGAACTCTGCATGATGAGTGAACAATTTTCTGCAGTTATAATATGCAAAGAATTTTCCAAGAACACAAGGCTGTTTGTTTTGTTTGGAATTTCCCAAGAGTTGCTCATCATTTCCAAACCGCATCACAGATGGTGGAAGCTGTGTCCTTGCTGCAGAGAGACACTGTAACTTCTGACACTTATGCCTCTGTGAGTCTGTGTGTCTACCTGCCTGCCTTTCTCTCTGAATATATTCTCTTAGCCTGTGCTTCAAACTGTCAGATATATGAAGGATGCCAACAATATCCAATGACTCTTTCCAATTTAGACTCACTCATTATGTATAGTGCCTGAAAACTTCATTATATCTGAGTATAATATAGAATCTTTCACCCCATTTAAGTTACTGTTACAGTAACTTCCAAAATTAAAACGTGGGCTATTTATCCAGATTGCTTTGAGAAAGCAGAGAAATGCTCTACAATATCTGAGTTAGTCAACTTTCTGTCATGATAACAAAGCAGTTGGGGTTGGGGCTGAACTGGGTGTAGAACATGGGTGTAGCATATGTGAGTCCTTCTGTCTAATCCCAAACACAGAAGATGGGGGACAGGTATTTTGCTCATGGCTATGGCTGTCCATGTTCATGGTTGGTTAGCTGTGCTGTTTGGGGCCTGTGGTAGGAAACTTATCTTTTAGCCTTTGTTTTAAAGCCACATCCCATGACTGGACTGTGCTGCCCTGATTCCTTTCTTTCTCTCTGTACTCAAAAAAGGTGCCAGAGGCATGTGTGGCTACTGAGCACTTGGGATGTGTCCAGTGTGGTTGGGTGGCTAAAGAAATGCATTTGTAACTTTGCTTGTGGGTAGGAGGAGACCAGGAAGCAAAGAAAAAAGGAAGAGATGGGAACCCAATAATACCACCCCCCAGGAACACACCCCAAATTACTTTATCCCATAATGCCCTACCTCCTCAAAGTCTCCATCACCTCCCAGTTAACAGCAAGCTGGCACCAAGTCTTCAACACATGGGCCTATTCTAATGATGCCCCCAAACTCCTTGTTACTAGTTGAGCATTTGCTAATCCCCAGACTCTCCCAAGGCCCAAGCCCTGTTTGCCACATGTACGTAGTGCCTGATATTATTAACATTTTCCCTTAAGTTGTCTCCCTCTCTTTACTTTGTTCTCTCTCTCTTTCCCTCCCTCCTTGCCCCTCCCTCTCCCTCCCTCCTCTCCTGCCTCTCTCCCTCCCTCCTTCCCTCCCTCCCCCCCCTTCCCTCCCTCCCTCCAGAGCTGACATAAAACCCACATGCTCACACACACTAGACAAAATCTACCCCTGGCTTATACCTCCAATTCAACTTAAATAATTTTAAAGGAAGTCATATTGTACCACTATTGTACATTTTAAAAGATAATAAGATATATGAAACTAATGTGCTCACTGTTTTTCAGAGACATTGAAGTAAATGCATAGCTGGATATACAGTCTCCCTGTTCACCTAGGTGTCCCCTAAACTCACCTCAAACGTCAGTGAAGGCAGGTACTATTACTTCATTTCATCATCATAGGGCCCTCAGTGTCCAACCCAGAGTGGAGCCCCACCATTGTTCACTGGTGAACAAGCCGGGAAATGAAATGAGGCAGCTCAGAGGGGGTGAGGGAGTGGTAGAGGTCACACAGCAAAGCCATGGTCTCCTGCGAGGTAGTGGCAGCTTCTGAGGCCTCTTGGCATCACAGAACCAGGGTGTAAGGGAGCAAATGCAACATCTGGCTCCTGTCAGACTGTTTCAGCCCCTGGGCTGGCAGCCAGATGTAGCCATGGACTGCAACATGGAAGCTATTAGAGGCTCAGTGGTGCTCCAGGAGGGTGTGGATGTGACCAGCTGGAGGGAACACCCAGGCACACAGAAGACCTGGGTCTGAGGAAGAGTGGTAGTCACCAGAGCTCATTTCTTCAGGACCATCAAGCTGCTAGAGAGGCTCCAGCAAGGCCTTCCTGGCCACCAACATCCTGACATCTCCCAGAAACACCCTCACTCTACTGAGGATACCAACAGAGAATGGTACCCAGTGAAGTCAGGGTCCCCCTAGAGAACACAGCCAGGGAAGGAAGCACAGTGTGTCTCCTGGTGACTTAACAAGCATGTCTGCAGCTGTGTTGCCCATAGAGTACTAAATCCCAGTTAGCAGACAAAAGTTACACGGGACCCTCAGAAAAGGGTTCTGCCTCTGAGGCCAACCTAACTTGGAAAATTCTGAAGTTTTTTCCTAGCCTTTACTCCCTCACCATGACCCTGCCTCAGGTCATGCCCCAAATCCATGTATGTGACCTGTAGTCCCCAAAGCTGACAGTGGCTATACTGTATCACTCCAGGCCTTCTCTTCCCTGGAGAAGGGTCTGGAGAAGTTCAAGGGTCTTCTATTTCTGAGGTAGACAGATTGTTCTAATTCTGTCTCCATTTCCTTTTCTGTGAAATGGGGACAATGACTTTACTTATTGCTATGGTTGAAATGTGAAATATTTGGACACGTAGCCCTGAGATTTCTTGGGAGAGTATGGAATTGTAAGGGGATGAATTTAGCTGGAAGAAGTTGTTGGGGGTGGGGTAGCTAGTTTTATGTCAACTTGACTTAAGTCAGAGTCATTTGGGAAGAGGGATCCTCAACTGGGAATGATTAATGTGGGAGGACCCAATGTGTGTGGTGCCCCCTCTGGGCGTGGTCCTGGGTGGTAAAGAAAACAGACTGAACAAGCCTTGAGGAGCACTCCTCACAGTCTCTATCAGCTCCTGCTTCCAGGTTCCTGCTTTGTGTTCCTGCCCTGACATCCCTGGATGATAGACTACAAGCTATAAGATGAAATAAACATTTTCCTCCCCAAGTTGCTTTTGGTCAGTGTTTTATCATAGCAGTAGAAATCCTGACTAGAAAGCACACCTTTGATCCCAGCACTTGGGAGGCAGAAACAGCAGGGGGGGGGAGGATCTTTGTAAGTTTGAGGCCAGTCTGGTATACAAAGTGAGTCCCAGGACAGCCAGGTTTACACAGAGAACCCCTATCTTGGGAAAAAATAAATAAACATGTTCATTTTATGTCATTTTTTTCTCTATTATCTGACCTTGTAAACTGCAGGGACATGGAAAACTATTGTTAAAACATAGGAACTTTGGAGTATCAAGGAAACTGATGGGGAATTAAGTGGGCTTTCCAAATCCCAGGGAAGAGAGATTCCTCAGTTAAAGGCTTTCATGGCCAAGACACAGAATGTAATTAAAAGTATGTGAAAATCTGATGGAAAGAAGCATCTCTGAATCTAGCCAGGCATGGTGGTATATGTCTGTAATCCCAACATGGGCAACAATAGTGAGACTCTGTCTCTTTTTTTAAAAAATTAAGTGAAACATGTACACTTTTGAAAATTTCACACAGGGCTGGGGAGATAGCTCAGCCATGAAAAGCACTGGCTGCTCCCCCAGAGGAAACAGGCTCAATTCCCAGTTCCTGCATGGTTCTCACAGCTATCTGTAACTTCAGTCCCAATGAATCCACCTGACACCCTCTCCTGGCCTCCATGTGCATTTGTCCTGCATAGACATACATGCAGGCAAAATAAAATAAATTAATTTTTTAAAAAATCACCCCACTGAGACTAGAGAGACAGAGCAAAAGTTAGGAGCACTCTCAGTTCTTGCAGAGGACCCAGGTTTGATTCCCAGCAACCATATGATGCCTCACAACCATTTGTAACTCCAGTTCCAGGGGCTCCTACGCCCGCTTCTGGCTTCCATGGGCACCAGGCACAGATATATGCAGGTAAAACATTCATATACATAAAATAAAAATAAACTTTTTCTTAAATGCCAACTACATTAAGTGCAGAATTAGCTGGCTGCAGAGCTGGCTAGCTCAGCCTCTGAAGATGTTGGGGCTCTTACCCCAGATACTAGGCAGTTCTCTCATGGTTACAATATGAGTGCTGCAACCCCAACTACAGCATCACCACATGACTGTATCCAAAAGCAGAAAGGACATGTCCCTTCTCGTGATTCTTGTTATACGGACGGAAATCTGCCTCTTAGTGTCTGCAGATTTTCCTTTGCATCCCATTGCCTAAAATTGGATTTCATGTCTGTTCCCTTATTGGCAAAGAAAACTGAAACATATCTTAACATTCTTTCTGGTCTACGGGAGCCTGACTTTGGCAGGACAATGGTGGTAGACCATGGGTGGCTTACCTATTCAGAGTTACAAATGGAAGAGGGTGGCCCCACCTCTCAAAACATATCTCTCCCCTACCCACAGGTCAGAGAGACCTCAACTCCTAAACCCCTCACAAGCCAGTGTGCAGCCAGGAGACAAGAATGTCGATCCTATGACTAGAGGAATCAGAGGTGATGACACCAGCCCAGGGGAAGCCCAGCAGCCAGATGCCAGCTTAAGGAACAGAGACACAGATAAAGGTCAGTCCCCAGGTGCCCAGCCTGCTGCCAGGCCCATGGTCAATGAGGCCTTGCCTCATTCCTGCTTTCAAGGGCTGAAGCATCAGCGCCACCTTCAGCCTCCAGACAAAACCCCACTCTGCTACTCAAGCTGGCTTCCAGCACCCTGAAAGGCCTGTTTTCTGGTGTCTTCACATGAGCTCGAAACTAGGGTATCCAGGCAGCTCACCTCCACAGCGTGCCAGGGGCTGGGTCTCCATCCCTCACTCCCAGACTCAGAGCCCTTCCAGCTCCCCTTGCCTCCAGCACCAGGACAATGCAGATGAATGACAGGAGGAATCAAGGGAGGGATATATGCTATCAATATTAGGAATATTGCTATGAAAAGCCATTGCAGTGGAGCCCTGAGTGAAGCCATGGGTGAAGCCAGGAAGGAGCAATAGGTGTCCAGAACCAGGGGTCCCTGATGCCTGCGTCAACAATCTTCTCATGAGGTAAGGTATCGTTTTGGTTTTAAATGTTGCTTCAAGCAGAGAAGTCTGAAAGTGTCACACCAGTCAGCACAAACTGCTCAGGCTAAAGGAAATCATGGGCTCTCAGAAGAGTCCATAGGTTTGGAGCCGCCTCTAATGCCTGCCCCCACCCCATCCTGAGATCACTCACTCCCTGGCTCTAGCCTAGAACTAGAGGCTCAGTCTTCATCTGAGTTCATTTTGCGCTTCCCAAACTTCACTGTGGCTAGAGAGGACCACCTCTGATTGGTACAGCCTGACAGGTGCCCAGGGCTGGAGTAGAACAGGGCCAGGCTCTCTAGGAGACTTTGGTCTGCTCCTGGGGAAAGGGGCTTTGACTGGACAATAGGACAGGACAGCTGTCATCACCCACTCCAGTCAAGATGGAGTTCATCACAGCTGTTGGGGGTCATGGGCCACATATTGGAGAACTGGGAGTCTTTCTGTCCTGATACTAACATCCGGCAAAGCCCTTATCCAGTTCCCTAATCCAGGTCACTTGTCCTGAAATGGAACTGATGCTCTCAGCCCTGACACCAATGATGCATCCTCACACATCACCCTAGGAAACAAGACAGCGGGGATTCCCTTGCAATTTCCTTGCAATTCCCTGGGCCATGGGCCAGTAACAGGAAGAGGACAGTGTCACCAGCGCCTCCCTTCACATTGGGCCTCCAGTTCCTAAATAATATGTTTCCCCAGCAGAGGAAGAACAGCTGTTCCGCTCTGTGGAAGGCCAGGCTGCCTCTGAGGAAGAAGAAGAAGACAGGTGGCAGGAAAAGTCAAGGCCGCCAGAGGCCCATGTCAAGGTACCTCTGGTGCGGCCCTCAGGCTGTGTGAGTGGGTAAGTGGCTGGTCAGCCCTGGCCTGGCAGTGGAGACCAAAAGCACAGAACCCCCAGAAAGGCAGCTTCACCTTGCAGGGCCCTGCACACATGCTTCAACATGAGACGCTGACAGTTCTAGGGCACAGCCATACTTGGCACCTGACAGTCCCCTTGGGAGTCACAGCTCAAATGTGGAAACAAGAAGACCCTCAAGAGCATAGCCTGTGGACAAATTCAGTTCCCACCAGCCATCACTCTCTTGGTCACTGCCCCAAGACCTGTTCCACTCCTGTCACCTTTGAACTATCTATCCATCACTTCCTTCAGTACTATTCAAAGCCCCATCCTGGTCCTGGCTGGTTCTTTCTCAGCTACCCATGGGTGTTGTCTTTGTACCATCTTAGAGGATAATAAAAATGAGCTCCGTACCCATGGATACCTCAAATTGCCTGGTTTTTCTGGGCCTCAGTCTCCTTGTCTCAAAAGTGGGTCTGTAACACTGTTTCCGAGGACTTGAGGTTAGGATATAAGATGCCTTCAGGGACAACATGTGGCTTTCAGGGGTGACTGTATTACCCATTCTTCATGTTCATACAAAGCACTTGTTAAATACCTGCTTGTGTGCCAGGCAAAATAATAAACAGATGACTGCCATGCTGTCCTGGGCCCTCTGATTTAGGGAAGACAGGGGCAGATGTGAGCAGAATCAGGAGGCAGTTCTGTCAAGTGATGTAGATGGGGTAAGAAGGGTCCAGAAAGGAGCAGCAAGCAGAAGCTCGGGCATGCTGGAGGCCCTGGGGAGTCCACTGGCTGAGGCAGGCTGAGCAAGGTGGGGAGGAGGGTGTGAGCCAGGTTGTAGGGGACTCCTCCAGCAATCCCTCTGAGAAGCCAAGGAGCCCCAGGAAGATGCTGAGCAGACAGGCTCCATGACAACATCTGCTTGCAAAGGCTGGAACACAGTCCCTGCAGTGCTGGCTTCTCCCCTCTGCAGGTGTGATGAGCAGACAGCTGAGATGCTCAAGACTTCTTTTGGCCACTGTCATGGTGCTGATCACATCTGCACCCTAGAGCTGGAGACCTGTGTCACCAAGCTTGAGGAACAGCTGCAGACCCTGAGCTGCAGTGGAAAGACACTGGGAACACCGGAGGAGGAGGTCAGCAGGGCCCTAAGATCCCAGGACTTACAGCTGGAGGGACTTGCGGTTCTATAGCCCACTCACAGAGCTGTGAGCAGAGCTCAGGAGGGGTGTTTCCTCTCATTTCACTTGATGGGAACTTTTAATTGACAGTTACAGAATCCCATACCAGATTAGCTTGGTTACAAAGCTTTGTAACTGAGGAGTCAGTGGCATGGGCTGCAGGCATAGCTGTCCAGTGGTGTAAATATAGTTGTCTCCTGCTGTGTCTCTCTGAAACCTCAGCCTTGAGTCACAGACTGGAAAATATAGGGATCATCCAGGATAGAGTTTTAATAATTTAAACATCTCTATTTGTGATTCTAGAACCAGGTAAGATGACAGCCCATTGAGCAGTGAGTGTCTAATGCACATAGAAGGACTAGCAGTGTCCCTGTGAGGAAGGTTGGGAAGGGGACAGATGGGTAACATGAAACCCCAGCTTCCTACGGGTCATGTGTTTGGGTAAGGATTAAGGTAGATAAACTATCACTCCAGGCCCATTGGGGACGTCACCCCTGAGTTCTTCAGATACACACGACAGCCAGGTCTCCCTGACAATGCAGAACTCTGCCCTAGAGATCTCCACCCTGCACTCTGGGCCCCAAGGTGGATGCTAAGCCCTGAGCAGTGGAAAGTGTTGAGTCAGAGTAGGGCCCCACAGTACATGCTAGATACCAACTCTGTGCCAACTCTGATACCTGTGTGACCTTGTTAGGGTGCTTCAGCACCTCTGTGCCTTGGTTTCCACGTTCATAACAATGCCATTATGTATGTGTCAAGTGAGTAGATGTAGGTACTGAGCCCTTGACAGCTCAGCTCTGACCATTGCTATCTGGTGAAGATGCCCCAGGATTCTAGGTTGATCTGCTAAGTTTTGGGCTGTGTCTATATTCACACCCTGATGCTAATCCCTGAGACCCTGTTCCTGATACCCAGGATCTCCCCAGGAGAGAGAAGTTGTCCTCGGGGAAGGGCCATTATTAGGCATGAAGTATGAACTGGCAATCAGGGAGCTCCAAAGGAAAGACACTGCTGTCATTTTTCTAAGTAAACTTCAAAGTGACAGAGCAGGAAGCTCCAGAACAGGCCAGCCTCTAATCCTGCATGCAGTAGGTAGAAGCACGAGTCTTTTGTCCTCCTGCCCAAAGCTAGAGGGAATCCTGAGCACCCTGGTACCAAGAAGTGCCTGTCACATGACAAACCTGACCTGGGGGTAAGCGCCAGTCATTTCCTCCGCTGTAAACTCTGGGATACTGGTGTAGTAGCACTCCTGGTCATACTGCTGCAGAAAGGTGGACAGATGCCCAGAACGTCCTTACAGCCAGGGACCCTGGACAAGATGGGGTGGGAACTATCCACCTAGCCTGCAGTGTGTTCCTCTTGTGTAAGCCAGTCACATGGCCACCAACATAGCTCCACCCCAAAGAAAAGAAACCAAAAGGTAGAAGAGAAAAGAGAGAATGAGTCGTTAGAGAACGATGTGTGTCTTCTCGAAATCCTGCTCACTGTATGGTTTGGGGCAGGCACTTAGCTTCTCTGGCCTCAGAGTGGTTTGTCTGCACAGTACCTTACACTCAGGAGGCCAGACTAGGTGATCGCTGAATGCATCAGGGAGGCCAATGACCTTGCTAGGGAGCTATGAACACCCATCGTGGGGAAGGGAGAGTAGGGAATGCACCAGGTCCTTTCCCACAGGTAGAACTGCAGCAGATGGAGACTGAGCATCTCAGGCTGGAGCTGCAGATGGTGGAGACAGAGCGTGTACGACTCTCGCTGCTGGAGGATAAGTTGATGGATGTGCTACAACTCCTGCAGAGACTCCGGGACCTGGTGGGAACCTACGGGGGATCCTGGAGGGGAGGGGAGAGAGGCTGGAGGTGAGCTGGGAGATCCAGAAGAAGGTGACAGTGAGGACCCAGGACAGTCTATAGGGGATCTGAGGGTGACACGGTGGGGAGGTTCAGAGGCTGGGAGGCTGGGAGGAGCCTGTACAGCAGGCAGACCAGAGCTCTGGTTCTCTGGTCAGTAGGTGCTCCTCCATTGACAGATACAGAACAGTGGTTCAGAGAAGCCGCCAAGAGAGGAGAGGATATTTCAGATCATTTGAGGAGTCTGATATAACTGTAATCAAAGCCCAGAGCTGGCTACTGAGATGACTCACTGGGTGAACCTGGTGGCCTGGGTTCCATTTCTAGAAGAAAACAGAACACATAATGTTACCCTCTGAACTCCACACATGTGCCATGGCATACATGCCCACACATATGCACACACATACAGTAACAATAAATAAAAAAAAATTTTGGCCTTTTGAGACAGGGTTTCTTTGTATAGCTTTAGAGCCTGTCCTGGAACTTGCTCTGTAGACCAGGCTGGCCTTGAACTCATAGAGACCCCCCCCCTCCCTGCCTCTGCCTCTGAGTGCTGGGATTAAAGGCCTGCACCACCACTTTAGTTTGTATAGACCAAAGGAGGATAACCAAGAAAAAATTTAAACAAACATCTCTTTTAAACATGGCTGCAAGGCTGGGAAGACAGCTCGATGGTTAAGAGCACCCACTGCAGGTTCCAGGACAGCCAGGACTATGTAGAGAGACTTTGTCTTCAACAAGCAAAAACAACAACAAAAGAGCACCCACTGCTCCTGAGGAGGACCAGGGTTCAATTCTCAACACCTGCACAACAGCTCACAATGGACTGGACCTCCAGTCCCAAGGGATCCAACACTTTGTGTCCTCTGGTGTCACCCAGCACACACATGGAATGCAGACATACATGGAGGCAAAACGCCATACACATAAAATTAAACAAAATCATCTAAAAAAATAAACATGGCTATAAATTATTAAAGACCAGCAGATGGCACAGTGGTGTCTGTGACCTCAGCACTGGAGAGGCTTAGGCGGGAGGATTGCCACAAGTTTGAGTCCAGCCTGGCACATTCCACCTCAAAAAAAAAATTGTTTTGGTTGTTGTTTGGTTGGTTGTTGTTTTAGACAGGGTGTAACATCCCTGGCTGTCCTGGGATGAACTTTGTAGATCAGGCTAGCCTCAAACTCTTAGAGATCCACCTGCCTCTGCCTCCTAAGTGCCAGGATTAAAGGTGTGCACCACCACCACCAGGCTCAAAAGAATTTTTTAGACTAGCCAGGTATGGATGGCACACACTTTTAATTCCAGCACTTGGGCGGCAGAGACAGGTGAACCTCTGAGAGTTCACTTTTGCTGTTCATCAGGCTGCCAGGAATATGGATGGCCCAGGTCTGGCCCAGTATCACATAGCCGGGCAGGCAAAGAAGGACAGAAAGGACAAAAAAGGAGGATGGGGCAGGAAGGGAGGATGGGGACAGGGAGGGAGGATAGGGGAAGGAGGGGAAGATGGGGACAGGAGGTCATAAAGAGGAACATGGAGAGGGCTGCGGGACCAGTTCCAAGGAGCTTCATGGAAGTTTCCAGGAGTCTCTACACAACACCCTCTGGATGGGACACAATCTGATCCAGCCTCTTTCATCTCTCTCGAAGAACATATCAAAAAGAGCCTTGGGGAAGATTTTGCTGAATGTCCTGGACCGGAATCCCTCACAGGGTAGGCAAGGGTACCTTGCAGAGATTGGATGGCAGCTGTAGGGCATCTGAACAAAAATTCTAGCATTGTTCTAAGCTGTGGTCTGCAGAACGGCCACTCTGTTCCCACCCCGAATGCTGCAGGCCTTAGTCCAAGCAGACTTCAGAGCAGAGCAGAGCTGCAGAGGCTCCAGGCAGCTATGACAGCTAGAAGCAGGCGTGGGAACAGCAGAGAAGGGTAGTGTTGCCCGCTGGCCAGCCCAGAGGCCCATGGTGCCTCTGTGCTTTAAATCCCCGAGCTTTGACAGCTGACCTATCAGAAAGAAGTTACCCCATCACACAGTCAAGAACTAGCCAGCCAAGTGCCTGGTTTCTACCTAAAGCTCCAGGCCCTATAGCCCCTGCTGCTCGGCAAAGCTGTGTCCCCTGAAGCTGACCTCGAGTCACAGGGCCTCACAGGGAGATGGACAGCTAGGCCTTCCCATGCTGGCACGATCTTAAAATAGTTCATTATCAATTGAGACAAGAGTATCAAGTACAGTGGTTCTCAACCTTCCTAACCCTGTGACCCTTTAATACAGGTCCTCATGGTGTGGTGACCCCCAACTATAAAATTGTTTCATTGCTACTTCATAACTGTAATTTTGCTACTGTTATGAATCATAATGGAAATATCTAATATGCAGGATATATGATACGTGACCCCTGTGAAAAGGTTGTTTAACTGCAGGGGTTGTGACCCACCACTTGAGAGCCACTAGTCCAGGTGTTAAAAAGGAGCATAGAGGACAGGGCTGAGCAGTGCTACGGGGCAAGCGGTAGGCAAACAACATGGAAGACTCTGTGAACCAGATAATGAAATCTACCCTTTTGTTTCTCCCCAGAAGGTATATGTGACACCTTGGCCATCCTGGACACCTTGCACCAAGCATTGGTTGGCTGTGAACTCCTGCAGAGAAATCCCTCAGCACCAACATCCACAGCTGCTGCACACATGAACCCCTCCCTCATCTCCTGCTGAACTTGCGGCCCAGCCATGAGCTACCATGGTTCTTCTAACCATCATCAGACCAGCCTTGACCACAACCAGACTTGCCTCCATCAACCTGATGACCATGGGACTAGCACTATCAGTCACAGGACCAACATTTACAGACTGACCGCCATCACATTAGCCTCCTCAGTCATCCTGAGCCTCCATGGTCAGCCTGGCCACCATCTGAACACTCTCCACAAATGGTTTGCCTGTTGTCACTTTCTCAGAACTCTAGCAACCAAGGCTCCTTCCAAAACTTGGTCTGGCAGCTACTCCTCTCTTGGGCCTCTCACATTCTCACAGACCCCCACACTGAAACCTGGCAGTTGCTAGATCAGCCTGAACCTGAGGCTGCTGCTCTTATGCTGGGCACAGTACACAGTACATTCCAGAATCTCTGCCCTGCTTTCTTGCTTTCTCCAGCTCACTGACCTGTGTTATTTGACCTGCTCAAGAAGGGCCAGTTCTACACCCTGATCAGGCTATATGTGTGCTAGAACTTAGTGTGGACAAATGTGCATGGGGAAAAACCCCAAGAACTTTGGCAAGTCTAACTTTGTGAGCTCTGCTCTGACATCACAGGAAAGATAGAAGAAAATCATGGAATGATTCTAGGAGGAAGAGGCATATGACCAATGTGGACTATAACTAGTGCATTATGGTTTTTGTTTTGCTGTTTCTGGGGTGCACAAGCTCCCCCACCAAACACACCCTTGACCTCATTGTTCTGACATTTCGCTGGAGTTGTATTAGAGCCTTGAAAAACTGAATAAAGGAAACATCCTCACAACCAGACAGCCCAGAGCTGGCCTGTCACAGCCAAGTGAGGGGAAACTGACACAGCCATGCTCACAGCCACTGCATTTAGTTCTGTTGTTTCACATTCTTTGAGGAGGATCTCCCTATGTTGCTTAAGCTGGTCTCAAACTCCTGGGTTCAAACAATCCTTCTGCCTCCCAAGTACCTGGGACCACAGGCTATAGTACCATACCCAGCTAGCTAATCCTGATATGACAGAACACCTACTGCCCACACACACTTTTGATTACCACGTCCCTAAAAGCTCAGCTCCTGGAATTCCTTACCCAGTACACTCTGGTAGGCTCAGAGACAGCTGTACAGAGATGAGGAAAGCCTCCCAGAGGTGAGGATATGTCCTATAAACTTCTAAAGATGAATGACAAAGATGAAAAGACTAGGAACAGGGAACAGAAAATACAAGAACTGTTGGGCAACTACAACATGTGTTTAAAAAAAAAAAAAGGCGGGGGGGTGCAAACAACAATGACTTTGAATTTCCCAAAATTCCTGTCAGACACAAAAGCACAGATCCAAAAGACTCAAAGAGCACAAGCAGAATAAATACAAAAAGAAGAAGAAAAATGACATTGGAGCCAGGCCTATAATGCACACCTGTAATCCTATCACTCGGGAGTCTGAGGCAGAAGAATCAGTTTACAGCCAGCCTGAGCTAGATAGTGAAAGCCTGTCTCAAAAAGGACAACAGGAAGAAGAAAAGAGTGAAACACTGAGGTGGGGAGAGAAAGCCGCCTAGCTTTCATTGCATTTTGCAAAATTACCCTTGAGATTGAAGAATCTCAAACAAAACTCAATTGGGCTTGCAAGAAATAAATGAAGTTCTTTGGAGAGAAGGAATAAGACCAAAAATGTGGATTTATGTAAAGAAAGAAAAAGCACAAAAGAAAGGATAAGTTAAAATGGAAAAAAAATACTTTATTTCTCTTACTTTTTCTTGCCTAACAGATAACAGTTTGCATCACATCCAGCTTTTGTGAATGAAATGCCCAGCACAGGCCCAAGGTAGAGAAGGAACTAGGAACACTTTGCTACTGTGCAGTCTGTGAAGCTTTGCTGCTCATGAGGCAGTACAGTTATTGAAAGTAGACTTGGAGCAGTTGTAGATGGGTGCTGTGAATATTAGGATAGATGCTAGGAAAAGTGAGAAAGCGATATTATATAAAATACTTAAAACCACAAAACAAGTGATTAAACATGAGCAGGCATGGAAGACATTGACCCTCTGTCAGCACCTCCCCCAAATATTAGTGGTCTCAATATAATAACCAAAATACAGGGAATCTCAGACCAAAGGACATATTATCTGCAAAAGTCTGCTTTAGGAGGCTGGAGAGACAGCTCAGCAGATAAGAGCACTTATTGCTCTTGCAGAGGACCTGGGTTCAATCCCCAGAACCCACAAGGCTACTCCCAACCTCCTATAACTCCTGTTCCAAATGATCTGATTGCAACTCTTTTGACTCTGTGGGGTATGCACATGGTACACGAACATACACTTGTGCACATGCACATGAAAAATAAACTTTTAAAAAAGACAGCTACTTTACATATAGACACGTGGATGAAAGTAAAGGGGTGAGGGAAATACTACTGTGCCAACAGTAATCAGAAGAAAGCCTAACCCACTATAGTCATCAGACAGAGCAGACTTCAAGGCAAGGAGAAGCATCAGGAGAGAAAGAGGACATTACATGGTGTCAAAGGGTCAGCTCACCAAGAAAATAATGTATGTGTACCTAGCAACAGCCACAAACTACCTAAGACAAAATACAAAGCCAGGCATAGTGATGCACACCTTTAATCACAGCACTCAGGAGGCAGAGGCACACTGATCTCTGAGTCCAAAGCTAGCCTGTTGAACATAGACCTTATCTCAAAAATATATAGTAATAGAACTCCAAGAAACAGATGAGTCTACTATTATAGTTGCAGACTTCAACATAGTTCTATAAGAAATGAACACACCCAGCAGGTGTGACATTAGCAAAGCTGAACACACCAGAACCAATAACCAAAGGGATCCAGTAACACAGACTACTCATCCCACAATGGCACAAATGCATTGTCTTCTAGCTCAGGCAGCAGTCTGCACATGTTGACCACAAACACGCTTAACTAATTAAACATGGAAACCATGCACCTCTCTCAAGAGACAGAAAAATTAAACTGGTAACAAAAAGACAGCTTGGAAATCCATAAATGCTTAGAGATTGGATACATATTTCTACATTAACTACATATAAAAGAATAATTTTCTAGGGTAATTTTAAAACACTTGTAGTTAAATGAAAATGGAAATATACTGCATCAGAACGTATGAGACACAAGAGCAGTGTTTAGAGGGAAATGAACAGCACAGGAATAAATAGATTAGCAAAATTGAAAGATCCAAAATCAATATCCTGCCACCACAGGAAGCTATAAAATGAAAAGTGAATTGTAAGACCAACTTGTTCAGTATATCCCAATTTGATCTAAAGACTCAATCCAAAGTATACAAATGAAAAAAATAAAAATTAGAGCAGAAATCAGACTCAAAATAAGAAATCAGAAAAGAAAATCAACAAAGCCAAAGCTGGTTCTTGGAAAAGATTAGCAAAAGTGGTTAATAAAAGTTCCTTGTTGGGGCTGGAGAGATGGCTCAGTGGTCAGGAGCATTGGCTGCTCTTCCAGCACCCACATGGCACCCACAACTGTTTCTAACTCCAGTTCCAGGGAATCTGGCAACAATGCATATAAAATAAGATTTTCTTTAAAGTTTAAAATACTTATTTAAAAAAAAATAAAAACTTCTCACCAGACTAATCAAAGAAAAAAACAGAAGAGACAACTTATTAATACCAGCAGTAAAAGAGGAATGTCATGACAGAACAGATCTCAGCAGCACCAAAGGGATTTTAAGAGTGATTATGAATAAGCCTTGTGAGCCAATAAAAGGGACCAATTCCTTGGAAAACCACATAAAAGCCACACACAAAGAAACAGACAATCTGATATGTATTGGATAATATAGTTAATAATTAACAAAACAGAAAAGTATCAGGCCCAGGTCAGGTTCTCCAGTGCATTCTATGCCAAACTGTAAGAAAAAGGCTGTAGGAAGGAATCATCTGCTCTCTTCCAGAAAACAGAAGCAGGCCTTCTTTGCAGCCCCATCATGCCAGCGAATATCTCAAACAAAAAAGACAGAGCAAAATGCCTCATAAGTACAGGGTCAAAAATCTTCAGCAAAACATGAGCAGAAACAGGCAACCGTGTAAGCAGGGGACAAGTATCTGTCCTTCACTCGGGACCGGGTTCCATCTCCAGCACACACACATAAAACAAGGAGTGCTCACCTTACCAGTGGAACTAACACATTGTAATGGGAAGGAGGCTGGAGACCCTGACCTCTTTGATGTCCTTACAGAGTGGGGAGAGCTGATACTCAGTACTTCCTGACCTGCAGAGTCTTGCTGGCTTGAGCCTGCCACCTTTTCCCTCACCCCGTGTGCAGAGACCTTGAACATGGATAGGATGTGAGCACATGCCTAATTCTCCTAGCCAAGAACAAAGTTCAGGGCGAGATGACCCAAGAGGATCATGGGACTTCCTGGATGCAGACCTGAGTCAGGGACAGTGCATTAGCTGTGAGTGGCAGAAAACAATGTGTTTTGCCTCACCTCCTCACCTTGGTGACAAGGACCTCACCCACTTCCACACAGCTCAACAGCAGAGCCCAGCATGCCTGACCACCGGCCAGAGTCCCACCGCTCGATCAGCCCCCGAGGCTGACAAGGAAGCGTAAAGGAAGGTGCTACACAGGGAGATGCACACTGCCCCTGAGCTGATGGCTGAGGCCACACCTCCGGACCGCAGCTGTCATGGAAACCCCGGTGTCTTCTTGAGTCAGAAGCTATATGTATGAACACTTCCACTCAAACAGAACCTCCCCTGACACTTGAACCCAAAAATTGATTAAAAAAAAAAAAAAAAAAGTTGGTGGATATTGTGTCCCTGAACCCTGACCAAAAGTTCCGTTTACTTCCTGTGACCTGGGAGCACCTTGGTCTGCTGCTCGATAAAATGCTGTCTTTCTTTTTTTTTAGTTTGCAAACCATGTATTGCTGAGCACATTCCAGGCCTAAGGCATGATAAACAAGTAGACAGGAATGGGACAATGACAGTGAGGAAGCAGGTGAGATTCATAACTGTTTGCACATTTATAAGCAGGTGAGATTCGTAACTATACTGTTTGCACATTTATATCTCTACACTCAGTCATAAATAAATTGTGTGGTACAATAACTAATACCAACAAAGAATTAGAAAGTCTAAAAAGACACAAAAATCAATACTAATAACACTAATAATTACTTTTATATCGATACAGATCAATTTCATATTCAACAACTCACAAAAATAAAGTCAGTGTCTCCTATTTTTCCATACACAAAAGCAAAGCAATGGTTGGAACATATGAAAATTATACTAAATATACCTTAGAAAAGAAGATAAGTGAATTTATTAATCCTTTCCACATGCAGTATGTAAATACATTAACTTAAACTCACTGCATTATTTTGTAGTACCTTTGTATAAACTAATTTTATCAGGGAGCCAAAGTTCTAGTAAGTGTTCTAAAATTCTTTTTCAATGTGAGAATCTAGGATTTCTTTGAAAAGAATTTTAGACAATGTATTCTGATCATGCTCTTCTCCCTCAACTCTGCCTGGACCCTTCTGCCTAGCCATCTCCACATCCTTTCTCTCTTTTAAAAAAAAAAAAATCAAATAAAACAAAGAAACAACAAAAAAATCAAGAAACACACACAAACCCACAAAAATGGAAACCAAAATATACAAGCAAAAGTGCATTACAAAAAAAAAATGCCCAAACAAATCGATATGAGATTAAAAAAAAAAAAAGTCTGCAAAAATACCATTGAGTTTGTTTTCTTATGGTCGTCTACTGCTGGTCTACACTAAATGTGCCTAGTATCCCCAGGGATACTCAATTGGAGACAATTAAAATTTCCTCTGCAATCAGGTGTTAATTGCAGGTAGTTTCCTGGTTAGGGGTGGGAGTCCATGTCCACTTCCCCTCTCAGTGCTGGGACCCCATCTGAAAACTGCTGTCTTTTTGTAGGGCCTTGTAATTATTTGATTGAACGTTTCTTGATCTCTGTGATAGGTACCTGGTTAGAATGCCTTTGGCACACTGTCTCCAGAATGAAAGACCTAACTCCTTCCTTTGAAAGTGAGCGAGTGTGGTGGTTTGAAAGGAAATGCCCCAAGGAGTGGTGCAAAGGTGGCTTTGTTGGAGTAGGCGTGGCCTTGTTGTAGAAAGTGTGTCACTGTGGAGGTGGGCTTAGAGATCTCATATGTTCAAACTATGCCCAAGGTAACACACGGTTGCTTCTGCTGCCTCGGACCAAGATGTAGACGTCTCAGCCCCTTCAGTATCTTGTTTGCCTGCATACCACCATGTCCTGCAGTGATGACAATGGACTGAACCTCTGAACTGCAAGCCAGCTCCAATTAAATGTTTTCCTTTATAAGAGTTTCCATAGTCATGGTGTCTCTTCACAGCAATAAAACCCTAAGACAGCAAGACTGACAGTATGTGGTGGGAGCTGCTAGTAGGAACACAGACTCAGCCACAAGTTGTGGTGATACCTTCCTTGCTGTCTTTTGGCCACTGTGTCTTGAGTACAACCAAGCAGCCCTATTCAGAAGGCCCTGAGTCATCCTAGTCTGTCAATACCTATAGCATGAGTAATAAAAACCCAGAGAAAGATATAGGTGTTGAAGCTAAAGATCAGAGAAGCAAAGTGGCCGGCCAGTAGAGAGCTCTCACCTCTACCAATGCTCAGACTGAAGGGGTGATCCACCAAACCTCAGATTGCATCTCCAGATGGTGCTGCTCTCCACTAACTCAGAATCCTTTCTGAGAGTGCTTGGATTAAAGGTGTGAGCTCTGTTTCTCTTCTAAACGATTCACTCTAATGTAGCCCTGGGTGTCCTTGAACTCACAGAGATACATCTGCTTCTGTCTCCTGAGTCTGGGATTAAAGTTGTGTGCCACCACTGCCCACCTTATATAGCTAACTAGTATGGTTGGCTTTGCATTCTGACCCTTCAGGCAATCTTTATTAAATCATTAATAATTTTCACCACAAATACCCAGCAAGGAATAGAACAGAGGACTCTAGCCGTCAGCTTGGGCGCATGTCTCTGAAGCAATTCGACCAGCCTCAATCAAATCTGACAGTGGTAACAAGCCCAGTTTCAGCCTGGCTGAGAACCTGACTGTAACATCTGGAACTCTCCAGCTGAGAAAAGCATTTGTGACCTACAAAGCCCAATGAAAGCAAATGTTACTATGAAGCTGCTGTGTTTATGGGTGGTGTGTTATACAGCAGTAGATAACAAACGTGTTTCCTGTGGTAAACTCACACTTCATTAACAAGCATGGTGGGGAGAGGCCTGACAGTGATCCCTAGGCAAGTTAAAAGCAGGAAGCCAGCTAATGGGCACACATAAGCAAAAGGATACTGGGAGAGGAGGAGTGTCTGCTACATTCCTGCTTAGGCTCATGTTCTGGCTCACATCAGATATACCTTGGCCAAAGGCTGAGCAGGAATAGGATCAGGATGCAGGGGACAGGCAGCAGCGTGGCAGGAGGG
The DNA here is from genome assembly GCA_030556225.1 of Cricetiscus sungorus. Classification (NCBI taxonomy): domain Eukaryota; kingdom Metazoa; phylum Chordata; class Mammalia; order Rodentia; family Cricetidae; genus Cricetiscus; species Cricetiscus sungorus. Next base: position 1,993,145 of record JANBXA010000735.1, read on the forward strand.
TAATAGAAGGACCATGAGTACACTGAGGCTCCACATGCCCACCCCTTAGAAAACAAAATTCAAAGATGAATTTGTTTCAAAAAAAAAAAAAAAAAAAAAACCCTACCAAGAACTTGAGACACCCAGTGCAGAGCCCTTGAATTGAAAGAGAGGAGCAACATATCAGCTAGCTGGGTGAGAACAGGGCAGGGAGCTCAATGATTTCACAACAGTTCGGAAAAACACACACAAGCCTGTGAGAACAAATGTCCTGTCTTCCCCCTTTTCTTTTTCTAGAAATGCTTCTTTGGAATTTTGGAATTGTACTAAGTGTCTGTAACTCATTAAAAATGTTTCTTGGAAATTCTAATCGATGTCCTTCTTTCACCTTCTGGCAAAAATACTCCCTTGACCTTTAAATTGCTTCCCTCTCCTGATACCCCAGCTAAGAGACAGCAACTCTACACTGTCACCACTAGGTGGGGAACACACTCAGAGGATGGAAGTACAGACTGCAGATGGCAAGGTTTCCAGCTCTCCCAGCCTGGGGTGGGAGTTCAAATTCAACCCCAGGGCCTTAGGACATATGCCATCCCCTCCCCTCTTTTTTTCTTAGAACCTGCTCTATTTTTAAACGTATACCTCTATAAGCATGTAAATTTATGTATTTTACTGTTTTGCTTCTTGAGATGGATCTTGCTTTGCAATCCCAGATGGCCTCTAACTTCCAATCCTCCTGTCTCACCCTCCCGTTTTCTCTGAATTGAACACATACTCTATGGAGAAAAACAGGCTTGTGAGACTCAGGAGGCATCAAACACCACACCTATGAGAAAACAAAAACGTGAGACTCTAAGAAGCTTGTTTGTGACTGGGTCTTGCTGTATAGGTCAGGCTGGCCTGGAACTCACAGTCTGTCTGTCTCTGCCTTCCAAGTGCTGGGATCACCCACCTCAGCTTTCTAGAAGCGGCAAACTGCTAGGGGAGGGCTCTGACCAGCCCGGAGGAGACTGCCAGGTTTGGGCTTGGCCTGTCCTGCAGAGCAGCCCTCAGTGTACACAGCGTTACAGGGATTGAGTTTTCATGACTCCTTACCTTCTTTCCAGACATAGCTGCTTCTCATTCTTCTTTGCATATGCTGGACAGCTTAATGACAATTGACATAAGCTGAGGCCATCTGAAAGGAGGAAACCTTAACTGAAGAAATATCTCTATAAAATCCCGTGACTGGCGTTTTCTTAATTAGTGATCAGTAGGGGCAGGCCCAGCCTATGATGAACAGTGCCATCCCAGGGCTGGTGGTCCTGGGTTCTATAAGAAAGCAGACTGAGCAAGCCATAATGAGCAAGCCAGTAAGCAGTACTTCTCCAAGTCCTCTGCAACAGCTCCTGCCTCCAGATTCCCACCCTATTTGAGTTCCTGTCCTGTCCTTCCTTCCGTGACGAAGGATCAAAGTGCTGGGATCACCTACCTCAGCATAAGAATAATAAAGTATAAGCCAAATACCTTCTCTTCCCCCAAAACATGCCTTTTTGTCATAGTGCTTCCTTACGGCAATAGAAGCCCTAACTAAGACACTGTTCCTTAACTCCTCATCCACACACCTGTTAGGAACTGCAGTAAAAAATTTATCAGTTCATTAAAATGGACTTTGGAGAATTATTACTTTAGTCTGTCAAGAGTTCCTTTCTGGGCAGGGTATGAGTGTGTGTGTGTACAAGTGGAAGACAGAGAAGTGTGTCTGGCATTGTCCCCCATCACTCGTCACTAATTTTTTGTGATTAGGTCTCTACTTAACCTGAAACTTGAGCTAGGCCGCCTGGCCAGCAAGCTTCTGGGCTCTGCCTGTGTCTGCCACCCCCAAACCCCACCTTGGTTTACAGTTGCCAATGCCTGGATTTGTACCCTGGTCCTCTTGTTTCCACAGCAAGTACTTTTTATTTAATTTTTTATTAATTTATTTTTTACTTTCCAATCCCAGTTCCCCCTCCCTCCTCTCCTCCTGTTCCCCATTCCCGCCCCAAACCACCTCCCATCTTCTCCTCGGAGAGGGTAAGGCCTCCCCTAGGAAGTCTACTAAGTCTGTCCCATTATCTCCTTGAGGCAGAATCAAGGCACCTCCCTATACCCCCCCACACACACACCCCTGTGTCTAGGCTGAGCAAGATATATCTCCATATAGAATGGGCTCCACTAAGTCAGTTTATTCATTAGAGTTAGATATTGGACCCGCTGCCAGTAGCCTCATATATTGTCCCAGTCACACCATTGTCACCTATATTAAGGGAGTCTAGTTCAGTCTTATGCAGGTTCCACATTTGTCAGACCTGAGTCAGTGATCTCTTACCAGCTTGGGTCAGCTGATTCTGTGGGTTTCCCCGTCATGGTCTTGACTCCTTTGTTCATATTATCGCTCCTCCCTCCTTCAATTGTACTCCAAGAGCACATACCAATGGTTAGTGCATCTGTTTTCCATCTGTTTCTGGAGGAGGGTTCAAGCTTCTTTGGGGTTGTGGATTACAGGCTGGGTGTCTTTTGCTTTATGTCTGGTATCCACTTATGAGTGAGTACACACTATATTTGTCTTTCTGGTCCTGGGTTACCTTACTCAGGATGTCTTTTTCTAGTTCTATCCATTTGCCTGAAATTTTCAAGATGTCATTGTTTCTTACCACTGAGTAGTACCCCATTGTATAAAAGTACCACATTTTCTTTATCTATTCTTCAGTTGAGGGGCATCTAGGTTATTTCCAAGATCTGGCTATTACAAATAATGTTGCTATGAACATAGTTAAGCAAATGTCCTTGTGGTGTGAATGTGCCTCCTTCCAGTATATGTCCAACAGTGGTATTGCAGGGTCTTGAGGTAAGTTGATTCCTAATTTTCTGAGACATTGCCATGCTGATTTCCACAGAGGCTGTACAAGTTTGTACTCCCAATGGAGTAGTGATATTACTTACTCAGGTCTGACAAATGGGAACCTACATAAGACCAAACTAGATTCCCTTAATATAGGTGACAATGGTGTGACTGGGACAATATATGAGGTGACTGGCAGTGAGTCCAACATCTAACACTAATGCACAAACTGACTTAGTGGAGCCCATTCTATATGGAGAAATACCTTGCTCAGCCTAGACACAGGGGTGTGTGTTGGGGGTAGAGAGGTGCCTTGGTCCTGCCTCAAGGAGTTGATGGGACAGACTTAGTAGACTTTCTAGGGGAGGCCTTATCCTCTCCATAGAGCAGATAGGAGGTGGAGTGGGGGAGGGGAAGAGGGAGGATTTGGAGGAGAGGAGGGAAGGGCAACTGGTATTGGAATGTAAAAAGGAAATTAATAAACTTAAAAAATATATTTTAAAAAAGGTATCAAATAACTTAGTAATATATGTCAAGGGCTCAGGAAAGCAAGAAAAGTCTTAACCCAAAATTAGTAGAGGAAAGAAGTGATAATAATCAAAGTAGAAATAAATAAAATCAAACTAAAAGAAAAATTAAAAAGTCTTGAAACAAAGAATTGAGGTTTTTGTTTGTTTGTATATGGATTTTTCTTTGCTCCACTGGCTCACAAAAAAATGACACACAGACTTAATTATAATTAATTATAATAATAATTAATTATAAAAGTATAACTTATACTCAGGTGACTGTCCTTAGCCCTCAAAATATAAATTGTCTGATGCTCTGAATAAAATTGGCTATTGCACTGGGGGGAATATGTGGTATAAAATGGACAAAGTATTAAATGTTTAAGACCATTTCAGAAATTTTTGAAAATTCTGTTCTTGAGAAAGAAATCAAAGGAACATCACCCATTTACAACAGCCCCAAATGTGAAATATCTTGGGATAACTCTAACAAACAAATAAAAGACCTGTATGAAAAGAACTTTAAATCTCTAAAGAAAGAAATTAAAGAAGACATAAGAAAATGGGAAGATCTCCCATGCTCTTGGATAGGTGGGATCAACATTAAAAAAAAATAAAAAATAAAAAATAAAAAAGGCAATCTTACCAAAAGCAATCTACATATTCAACACAATCCTCATCAAAATTCCAACACAATTCTTCATAGACCTCAAAAGAACAATACTCAACTTCATATGGAAAAACAATCCTGTACAATAAAGGAACTTCTGGAGGCATCACCATCCCTGACTTCAAACTCTACTATAGAGCTATAGTAATATAAACACATTAGCATAGGAATAAAAATAGACAGGTGGACCAATGGAATCTAATCAAAGACTCTGACATTAATCCACACACCTATGAACACTTGATTCTTTTTACAAAAAAAGCCAAAATGGTGCAATGGAAAAATGAAAGCATCTTTAACAAATGGTGCTGACATAACTGACTGTCAACATGTACAAGATTTCAAATAGATCCACATCTGTAGCCATGCACAAAACTCAAGTCCAAGTGGATCAAAGACCTCAACATAAATCCAGCTACATTGAACCTGACAGAACAGAAGGTGGGAAGTAGCCTTGAACACATTGGCACGGGAGACCACTTCCTAAATAGAGCACCAGTAGCACAGACACTGAGAGCAACAATCAATAAATGGAACCTCCTGGAACTGAAAAGCTTCTGTAAGGCAAAGGACACTGTCAACAAGACAAAACAGAATGGGAAAAAATCTTCACCAATCCCACACCTAACAGAGAGCTGATCTCCAAAATATATAAAGAACTCAAGAAGCTAGAAAACAAAATACCAAACAATCCAATTATAAAATGGGGTGGAGAGATAAACAGAGAATTTTCATCAGAAGAAACTCAAATGCCTGAAAGACATTTAAGAAATTGCTCAGTAAACCAAAACTCTGAGATACCATCTTACACCTGTCAGAATGGCTAATATAAAAAATACTAAGGACAGTTTATGTTAGAGAGGATGTGGAGTCAGGGGAACACTTCTCCGTTGCTGGTGAGACTGCAAACTAGTCTCTGTGGAAATCAACATGGCAATTTCTCAGAAAATTAGGAATCAATCTACCTCAAGACCCTGCAATACCACTGTTGGACATATACCCAAAGGAGGCACATTCACACCACAAGGACATTCACTCAACTATGTCCAGAACTTGGAAATAACCTAGATGCCCCTCAAGCATAGAATGGATAAAGAAAATGTGGTACATTTACACAATGGAGTATTACTCAGCTATAAAAAAAAAAAAACAATGACATCATGAAATTTGCGGGCAAATGGATAGAACTAGGAAAAGAACATCCTGAGTCAGACATAAAGCAAAGGATAACAAGGCTACAATCCATAGCTTCAGAGAAACAGATGCAGAGATCCACAAGCAAACACCAGGATGAACTCCAGGAATCCAGACAAAGAAAGGGAGGAGGGAATACATGAACAAGGTAAATCAAGATCATGATGGAGAAATCTACAGAGACAGCTGAACCAAGCTCATAGAAACGCATGAACTCTGGACCGACAGCTGTGGAGCCTCCATGGAACCAAACTAGGAACTCTGTATTTGTAAAGGTTTAAAGGTTGGGTCCTGAAGGGCCCCTGGCAGTAGGACCAGGTTCTATTCCTGGTGCATGAGCTAGCTTGTTGGGGCCCATTCCTTGTGAAAGGATGGTATGCTCAGACTTAACCCAGAGGGAAGGGGACTTGGTCCTGCCCCAACTTAATGTGCCAAACTGTGTTGACTCCCCATGGGAGCCCTTACCTGTTAGGAGGAGTAGATGGGGGGAGGTTGGGGAGGAGTGAAGAGGAACAGATGGAGGGGTGGGAGGGAGAACATTTGTTGAAATGTAAAATTTAAATTAATTGATTTTTTTAAAAGAAAATTCTGTTCTCTTCCCAAGTTAAAACTGGTTTAAAGATTCTTTCATGAAATTCTAATTTTAACCTGAATTACTTGTTAACTCAGCAGATTCTGCTTGATCCTTAAATGAAAATAAACTTTTTAAATTTCAGCTAGGTACAGTTTACAGACCAAACATAGCTATTTAGAATCAAATGTGAAGGGAACATTTCTGAAGCTGTGTCTCAGGCACTTCAGATGAACAGGTATGACTCTTACAATCAAATATTTGGGAGAACTACTTTCAATTATAAAAATTGTCTTTAACTATATTTTTAAAGAAAACATTCCACCCTATTCTATATGTTAGCTGTTTTCAGTTAAACTTCAATTTTTTATTTTAATATGAACATTAAAAGCCAAGAGTGATAGTACATGCCTTAAATCACAGGCAGAGGCAGGCTAATCTCTGAGTTCGAGGCCAGCCTGGTCTACAGATCAAGTTCCAGGGCAGTCTGGGATACACAGAGAAACCCTGTGGGTATAGGGAAGATCCCGTGTCAAAGGAATAAAGCAGAAAATGTTACATTAGGGTACTCAGCATCCTTCTCTGGACTCTGAGTGTAAGCAGAGGCACTCACACCCACACACGTGTGTGTGTGCACAAGACAACACCACAAATACACAAACACACACACATTTCTACTTTTAAAAAAACCTAATCTTTGAATTACAATAATCTGTTTAGACTTCACCTCTCCTGAGAGCTTCCTCCTCTCCAAATGAAGGAATAAGCTTTCATGATTAGGGTCCACATCTTTGCAAAGGTTTGAAACAAATGACTGTCGAGGGCTCCGCTCTTATGTTGCTGACTTTGAAGTACAGCAAATAATGGCATGTAATGTTAGTGATAGTGTTTTGCTCTGAGTGCCTCCTGGTGGACCACACAGTAAATGAAAGCTCTATGTTCATTACCTCCAGCTTTAACTATGGGTGCAAATCCAACTTGCTCACCACCATCCATCTGGCACTGGCTGTACAAATGTTCATGCAGTGTTTCCATTGTACACTTCATTTGTGAAAAATTCATCAGCTCAAGTTATTTCCCCCTCCTATGTGCCTTACAGACAGCAATAATACAACAATTCTTTATATGTGCCCTTTATAGACATATCTTACATAAAGTAAGAAATACCAGTTGTTTAGCTGGGCAAGGTGATGAACACCTAGCATCCCAGCACGTCAAGGGTGGAGACAGGAGAATCAGAAATTTAAGATCAACCTTGGTTATGATGTAAGAAGTTCAAGGCCAGCTTGAGCTACATGGGACCATGTCTCAAAAAATAAAACTGGGGCTATCAGGAGCATAGTGCCTAGCAGAAGCCATTTATCCCAGCACCCAGGCTCTGTGAGCTCCAGGCCAACCTGGACTATACAGAGTTCTAGGTCAGCCAGGGCTACATAGTGAGACCCTGCCCCAGATAAAAGAGAGAGAGAGAGAGACAAGAGGAGGGAAGGGAGGAGGGAGGGAAGAGGTGAGGAGGGAAGGGAAGGAGAGAAGAGAGGTACATCAAAGCAGACTTGGAGAGGACCTCTGTTCAGATGGCCCACAACCACCTGTAACTCCACCTCCAGAGCATCTGACACCCCTCCTGGCCTCCATGGGCACTTGTACCCATGTGTGCATTTGTTGAATACATGCATCACAGACACACATAAATAAATCTTCTTGAATAAACAAATAAGTAAGTAAAAGTTGTTTCATCTAACCAAAATAAAGACTTTGAAGTGCCCTTAAATCTGTCAATAAACTGTTAAAACTAGTTGTTACTGATTTCAGAAATTCTCATAGAAACAGCATCATTCAACAAAGGGGATTGGTTTTTTTCCCAGATAGGGTTTCTCTGTGCAGCTTTGAAGCATGTCCTGGAATTAGCTCTTGTAAACCAGACTGGTCTCAAACTCACAGAGATCTGCCTGCCTCTGCCTACCAAGTGCTGGGATTAAAGATGAGCCCACCAACGCCTGGTTCAATAAGGGGGATTTTGTAATAGGTCTTTCTTTGGACCACCAACTCCTGAATAATGACACAAAGACTTATTGTTAACTATGAAAGCTTGACCTTAGTTTAGGCTTGTTCCCAACTAGCTCTTATAACTTAACTTGTTTCTATTAAACTATGTTCTGCCACGAATCTTTTTCATGTCTCCTCCGTTCTGTACATTCTGTACATCTGTGTCACTTCCTCAGGTCCTCTCTCCCCAGAAATCCTGCCTATTCTCTCCTGCCTAGTTATTGGCCATTCAATTCTTTATTAAACCAATCAAAAGGTATCTTAGGCAGGTAAGGAAGGACAGAGACACATCTTCACACAGTGCAAAAAAGATTATCCCAACAGGATTTCATAATTTCTTTTTTATTCCCATGAACTATTTCTCCATTTTAATGGCAGCAAATAACATTGGACTTTCTCATATCTTGTAGGGTTTTCTAGGTTGTTTTGTTTTGTTTTGTTTTTATGGTTTTTTGTTGTTGTTTTTTGTTTTTTTAATCAAAGTAGTTTTACAGAGAAATCCCATCTTGAAAAACCAAAAAGAAAAAAAATCAAAGTAGTTTTGTAAGATACAATAGATTCAGTTGATATTAACAAGTTTTTCAACCCCCCCCTTTTTTAACTTAAAAGTTTAAGTGATTTAAGATATTTCTTTCACTTACTGCTGTGTGCTACACACTTGGTGCTAAAAGTTGTCTTCATTGATTGTTAAGGACTGGCACATATAACTACTCCCTTTGTCTTTTTCTTTTTTCTGAGATAAAGTCTTGCTACATATCCCTGGCTAGCCTGGATCTTACTATGTTGACCATGTTGACCTCAATCTTTGAGACAATCCTCCTGCCTCTGCCTCTGCCTCCCAAGTACTGGGAGTTAGAGCAGTGCCATCACATATGGCATAGTCATTTCTTCTCATAATAAAAGACCTAGTGGCTAACTGTTTGAGAGTGCATAAAATGTTGAGATTAAAAAATAAGGTAAGGCAGGGCTGCAGAAATGCTCAGAGGTTAAGAGCACTGGCTGCTCTTCCAGAGGTCCTGAGTTCAATTCCCAGCACCCACATGGTGGCTCACAAACATCTTATAATAGGATCTGATGCCCTTTTCTGGCATGCAGGTACACATGCAGAGCACTCATACATAAAATATGAATAAATAAAAATGTTACCAGGCCATGGTGGTGCACACCTTTAGTACCAGCACTTGGGAGGCAGAAGAAGGTGGATCTCTGTAAATTCAAGGCCAGCCTGGTCTCCAAATCGAGTTCCAGGACAGCCAGGGCTGTTACACAGAGAAACCCTGTCTTGACAAACCACAAAAAAAAAAAAAAAAAAGAATAAGGATCTGAGCCAGGCATAGTGGCACACGCCTTTTAATCCCAAAAGCATATGGATCTTTGTGAATTTGAGGCCAGCCTGGTCTATAGACTAAATTCCAGGGCAGCCAGAACTACACAGAGAAACCCTGCCTCAAAGGAAAAAAGAATAAGGACACATCTAACAGCTCTTAGCAGTTTTTATCATTTGCAAAAAGCATTAAAGGACTATTTATTACAGCATCTTATAAAAGCTGAAGAGAAGAGTTGTAACAGTGGTTAACAATGCTCACTTGTAATCTTAACAGTGCTCAGCCACATTTCCAGAGGCCCCACCCCAACAAGGGGGGTCCCCAAAGGTCCTGTGCAACCTAGATAAGAGGATTCTTTAAGGAAACCACACCCACGAAGCGATGCTGAGCCTCCATGATGGATGCGGTGGATGTGGGTTTAGTCACAGTAGGAAGAGGAAGGTACAGAAGGAGGAGAGTAAGAAAAAGTATTTTTATGCAGGTATACATATCACTCTGGGACTCCAACCTCAGGGCCTTGTGCATGTTAGACAAGCGTTCTATGTTGAGTTATACCCTAACACCAGGCCCCAAATTATTCATGTTGGGGGTTGAAGACATTTTTAATTTCCTTCTTCCTAGTCTTTTGAACATTACAATTTTTCTACAAGAAAAATAAATTATTGTGTAGCGTTTTGTTGTTGCTGATGCTGCTGTAACCTGCTAAAAATAAAGATATCATAGAAACCTGAATAGATGAGACATGGACCACACTGTGGGTCACCCAGGGACTCTGGCCCCACCTTGAGGAGAAACTGGCTGCCATAAAGATGGGACAGTGAAGTTTCCTGATGCCCAGGACTCTACCATAAAGGGAGGAAAGGCTAACAGAGACTGTGGAACCCAACCAGGGCCGAAGTCCTCACAAGTACAGAAAATAAGCACCAGGCAGGTCTGACCACAGGGGCCAGAGAAGACCTCCCCGACTCTCTCTGAGCCAACTTCGAAAGATTAAAGAAGCTGGCCCTGGAGAGCCAGAGCTCAGACAGTGAGAGTTCCATGTATATCCAGCCTCCATACTGAAGCAGGAGTGGACAGAAGCTGTGAAGAGAGCACATGGCCCCTATGGGCCTCAGTCATCACTGAAAGGCCAGTCTACTGGGAAGAATAGCAGCTAGTCTGTAGAGGTGGGGAGAGGCATGGGGTAGGGAGAGAGGCATCCAGTAGGGGGAGAAGGGGAGTATCAGACTTCTATCCTGACTCTGGGCCAGTAGTGTGACTTCTGCTACCTTAGAACTGCTTAAGAACCAGTGCACAGCTGGGAGGTGGTGGCACACGCCTTTAATCCCAGCACTGGGGAGGCAGAGGCAGGTAGATCTCTGTGAGTTCAAGGGCAGCCTGGTCTACAGAGTCAGTTCCAGGACAGACTTCAAAGCTACAGAGAAATCCTGTCTCAAAAACAAAAACAAAAAAACAAAAAAACAAAAAAGCAGCACAAGACAGGTTAATGGTCTGTGTCCCAGCTGGCATAACACATGCCCTGCTGAACAAGATCCAGTGTGCCTTAGCCAGTGGCACTCTTGCTTCCAGCCTCAGTTTCCCTCTCCATCCCTAAACCCATCTGAATCTCTCCAGACCAAAGGCCAAGATCCTCTTACTGTGTTTATTGCTCTTGGCCAATACCAGCCATGACCACAGGGCGGCCAGCTCTTGCTTTCTACAGTGGTCCATCCTTCCTCCCACAGCCCAAGGGGTCCCAGTTTCAGCAAGTGTTACTCCAGCCCAGGACTGAGCAGCTCCTCCCGAGCATCTTCTGTGCACATGAACATCTATCATCTGACTTGGTCAATTGTCACCATGTCACAATTGTGGAATTTTTATGATTTCTTATAAAAATGTACACATTTGAGTTTGAGTTTCATTGTGTTTCTATTTGACCATTAGGCCTGATTTTGATTAATATCTTGTAAAACCAAAAGCACTAATTAAACTAAAACTACATTTGTCTTGTAAGAGAAAAACATTATGGTTGCTAACCAGAATAGAAAATTATATCATACTCAAATGGAAAAGGCTGTAAGAGTAAATATGAGATATATACTGGTCTTTGGCTGCAATTGGGCCCTGCCTCTGAAAGGATTGGTTCAGTGCTGCAAACATGCATCTCTATTAAAAGTGGAAGGAGAAGGTGCTAAAGACACCATGAACCAAAAAGGAGCCTTTAAATAGGCATCCTGTGACCCCATCCCACATCTCAGGAAGGTCTACAGCACCAGGGCCAATACCCATGTTTATAAAGAACTTAGAGTCAACCTTCACCCATCTCATCATCTTCTCTTCCAGGAAGCCCTTCCCAGCTACAGGACCAGGCAGGGTCATCTGATTGGCCTCCAGACCCACCACACAAGACCACAGGTTGTTTGTGGTACCCTCCTTAAAGTGGAGTTGGCCTGCATTTCTATGCCCAAGGTCCTGGGACCCTGGGAGCCTCCTGCCTTTGAGATAGGCCCTCGGGGCTGTACTTAGGGGATAAACCAGGCTATTTTCATCATTTCCTTCCTCTACTCAACCATCGGCCACCACTGCCACCTCCCACAGCTCACACACACTACCACCACAGCCTTAACCAGGATGCCACCAGCTCACAGAAGCTGTGCCCCAACCAATGCCAAGGTAAGTGGTCTCCTTATTTCCAGCATGACCTCCTGCCTGGTGTGCAGTCCAGATGAGCTGGCAGAAAGAGAGGGGAGCCTTGTGTTGTTCCCTTGACTCTCCACTAAAAGATGGAATGTAGGAGAATATTTGCTCTAAAGTGTCAGCTAGCAACTTGGCTGAATGGAGACTCATGAGCCTTTCAGTGAACACTCCCTGAAGCCCCAGTAGAGAGCAAATGCTTGAGAAGGGGAAACAGCCCCTAGTCCTAAACTGGGAGGGAAGGCCGCAAATGAGGCAAACCAGATGATCCTGCGATATCTTCCTGACTACTCTGCCATGAACTTCTGGGTGAGCCTGGGCAAGTGATCCCCCCTCTGGGCCTTCATTTCCTAGCTCTGGCCATTAGGCAGATGTTTAGACCAATCCCTATGAGTTCCCCTCTGAGCTGCTAACCTGAAAGCCCGGCAAGGGGTGGGGGTGGGGGTGGGGGTGAATCAGGCATAGTAAGAGAGTGGCCAAGGCTCAGGAGAGAGTGACTCCAGGCTCAGGCAAGGACTGGGTACAGTCTGGAAAGACCTTTCCTAGCCTCTATGGCCAGGGACTAAGACTGGAGTCCCTTAGCAGTTACCTGCTTCCCTATCTGAGCAGGGGCCGAGAAGGCCCTGTCCCTCTCTGCTGCACTTCCTGGGCAACATAGAGAGTTCCAGCCTAGGCCAGAGCATGGAGCTCCTGCACCCTGCAAAGGCCTGGACAGTAGGTACATACCTTTGTCCAGCATATATCTCCTGGTACAGGCTGACAGGCCCCAATCTCATTGTTCTGCCCACAGCCTGCCTGCTGGATGACTACCTGGGGGCTCCTGTTTCTGCTCTGGCCAGTGGCCACAGCCACCGAAGCCTGCCCAAGGCCCTGTACCTGCCAGGCCTTGGAAACCATGGGGTTAAAGGTGAACTGCCAGGGGCAGGGCCTCACAGCCCTGCCTGTGCTGCCAGCTCACACTCGCCAGCTCCTGCTGGCTAACAATAGCCTACGTTCAGTGCCACCAGGTGCCTTTGACCATATGCCTCAACTGTGGAGCCTCGATGTGACACACAACCCCTGGCACTGTGATTGCAGCCTCACCTACCTGCGCCTCTGGCTGGAGGACCACATACCTGAGGCCCTGCTACAGGTGTACTGTGCCAGCCCTGACCTCACCACTAATCGTCCACTGGGCCAGCTGACAGGCTATCAACTGGGCAACTGTGGCTGGAAGCTGTCACCATCCTGGGCCTATTCGGGGATCTGGTGGGATGTGGCACTAGTAGCTGTGGCTGTGCTGGGCCTACTTCTGCTGGCTAGCCTGCTGAACACATTCAAAGAACCCCTGAATTGAGCCTAGCTATGAAACCAGGCTGGAAGCCCAGATCTAAGCCGGGTGCCCAGAAGCACCTGACTGAATCAGCCCATGCCATTAAAAGCCCACAGGAAGGGCTGCTGAAATCACTCAGTGGGTAAAGACACTTGTTGCCAAGCCTGGCTGAGTTCTATCCCCCTGGACCCATATCATCAGAAAAAACCAAATCTCACCTTCACACTTGTGCTGTGCACGCACAGCAAATAAATAAATGTAATTTTAAAAGACAACAATAAAACCACTGCATAGCCTTTTTGTATGAGCTCAAAATAGTAACTTTCTTAAGCCTGGTTTCTTCTAGAAATCTGGGTTCATTTTGTTTTAGCCTGGTATTGAGACATCGCTTTCTCTAAGGTTTCCCACCCAGTCACCCCAATCCATTATCTCTGGGCACCCTAACCAGCTTTTATGGCCTCTGCCAGCAGCCCCACATGACCCAGGCCAACTTGACACAGGCCTACAGTCTCCATTTGAAGCACCAAGAAAGTTTACTGGGCATAGCAGTGGGTAGGGCAGAGTGAACTGAAGATCCAGGAAAGAGGGCACATCTTATCTGGTGCAAATGAGAAAGCAACTCTTCCCCATGTGCTGGTACTAGCCTCCCTGCCTCCCTCCTTCCCTCCCTTCCTTCCTCCCTCTCTCCCTCTCATCTCTATCTCTCATGGAAGTTCCATTGTGACCTATGAGCTAAGAACTGTGCCAGCCAAGGTGGCCCTGTGAGTCAGAGGTTCCACTAGGAAAGCCAAGAGGGTAGAGTGAACTACTGGACACTGGTCCACAGAACTCAGTAAAGAGTGGGAGCCAGAAGGGAAGATAATGGGGAGTGGTGGGGACTATAACAATCACACAGCCTGGGCTTCACCCAAAGGGGCAATGACACTGAGTAGAAAGGTCCCCCTAACCCTGAGGTCCAGAGGCAGAGGGTACTGTCCATATGTTCTTTAACTGTTGGCAATCAAATCAGACTTTTAAAAGAGCAGGGCATGGTGGCCATACCTGTAACCCCAGCAGTATGGAAACTGGAGCAAAAGGATCACTGGAAGTTCAAAGCCAGCCTGGGCCACATAGTGAGTTCCAGCCTAGCCCAGAGCACAGTATGAGATCTTGTCTTAAAAAGAGAAAGGGGAGGGGGAGAGTGAGACCAGGTAGTGGTGGTGCAAGCCTTTAATCTCTGTGAGTTGGATGCCAGCCTGATCTAGAGAGGGAGTTCCAAGACAGCCAGAACTATACAGAGAACCCCTGTCTCAAAAAAGGAAAAACAAAAAAGGAATGTGAGAGAGAGAGATTGAATGAGAGTAGTAGGGCCTGAGAGCGTGTGGCTCCTGTGTTAGTAATCAGAGGTTACATGGACTCCGAGTAACAATGAATTCTGTGTGAAACCCCTTACATGAGGTATCACAGGTATCTCCTTAACAAGCAGTCTTCCCTAGCACAGAGGGGGGATATGGGCCCTGAACCACTGACAGACAGGCCACTGTGACCCTTTCACAAGACAAAAGTCTTCTGAGGTCTGACATGGTAGTGAACACCTTTAATCCCAGCATTCAAAAGGCAGAGGCAGGAGGATCTCTATGAGTACCAGGCAGTCAGGGTTACATATTGAGATCCTCTCTCAAAGACAGAAAAGAAAAAGAAAATCTTCTGAGCATATTCAGGTCCCAGGGACCAAGGCCTTCAGTCCCTAGCCTGGCACTCTGGTGTGCACATATAGGCCTCCATCTTGCTAGCTAAGCTGGCTCTGTCCTGTGAGAACTTGCCAGCTGCCCCAAGCTTCATGAGGTAGGAGTCAGGGTGTGATTTCCCAAGGGTCTCAGAAACAAGACTGGAATTTCACTACAGAACAGGTGCTAGAGTTTTGATCTTGAATATCTCCCAAAGCCCCATGAATTGGAGGCTTGGGCCCCAGTCTGTGGCACTATGGAGAGGCTGTGGGACCTTCAGGAAGAGGAGTCCAATGAGAGGAAGTTAAGCATTAAGGATGTGCCTATATATAGAGGAGGTATTGAAACAACACCACCACCCCACCCTGCTTCCCTGCTCCCTAGGAATGAGCAGTACCCACTACACACGCTCCTTCCATGATATGCCACTTTGACATAGACCCAAACATTTTTTGTGTGTCTCTGTGTAGGTGTGTGTGTGTGTGTGTGTGTGTGTGTGTGTGTGTGTGTGTGCGTGTACAAATGTGGTCACAAGCAAATGAAGGCCAGAAGTTGATGTCTGGTGTCTGCCTCTCGGCCACTCCACCTTATTTTTTTAATCAGAGTCTCTCACTGAGCCCAGAGCTCACTCACTCACCTAGATCTCTTGGCCAGCAAGTCCCAGAGATCTTCCTGTCTCTGCCTCTCTGGTGCTGGGGTTGCAAGCATGCACAGCATTGCTTGCCATCTGGTGTGGCTGCTGAAGATTCTGACTCAGGTCATCATATTTGCATGACAAGCATTTTTAGACAAAGCCATCTCCCTTCCTTTTGATTCTTCTTGATCATCACAGGTTTATCTCAGATTATCCAACATCACAACGATGGAAAGTTGGGATGTTTGCCGCAATTTTAAGAAACACAGCGCAAGAGAGAAAGACACCATACAACAGGGTTCAAGCAGAGGTATTTTTTTTTTTTAATTAGGGAAAGGGATCATAAAAAGGGGGTGGGGGAGGGGAGACTAGGCTCTTGGAACAGGAGAAGTAGGCGAGAGGAAATAGGGAGAGAGAAAAAGAGAATGGGAAAAGAGTGAAAGATAAAAAGTAAAGTTAAGGAAACCTCCCACTTGAAATGAAGGGCAGTCTGGAAAGCTAACCCAGGCCACTACCAGTTCCCTGGAATTTGCTAACCACCTGCAACTTTCTCTCACAAGGCCCTAAAATAGCTGGATACCAAGAATTCAAACTGCCCCTCGGGTCAGTGTGTCAGCAGGTGGTAAATAGGGTCCTTAAGAAACAAAGAGATAGCTGCAACTCCAGTTTGCTTAGACAAGATTAATTAGCACACCCTGAGGCCCTGAGGTCTGCTGACCTGAGACCATCCTGGCCTCAAGAAGAGAACCCATGACTCTGGTCACGTAGGACAGAGGGTCACAGCCCCACCCTAAGCTTGTGGGTTTTTCCTTTAAAAGTACCTGGGCCCAGAAAATGTTGCTTCTCTAGCCTGCATGCTGAGGGAGTCTGTTTGCACATATCCCTTCATTAAAATCTCTTGCGTGTTGCATCAACTGGACTGGACACTGAGTTCTTGGAGGTACCAACCGAAACGGGGACACCCCTCATTCTGAGGGTCTTACAAGAGAAAGAGAGAGGAACAGACAGAGAGAGGGAAAGAAAAAGAGAGAAGGATGGGAAGTGGGCAGGGCCCCTTAAAATGGGAACATAGAGAATATGCACAGAGGTGCTCTTAGTGGCTGCAGCTGAGAGCATATCTTGTCAGAACCCCAAAGATAGGCCAGTACAGATACTTGAACACTAACAATGCTGGATAATTTCTCACAGCTCACAAGGCTAGCAAACCCAAGATCAACGTACCACACTAGGACATAATGAGGACCTTTTTACTGTCTTCACATGGACAAGGGGAAGTGGACTTGGTGGCACACACCTTTAATCCCAGCACTTGGGAGGCAGAACCTGGCAGATTTCTGATGGGAGATGTTATTCTGTAAATATGTTTCTCATACTGGTTAATTAATAAAGTTCTGTTGGCCAATAGAAAAGGAAGATAGGAGGGACTAAGAAACTAGGAGGAAGGAGAAAGTATTGGGAGAAGTCAAGATGTAGACCAGGGAGGAAGGAAGACACAGGCTGCGGCTCCCCATAAGATGACCATGTGGAAATATTTAGATAAATAGAAATGGGTTAATAATTAAGACAGAGCTAACCCATAAACAATAATGGTAACTGGCCAACAGGACTCTGTATCAAATACAGAGTCTCTGAGTATTATTTGGGGCTGGAGCGCCAGACAAGCTACACTGTCCAGAGACAAAGCACTAAAGAATTAAGGTGATGTGGTCCCCAGAAGGGTCAGACTCACAGAGACCAGAGAATATGAGTGCTAGGGCTGGCCATTAGTATCAGAGAAAACAGAGCTTTGATGTAGAAAGATGGAAAAGATCTGAGCAGATGGTGAGCTGCTTTACAAAACTTTGCACAGAATGCCACAAAGTTGTTCATTTCTGAGCAAATGGATAAAAAACTATGCAAATATTTTTATTTATTTTATGAGTATAGGTGTTTTGCCTGCCATTATAAAGATTTTACAATTAAAAAAATACATGAAAGTGCTGGAGAGATGACTCAGTGGTTAAAAGCACATACTATTCTTGCAGAGGACTAGAGTTCAGTTCCTAGTACCCATGTCTGGCTGGCCATAACTTGCCCGTAAGTTCAACTGTAGGGGACTTGGAAACCTCTGGCCTCTTCAGGCACCTGCATGCCCACATGTGTGCGCACGCGTGCACACACACACACACACGCACACGCACACACACGCGCGCGCACACACACACACACACTATGTTTAAGGGCTGGTGAGGTGGCTCAGTGGCTAAGAGCACTGAGCTCTTCCAGGGAACACAGGTTCAATTTCCAGCACCCACATGGCAGTTCACAGCTGTCCATAACTCTAGTTCCAGGGGTTCTGACACCTTTCTGGCCTCAACAGGTACTAGGCAGACACATGTATGCAGATATACATACAACCCAAACACCCATACACATAAAGTACTTTTAAGTTTTTAAATAATAATTTTAAATACATTAAAAAAAACAGTGGGGTCTGAGAATGCAGGTCAGTGGTAGAAAGATTTGCCTCATGTGGTGGTTTGAAAGAAAATGCTTCCATCTCCATAGGCTCATATAGAATATTACTATTAGGAGGTGTGGCCTTATTGGAGTAGGTATGGCAATATTGAAGGAAGTATGTTACTGGGGTGGGCTTTAATTTCTCAAAAGCTCAAGCCAGGCCTAGTGGCTGACTGTCCCTTCCTGCTGCTGTGGGTCCAGATGTAGAACTCTCAACTACCTCCCCAGCACACGTCTGCCTGCACTCCACCATGCTCCCTGATGATAATGGACTGAATCTCTGGGGATGTTCCATTGCATCACACCTGCCACTTCATTTTATCCATTCATCTGTTAAGAATGAACATTCATGTCCGAGTGAACAATTCAGTCATGTACTTCCACATGTCTAGGCAGACTATTTCATGGTGGTCTTTACTACACCATGCCTCTCCTGATACATTCAGATGATTTCCAAGCCCCTCCTCTTACCTAAGAAATAACATAAGATCAAAACATAATGCAGTAAGTACATAAAATGTAAAAAATAAAAGTTTTAACTAACTGGAGAACCTGGATGGACAGATTGGTGCTCCCAACCTCTGTCAGAGAAGTTTCCTTCTGCCATGAACAGCAGTCAGTGCTAGGACTCATAACTGGTCCAAATGCTGAAAATAACTGTGAGTGTTCATGCCTAAAGGAAACATCTACGTCAACCCTCCCAAGACTCGGGGAACACCGCAGAAGAAGGGGTGGAAAGAAAGTAAGAACCAGAAGATCAGGAGGGATTCTATGAAATGCTGGGTAGGATGTAGTCATTGTACTCCTGAACTCACAGCATCTACCGTTACCTGTACAAGATCAAAGTATTCAGAAATGTCATCATGGCTTAGGAGCTACTGCCGACTGATGACTGCTGAGGGAGCAGGAACAATTTTTCTTCAGTGTGGTCACTGGCTGGCCATGCTCTTACAGTGACTTATTAAAAAATTCGAAGGGAGAGAGAGGTTCATCCTGGGGATTTGGGGGTGGGGTACATGTTGGGTAACAGAACACATTTTGTGGGTCTCTACGGGGAGAGTTTGGAGAAGATATGGTCTCTCTCTCACACACACACACATGAATTTGTCAAAGAAAAAATAACAATAATCTTTTAAAAATCTGAGGAGTCAAGAATAATGACATACACCTTTAATCCTAGCACACAAGAGACAGAGACAAAGACAAGTGGATCTCTGAGTTTAAGGCCAGCTCAGTCTACATAATAAGTTGCAGGACAGCCAGGGTTGTGCCTCAAAACAAACAAACAAATCTGAGGGGCTAGACAGATGGCTCAGTGGTTAAGAGCACTAGGGAACTAGGGAGAAGGAAAGAATATCCCTGGAGAGGGAAAATAGAATAGATAATTATCAATGGATTTGGGAGGGAGTGCTAGAACAGTATGATCAAATGGGAAGATAGAGGGTAAGGAAGGGGAGGGGCAGCTAAAACTAATGGCTATTTTGGGGATCTTATAGAAACCTAATATAATGAGGGAGCCAAAGCCCCCACTAGACATCTCTATCAAATGAAACCTCCAGTGCTGGGAATAGATTATATCTAGTCATGTTGTTGGCCAAAGGGGTCTCATGGAAACCCCCAACCAACCCAGGCTATTGGTAAGGCTATTGGTTGCTCCCTATACACTGATGGTAAGGCCCTATTGCTGTAGACATCTCTATATACTGAACACAGAGAAAGCCAGCTGGTACCTACCTAGAGCCTTCACCCATACTGACTAGTGTTCATGGTACTGGAAGGTGCTCTGTATGCTATCTGAAGAGAGATATAAACATCAACCCAGCTACAAACCCTCTGATCTGCAAGATACGCTAGTGTAATGCTGGCACAAAGCCTGTAGCAGCAACCAGCCACTGATCGAAATTAAAGCCCACTCTATGAGATGGAACTCATACTCAACACTGCCTGTGTGGTCAAGAACCTCAAACTAGATAAGCCACAGACCTAGGGGGAAACTAAATGGGACACAAGCTCTCTTGCCTAATTTAGAAGCTATATCCAATTAACCACTTGCAAAGGAAAAACTAGTGTTTTTTCCAACAAAGTCTCACTGGGTACACAAGCGACATTTAAGTTCAGGTCCCAGACCCATCCATAGATGGACAACACAACATGAACTCAAGAGAATTTTTGGAGGATTTTTGTTTCACAATGCTTTGTCTGGGCATCTTTTTTTTTTTTTTTTTTTTTTTGCTTATATATTATAGTTTCCTATTTTATTTTTATGAGTTTTCTATGTGTGCAAAGTCATGTCTTTCAGCATGTGTGTTTCTTGTGCTTTTTCTTTGCATCTTTTTGTTTGTTTTGTTTGTTCTGGCTATTATGATGATGATTTCTGTTTGTATTCTAATAAGAAGAGAAAGAAAAGGTATGGATTTGGGTAAGGAAGTGGAAAGGATCTGAAAGGAGGTCGGGATGAAAAAAAAATATTCAAGAAAGAGAGAGATTGCCAAGCAATGGGTGGCACACTCCTTTAATCCCAGCACTCGGGAAGCAGAGGCAGGTAGATCTCTGTGAGTTTGGGGCCAGCCTGATCTACAGAATTAATTCCGGGACAGCCAAGGCTACACAGAGGAACCCTGTCTCAAAGAAACCAAAAAAATAAAAAGAGAAAAGAAAGTGAGAAAAAGTGCAAAGAGTCTGCTCTTCGAGAGGACCCAAGTTCAGCTCTCAGCACCAACACGGTAACTCACAATCATCTATAACTCCAGGCCCAGGAGATCCTATGTCCTTTTTAGCCTCCATGCACACTGCATGTACATGGTGCATAGGCATACATGCAGACAAAACACCCAAACAAAAAATAAAATTGAGAAGGGGGCTGGAGTGATGGCTCAGCACTTACAAGCACTGGTTGCTCTTGTGGAGGATCTGGATTCAATTCCCTGGAAGCTCACATCATAAAATAAAATAAACCCTTAAAGAATACTAAACAAAGGAAATAAAAACCAGAAAAGAATCTGAGGTGAAGACAGAGTCCACATTTTGAACAAGTCAGCAAGAATGTTAACTCTGGCTGGGCAGTGGTGGTGCACACCTTCAATCCCAGCACACAGTAGGCAGAGCAGATGAATGTCTGAGTTTGAGACCAGCTCTGGACTACACAGGGAACCCTGTCTCAAAAAAGACAAAAACAAACCAACAACAACAAAATGCTATCTCTGAGGCCCTTCATGTTTAGTAAAAAGCAGGGTGTGATTCCCCCCCACACCATGGACTGGCCTAATCTCTGCTTCTACCTCAGAGGGCCCAGGGCCAGAGGAAAGGTCTTAGTCAGGCTCCTTTCTCCAAAGCAGGCAGGACAGGGAGGAGGTGTGTCCATCTACCCACCCATCCTGGAGACCAGACTAGGGGTTCCACACAGACACCCAGGCAGGCTCTGGGCTCAGGGGTGACACGACCAAGGTTGAGCACAGACTCAGTACAGAAATGTTTAATGGCTGAATTGTACACTGGCTCTGTGACATATCCAGAAAGGCAACTTTTCATTTTCCAAAAATAGATTTGATAGAAAGATGTACATATTCATAAATAGGTAATGTGAAAATTTCCCCAATGCACATAGAATCCTTGGGCTGGCAATTCTGCCCGTCCAGGCCCTACAGGGGTGAGTTTGGCTAGAGGCCCACCACTGGCAGCATCCTAGGACAGGGCAACCTGGGCAATGTGAACCAGGGGCTCCCTGTAGATCCCCCCCCCCGCCCCAGTTGGGGCCTGTGTCCATGGGGACAGACTTCCACCAAAAAAGACATGGAGTCCCTTCTTGGTACCTTAGTGGGCAAGACTGTAGCCCTTCACTCTCCTGCTGCAGTCCCGGGCCTGCCCAGGCTTTCTGTGGATGCTTCCTTGCCCTCCCCAGAATCCAGCCTCCACCTGTTCCTGCTGTTTAGTAACTTTTAAACAAGGGAAGAGATTAAACTCCTGTTGCCCCAGAGGCCCTGGGCTGCTGGCAGCCAGCCCAGCCTGCCCAGGGGCAGGAAAGCAGCTGGTCTGTTTCCTGACTCACACACTTGCCTGTTTTCTGGCCCTCAAGCCCAGGGCTCCTTCTGACAAGGGCCCAGAGGTTCAGAGGTCTCTCTGTGCACTGCCGTGGGACAGGTGCCTCAGCGGGGGAGCAGAGCTTGGCACTATTATCTGAAGGGATGGCAGTAGCTTATTTGTAGGAGCCAGATCAGTCCAGGTCTCAGTGCCCCCCCCCAGGTCACAGAAACAGGGGTCAAGGGAAGAACTTGCCCTTGCCAGGATGCTGAAGATAAGGTCCATGGCTGGGGAGGGGCCATCTCCCCTCAGAGACATCCTCTGGGTCACTTGTGGGATTCTGTGCTGTCAATAAGGCAGGTTGGCAGAGATTTGGGAAAAGAAGCTCACATTGGCCCCAGACATGAGAGTGAGTAGAGGAGGGCAGGCTGTGCAGGCCATGGTCACTCACACTGGGTGAGGGCCCTGGGCCTGGCCTTCCAGACCTGCACCTGGCAGCGGAACTGGAACCCAGAGAGTGAGAGGGCAAAGTAGTTACCGGGGCAGGGGTAGTGCAGGGCTCCAGGAGACTTTGGTGTCTGGGCTAAACCCTTAGAGCAGGGCTGTTCCTGTTCAAGGGCACAGGGCAGGGCCTTGGCACCTCAGAATTGAGAAAGGGAAGTGAGGTGATCTTCCTGTGAATGGAAAAAGAAATAATCTTCCTGGTTGCTGGGTGAGCCGGAGGCCACCAGTAAAGAAGGCTCCCTGGACCAACTAGGGCTTATCCAGTTCTATCCAGTCCAGGTTAGACCTTAATGGTAGCGGTTCTCCACCCTCCTAATGCTGTGGCTACTTGCAGCTCCAGCCCAGTAAGCCACAGTGACGCCCAGAGCAGCTCTGGTTCACTTAGGAAACCTTCCACCCCACCAGAACAGGCTCAGCTAATCCACAGGCTGCCTCCTACCTTAAAGGGATCAGTGGGTCTAGCCCTGTTTATTTAGTTCACCACAATTCTGTCTCCTTAGGCTGCTATGGAGTGGTTGCAAAGCCCTGCTTCTGGGCCTGTGGCCGATATACCTAGGAAAGGGTGCTGACAGACCAGAATGTTCTGTCAAGGCAAGGGTAGGACGGCAGCAGGAAGGGAGATCCAGGGAACAACCCCCGATCCATGATTAGACTGAACTAACCCTGACCCAATGGCTAGGGCCCCATGGCTGCCGTGGCCTTCCTTGTGGGCCTAGAAGCACTTTATTGTGTAGATGTGTGAGGTGGTAGAAGGGCACAAAGCTGGGCTGACCCAAAGGGGCAAAACTACCTTAGAAACATCCCCTGGTCCAATCCCTGCACCTAGGTGCTTTGTTGATCCCTGAGCCTGCCAAAGCACAGACCTGCCTCCTAAGAACCCCCTTTCCTTCTGACCCCAGCAGGAAGCACATGTTAAGGCAGGCAAGGGAACAGTGAGTACAAGATGGCCAGGTCTCAGGCCACTAAGTACTTGTCTGTTTTGCTTTGAAACCGTAAGCTAGGCCAGAGCCGTGGGGGAACCAGAAGCTCTGAACTGTGGCAGGCAAGAGTTCCCAACATGAGGCGAGGCTGCCATCCACAGTGCCCTCAACCTCCACCTCTGGGACACAGCAGAAGCTACTGTTTCGATGTTGTCATTTGTAGTGCTGAGGACTGAACCCAGGGCCTGGGGTGAGCTCAGCATGTGCTCCACCTGTCCCCCCTACCCCCACTCCACCCCCACCCCCACCCCAAACTGCCTCCTTCTCCTTAAATGTTCACCTTCCTATCTCAACCCTCCACCACACTGAAAGATTCGCTGCTTTGGCAACCTGACTGGCAAAATGTTGGGCTTCAAGCCAGCAGACAGTCCCCAGCTGGTCCCTGGCCATGACCCTACACTTGTGTCAGTGAAAATGAGATGCTACATGAAAAAGAGAAAAACTCAAGAGGTCTTGGTAAGGCAGCTAGCGAGCCAGGCCCAGGGAGCCGTATAAGAGCTCCAAGCTGGCAGTAAGGGGAGGGTGCTGCTTCCTCCTAATGAGCTCAGGCTTCCCAGGGACGAGGCTGGGCACCAGTCCGCTGGCCTAATTGATGTGCTTTTTACACTCTGGTTAGAGGCGGGAGGATGACTTGGAGGAACCTGGGGTACCAGCCACATCCCTGGAAAGCAGCAGTCAAGACAGAAGAAGGTAAGACCAGCACGTGGGGGCTAGGCAGCATGGCCGGGGCCCATTTCCCACCATAGTCTATGCTGGAAGGCTCAGGCTAGTCCTGGAATGTGAAGATCATGGAGGAGCAGATGCTGGCTGGCAGGATGGTCCACACCTGCCCTGGCCTTCTGCACAGAACACCCTGCTTCCCCTTTCTACCCAGCTTCCAGGCCAGAGGTGCAGAATCCCTCTAGAGAAAGAAACCAGTGCCCTGGAGGGCTGGCTGTGAATGGTGGGGCTTGACAGGTTGCAGACAAAAGAGATGGGGAGGTCTTGGCCTGCCTGCCCTGCCCCCCCCCAGTCAGCACCCACAGCCCCAGCTCTCGGTAACGTCCTTGCTGTCCAGCTGGATGTGATCGGTGCTCTTCTCACTGAACAGGGGACCTCCGTGCCTCATGATGAGTTCAGTGGCCACTCTGGTGAAGGCCTCCTCCACATTGCTGGAGTCCTTGGCAGAGGTCTCGATAGCACAGAGGATGTCATAGTGCTCAGCCAGGCTCTGCGCCTCAGTCAGAGGGACCTCCCGGAAATCGGCAAGGTCTGACTTGTTCCCTGTTGAAAAAGGCCAGGTAGAGCATGGTAAGACCCATAGGTGTCAGACCAGCACAGTTCTAGCCAGCAGAACCACACTAAGAGTTCCAGAGCATGTCCCCTCCACCAGCCCCAGGTAAACACTGCTAGGTATAGTGATTTCCCATCTTAAAATAGCCCTTTGTTGGTGGTGGTGCTTTTTTGTTTCATTGTGTTTTTCAAGACAGGCTTTCCCTATGTAACCCTGGCTGTCCTGGAATTCACTCTGTAGACCAGGCTGTCCTGGAACTCTGCCTGCTTCTACCTCCCGAGTGCTGTGATTAAAGGTGTACCACCACCTCCTACCTTAAAATAGTCCTTTTTTGTTTTAATCTTTTAAAAATGTTATGCGTATGGGTGTTTTGCCTACATGTCTGTGAACCATGTGTATGCCTGGCAGCCACAAAGACCAGAAGATATCATATGCCCTGAAATTACACATAGTTTTGAGTCCAAATGGAGGTGTTGGGAAAATTCAGGTTATTGGGAAGTGTTCAAACCACTGAGCCATCTCTCTAGCCCCTATCTTACTTATTTACTTGTTTGTTTGTTTTTGAGATAGGGTCTTACGGCTGGACTAGAATTCAGTATGTAGACAAGCCTGACCATGATGAACTCACAGAGACGTTTGTTTCTGCCTCCTGGATGCTGAGAATAGAGGAGAGTGCCACCACACCCAGCATATTTTAACAATTTTTAACAATAGTTCTAGCTGGGCAGCAGTGCCACAAGAGGCAGATCTCTGAGTTCAAGACCATGGACAGGTGCCAGGACAGCCAGGATTATACAGAGAAGCCTGTCTCAAAAAACCAAAGAATAAAATAAAGAGTTCTCCCAGGCTAGACTCGAACCTGTTGACTAAAGCAATCCTCCTGCCCCTCGGCTGGAACAAGTGTAGCCACCAAGTCAGGATGCCTTTTTTATTTTAAAGCTCTTTTTTATTTACTTTGTGTTTAAGACCAGGTTTCTCTATGTAGCCTAGCTGTCCAGGCACTCACTCTGTAGACCAGGCAGACCTTGAACTCACAGAGATCTATCTGCCTCTGCCTCCCAAGTGCTGGGTTTATATTTTAAAGCTCTTATTCTTGGCTGGCAAGATGGCTCCGTGGGTACAGGTACTTGCTGTTAAACTAGGCAACCTGAGTTTAATGTCCAGTACCTACATGGTGGAAAAAATAGACTCTAAGTTGTCCTTTGGCCTATGCATGTGTGCTTTGGCATGTCTATAGCCATATGCATACACCGGATAGACAATGGATGGATGGATGGACGGATGGACGGATGGACGGATGGCAGGCAGGCAGGCAGGCAAGCAGGCAGATCAATTTTTAAAAATTTAAGTTGTTATTCTAGGCCAGCAAGGCAACTCAGCAGGTAATGACACTTGTTGCCAAGTCCAGTGATCTGAGTTCAGTTCCCAGAACCCACTAGTAAAAGGAGAGATTTGCCTCCAGAAAGTCTGTCATACATGTGAGCATGCACACGAGCTCACACAAACTAAGTGAATATAATTTTAAAATGCAAAAGAGAAGTTCTTACTCTATGGCCTTTCATCTTGTTTTCTTTCTGCTATCTTTTTCCTCTGCAGTGCTGGGAATGAAACCTATACCCTCGTGCATAATAGCTACGTGCTCAGCCAATGAGCAGCAAATCAGCCGCATTGCTTCCTCTGAGCAGAGGTGTTTGCAGAGACACCATGCCTTAGAGCTAGAGTAGTTGGTCCAGAATACACAGGACTACAAAGCAAACTCCTGCCTTCTAATCTCAATTTTGAATCCAACTTTTAAACTGACTGCAAGCTCCTGGTTCAACTCTGGCTCCTTTCCTGCCCAAGCTCAGCCCCTCCCAAGGCAGGCTTGCCTTATACACTGGAAAAGAAAAAAGGCAAAGGCAGCCTAACCCTAACCCTAACCCTAACCCTAACCCTAACCCTAACCCTAACCCTAACCCTAACCCTAACCCTAACCCTAACCCTAACCAGACTCATTCTCAGGCCCCTCCAGCCACCATCCCTAGCTCACCAATCAGCAGCTGCACAATGTTGGAGCCTGCATACTTCCTCACGTCCTCTATCCAGTGAGGCACTGACAAGAAGGAGCTCCTCTTGGTGATGTCATATGCAAGGATGGCCCCATTGGCACTGCGGTAGTAGCTCTGGGTGATGGTTCGGAATCTCTCCTGGCCAGCCGTGTCCCAGATCTGTAGCTGAAGAAAGGGGTCAACCCAGTGACACATGTCAAAGGGACAGGAAGGGCAGCCCCATAGACCCATGACAAGAACAGTGAGTCCATTGGCCTAATGGTAGCTCACAGCAATAGTACTCTACAAGCCTTAGAAAGCAACTCCAGCCAGGCTGTGTTGGTGCACACCTCAATCCCAGCATTCAGGAAGTAAGAGTTCTAGGACAGGCTCCAAAAATACACAGAGAACCCCTGTCTTAAAAATGAGAAAAGCAACTTGGGGCTGGGGTTCAAGGCAATTGCTATGCATACCAAAGGACCAGAGTTTGGATTCCAGCACTCATATAACAACCAGGTATCCTGTGCACCTGTTACCTGAGCAGTAAGTGGGCAGAGGCAGGGTCACTGAGCCTGCTGGAGGTTAGCCTAGCCAAGAAAACTTAAGCCCTAGGCTCAGAGAGAGACCACAAAAGGAGTAGATGGCAAGTAATAGCAGGACATCCAATTCTCCTGGCCTCTGAATGTACACACACACAAAATACAGAGAAAGAAAAGATAGCAACTCAGAGGAAGAAAAAAGAAGGGGTGGGGAACAGCCTGTCTTACAACTCTAGGGTTTCTCAAGACAAGAGGCAATTCTGAACCAGTCTGCCATGGCCTGGCTCTCCCCTACCCCTGGTTTGCAGCAGCTGACCACTAGAGTCTGCAGGCAAGGATTGCGTTCCAGGGAGCATTCAGGTGGTGCAGGGTACACCTTCAGGTCTTTTCTGCTGCAGGCTCACTGGGTCCGAGCTGTACAGTACTGGTCTCCTAATGTTCCCGTTGGTGGTGAGGAGGCTGGACTGGGGCAGTAACTACCTACTTATCTGCCTTGGCCAAAGCATGGAACCTTTATTTCTTCATTCGACAAATGCCAGTGCCCTATGGTAGGCACCCTGCTGGGCATGGGCAGAGGAGAGGTGGTGTGTACAAGTCATGATCCTCACCAGAGACAATCAAAGAACAAATGGCCAAAAAATCTCTATATTTGATTTAAAAAAAATACTGATTTTAAAACCCAAGGATATCAACAAATTCCAAACAGAAGAAACAAAATAAACTGTAGATCATAGCCAAACTGACAAAAAAAAAAAAAAAAAAAAAAGCAATTAATTAAATCTAGGCTTCCTAAGTTAATGGATGATAGTAGCAAGGCTTTTTGTCTTGGATGATCATTTCCTTTTCATTCTAATGAACACTCAGTCATCACCTCATCTACTCCCTCACCCCATCTACTCCCTCACCCCAATTTCTTTGTCTTTCTTTCTTTCTTTTTGGATAGTAGGTCAGTTTGAGTGTTGTTATGAAAGCTGAAAGCCTTTTCTACTACACAGAGGACACAAATCACCCAAAACTGCCAAGAATACCACACTGACACCAATCCCTACCACACTGACACCTATCACCCCTATCACCACGCTGACACCAACCCCTACCACCTTACACACGACCCAGCAGGGCTTGGTTCTGCACTCTCCTGGCACACCTGCTTCTCAATCCTTCCCAGCAAGCCTCTCAGCCTGCATTTGACCTCTAAGAGAAATTCTCCAGACTATTGATAACTATAGCTGTGTCCATGAGCAACTGTGGGGCTCAGAGCACTCAGAGTCCCAGTAAAGACAAAAATGGTTTCCCAGAGCACACATGCACAAAAACACATTGTCCCTTCTCAGCCACCAAGCAGGGTTGGACAGGGGAGTTCAGTCCCTTCTTTGACTGAGAACTACCATTCTCAGGGAGGGTGGGGCTCTTGTTTTCTTTTAAGCTCCACACTTAATGACTTCCAGCCTATCTAGGAAGCCGTGGTGAAGCAGTATTGTCTGCATCACCAGGCCCTTCCCCAGGACAGGCAGCACTAGCTTTTAGCAGGCAGACTCTCCTACCCATCCTTTATCACTTTAGCATAGCTCTTCCTGACATGCATGTTCCAGTCCTAGGCAGAAGCCAACTCTTGTTCCCTTCACGTTCCAGCCTCTCAAACAGCTCACACCATAGACAGCATTGTTTGTTTTACTCAGGAATCCTACATCAAGAAGACTTCAGGAGCTAGGCAGGGAGCAACACATACACACATAACACCACACACAGACACCATACACACCACACACACATACACACACACCATACACACACACACACACACACACACACACACACACACACACACACACACACCAGAAGCGGGGGCTGCAAGCTGCTTTCCAGGGATTCATGGTTTATAGTCCCATGGAGTAAGTCACATGACTACAGTAAACCAACCCTGGTTTTTAGATTAAAACCATCTCTGGAAGTACAGTTCTAAGACCTGTGCCCTGTCCTGTCCTGTCCTGTCCTGTCCTGTCCTGTCCTGTCCTGTCCTGTCCTGAGTAAGTAGACAGTGGAAAGTTCCAGCTTCTTTGCATTAGATGAAAACTGTGGAAAAGTCAGTTCTCAGGGCAAAACCTGAGATGGTCAGACTGACCCAAATACAAGTTCCTGAGCTATTTTTTATGATGTCTTGGGACATGAGTCAAACCAGGAGGTAGGGTTTGAGGGCTCCTCCTCCAACCAGTCTCCTCTTCAGTGTTGTCCGCTGTCCTCTAGGGAAGGAAGAGCTTAGCTGCGGGTTCTGCAGGGTGTGGAATCCACAGTGTGTTACCCTAACTGGTGAAGTGCAGCCGGGGGGCAAGTTCACTCTGCTGCCTCTCTGGGTAAAAACTGTGAGTGGGTGATGACAGCTCTCCCAGTGCTGAAGTCTTCCCCCAACCATCCCATGCCCCTGTGCTGGAGTGGCAGCCTCACAGCTCAAGCTGCTGCTCTAGGCTTTAGTAGATATGTCTCATGTCTCCAGATCTTGAGTTTGGAGGCGTACTGCTCTGGGTTTTAACCACCAGGGACCATAGGCAGCTACTGTAATCCTCAATCTCCTACAGCTTGTATTACACTCCTGAAGTAATCTCAATGTTGGGAGCCTTAGTGGTCGGTGTCACTGCTCTCAGGCCAAATGTGTCTAGGACCCTTAGCCCTTAAGACCTGGAAGCTCAGTGCTGGAGAGAAGGCTCAGAGGTTAAGAGCACTGGCTGCTCTCCCAGAGGTCCTGTGTTCAATTGCCAGCAACCACATGATGGCTCACAACCATCTGTAATGAGATCTGGTGCCTCTTCTGGTGTGCAGGTAGAACACTGTATACATAATAAATAAAATCTTTAAAAGAAGAAAAAGACTTGGTAGTTCCTTGGAACTAACTCTCCAAGCAACTGGAGCTATCAATTTCTCATCTCTGGTTCTTCAAAGCCTTCTTTCTTTCTTCACCTTTGTCTGCCATCTCTATTCTCAGGTTTCTATCCTGATCATCCCAGGGACTCCTCAGCCACCCTCTCATCTATCACCACTGCTGCTGAAGCCACAGCCTCTGGTTCTGCTCTCATCTCTTTTAGCCCACTTTACTAATAATAATGGTCAAAAGTAGGGAAGCAGAAGCCCTTTGGGAGAACCCTTTCACTTGACCTAATGTCACAACCCCAGGGCTCAGAACAGGAGGGTGTCCTGCAGCCACGTAATGAACTGACTACCTTCTTAAATAGCCTGGAAGGTGTTGTGTCAGGGTACTGAACCATCATGGTGGGGGTCCTTCAAACAAACCAAGGGCTGTATTTGTCTCAATCACAGGTCTCCTGATGAGCTACCAGAGAAGT
The DNA here is from genome assembly GCA_030556225.1 of Cricetiscus sungorus. Lineage (NCBI taxonomy): Eukaryota > Metazoa > Chordata > Mammalia > Rodentia > Cricetidae > Cricetiscus > Cricetiscus sungorus. Next base: position 2,023,798 of record JANBXA010000735.1, read on the forward strand.
ATCCCTTCTGTCCTGGGTGAAAATGGCTGCTAGAGTTCACCAAGCAGTTTGAAGCAGTCAAGTTGGGGTGACGCCTTGGAGTTGGAGGTCTGCTCGGGCAGCTAGCAGCTGGGCTGCTGTTTACCTTCCTCAAGGAACCCATGCAGTGTTCAAATCAGCATGGGAGTCATGAGGTCAATCAGAGCCAACTAGTTGGCTAGTAATCCTCTGTTCATGGTAGCCAGAGTACCAGGGGAAGCTTTAATATCTGTCAAATTATGTTAGTCACCAAATCTTAACTTGAAGGAAAAATAAATGTTATAAAATGATACTTTTAATAAAGGCCTAGCATTACTATTGATAGTGTGTTAACTGTATTTAACAGTGTTTAACTCTAATCCAATGCCCAAAGGCAAGTCTTGATCTAATAGAGACCAAGTGAGGACAAGAAAAGTGAAAACACATCGACCTGCAACATCAGCTGGAGGCAGACAAAGAGGAGTTGAAAGGAGCCAGCATCAGAGGGATGTGGACAGCCTCTGTACCCAGAATTCCTCCCACTCCCTCAACATGGTTAATCAAGGTGAGCATCAGAGAGTACTGTATTCCCTTGCTGTAATGTAGATCCTGCATGGGAGTTCTGTAACAATACAAAGAAGCATCTGCCATGTGACAGGACAGCCATGCCAGTTTTCTGCTGGTTTCCTCATCACACTCTGAATAGCATCAGCCCATCTCACAAAGAAAACAGGTCCATGATGCCTTGAATCCAGACAGGCTTCAGAAATCAACAGAGTGCCTGGAGCTGTCAGCATTTCCTATCTGTCACTCCAAGATCAATCTTTCAGAGATTGGATCTTATATATCCAGGCTGGCCTTGAACCATCCATGTAGCCAAAAAAAACCTTGAACTTCTGATCCTCCTGTCTCCATCATCTGAGTCTTGGGATTACAGGCATGAGCACCACCATCCTAGCTATATGCAGAACAGGAAATAGAACCCATGGCTTCATGCATGATGGGCAAGCACTCTACCAGCTGAGCTACATGCCCAGCTGCAAGATTACCCTTTACATCTACAGTGTTGCAGGAGAGAAGCTGTGGTGGGGGCATTTCAGGCCTGCAGCCCTAGCGCCCTCCCCCCGCCCCGTGTGCAAGGTTCCCACAGCATATGGAAAGCTTTTTCAGCAAACCTTCTCAGTGAGTTACATCTCTCACAAGAATCAAACCCTTGCCTGAACTTTCTTGATAGTTTGCTTTTGGCAAACAGGTCCTGCCCTAGTTACTTACAAACAGCTGACTGCTCTTCCCTTCCTGGAAGCTCAGACCACCCGCCTATTACTAGCCACAGGGCTGCAGCACCAAGGGGTGAGCCTGGAGCACAGGGTACCTCCCAGGCACCTGGCCCAGTTCAGATGAGCACCATGACCAGGGCAGCACCCAGCGGAGGGGTTGTAAGTTCATGTGGCTGTGCCTATCAGGAGAGCCTTTTGTGACAAGAACAGCGCTTCATAATGAGTCTAGGTCATGCCATGTCAGGCAATGGTGGAGCATGCATTTAATCCCAGCACTCAGGAGGCAGAGGCAGGCGGATCTCTGTGAGTTCAAGACCAGATTGATCTACAAGAGCTAGTTCCAGGGCAGGCTCCAAAGCTACAAAGGGAAACCCTATCTCGAAAAACCAAAAAAGATTCTAAGCTACGAGTTCTGCCCTCTATGAATGACCCTCAGAACCTTCCCAGTTAAGTCTCTAAACTCAAGCTCTATCACCAGGTAAGGTGATTTTGTTGTTTCTTTTTCTTCTTTCCTTCCTTTCTTTTTTTAACTAGGGGAGCTTGAGCTAGGATCTAGTGCATACTAAGCAAGGTGTTCTAGCACTGAGCTGCATTCCCAGTCTCCCAGACTTTATTTTCCTAGACTCACAGTCTCAACTCTCTCCACTCTTCCCCACCAGCCCTGTGCTCAGTATCTTTGGTAGTGAGGAAGTAGCCCCAGTCTGGGGTCTCAGCTCAGTCTTGGGCCTGTGTGTCCTCCTCCACTTAGTCACCACATCACTCAGAACACAGTGCCAGGCAGCCTCCCAGACACTTTGTTTCCTGCTGTCCTCAGAACACGGGACGTGATACCACCAGAATCAGCCTTGCCTGGGAGCAATCCATGACCTCATCTCTCTCCACTCTCAAGCTGTGCCCCCACCTCTTCAGTTTTCCTATGGTCTGGCATGCACATGGCCAGAGCATCTGAAGCCCCTTCTGTCCCTATTTAGGAATACTCGTCTAGACAGGTGGTGGTGGCACACACCTTTAATCCCATCTCTCGGGAGGCAGAAGCAGGTGGATCTCCATGCGTTCAAGGCCAACTTGGTTGACAGAGATGTCTCGCCAGCAAGAACAACGTGGCACACTCAGGATCCTTCTGCAGTAAAGATTTTATGCATCTTGAGAGGGAGAGCATAAGCTTACAGAACGGAGACCCCAAACACACAAAACCCATCCCTTATATAGGCTAGCAGCCTCCACCTTGGACGTGTCACCCCCGACTGGCTGCTGCTCATCGGCCCATATAACGCCACGGGAGAGGCAAGGACTCAGGGATGGAAAATTACCCAGCGCATGCGCATCTCTCCTGTCTACCAACGGTACTTGCCAGATGCAGGCGCCATCTTGTAACGGCTCCCTACATTGAGTGAGTTCCAGGACAGCCATGTCAGTTACACAGAGAAACCCTGTCTTGCAAAACTTAAAAGGGAAAAAAAAAAAAAAAAAAGGAATACTCATCCATTTTTCAGTGCCTCCCTCAACCCTCCTGTCTCCGTGAGCCTGGACAAGGTGGGCTGCTGCCTCCTCTGGGCTTGTCCAAGCATGCAAAATACATCCATGCATGCCCACAACAGCTATGAGCACCACAGGGCCCTGCTCTATAGCAGCCATCTTCGCTATCAACACTCTGCCCTGTTTGCACAGTGCCATCGTGCCAGGTGCTATCAGAGATGAGGCCTGAGGAACAGAGCCGGCTTCTGCTGAACCTTTCCCTCTTCAGAGCCTGGACACAGATTTCTCTCTCTCTCTCTCTCTCTCTCTCTCTCTCTCTCTCTCTCTCTCTCTCTCTCTCTCTCTCTCTCTCTCTCAAGTCTTCCTCAGCTCCCAGCTCCCAAATACACTGTTTACTAGCCCAAAGCAGCCAAGGGAAATACAAAGAAGCTTCTAAAACTGTGACCCAAAATAAACCATTACTCCTTTTCATGTTGATTTTATTTAGGCATTCTGTTAGTGATGAAAAACTAACCCACACCTGTGGGCTGGAGGCCCAACTGGTGGGGCTCTCAGGTCAGGATGTACTTAGTCCCCTTAAAAAGCAGCCACTTCAAAAACGAAAATGGACTGAAGAGGTTGGAGAGGTCTTAAGTCTTAAGAGCACTTGCTGGGCTTTCAGAGGACCAGGTTCAATTCCCAGCACCCACAGTGCAAATTCCAGTTCCAGGGGACCTAACACCCTTCTAGCTTCTGCAGCCACCAGGCACACACATGGGACACATACATGCAGATAAATATTTATACACATAAAACAAAAATGAATCTTTTTTAAAAATGTAAAAAGAGTCAGGCATGATAGTGGTGCACGCCTTTAATCCCAACAATCAGAAGGCAGAGACAGATGGATCTCTGAGTTCAAGGCCAGCCTGGTCTACACAGAGAACTCCTGGACAACCATAGTTACATAATAGACTCTGTCTCAGGGAAAATAAAAAAGACAAAGATGAGAAACATTTAGCAAAAGCTTGTCACAGCCTACCAAATGTCAGAACTGTCTTCAGGACCTATGTGTGCCCCTAACCCAAAAACCTGACTACTTTTCCTTTTTACAGTGCTGGGAATGGAACCCAGGGTGAGCATACTGGGCAAACAAACACTCTGGCAATGAGCTATTCATACCCCTAGAACTGGTTTTGTTTGTTTGGCAGGTTGTTTGGTTTCTTGTTTTGTTTTTTATTACATTTTATTTATTCTTGTGTTCAGGAAACGGATGTGCACACAGAGATCAGAACTTTCAGGGGTAAATTCTTTCCTTCATCATGTGGGTCCTAGGGATCACTCAAGTCATCAGGCATAGTTGCAAACACCTTTAATCACTGTGTTATCTCACAGACTCCTGGAATTGGTTGGTTTTTGAGACAGGGTCTCACTTAGTTTCCCAGGCAGGCTTTGAACTTTCAATCCTTTTGCCTGAGGCTTATGAACAACTGAGACGGCAGGCTTGTACAATCAGACCTGAAAAGTATCTGTTTTCAGGGGTTAACATGTGTTCATGGTCACAATGATTCCATCTCATATACAGACTCTTAGGACAGCTACAATGACCCATGCCTTTAATCTCAGCCACCTAGGGTAAAGCAGTACCAAGTCAAGATAGTCAATATAGACCCTCTCTCAAAAATAATGCTGGCCATGATAGCATAAGCCTTTAATCCCAGCATTCTTTAGGCAGAACCAGGCTGATCTCTGTGAGTTCCAGGCTTATCTACACAGCCAGTGCCAGACCAGCCAGGGCTACATAATAGGACCCTGCCTCAAATGTGTGTGTGTGTGTGTGTGTGTGTGTGTGTGTGTGTGTGTGTGTGTATAGAAGGGAATATATAATAGATATAGTTAAATAGAATTATATGTGTGTATATATATACATATATATACACATGTATGTATACACTATATAAATAGAGTAAAAATAAAGATGTTTTTGGATAGCACTGGGACTGAAGTTTTGACATCACAACTTAGAACTTAAATGTTCAATCAGCTATGACACTCTCCATCCAGGGTCTTTTCTGTAACCTGGCACTTTTCTCCTTTGGCTGGTTTTCGGGGTGGATCTGAGGATTAAAGACTTACAGGGCCGCTAGGGCCTGCCATGGTGTTAGCAGTTCTTTGGTCCAGAATGAAGCCTGGTGCCAATATGGTGGCTCACATCAGCATTTGGAAGGTTGAGACAGGAGGTTGGCCCAAGCTACAAAGTAAATTCTAGGTCAGCCAGGCAGCCCTACATAACAAAAAAAAAAAAAAATTAAAAGGAAAAAAACAGAGGGCTGAGCATATATAGCTCAGTAGTAAAGCCCTTGTGTAGGACCTTGGGTTCAATCCCCAGCACTGGAAATAAAAGAGCCACATCTCAAATGTCACACTGAGGACTGGCTCTCCCTTTTTCCATCCAGGAAGGGGAGGTCTCCAAGACAAAGTGGGACAATTAAGGATAGAAGAGGTCAGGTGTGGGCAAGCTTGTAATCCCAGCTCTTGACAAATTTAAAACTACCCTGGGCTGTACAGCAAGTACAGGCCAGTCTGGGTAACATAATGAGACCCTGTCTCATATAATGACAACAAAAACCAGAAGATATTAAATGGTATCTATTAATGACAAAGGTTCTTACTCATGAACTCAAAGGGTTAGAGGTTCCTTAACCAACAGGATTTGGTTGGTTTCTATTGCAATGTGAATAAAGTATTTTGTATTGGACTATTAGTCTAGAAGACAAGTTTCTCTCTTATTCAAAGTGGTTATTTTCAACACTGCTCAATTCATTTGAATTAGCAAGGATTTGTTTACAACAAGCACCTGGTATTACAATGTTGAAACAATATTACTAGCTAAAATGTATAATATAAATGATTCATGATAAGCAAATTTTTTAAATTTTTGTTTGTTTTTTAAGGCAGGGTTTTTCTGTGCAATCCTAGCTGTCCTGGAACTCATTCTGTAGACCAAAATGGCTTTGGACTCAGTTCCTCCTGCCTCTGCCTCCCAAGTGCTAGAATTGAAGGCATGTGCCATCACCGCCCAATTTATTTTTTTAACTATTAAATAACACTTATTTGGGGGAGGAGAGCACATGTGTAGCACACAAGTGTGGAAGATAGACAACAACTTTCAGTAGTTAATTATCTCCTTCTACCAAGTAGGTACCTGGGACTAAACTCAGGTTGTCAGGCTAGGTAGCAAGCACCTTTATCCACTGAGCCACCTCGCTAGCCCCCATGACCAGATTTGACACTGACCCCCATCTCTCTCACTTGTTGACTGTGTGTTTGCTGCCTGTAGTGAAGGACATAGCACTACAAAGACTAGGAACAGAAAGGCTAGGCTCTGGTTCAAGACTTGCCACATCCTGGTTGCCTTTCCTCCCTTTATACAGTGTAGACATCTCCCACAAGGGTGGCTGCAAAGATCAAATGGAGGAATGAATGAGGAGAGTGATGAAATGGGTAAGATTCATATAAGTGTGTTCCTCCTGCTACTGACCTTTAAACATGTCTCAGGCCCCATGTACCCAAAGAAGCCAGATGTGGTAGCTGATACCCAAAATGCCAGCACTAGGCAGAGGCAGAAGAATCACAAGTTCAAGATCATTCTGAGCTACAGAATATGACTTATCAAAAACAAAAACAAAAAACAAAAGGAGGCCAGGCAGTGGTGGCGAATGCTTTTAATCCCAGCACTTGGGAGGCAGAGGCAGGTGGATCTCTGTGAGTTCGAGGCCAGCCTGGTCTACCGAGTGAGTGCCGGGACAGGCTCCAAAGCTACACAGAGAACTCCTGTCTTGAAAAACCAAATAAATAAATAAAGGGAAAAGAAAGAGAAGAGAGGTCAAGTAGGTGGTGAGCCCACCTTTCCTGACTCCCCATGACACTTCCTCTCTCGGGTACTTACATACCATCACTTCCCATTCTGCTGACAATTCACTAGGGTAAAAGTTGGACAGGCATCTTAGACAACAGTAAGTTAGAAGAGGTGCCATCATGTACCCAAGGTAATAGGTGCTGAACTAAGGGTTAGCTTGCCTCTGTGGTTCTGGAGCTAGCCCCCACCCCCACCCCACCCCTTTGCTTTCCCACATGAGCACTGCCTGAAGACAGTAAGAATCCTCAGGAGGCAAGGTTTAATTTACAATGAGCATGGTGACCATTGGTATCAAGCACAGATTTCTTCAGACCAATCACTGTGACCCAGAACATCTCTTATCTAACAGTCCTTTTTCTATTCTGAGCATAACCAAAAAGTCAAATTGATTTTATCCAAATAGGAAATTCACAGATGAAAAGCCAGGTCCTAGGCTGGAAGAACTGGGAAGGCAAACAAGAAAAGTCTGGGTTTGTGAAGCTTAGTAGGAGGGTACTTGTCTTTAGTGCATGGGCCATGGACTGTTTCAGTCCATCACCAGCACTGAAACACACACACACACACACACACACAATCTCAATCTCTCTCTCTCTCTCTCTCTCTCTCTCTCCCTCCCTCCCTCCCTCCCTCCCTCCCTCTCTCTCTCTCTCTCTCTCTCTCTCTCTGGATTTGACTGGCTTCTGGGTACCTTGCTTGCTCTCTGATTCCTTCTGTACCTGGAAAGGTGGCAGTGGCCTTGAAGTTCTGAAGATGGTCATGCACCACACTCACTGAGAACAGACTATGCTTTTGGGCCTCTCTCTCTCTCTCTCTCTCTCTCTCTCTCTCTCTCTCTCTCTCTCTCTCTCTCTCTCTCTCTCTCTCTTCTCCCTATCCCTACTTTGGAAATAACATGAACAGATATGAAACAAAGTATATTTATGAGGCCACAAACAGCTTGAGTCAAGGACAATGAGCTGGAAGTCCTGGTCCAAAGGCAGATTCCATAAGAGTTGTGGAAGCTGGCCAGTGGTGGCACACACCTTTGATCCCAGCACTCAGGAGGCAGAGGCAGACATATCTCTGTGAGTTCAAGGCCAACCTGGCCTACAGAGTAAGTTTTAGAACAGCCTACAGAGTAAGTTTTGAATCATATGAATAGATCACCTATTCAAAAAAGAAAGAGAGAGTGTGTGTGTGAGAGAGCTAGGAAGGGCCAGCAAGATAATTCAATGTATGAAGATGCTTGCTGCCAAGCCTGACAACCTGAGTTCAATTCACAGGACCCACATAGTGACATTATCTTGAAAAACCAGAAAGAGAGAGATGTGGTAGTGTGTCTACCAAGTAGACAGGAGGCCTGATGAAGCCATGTATAGAGATGAAAATCCTAATCAGTCCCCTATACTTGGGGCCTGTGTGCCTAGTGATCTGCAAAACCAACTTTACATAACAGGCCTTTGTGTTGCCCACATAAAGGAAGGAAGAATGGAAATGGACTCAGGGTTTGGTTGGGGCTGGGCTTTCCTAGGGGACATAGCAGGGAGCAGTGAGAGACAGAGGAGAAACAAGCTCACCATCCCTAGTCATTTAGGAGAACATGGCAACAAAAGCAACATCAGATGAACTCTTTTGCTTGTTTGCATTATACATTTGCCCTTATTTACAATATATTTTGGAGGATAAAAAAGAAATGGGCAGTACTATTGTTTTCTGTTTATTAGATTCAGGGTAGCTTGAGAGCCAAAGGGGTAAGGGAACTTCCCTGAGTAGCCTTTAAGGCTTGAAATTTGCAATTTGAATCATATGAATAGATCACCTATTCAAAAAAGAAAGAGAGAGTGTGTGTGTGTGTGTGAGCTAGGAAGGGCCAGCAAGATAGTTCAATGTATGAAGATGCTTGCTGCCAAGCCTGACAACCTGAGTCCAATTCACAGGCCCCACATAGTGAAAGGAGACTCGTGCTTGAGATGTCCTGTGTCCACAAGCCTAATGTTGCACAAGTACACGTACACACATACATAAGTAATAATAATAATAAATAAATTGTTAAAACATAATTTTTTAAAAAGCCAGGCAAATTTTAAATGCTTTCAAGCATGTCCACAATTTTCAATGACCTTCACAAGCAGGTGAGTGGTTAGTCATTAGTCCCATTTCAGAGGTGAAGAAGCCTGAGGATCCAAGAAAGAACTGCAACCACATGGACAGAAGGAAGACCCAAGCCTAAGAGCTCTTATTCAGACTCTCCAATCAGAAAGACAAGCTGCATTCAGATTCACCTGCTACACCCAGTCCTCAGACCTCCAGTCAAACACATCCAGGACACCTCAAATGACCGTTTTAAAAGGCTTGTGTGATCTGACTGGGTTTGATATTTTTAATTTATTGTATGCCTATATATGAAATGTGTGTCAAACATGCACATATACAGAGGCACACACATGCCGAGGCATGTGTGTGGAGGTCAGGGGTCAAATTTCAGGCGTCAGTTCTCACCTTTCACCCTGGGTTCCAGGATCAAACTTAAGCATCAAGAACTTTCACTTGCTGAATCATCTGACCACCACCACCCCACCCCCCGAGTGGGGCTATCTCAGTGTTCCTATTAGCTGATAAACACCCTGAAATATTCTGGTGCCAACTCTTATTATTGAAAACATGTGTAAGGTTCCTAAGTATAAAAACTGGTGGTACACACCTGTGGTCCCAGCACTTGGGAAGTAGAGGCAAGAGGATCACAAGTTCAAGGGCCTACATAGTGACTTTTTTTTTTTTCTTTCTTTTTTTTTTTTTTTTTGGTTTTTCGAGACAGGGTTTCTCTGTGGCTTTGTAGGCTGTCCTGGAATTAGCTCTTGTAGACCAGGCTGGTCTCGAACTCAGAGATCCGCCTGCCTCTGACTCCTAAGTGCTGGGATTAAAGGTGTGTACCACCAATGCCCGCTCTACGTAGTGATTTTTGAGGCCAGCCTAGACTACATGAAGCTGTGCTGCAAGAGAGAGAGAGAGAGAGAGAGAGAGAGAGAGAGAGAGAGAGAGAGAGAGAGAGGCCCAAAAGCATAGTCTGTTCTCAGTGAGTGTGGTGCATGACCATCTTCAGAACTTCGAGGCCACTGCCACCTTTCCAGGTACAGAAGGAATCAGAGAGCAAGCAAGGTACCCAGAAGCCAGTCAAATCCAGAGTTCAAATCCTGGTTTTTTCCCCTGACTTATAAAAGACCTGGGGTAAGCCAGCTACTTCACTTTCTTGGCTTCAGCTTCCTCTATAAATATTAACCAGTAAACAGGCATATACTGGACAGCATGTGTCTGACACTGGCCAGCTGGATCTCTGTGTCATTAAGGAGCTTATCTTCAACAGGAAGAGACAAACAGCCCAGGTAAGTTCATGTCTAGGTGAGTCCTAGAAACACATACACAGCAGGGAAAAAAGACTTGGGTCAGGGGAGGACTCTGTGAGAAAGCAGTATTCATGGGAGAACCAGATAATTAAATATCAGTTACACAGGGATCTAAGGACACAGTATGACAAGGGGGGGTGGATGAAAAGGTGGTAAGGCAGAAACAATCTTGGCATATCTACAGAAGAGGGCTAAAGAGGTTACAGAATAGAGTTGGAGACAGTGCAGTGGTTGTAAAGGGAAATGATCATAGAAAAAAAAGAACTTGATTGGATCTGTTACTTTCAAAATTCCATTTTAGTAGAAGTCTCTCAACAAGTAAGCAAAACTGAAACACAGAACTGAATAAAAACGGTTTTGCTCTGAAAACAAACACAGAACTGAATAAAATGGTTTTCTTCTGACCAGTTGCCTTCTTGGCCTTCCCAACTCACTCCAGAATACTTCCACTTCAGATGAGCTGGAAGAGCAGGTGGCCTGTCTCTAAGAATCCCTTAGACTCTTACAAAACCCAGATCAGGTGGGAGACAGGCTTACTGGTAGAGCTTATACACCGAGCGCTAAGCTCACCCCCTCCCAGCAGAAAAAAAAAAAAAAAAAAAAAAAAGGAAGGAAAAAAGAATAATTTAGCAGTGACAATGACTTCCAGTCTATAGAACAGCTGCTCACAGTAGCTTCTAGAAAGGACAACCAACACACATACATAGCTCTGCCACTCACGGGCCCACAAGGCTGCCTTCTGAAGTTATCATAAGGAAAGGAAATAAGAAGCTGCACTGTGCTGTATTGCATAACCTAAGCTCGAGTGCACAGTCCATCCAGGGCTGCACTAGGGGACGGATTATCTCCACAGGTAAACAGGAATAATGCCCCTCCTTGACCAGCCGGCACCCGGATGCGCACACACCAGACACAGGCCAACAGCTTCCAAAAGAGAACCATATTCCTTCTGCTTCTATTTTCACATTGCATGAATACACTCCACCCGTGTCAGCCCTTCTCTGGCCACCTGCTCCAAAGGGATGGTCCAGAGCAACTATAGCTGCCTGCCTGTACCTGGCCCTTTTCCACCTCACAGAAACCAAAATATCCTGACACCCAAAAGACTGTTTAAAACCTTGCAGGCAAGTCTCTAGAGGCACAGTGGTCATAAAAATGATTGGCTTTTCTTTTCTTTTCTTTTTTCTACACGATGGGACAAGAGAGAGGCAACACCCAGAAATTATCCCAACTTCATAGAAACAAAGAGCTAAGTATCCCAGCCAAGGGCAACAGAGGGCAGGCCTACAGCCACCCAAATAAACAGCCACAGCAGCGACAGTCAAGAGAGTTCCATCCCCCGGCTTCACTTCCTGAAAACACAGGGCAGCCCCCACCCAGTACTCTTTAAAGCAAAGATCCTTGTGAAGTTGAAACCAGGAAAAATGGCAAAAGACTTCGGTGGGGTGCAAGCCGGGAAAGTTTCTAAGGGAAAGTTACTGTAAGCAAGAACAATGCTGTGTCTTGTCTAGGATGCTACTGTTAGAGAGGGCAGACACCTAGGTTAAGAAACTGATTTCATTCATCACAAATATTATTTATCAAATCATTGCCAGGACACTGTGGCAACCACATCCTGCTGTTTCTGCTGGGGTCATTGCCAAAGTTTGGTTCTCTCCCCCACCTTCCGGTATCTGTAAAGTTTTCGGTTTCTATTAAACCCCATCTGGGGAGGCCCCCACCCCCACCCCGTGCGGGCCCTGGTGGAGTTGAGTTCCACCACCAGGTCTATAAAAGAGACTGCAGGGAGGCGTGGCCAGGGAGGAAATTCTGACAAAAACTTTTGGCCCTCCGGTCCTAGCTGCCACTACTTCCTGGTCCCTCCTGGTCACGGGGATGTCGTTATCTGGCTGAGTGCTCCCCAGAGAGCCGCGCAGGGAAGGGTCTGTCCCGGCATGCGCGGCGCTCACGGAACGGCCCGCAGGTTGCCTTTCACCGCAAGTTATTTCGGAGGAGCCCCCGCGCCGAGAGCGGGGGGGACGGGGGCAGGTTCCTCATCCACGCTCTGGCCGCCTACTGTCACCAGAGCCCAAGGCGGTGCTTTCGGACCTGAACCCAGAGCGGACGGACATCAAGGCCCAGGCCCGCTCCGAAAGAAGGGGAAGCTGAAGGACTGGCAAGGAACCACCCGCCAGCGGCAAAGCAGCGGGCCGCGCCGCCTCCCACCTTGACCCGCTTGCCCTGGATCTCCAGCGTCTTCATGGTGAAGTCGACACCGATGGTGCTGCCCTGCCGCGCGGAAAAGACGCCGGTCTTGAAGCGCTGCACCACGCACGTCTTGCCCACGCTCGCGTCGCCCACCAACACCAGCTTGAACAGGAAATCGTAGTGCTCGTCCTGATCCCCCGGGCCCGGGCCCGCCATGGCTCCGAGGGAGACCTGGGACGCAGGGGTCCGGCTTGGGCTTACGACAGCCACGGGCAGAGGTCCGTGCGCCCCAGCCGCCGGCCGCCTGACTACGTGGAGCCTCCGCAGCACCTGAACGAGCGGCGCGAACCGACCGACGGCCCCGCCCCGGAGCCCCGCGGACTCGGCTCCGCCCGGGAGCGCAGCGCCCGGCCCTCCCGCAGAGCTCTCTGCCAGCCGTCGGTGCTGCGCCGGCCCAGGGCTACCTCAGGCCCGCTCGTGCGCCGCCTTCGGGGCGGGGCGAGCTCCCTATTTCCCCAGCACCGCCCATCTTCGGCCACGGTGTCTGGGTCCCGCCCCCAGCACCGCCCAGATGCACCCTCCTTCAGCCTACGCCTCCAATCCTGTCAGTACAGTACCGACCCTCCCTCAGCACCACCTTTCTAAGCGTCTCACCTCCCCGGCCCTTCCCCGAGCAGCAACCCGCACCCCACCACGGCCTCCGCCCCCGACCCTTCTCTCAACATCACTCTGACCTCGCCCTCAGCACCGTTCTTTCTCACTTCTCAGCACCTCAGTAACTGGGGCTCAAGCATCGTGCGGATCCGCTGTCAACACCTCCCTGATCCTCCTCCACTTGGTCCTGACCCCGCCCTTAGCACCTCTTACTCCGCCTTAGCTGGTGATCCCGAGCCCGCCTTAGCTTGGACCTCGCCTTGGGCACCGCATCCAAGACGGAAATCCGCCCACACCTCTTCATAGCCCTCAAGCTAACTCCTCCCTAATTCCTTTCATCGCAGCTCTCAGCCCCACCTCAGACTGCTGCGCCCCCCTCACAGCCTTTGGCCCCACAACCGCCCTATAACCTGCCTTCCTCAGCCCAGAAAAACGTCCACCCAGTACTGGCCTGCCTCTGTCCCTCGCCTGGCTTGCACCAAGTCAGGAGCACGCAAGAGACCTCGATGGGATAGTGCTGAGGTAGGGGACAGTCAGAACTGACAATGAAGAGCTGGTCAGGCAGAACGCATCTCAGTGTTCCCACTTCTGAGATGCGAAAGCCCTGGTAACACACATCAAAGGCGGCTTCCATTAGGTCAAAAATGAAGAAAAGAGGAAAGGAAAATCTTTGAAGGTAGAATGACCCAGAGCCCCATTTGGAGGAATGATAGGCTAGACATGAGTCCAGCCAAATTTGGACTCCCTGGGAATACAGTCCAGATCCCTGCTAAAACACACCTACCCCTGACAGGTACAAGGAAAACGTGTGAGCCAGCCAGCTCCTGAGTTTGACCTGGGAAACCGGAGTTCAAAGAAACGGACCCAGATGTCTTTAAGCTGTTTGAACTAGATCAGATAGACCTTACCCCTGAAGATGAGAAGAAACAGAATGTCTGAGCCTCTTGAGATAACCGTTAAGCCTTCTAATGCTATTTAATTCAATAGATTTCATTAATGGCTGTGGCAGGCCCATGAACTGTTCTAGTGCCTTGAGAGCCATCCATGAACAAAATACAAAATCCAAACCTTCCCTGGAAGGGACGAGGACCTCCCAAACTTAAGGAGACTACAGAGAGCAAGCCCATAGGCGCCATCAACACAGGTTCCATGACCAGGCTCGCTGCCCAAGGAGATGAAAAGGCAAAGGCTGACCCGTGGAGAAAGCAGAAGAGATGTTCGCTCTGAGAACTCCATCCCTGTGAGAAATGCACAGCAGATCCAGCCAGGAATCCCTAAAGTACCACTGAAAAGGACTTCCTTTGAGACCTACAGCCTCAAGAAACTGCCTCCACTCCAATATGTAAACTGAACCAGAGTGGTGCCCTCCTTGAAGATGGCTCTGGAGTGGGAAGTACTCCTCAGCAGGGCCTAGCTCACACAGTGAAGGGACAGGGGAGTTTTCAAGAGCCAGGCAAGCATGGCCTCTACTCTGCCCTGGGCTGGAGCTAGTCTAGGGAAGGTATTTTGGTCTATATCTGGGTTGTGTCAGCAAAAGCCAACCCATTACCTTTTATTTATGGAGTACCAAGACTTTTAAAATTGGACTATGAACCCAGGTATGGTGGTGAACACCTGCAATCCCAGCTCATGGAAGACTGAGACAGGAGGATTGCCTTGAGTTCAAGATGGCTTGATCTATAAAGTACTGGCCCATTCAGGGATATACAGAAGACACTGTCTCAAAAAAAATTCAAAAACAAACAAATAAAAACACTGTGCCTATGGGTGAGGGACACATGACTCAGGAAATGTATTAAAACCATTAAAATGGGGGCATGGGAGTTGAAGAGATAGACCAGAGGATAAAATGCTTGCTGGGAAAGCATGAGAACCAGAATTTGGATTTCCAGTGTTAGTGTAAAATGTTAGGTGATGTGCATAACTGTAACTAAGGAGCTAAGCAGAGCAGACACAGATGGATCTTGGAGGCTTGGCCAGCTAGCCTAGCCAAAATGGCAAGCTCCAGGTTCAAATGAGACTTTGTCTTTTTTCTTTTTCTTTTTTTCCCCCGTTTTTTGAGACAAGGTTACTCTGTGTAGCTTTGGCTAACCTTTGTAGACTAGGCTGACCTCAAATTCAGAAATAACACTTGCCTCTGCCTACTGAGTGCTGGGATTAAAGATGTACATGGCCACTGCCCTGCTGACAGTCTTTAAAAAAAAAAAAAAAAAAAAAAAGTGGAGAGAGGACACCCAACATCAATCTCTGGCCTCTACCTATGAATATATACACAGACACAGGCAACTCCCCAACTCATACACATAAATGCATATCTACCACACCCAACACATAACAAAAAGAGAAAGAAAAACAAAAACAAAAAAAAAAACACTAAAATGTACACTTTCAAGGAGAATATTCTTTTGTCTTTTGTTGTTGTTTTATTTTGGTTTTTTTTTTTTTTTTTTTTTTTTTTTGAGACAGAGTTCTCTGTGTAGCTTTGCAGCCCGTTCTGGAACTCACTCTGTAGACTAGGCTGGCCTCGAAATCAGAGAGAGATCCTCCTTCCTCTGTCTCCCCAGTGCTGGATAAAAGGCATGTGCCAGCCCATCTCCAGCCCAGCTCAGCTCCGGAAGAGTATTCTATGCTGTGTAAATCACATCTTACCAAATCTGCACTTCCTTTCTTTTGGCAGTAATTGTTTTTAAAGTACAGTAACATATTTTTTTTAATGCATTATACTCATTTGAGATGGGACAATTCAAAATTATACTCAAAAAACAACTTTTCCTAAAAAAAAATTAAGTCCTATTTCAATTGCAAATTTTGAAATAAAGCATATCTCAAACTTAAGTAACCCAAAGATTTAAAGATTTTATTTATTTGTGTGTATGTCTGGATGTCACATGTGTGCAGGTGCTTGAAGAGGCCAGAAGAGGGCACTGGATACCACAGAGGTAGAGTCATAAGTGACTTTGAACCCTAACCAAAGACTCAGACCTATCCAAGAGTTAATCAATGGCTCTTAACCACTGAGCCATATCTCAAGTCCTACACTAAACTTTTTTTGTTTGTTTGTTTGTTTGTTTGTTTTGTTTTGTTTTTTGAGACAGGATTTCTCTGTATTGTTTTGGAGCCTTTCCTGGAACTAGCTCTGTAGACCAGGCTGGCCTCGAACTCACAGAGATCCACCTGGCTCTGCCTCCCAAGTGCTGGGATTAAAGGTGTGTGCCACCAACACCCAGCACAAATAAAATTTATTTCTCATTTATGTTTATGTCTGTGTGCTTGCCTGAGTTTATATTCAACCACATAGTGTGCAGAGGTCCAAGGAGGACTGAAGGTGTCAGACCCCCCAGAACTAGAGTTACAAGTAGTTACGAGCTACCCTATATGGGTGCTGGGAACTAAACCCAGGTCCTCTGCAAAGACAGCATTGAGCCATCTTCCCAGGCTTCTGAATTTAAAGCAACTTTGTGGTAGGTGAGCTGAGTGGATATTAATAGTCATTGTCACATGATGACATCATTGTAGCTGATAAATAGATATCCCATAATCACCATTCTGTATGTTTCAGAGCCTCCCCCACCCTATCCCCAGTAGCTAAAAAGACAATTGTGCCCTCTACCTTCCTTTCCTCATTTCTTTTGTGCCTTTTTTTCTCTCTAAACTTACCTTAAAATACATATCAATATCCTAACTTCCCTTGTGTGTCACCAAAGCTAATCCAGAAAATAAGCCCCCAATCAAAAAAATTACCTGGAAAAAAATTACCACAAAGATGACCAAATACTAACCATGATACCCTATGTTCTTAATCCAGGGGTCAGGCAGCACAGCCATGATTTGACTCACCTCCACGAGGCCACTTAGAGCAACATAGCTCTGCCGTCCTCCATGATGTTGCTCCTACAGGCAAACTCTCCCTAGCCTCTAAAGAGCCCACATTCTTTCCATAGAACAAGCTTCTTCAAACCAAGGGCCCTTGTTCCCTCAGCCTGGGTTGGATCCCTGCCACTTAGTATGACACTGGCCTTCCAGATGCTCCCACCATCCTCCGAACAGGAGGCCTGCAGCTCACACTGCTCAGGCTTAGAGACCTCGCAAGAGGTTCCTGTCAGAGTAGAGCTTTGGATTCAGTTACTTAGGGTGTACAATGTGTACCCACAAAGGCCAGCACATAGTCATCCCCAGCTGTAAATATAAGCTGGTTGTATGCCCATGCCAGGTGGAGCCTTGGGATCTGTACAATGCCTGGCACCACAATCATTCTACACGACTCCCCATCACCCCTGCAGTGTTCAGTGCTTTCCATGACTGACATCGCACCATCTTAGCCTACTTATACCACAGGATAAGGTCCAGGCACAGACATTTCCTTTCTTATTAAAAATTTTAATAAAAGCAGCTTTCTCTGAAACAAGTTATAATAGTAAAGTTGAAAACTTAGAATTCCTGTCCACAAGACAGGAGAGGGAAAAGCAGGTTCACACAGAGGGGACCATGACAAAGTGAAGCAGTGCCCAGCACAAGAGGACATCTCTACTGCTGACAGTGGAGTCCCATCTCAGGGCAGACACACCATCTCATTTTCCAGAGAAGATATGTCTCTGGATTTTTATATGATTTGAATAAGAAGCATTCATTTTTAATACTGGTTACTAATTAATCCTTCTCTCTTCCCAAAATCATAGTACAAGGCAGAACTTTCAGACAGATAGTTGATTTTACACATTCCAAAATAAAAATAAATGAATCCATATGGTAGCAAAAGGTATCTGTAAAAGGTGATGGTTAGTCTTCAGTACCCTGACAGCTTACTAGAAAGTCAGGAACAGGGCCTTACCATCAGGCCAGCTCACACATCCAGAAAAGGAGGGAGACAAGATGAAGGATGAGAAAGGCACAGGGCCCCCCAGCACTAGCCAGCCTAGCTACAATCTAGGGTAGCTATGAGGATGATAGGCACAGGGGGGCACAACCACCAAATCTTCCAGAGTCCACGAAGGGCTCTGGCTCACCCTAGTACCCGAGGAGCCGCTTGGCTTCTTCACTCTGTGCCTGCAGGGTCTCACTTGCATATTTCTGGAGCAGTTCCATTTTCTTCCTCCGTACAAGCGCCTCCTCGATCTGTGAACACCAGCAGTGGAGAACTCAGCCCTTGGCAAGGCCTCCACCTCTACCACATCCCAAGCAGGGAATACCTGCAGGGACACAGTCAACAAGTCTGACTCTCACTGGACTGATTCCAAGACCGTCCCTCTGGGAACATTCAGTCAAAGCTCATGCTTTCAGTTCTGTCTAGAGGGTTCTGCCCTTCATGGGTCCCACACCCCTCTGTGCACACGATGAGTGCTACAGTCAGGATCAAAGGCTGCATGGTGGGATGGAAGGACAAGGAGCACCCAGGAATGTGAGCCAAACTGGAGGAATGGCTCCACTGGGCATAGCATCCAGCCTACCTCCTGCTGTGATGGCACCGGAACATGAGCGATAAACTTCTGCTGACCATCTTCCCCTGCCTTCTCTTGGCTGCCTTCCTCATCAGACTGAAGAAGATAAACATACAACCCATGAGCAAGTCAACCCATGAGCACATAAGCACTCACACCTCTGTAGACATTGTCACTCAGAATTGGGCCTGGTATCACAAACCTTTAACCTTCCACTTGGGAAGCTGAGGCAAGAGGTCCACTTCAAGTTCAGTCAGCCTGGGCTACAGAGTGACCCTGTCTCCAAAATTAATAAAAAACAAAAGCACCAGCTGGGCGATGGTAGCACACACCTTTAATCCCAGCACTCGGGAGGCAGAGGCAGGTGGACCTCAGTGCCAGGACAAGCTCCAAAACAATACACAGAAACCCTATCTCCAAAAACCAAAAAAAAAAAAAAAAAAAAAAAAAGCACCGTGGGGCTGGAGAGCAATTTTTGTTGTTGTTGTTGTTGTTGTTTTGGTTTATTGAGACAGTTTCTCTATAACAGCACTAGCTGTCCTGGAACTAGCTCTGTAGACCAGGCTAGTCTCGAACTCACAGAGATCCACCTTCTCTGCCTCTGTTGGGATTAAAGGTATGTGCCACCAATGCCCAGCCTGGAGAGCAATTTTAAGGCCTGTCTGAACAACTTAGTGAAACCCTGTCTCAAAATAGAGACCTGGAGATGGTACTCAATGGCAGGTTACTTCCCCTGGTATCACAAAAACAAGCACACAAACAAAGCCTAAATTATTTAAAATGACCTAGGCAGGAATCTCCATATCTTGCAACACATTCAGTAAGTCATCAAATCTGTCTCCAAACCTGCTTCTTTGCCAGTGACATACAGCAAGTTCCATCAACTGTACATGGGAAATCTGCCTCATCTCAGAACAGCAAATCAGATGTGTTCTGATTGGTCCCAGCAGCAAAGCCATGCTGGACAACAGAAGAGCCCGGAGCCCAAAGACTCTGCATCAGAGGTGTGGACCACAGCCCCATTCCGGGTCATAAGCCTCTGCAGAAGCACACAGGCCTGTTTACATCTGTGAAATGAGCATGGAAGACTACTACAGACTACTTACTTCTGTGAGCCACGGAAGTGCTGAGGTCATGGACTAAAGCTTATGTGACCTCAACTGGGTTTACAAACTGTCCCACGTTATTCGAGAGAATTGATCCATTAGAAGGAAGCTAACAAAGGTTCCCTTAGCCCCCCTGTCTGGAACCTTCCCTGTACTCCTGCAAAGGGTCATCACAGCCATCCTGCAGGTGAGGAAGCTGGGCTCTGATCTGCGGCCCAGTCTCTCCTTGGTCTACTCTGAAGCACCAGACAGGACCCATGCCAGTACCTCCTCCTCGGTGACAGCATAGATGTTGACCTCCTCTTCCTCTTCCTCCTCCTCTTCCTTTTCTCCCCTTGCCAGCCGAGCCTCTCTCTCTGCTTTCCATTTTCCCAGCAGCTCAGCCCTGACTGAAGACAAAAGAGAATAAAGGTTATTTAAAAACATTTCACTGGGCTAGGAGGCCAAGATCTTCCCTCTGGAAAAGGACATCCTGATTCTGCCCTGGAGGGTGAAAAATGGCTGCAAAGGACAGTCTGTCACACAATGCCTCTAGGCCTAAGTATGCGCAAGGCAGTTTTTGTAGGAATGTCTCCCAATCCTTTCCAGTGGCTGACTGACATGCACACATGAAAAAGGAAAGGACACATGCATGCTGGGTCCCACCCTCACTATGCACACCCAAATTCCTATGGGTACTGACATGGACACACATCTCAAGCTGGCGTGGTATGCTCTACATGAAGGAAGCACTCACTGGTACAGACACCACCCTCTCCATCAATAAGCTGTCAGCTGTGCAAAAAGCAGATCTAAAAGCTCCTGACATGGGTGCTAATAAACAAGTTCAACAAAAGCTAGCTTAGAAGGATCTAGACAGTGACCTCCCAGAAAAAGGAAGATCTGTGACTTCACCTGCTGTTCTGAGCCCAGCATGACCTGACTCCCTCATCTGCCGCCCAGACGTCAGATCACTAGCAGCCCACTGAAGACCCTTAGCAACAATAAAAGCCAGCTTTTGGTATCATGCACTGTTTTAAATCCTTCCTAAGGGAGAGAACAGAACCCAGATGCCAGCTACAGTGACATGCCCAAAGACATACGTTTCTTTTCATAGTCTTGCTCCAAAGGCACAATGACTCCATCATCTTCATCCAGGTAACCATAATATTCAAAGTCAATCGCCTTCATGAGCTCAGCACGTGTCTTTCTGGGAGGAGGGAGGGCTACAAGAAATGGCAGCAACTTAGCTGGATTCCCATCAACATCATCCTTGAGCCAAATCTTTTCTCCATACAGTGTTAGAGCCACATATGACACATGGCCATGGAAATGCCACAAAGTCAGCATTTCTCTATGTCATATATGGGATCAAGAGAGTGGAACCATCTTTCCTAAAGCTGAAGTTTGGATCCAATGAACGGAAGTTAATTAAAGAAGTCTACCCTTGACTAAGTGTATAGGTCAATGATTAAAACACGTTTCATATGCTGGAGGCCCTGGGTTCAATCCTCAACATTATAAAAACAGATAAATAACAAATACATGATTTAAATAATCAGAACTGGAGATTTAGATAAATGATGAACTGTGTTAAACAAGCCCAAGGCCCCAGATTCAATCTGAAGCACCTTCTAGTAATACCCTCAGACCACAAGTCCGTAATAGTTTTATAGGTAGAGAAATACATCCCAGAACCATTCATACAATAGTGAAAACACTTAGGAATAACCTAACCTAACCTTATAAATGGCAGCATGGGATATTCTGAAACAGCTTTAGCGCTCTTTACAAAGTGTTTTGAAGCATAGGAAATGCTAACATTGGTCAAAGAATGAAAACAACTAAATGAAGGGAAAATGTGGGGACTAGAGAGATGGCTCAGTGGTTATGAGGGGTGAAGATGTCAATCATTGGTAGAGTGCTTGCCAAGCATGTACAAGGTCTAAGGGGGTTCAACTATTCTTCTTCTTTTTTTTCCAGTTTTTTTGAGACAGGGTATCTCTGTGTAGCCCTGGCTGTCCAAAAATTCACTCTGTAGACCAGACTGGTCTTGAACTCACAGAGATCCATCCACCTCTGCCTCCCGAGTGCTGTGATTAAAGGTATGTATCACCACCGCCTGGCTTAGGATTCAATTCTTAGCACAGAAGAAAAATTAAATACATTTATAAGAAAGTAAATGAGATGGCTCAGCGAGAAAGGTACTAACCACGAGGCTTGATGGCGCACGGTGGAAGCAGAGAACTCCTCTAAGTTGTCCTCTGATAACCACACAAACCCTCACAACAGTAAATACTGGTTAATTACAATAAAGAAGGATGAAAAGTAAATGCAAATAATAACAACAACAAGCCAACATGGTAACACAGGTCTGTAAACCCAGAACTCTGAAGGCTGAGGTTGAAGTCAGAAGGCAAGTTTGAGGCCAGGCAGAACAAAGTCTAAAAACAGAGGCTAGGTGTCTATAATCCTAGCAGGTGAAGGGAGGAAGATCAGGAGTTCAAAGCCTGGGTTACATGAGACCATGTCCCAAAAATATAAAATTAAGAATAAAATCTGAAAGGTATTTTTTAAAATCTGGATACAGTAATTTTTACACTGTATAGCATGTAGTATACTTCTCTCCCTCACTAGCAGGAATTAAAGGCCAATGCTTTCTCAAGCATGAGTTACTTACGTTCTTTCTCAAATAGCTCTCTGACACCAGGCAAGTCCTTTGCTGCCCCAAAGTACTTGTAACCACGGTTTCCTGGGACTTCTTTACCCTCATGATCCAGCATCTTAGGGCCAACTTTCTTATTGAGAAAGAAAAAGGAAACATGGATCTGACACATAAACATATTTTCCTATGTTTACAAACATATTTTGAGATAATAATGTCATATGTGGAAAACATTCCATACAGAAAAATATATTCATGGATTTTTCTAAACCATTAAACATTAACCCAGGGTTAGAGAAGTGATCAAGACTACAGTGCTTGTCTATCATGCAAACAGCCTTGGTTTAAACACCACAAAAACACAAGTTTAAAAAAGAAAAAAGACCTGACACGGAAGAATATACCTCTCATTTCAGCACTGCACTGAGGAGGCTGAAGAAGTAGGCCTGATGACCTAAGTTCAATTCCCCAGGACCCACATGGTAGAAGAGAAAAAATGACGTCTACAAGCTGTCCGAGGATGTAGCTCAGCACAGTGCTTGTCTAGCCCAAATAAAACTGGGTGCGGTGGTACATGCCTATAATCCCAGCACTTGAGAACCTAAGACAGGAAGACTACCACAAATCCAAGGCTAGGTTGGACTATATACAGCCTGGGCTACAGAGTGAGGCTTAGACTCAAAACAAAAACAAAAACAGGAAAACAGCCAAAAAAAAGAAAAAGCATAACTAAGGCTGAAGCTCAATCAGTAGAGGCCTTGCCTAGCTTGCACAAGGTCCTAGGGTCAATCCCCAGCACCACATAAAACCAGGTATAGTGGTACATGCTAGAAACCCCAGCACTCAAGAGGTAGAGGCAAGAGGCAGCAGTTACTTTGGAGGTTAACCTTGGTTACTTTGAGGCCATCCTGACTACATGACATACTGTCTCAAAAAAAAAAAAAAAACAAACAAAAAAAAACAAATAAAAATAATAATAAATATCAAAATAAGACAGGATGGAAAATGCCAAAGTACATCACAGAATGTCCTCAGCACACTGTGTGTGCAACAGATTGCAGTATAAAATGTGTATTCTGGGGCTAGAGAAATCACTCAGATCTTAGTAATACACACTGCTCTTTACAGAAGATCTGAGCACCCACATCAGGCAGCTCACAATGGCTGTAACTCCCGCTCCAGAGCTCAGACTCCTCCTTTGACCTCTATGGGCATCAACACTCAAGTCTTCATTCTCCCCGCTCCGCCCCTCTCTCTTCCCTCCCCCATTCACACACACACACACACACACACACACACACACACACACACACACAAAGACTGGTGATACAAGATTTTAATCCCAGCAAAGCTAGATGGGTTATCTATGAGTTCGAGGCCAGCCTTATCTACATAGTGAGTTCCAGTACAGCCTAAGCTTACTATAATCATGGTACTAAGGGGAAAAACCCCACAACAGACAGAAATGTCTCTGGGGAGCTCAAAAATGAATGTGAGGTGGCCATGGCCATTTTAAACAGATACCCTACCTAGCCCAAGGCCTGAGCCATGTAGTGTTTCAGGATTATGCCATCATCCTTTTCACAGGTATTCTCCCACACATAACAGCTGCTTTTTCAACCCTCTATCACTACCAGCTGGCTCCTCTTGGAGAGGCACGAACTGAACCTATAGGAATGCACAGCCAGCACACACCCTTCAACAAGCTCAGGTATGTCTCAGGAACCACAGGAGCTATAGGCTACTTACTCCATAATCGGGACCACCCAGTTCCTTGATCCGGACTTCCCAGTGGCCTTTCTCCCTTAGCAGTTTGTTAATTTCATCATTCAGGTCTCGAATCCGGAATTCCCCTAAACCAGCTAGAAAACAAAACTGTTTATGTCATTTCTTCAATATGGCATGCCCTAAAACACTGAATGTTAATACTTCCATAGCTTTACAATGGATGGAAACATCCCAATGGTCTTCTACCTAAAACTGCTCATTTAAATTGATAAGAAAAGGTCTGGTGTGGTAGTGCATGCCTTTAATCCCAGCATTCAGGAGGCAGAGGCAGGCAAAGCTCTGTGAGTTCGAGGTCAGCCTAGTATATACAGCAAATTCCAGCCCAGCCGGGGAGACCCTGTCTCAAGAATAAAAATTTTAAAATAAATAAATTAAATAATAAATAAGGAAAGTCATCAACACCCAAATAAAGGAAGACCAAGTACTATAAACAGAGATTCCCAATAGTGTAGGATTAAAAAATTATTTAAGAAGACTTCACTCTGGGTAGCAACCAAAAAGATGCAAGTGGAAGCACTTCTGTATGTTTTACACGGCTATTAAAATACACCTGTTAAGGTGGTAGCAAAAGTTAGTCTCTGAGGCAAGCAAAGATTCAGTGGGTCTGGTTTCAGCACCAGTGGCCAGCACCATCCTGTGCTGCTTTAGCCGTTTCAGGAGAGCAGAAAGCCTAAGGGACCGGCTGGAAAGGAAAATCACAAAGACATGAGGAAGTGCTGACTGTGGCTAAGGACTGGACACAGATGGACACCCCAGCAAAGAAGGAAAGAGGATCACTGGAGACCACACAGATGGAAACCCTCAAGATCTTTCTCGGGCAAAGCTAACTGGAAAGCTGAAAACGGGCATGTGGGAACACTGTGCAGGTAGACAGGCAACCTCAGTCAGCCTGTGGTGACAACCTATACAGATACATAAATCAGCCCAAGTTCAGCCCACTCTATGTTGGAAATGGCTTGCTTCATCCTGAATAAGTCTATTTAAATAAAGAAGAAAAGATAACAATGAAGAGAGAGCTCTGTAGTTAAGGGCATTTGCTGCTCCTGCTGAGAACCAGTTTGTTCCCAGCACCCATGCCAGGCAGCACACACTGCCTGTAACCCCAGCTGCAGAGGGTCTGATGTGCTCTTCCAGTCTTAGCAGGCACCGCATCCATATGCACAGACACACACAGGCATACGCACAATTGAAAATAAAATAAATCTTTAAAAATTAAAACAAAGAAAAACATCAGCTGGGCTGATCGCATACACCTTTAATTCCAGCACTCAGGAGACAGAGGCAAGTGGATCACTGAGTTCCAGGCCAGCCTACTCTGCAGAGTGAATTCCAGGACAACCAAGACTACACAGAGAAACCCTATCTCAGAAAAAAATATGGAATGTTATTAGGTGCTTTACTCTATAAATGTCAACTAGGTCAAGCTGACTGACAATTTTATTTGTTTGTTTGTTTGTTTTAGCCTCCTGTGTGCTGTGTAGCTGTGAGGATGTCCTTCAGCTTCGGCCTTACACTGGGATTGCAGGCATGCACCACACTTGGGCCAGTGTTTACATCTTATAATGACCTTGCTAATTCCCTATGTGCTTGTCTTACTAGTCATTAGGAAATGAGAGCAGAGGCCCCACACCTAACTGTATTCTATAACACTGTACAGCGTTAGTCAGCTTACCATTCTGAATCTGAGCAACTTTTTTTGAGATCTCTCCAATGATCTGTGGGGAAATAGTAACAGGCACATTTTCACAATTGTTGAACATATCTGAAAGCACAGTAAAACTGTAATTCACAACTAACAAAAATACTATAGGTTTGGTAGATAGAGGTAGAGCATACCTTTACTCACTACTGGGGAGGCAGAAACAGGCAAATCTCTGTGTTTTCAAGGCTGGTTTGACCTACACAGTTAATTCTAGGCCAGACAGGACTACAAAGTGGGACCGTGTCTCAAAAAACAAAAACAATGCTGGGCATTGGTCGTGCACACCTTCATCCCAACAGAGGTGAAGGCAAGCAGATCTCTGTGAGTTAGAGGCCAGACTGGTATATATAAGGACAGCCAGGGACACAAGGAAGACCCAGTCTCAAAAAATAAACTAAAATTCTAGTTAATAATCATTTCGATAAAAAGAAACAAGCAAAAGCATGTTACTTTTACTGAGATCAGATTTATCTAGAACATACCTGTCGTCTCCATTTCTCAGCTTTGGGCAACTCAGTACATTCAGAAGCAAGAAAGGGTCTTCGTTCCTAAAGAGAATGAGAGTAACACATGTTGTCACTAGGCTCTATACACACTTAAATAACACCATAAACAGTTCAGGCTTGAGACCTGAAATATTTAATGTTATAAATATACTTGAAGTACTATGCTAGAAGATACTCAATTTCTAACCCTAACTCTACAATCTCTTCTTAGGGAACTATAGAATTTGGAAACACAATTACTCAAGGAAATGTCTGGCTAAAATAAACACATGCATGTATATATGTAATCTCACCAGGCCCACCCTCTACCTTCTTATTGTCAACATTAGAGCTAGAATAATAAGGGAACCCAGACATCACTTTAGATTAAAAAAAAAAAAAAAAAAAAAAGATGGAAAAAGCACAAGCCATATAACCACACTACCCCAACAGAAGAGAGGAACATCATGCTGAAGTTCAAGCGTACTAAGTCTTCAACAAGTACAGTTAGTTAGAAGCAGATGGAAGCTTGAAGCCAACTCAAGGAGTTTCAGTGCATTTCCTCTTCCCAGAGGATGAGATTTCACTCACCTTGACTTTTCCCTCTTCTAGCTGAGCTTGACGAAATCTTGCCAGGGCAGTCCTGCCAGGGACACAAAGAACTCCATTAGATTTCTTATTACTCAAGTTCCTGGATGCAGCTGGTCTGCTTGTGACCACATCTGAAGTCAGTAGTGTAAATAGTAATAAGGAAACCAGAGTAGTTAAGGATTTTCGTGTTCCAAGGGATAGGCCTCCAATGCTATCAGCATTTCTGAACACTAAGGTATCTACTTTAACTATACTGCATATATAGACAGTGGGAAACTCTATCAGACTACTGTGATAAGCAATATACAGAAATGTTAGAAGATTAACATAGATGCCCTTGCTGCCATCCCCAATCTATCCACAGGTGAGAAAATGTTTATCCAGGATAAGTTGTAGAGGATGTCAGAAAACATTAATGGGGAAAAACAAACACAAGCAAACACAGGGATGCTATGTTAGCACATGGATAGAAGAAACCACTTCTAGAAAGACTCCTACCAAAGTGAACACGTACAAGGCTATGCTTATTATTAAATCTCAACTATTTTAGCCCTAAGTAAGTTGATACTCACATGGCCTTTTCTGCATTTCGGGCCTAGATGGAGACAAAGGAAGAGAACAGTTTAGAATATCTGGGGTTTTTTTCTTGATTTTAATATTTTTTTTCAAACTCATATGTGTGTGCCTGCCTATGTATAGGTATTCCATGTGTGTACAGTGGCTCCATGGAACTCAAGTACAGGTAGTTGTAAGCCACCTGGTATGGATGCTGGGAACCAACCTGGTCCTCTGCAAGAACAGTAAGCGTTTTTAACCACTAAGCCAACTCCTCAGTCCCTACAACAACACCTTTTATGACCTCTATTTTTTTTTCTATTTTTGTTATTTTTTAAATTATCTACTTTTTATAATCACACACACACACACACACACACACACATATAAAGTGTACTGTGATCATACCCATTAACCTCTCTGATCCTTTTCCCATCCCTACTAGGATTACACATGTACCACCATGCACAGCTCTGACCAGAAAACAGCATCGCTGGCTGTTCCCTTCCAAGGGAACTGAAAGGAAAGTCATAAGACTGGCTTTTGCAAAGCAATTTTTGTGCAAATGCTGTCACATCAGTGTTAAGTCAATGATCCCTAAATCACAGGGTCAGTCAGGAAAACAACACGTTTTTCTCAGTTGGGTTGTAGACTATGTGATGAATTTGGGACTTGGATTTTGCTCCAAGTTCCTCTTACCATCAAGAGACACAGCCTCACTAAAACCTACATTTCCCTTCACACCAAATATTGTAGCTCTTATCTTAAAATGCCGTGATGACTTATTCAGATAAATGCATTTAGATAATCAGATACATAGTTTACAGAGTTGACAAAATGAGCTTCATATAACTTGCCCTTCAGATTCTCCCTTCCAACCACCTCTGAAAGAAACTTGACAGGTAGTTGGTGGATATTTGACATGGCAGGAGGGCAGGACACACCCCCTTTAGAAATAGCTGCTTCAAGACCACTATTTTCTTTCCTTGTTAGGATTCTGTACTAACAATCTATAGTGGCTTCCAAAACATCCTCTGTAATCATTCCATGGCATCATGTGCTTCCTAAATTTTTGTGTATCTATCTTTATTTAATAGGATAAATATCTATTACTATGTATATACAATATCATCCAAATAAGTGTATTAGTGGCTTTTATTTTTTTATTTAATATTGTAAAGTACCCCAGACTGGCAAGAAGACCTACATATTTGAATAAATGTACATATTTTGTATATATATTGACATGGTTATGTATATACTGAACAACTGTTTCATAAACATAGTTTGGTATTCACATATGGGTAAATATCTACCAAAATGGGTTGGTTTTTTGGATAAGACTATACAGACCTCAACACTAGACCTCAAAGATATTAATAAAACTCAGGGGTTTGAAAGCAAATCCGTATGCTTTTTAAGGGGACTTTTAATATGTATAGACATGTATGAACGTTTTTGCCTATTACATGTATGTGAATGCCTAGTGCCCTCTAACTTCGGAAGTGGGTTTTGGATCCCCTAAAACTGGAGTTATAAATGATTGTGAGCCACTGTGGGTGCTGGGAACTGAAGTTGTTCCTAATCACTGGGTCATCTCTCCAGCCCCCACGTCTGTTTGTACCAACACTTCCTGTGATATATTTACATATTGTACACTTCTTGAGCGAATGAAACCGAGGATCACCTCTCGACACTTCAGCCTATGCTAGCCACGGTGATGGCACACCTGTTTAGAGATTGCCAGACTCTGTCTCGGACACTAGGCAAGCAAAAGTGTGAAGACCTTGCCCTTGAGAAGTTCCTATCTGCGAAGGCTGAGAACATGTGGGCGGGTCCTCGGCCCACTCAGTCCTATCGATACTGTGCTTCATCCGGACTGAACGACCGAGAGTAATCAACACCTATACTAGGCGGGAATAGAACCCCTGACTGGGCCTGGAACTCCGAGCCGCACCCGGGCCCGGGCCTCTCGCGCCCATGCGCCCGATCCCTCCCCACACCACTCACCATGGTGCCGGCGAGGGCGCCCGGGCGCCGCGCCGCAGCACTGTGTGCCTTGCTGTCCGGGACAAGGCGGGCCGGCGGGAACGGAAAACTCTAACAGCTGACAGGATGCTCTTTTTGTCGGAAGAATAAATGGAAAGGACCGGAAGTTAAGGACCGGAAGCGAATGAATGAACGGGGGAGGGGCGAAAGACGCATTTGCGCTTCTGTGGGCGGTTCTCCGCCGGCGTCTGTCCAGTGCGTCATCCCGCGCGTACGTTGGCAAGACTACGCTTGCGCCGCGGGAATGAGTCTGTCAAGATTTGGTTTTGTTCTCGTGCTAACAGCGGTCAGAGATTCGCCTGTCTCTGGCTTTCCTGATCCTTCTATGACAGCAGATGACCATTTTGAAAATGACTCCTCTGTCTCACGTGAATGCGTGTTCACGGCCACTCCGGACCCTGCAGGTGTC
Organism: Cricetiscus sungorus; assembly: GCA_030556225.1. NCBI lineage: Eukaryota > Metazoa > Chordata > Mammalia > Rodentia > Cricetidae > Cricetiscus > Cricetiscus sungorus. The sequence goes on from JANBXA010000735.1 coordinate 2,053,431, forward strand.
GCCTGCGTGCACACTGTGGTCCCTGACATACCTTCAGGTGCCGGCGCTGGCTGGGGAGCCAGTGGAGCAAACCTGCCTTCCCGGGAGCTGAACAATGCCTGAGCCCATCCTCTTCCCTCCTTTTAGGAAACGTGTAATTATCATTATAATTTACTAAAGGTGGCTGTTCCCAAGAAACTGACAAGATGAATGTGATCGTGAAAGAAACATGTGAGCCAATGAATGAGGCCTTTCTCCGCACATTCCCAGAAGCCAGAGACCACTCTTTTAACATACAAACTTAAGGCGAGGCTTGCTGGCCTGGACATATAGAGTTCCAGGCCAGCCAGAGATGCACAGTGAGACCCTGCCTCAAAACTGAAAAGCTGGGTACCTTTGATCCCAGCGCTCAGAAGGCAGAGGCACACATATCTGAGTTCAAGGCCAGTCCACAAAGAGAGTTCCAAGACAGCCAGGGCTACATAGAGAAACTCTGGCAGGGGGAATGAGAGAATAAAATACGGAGGTAAGGCCCAGACAAAAAGCCACCTGGAGCCCGTTTTTCCATGCTCCCTGATGCTGACATCTATCTTGATGGACAAACTGTTAGAGGCTTGGTGGACAGCTGTGTGGACATCACCATATTAACAGAAACAGAGGTGCTTCACTTTCCCCATTGGAAATTTAGACCTGACCCTCCCGTCAGTGGAGTAGGAGGCCAACAAGATTCAAAACTTACCTCCAATCCAGTCCATCGGAAAGATCTTGATAGCAACAAGGGAGCCATTCACACTATCATTTCTATGGTAACAAGAAACCTCTGGGGTAGAGACATCCTGTAGGATATAGGTGCTGTCCTATGTACTGACGATAGAGTTTTCTTTAATGACTTTCAGGTCCACAAAAAGACAGGTTTGGCAAATTGCAATCCTATACATAAGTTTCACCCCCAATTCTAAGGGCCACTGTCCCTCAGAATTCCAACATGATCAAGCCTTGTAGCCCTATTCCATTGACATGACTCTCCAATCAAGATGTCTAGGTGGAACACTGGCCTATAATTGAACCCAAGCTGTCAATCCTAAAGAAATTAGTTGTAGAACAGCTAAAGATGTTAGAACTGACCACAAGTAAACACAATACCCTCATATTTGTTATTCCCAAGAGATTGTGACACTACCACCTCCTGTAGGATCTTCTTGCAGTTAATGATCAAATGGAAAAAATGTGGTTCATGCAACCAGGTCTCCCCCACCCTAGTGCTATTCCTCCATCTATTGTATTTTAGTTTCAGATATTAAGGATTACTTTTTTCATATTCTCCCAGTGCCATCATATTGGGACCGTTTTGCCTTTACAGTGTGAGAACCTAATATGCATAAGCCAAAGAGATGTCAATGAATGATATTACCCTATAAAGAATAGCCCCACAATCTGCCAGTTATATGTTTCTCAGGCCTTGGTGAATTCCCAAGGACATGTTCTTAATCCATTACATAGATAATCTCCTTCTGGCACATCCAGATGCAGTCTATCTGCAAAGGACTGTTGAAAAAGTGTTTTTAAAAATCTCATTACATCTGATGGTGACATCAGATGAGGTTCAAATAGTATCCCCCTTTACCTTGTTAAGCTTTTTCCATTGCTAAGCAGGCCTGCCCCCTTCCTTTAAATTAGAAATGAAGGAATTGTACTCATTCTCAGAATTACAACAATTATGTTCACAGTTAATTGATTTAAACCCTTTCTACCCATCCCCGATCAAGAAATGAGATAACTCTTTTCATTGTTGGAGGGCCCCATTTGCCAGTCCATCAAGGTTAGACTTACTCAAGAGACTAGAGATCTACTACAAAAGGTTGGGGCCATTCTAGCTACCGCTAGCCTGCAATACCACAATCCTCAAAAGCCCTTGTTGGCCATGATCCTCTGAACACCTAGGGGGTTTGAGGGAGTGCTATGGCAATCTGTGCCTCTACAATAGATACATTAAGCACATTCTGATCTGCGCAAAGTCACCCCTAAGTCTGATCAATCCTTGCAACTTGGCCTTAAGGCACAAATGCTGTCATGGAGAACATATGGATGAGAGCCAAAGAAGCTTGTCTTCCCCTTTTCTTCAAAGAATACCCAGTCCCTCTGGGCAGACTCTATCTTATTTCACCAAATGGTTGCAGAATTCATAGGGACACTCACTTGCCAAAAAACAAGATTTTATCAGGGCTTCCTACACTTTTAATAAATATACAGCCCCATGCAATGCCCTCCTGCACTGCCATCCCTCACAACACCCTGGCCTTTTCAGATTCCAATAAAAACAGATTTTGTATTCATATCCAGCATCCAGGTTACAAAGGTGTTACACATGTTATCCCTAACCCTGATTCTGTTCAATTGAGTGAACTTTTGGCCCTCCTCAAGGTTCTAGTAGCATGCCAGACTGAGCCCATTAACACTTTTTCTGACAGCCAGTACACTATGCTAGCCTTTTCTCAAGTTAAAGACTCACTGACCCCATTATCAGTTCTATGCTGCTCATACAAGATTCCTTAAATCAAAGGACTGAACTCTGGCTCCTATCACATATTAGATCTCACACCAAATTACCTGGAATATTGACTCGAGAAAAATCACAGACAATGTCAGGTTAACAGCCAGTGTGGATCCCCGAGAGCAAGCCAGGATTCTTCACCAGCATCTCCAATGTCTCCACAGAATTTGCATAGACTTCTTCCAGAATTATCAGTCTCCCAATGAAACATTTCTCCTGGGCATGTGCCACTTGTGCTCCTCTTTCCCCTTTAGGAACACTTCAACACACAGGGGTTGATCCCTCAGGCTTGTTGCCTAAGGCCATCTGGCAGATGAATGTTACTCAGCATGGCCCCTTTGGCAATCTTAAATATGTTCATATGATGATAGATACCTATTCCTCCTTTGGTTATGCCTTTGCCCTTTCTGGGGAGAAAGTTGTCAATGCTATCAAATAGCCTTGCCTATGCCTCTCAACAATTCAGTGACTTCCTGGGGTCCTGGAAGATTTCCTATACCACTAGCATTCCCCAAAATTTGCAGGGACAAGCCATTGTGTAGAGGATCAATCTAAGGAGCTGTTGTCCAGGCTAGGAGAGAGAGATCCTCATCTGGCCTTAACAGAGATCCTTTTCCATATGAACTTTCTCAGTTTTGATGACAAAGGGGTCAGTCCAGCCTTCAAGCACTTGGCATCTCACCCTGCCCCTGGTGAGAAGGAGAGATCTTATCTCCTTCCAATGGCAGCAGGTAGCTCCCCTGTTAACCCATGGGTGAGAGTATGCTTGTGTTTTTTTTCTAAGACTGCTATGACAACAATACGGGTTCCAGTAAGAGATGTGTGCCTGGTCATGGATCAGCCTGCTTACCAAAGGGGGAATAGCTCAGGATAGGTAAGGTATATACTCCCCTTTCTTGCTCTCATCACTGCTCAACTCCCCAAAACAAATTCATTTATTTCAATTAAATAAGATAAGGGCAGAGGCCTCTGATTTTTTTTTTAAGTTTGGCATAATATAAAAATGCTATTTGACCCAGCACTCAGGATGTTGTTCTTTTTTGCAGCTGCTATGGCCTAAGAAACACAAACACGAGATTCAGCACCCACTCGGAGTTTATTGAGAGAGGGGAGAGGAAAGAGGGAGGTAGCTGGTGGCCAACCGAAAGCGGGGAGAGAGAGAAGCAAGAGAGAGAGGTGTGCTTGGCGCACTTGCTTTAAAAGGGGAGCTTGCGCATGCGTAACCCAATCTCTGCGCGGCCAGGTAGCTTGAGAAGCTAGGTAAGACCTGAGGTAGTGATTACATGGCCATAGGCGTCCTGCCTAGAGGCGGGGTCCACAGACTTCGGGAGTCCCAACATTCCCACCTCTTATTACTATTAAAAAGGTGGGGGTTGGGCATGGCCCAACAGGGTGAGACTGCAGGTTTCTAACACAGGAGGCAGAGGCAGGTGGATCTCTGTGAGTTTGAGGCCAGTCTGGTCTACAGAGCTAGTTCCAGGACAGGTTCCGAAGCAACACAGAGAAACCCTGTCTCAAAAAAAAAACAAAACAAAATCTGATTGATGGGGAATGTTCTTCTGTGTATGTTTCTCTTACTGGTTAATGAATAAAACACTGATTGGTTCATTAGCCAGACAGGAAGTGGCATAGCTGGGCAGAATCGGGATATAAGCAGCGCAAACAGGAAATCACTCTCTTCTCTGTGGAGACGCTGAGCAGTCATTATGTAGCAGGCAAAGGAGCTGCAGGTCGGCCTTCTCCAGTAAGACCACGTGGAAATAGTTATGGGTTAATAATTAAAACATCTAGCCAGTAAGAAACCCGAGCCAATGGCCAACAACTTTATAACTAATATGTGTTTCTTTGGGGCTGAGAAGGGCAGTGAGACTTGCCAGGCCAGAAAGCTCACTTTTTATTTGATCCTTCCTGGATGCTCACATATGCCGTAATTGGAAGGGTGGTGTTGTTAATACTTGTTTTCTTTAAATGTCTTCTAGCTACAGTCCCAGTCAGAGGTCCTGATCGTGCCTAGCTAATGAGGGGCGACTAGGCAATGTCAACAGATCAGAACACCTGGGTGTTGGGAGGGTACATAAATTTCTGTTTTTCCTTTCAGCTGACTCCCAGGGTCTCTATCATTGACTCCTGAATTCTCACCCCCTTCTGAGGAAGCCATTAGGACCCAGCAACACTCCGTGTCTGTCTATCTGTCCTTATCTGTCTATGATGTCTCCCTGGCATCTCCCTTTCTTTCTCCATAGCCTAAATTCCTCCTCTTATTTACTCTCCCTCCACAGAAGTTCTGCTTATACCTTCTTCCCCACTATTGATTGGCCATTTAGCTTTTTGCTAGACTAATCAGGTGCCTTAGGCAGGAAAGGTAAAACTACAACACATATTTACATAATTAACAATTATTCAGAAACAAACAAATCCAACAAATTTTTGCAGTTAAGCAAATATCCCACAACAAATGGAATCAGAGATGTGTGCACCACTTCACTTCCCATGAAATGAACAGCAGGTTAAATTCCTGGGACAATATATTTAACAAAGAAAACCTTGACCTTCCCCTTTTCTGAGAGGTGACCCTAATTAGGAATAGCCAACTTGGACAGAGTCCAGAATCCACGCCAGGCATAGAGCCTAAGTCTCTGTAAAATTAGTAATGTCTTGAAGCCATTGCCTTTGCAAGGTTTAAACCATTACGTTAAATATTATATTCCAAACAAGAATGATCAATTTTCACATAAAGACTTGAGAAAAAATAAAGGAGAAAGAGGAGAAGAGGAAGAGGGTGAGGACAAGAAGGAGTAAGTGTCTCACTAAGGTGTTCTGAAGTCTGCTGTCCTGAACTCCTTATGTAGCTCATGTTAGCCTCAACTTCAGACATTCATTCGCCTGACTCCCCAGTAGTGGGATTAAAAACATACGTCTCCAGATCTGGCTTCAAAGACTTACTCTTGTTTTCATCCAGGCTCTCAAGCTTGGCCTGAAACTTGTGTGTTATAGCAAAGGATGATTTTGAACTTAGATCTTCCAGCCACTACACCCAGATGGTTGGGAGGGGTTTTGGCCTTTTTTTTTTTTTTTTTTTTTTTTTGGACAGGGTCTTGCTATTAGGCTGACCTTGAACTCTGTTAATACTACCTCAGTCTCCCCAAGTGCTGGAATTACAGATGTATAGCACCACACCCAGTTCTTAGTTCAGTGTGGATAATTGCCACCAAGCCTGATGATGACCCTGAGTTTGAATGCTGAAACTCACATAATGGGAAAGAGATAACTGCTTCCTACAAAAAATGTGGAGGTCCTCTGACTTCCATATTTACACCCATACACATAATATACATGAATTAAAAATAAAAATTTTAAGAATCCTGATTTAGGACAACTCAATCTATTCTTGTAAACTCAATCAACTCAAGTGAAAAATCTGTTTTCATCTATGTCAAAAGCAAAGTAGAAAAAAATGTAGTATAATGAATTGATTGATATTACACTTCCAATTTAAAAATATTGCCCAACCCCACCAGAAAAATAATTTTGCCAATGTTTTGTCCCTTTCACCCTTCTATGAACCTCAAATACTGTTCATTCCTCTTTCAAGAATTTATTGGAGGTATGGTAGATATTAAAAGCATCAGCCCTCAAAGATGCCCACTGGGATTAGAATCATGCGCCACCACCACAGGCAGCAGACTTCCACTTGGCTGACAGATACTATCCAGGAAGCACCTACAAACTGCAAGCTGTTGAGCTCTAGACTTGCTGAAAGCTGATGTGAACCAGCCAGGTTTATGTGATTGCTCCCTTCACCATGAATAGCTAATCAGATGCTTCTGATAAATGTCCCTTGCCTTTGAGTGGTCTTTTCAACTTCCTAGGCCCTGACAACCAATGCCCCAGTTTCAGCTGGAAGTAGTCAAGAGAGTATATAGTCACTACTCCCCTTAACAGGCTGAAAAAGCTAAGTCAAAAGTCAACACTCCTGATCTAGGGGACAAAATGACTACCTATAATGCAAACTGATACACTAGAAAAATGGGCTCAGATCAGTGTTAAGATGCATTAACAAATAGCTCTACCATATGATCGGGCACTTGGTCTCCTTTATGCAGAACAAAGATACATCACAGGGCCGCTTCTAATTACTATTGGCTCTTATATCATTAATACAATCATCAAATGACAATTCCTGTCTGGGTACCTTTAAGCTAATAGTTATTAGATCCAAATGTAAACTGGTATCCATCATAATCAAGGACTTGACCAAAAATACAACTTCAGATGGAAATGTTATACCCTGTTAATCTGTTAGCACTACCTGCCCAAGAACCACGCAACGTCCTGAAATGATGGGAGTTGTAGTTATTGAAAATAACAACAAAGCTTTATGGAAAAGTATGATATCCTGTGGGTTTTCGACACATAAGCCCCCACATGTATGTGCCTTGGGGCCACTCAGCTTAAAAGTTTCCATTGAGTGGTCCTGACCAAATTCCATCTTGATCAGTATATAAGGTTTTAATTAAAAAAAAAAAAAAGAAAGAAAAAAAAGAAGTGCTACTCTTCCAAATGGCCCATGTTAGATCAAAGCACCTACATGGCTCCAGTTCCAGGAGATCCAATGTCCAAGTCCATTGGCACCAGGCATGTACATGGGGCACATATATACACATAGGCAAACACCCATAAACGCATAAAAAATGTGATGAGACTGTCCGGGGCTGGAGAGATGGCTCAGCAGTTAAGAGCACGTACTCCACTTCCAGAGGACCTACCTGAGCTCAGTTCCTAGCACCACGGAATCCAACATCCTCTTCTGGCCTCAGCAGCTATACACAAAATAGTAAAATCTTTGCTGGATATAGTGACAGACACACTCAGAAGGCAAAGTCAAGGACAGCCAGGACCTTATCAATTAAACATTTTTTTTTTTAAAAAAACACATTAAAACAAAATCATTTGTGTATGTAAAACTAATTTTTTTGAACAATTTATTTTATGTGCAATTAATGTAAAGGTATCAGATCCCTGAAACTGGAGTTTGAGTTGTGAGTTGTAGTGTGGGTGTTGAGAGCACTGGCTGCTCTTCCACAGGTCCTCAGTTCAATTCTCAGCAACTACATGGTGATTCACAACCATCTGTAATGAGATCTGATTCCATCTTCTGGCCTGCAGTCATAAATGCAGATAGAACACAGTATACATAATGTGTCTAATATCGCAATTTACTAAAATGATTATACTAATGAGCAACAGCTTTGTAGTTGGGCTAAAAGTAGATTTGGAATTGTTCTTTATAAGACATGCAAACAAATAAAAAGCTGGCTGGGTGTTGGGAGCACACTTTTAATACCAGCACTCAGGAGGCAGAGGCAGGGGGATCTCACGGAGGTGAGCTTAGACCAGCTTGGTCAACAAGAGCTAGTTCCAGGACAACTAGAACTGTGAGAAGTCCTAGCCCAAAAAGCTAACAAAATAAAAAATAAACTTAAGAGAATTAGCACTATAGCTGCTCTAGAATTCGTACTCCAGCAGTAACACCTGTAGTCATTTAAGTCAGTAGTGGTTTTGGAGGCTGTCCTGGAACTAGCTCTTATAGACCTACATTAAAGGAGTGTGGGCATCACCGCCTGGTTTAACTCAGTTTTCAATCTGGTGGCACATTAGAACCATCTGGAAACCATAAAATAGTGATGGCTCAAAAACTGCTTTTGAACATTTTATGCCAAGTGTTTTAATTTCCAATTGCAATAAAAAGGGTTAATACTAATAATTACTCCTTTGATAGGATCCTTGCAAAGCACAGTACTTGGAATCTTGGACTATGATTTGTAGAATGAGCATGTATGAATATAATAGCAGTTGGGAATTCTATTCTCACTGTTCTGATACTAGAAGACACAGCAATGTGCTCAAAATTATTGCAGCTTGAGTTGACAAACCATGAGGATTTATTTAGACTGTCAACCTTCCAATCAACCAATAACTCTGCTAACTACTGGAAAGCTATAAACAATGTTGTCATATAGCTGTTTCCTAATTGAAGACATTCCTTTCTAAAGGGAGACTCCCTAAAACTCAGAAAACTAAAACAAGGCTTAAAAACTCAGGAAGTTTCAAGCGTCTTAAACTCTTGCTCCATAACCTTGTAAACATTCAAACCAAGCTACCTGCAAGTTGTACAGGGAGCTACACAGATGTAGCTTTCCTAAGTAGTAACACATGCTAAGGGTGGGTTTTTTGAAGATGTTGCGCCTCCTTAGCTGCTGTAAAAAGCTCATAGTTCATCAAGCTAGACAGGCTTGGATGGAATAATTTGACACACCCCTGGCACTATACCCAGGGTGAAGCTTGATTTGTTCTAATCTCACAAGGAAGTTACCTACACATTTAACTCAACAGGTTAAAAACTCAAGGTTCTTTTTTATCTAACATGCTTTTGTGTGAAGGTATCAGATCCTCTAGAGCTAGAGAAAGACAGTTATGAGTTGCCATGTGGGTCCTACAGCATTAAGTACTTTGCAATGTATGAATATACTATCTCAGGGTATTATCACAAACCTAACCATGAAAATTGGTCCCTTATACACATACCTTAAGGTGACTTTATATTTTTCTAGTTCAGTATTTTATTGTTTTTCACTCCCCAAATAGCAGACACTCAATTTTTTATCTTGAATCTCTGATGTTCAACTTGTAAAATGCTCCCAACTGAAAATCTCTTGTAATGCTGAATTGTACATCAGTACAACTGTGCAACCAGTGAAGCATGTAGGTGGACCAAGCTTACCACAGTACTTGTGGTCAACTTAGAGTGATCGGTTCTCTTCTAGGACCAAACTCAGGTATCAGAGTTCCTTCTGAGCCATGGCATCTTTCCATTTTTGCTATGCAGGCTGTGTAGCATGCATTAAAACTTTTTTATTCCACTTTGCCAAAATGTTATGTACAGACACCACTGTGCCTGGTACCAAGCAGGCCAGAAGAGGGCACTCCTCTGGAGCTGGAATTACAGGTAATTGACACTACAGACATGTAGGTGCTGGAACCAGAACCCCAAATGCTCAAGAAACTATTAAACTGCTGGGTGCCTCCTTCATCCCTTACCCACTTTTTTTTTTTTTTTTTTAAAGGAAGGGTCTTACTATGTAGCCTCAATTAGGCCTGAAACTCATAACAAGACAGCCTCAAACTCATCTCACCTGCTTTGCCTCCTGAGTTCTGGAATAAAAGGAACAGGGAACAGACCCAGCAGTTTTTAAGGGTATTCTGCCCTTAAAACATGTGTGTGGTGCCTTTGGAGATCAAGGACATCAGAGTTCCTGGAACCTAGTGTCCCAAAGGTGGTTGAGAGATGTCATGTGAGTGCTGAGAACCAAACCTTGGTCTTCTGGGAGAGCAGTCAGTGCTCTTAACTATGGAGGCATCTTTTCAGCCACCTCCCCCATATAGTAGGTCTTAAGGGTATTTATTTAGCCCTTAACTGGGAAATAACTTAAAAGTATAAGATGTAAGTTCTTGGCACATGCTTTTAATCACAGCACATGGGAAGCAGAGGCAGGTAGATCTTTGAGCCCAGGGTTGACCTGATCTACAAGAAGTTCCAGGGCAATCATTAGAGCATCTGTCTTAACCCCTCCTTGACAAGGCAAGCCAACATCCTTATAATCCTCATTTTTTTTTTAAAGACCATAAAACTAAAACCAACATTCCAATCAATTGTGGAACTAACACTGATACTTTCATAGGGCACATGTAAAAACCCATAATGGAAAAAAAAGTCACTTGGCTTTATAGACCAGGCTGGCCTCTCAAATCTGCCTGCCTGTCTCCAAGTGCTCAGACTAAAGGTATGCACCACATCTGGCTTCAGAGCACTAACTTTGTAACTTAGGTGAGAAAGAGCTATATATCAAGACTGCCCCCAAAAAGAAGTAAAAAGTAACTTTTAGTGTGGCAGGTCCCACCTTTAATCCCAGCATTTGGAAGGCTAACGCAGTAGTGCCAAATTTGAGTATGCCCTGGACTAAAGAACACTTTTTCTTAAATAACTATAGGTTTCTTAGAGGTAAAAGCTGCTCAAGGCTGGCAAAATGGCTCAGTGGGTGAAGATACTTGCCATCTATGCCTGATGACATGAAGTCAACCCCAGAACCCACGTAAAAGAACTCCACAAATTTGTCCATACACACCTTAGTGTGTATATACACCTACATACACTCCACAGCATGTGTATATACACACATACCTTGGCATGTATGTACACAGCATGTGTATATACACACATACCTTGGCATGTATGTACACATACACACCATGTTAAATAACAATTTTAATCTGACTTCCAAATAAATCCATTATTTATGAAGACAATGTTATTCACCCATTAATTTTTAAACCACATCTATTTTCCCACTAAACCTCATTCCTACATGACCAATTAGCTCCTACAAATTAGTTGAACTCCCCGAAAAATACATGTTCAAACCATCAAGAACAAAGTAATCAGTATTTTACAAAGCAATACTTGTGGTCTATAGAACTGGCTAACTGTTAACCACTGTGTCTTTTATCACTTTATGTACTGACAACTTCAGATCAGAGGCTGAAGAGAAGCCACAGTAACATCAAGGTATTATTGTGCATGTGCATGGATGCCACAGCTTGTGTGAAGGTTACCAGGACATTGTGAAAGCCAGTTCTAGGTTGAGGTTAGGCACAATGACCCACTAAGCTTTTTCTTTTGGGGAGTGGGGAGGCAGGCTTTAACTGTATTCAAAAGTAATGTTTAAAAACAGGTCATTTCACCAGGTGGTGGCATATACCTTTAATCCCGGCACTTGAGAGGCAGATAGATTTTAGTTAGGGGCCAGTCTGGTTTACAAAGTGAGTTCCAAGACTGCCAGGACTGTTACACAGATAAACTCAGTCTTGAAAATAAACAAACAAAAAAACCAATCCAACAAACAAAAAAGCCAGGTCATTCCTTATGCGATCTACTTTTAGAAATGAATTTACTAGGGTATGTAATATGCTTGACTACCTAGACCATACCATTTGCTCAGTTAAAAAAAAAAAAACCAAGATTCAATGTAAATCTAGATTAATGTCAGGCATACATTTGCATACCCCAACACTGGAAGTCAAACTGACCAGAACATCAAATGGGATCATTAACTACTACTAAATAGGAAAACCACCAATTATACTTCAGAAAGCAAGGGTAAGAAGGGTGCTTAGGGTTAACCCTGAACTACATCCTGTTAGCTTGCTTTTATTATCTATATAGTAAGGGCATTAAATCAAATGATAGGGGGGATCTAATATTTCAGATCTCTCGGGGGGGGCACTAAAAAGCAGTAACGTTCAGACCTATTTTGAGTTGAACATTGCAACAACAGGTCAAGAAAATGTAGTGTGCTTTATAGAAGTCAGAGCACATATACTTTTTCTTATAGAAATCAGAGTCAGTCCTTTTTTCTACCTTTATGTGGAACCAAATTCAGGTCACAAAGCTTGTGTGTATGTGGCAACTGCCTTTACCCACTAGGTCATATTGCAGACCCACAGAGAACTTCCTATAGCTCTACAAATGAACAAAGCACATACATTAGTGTGTTCTTCTGCCACCAGCTTTTCCTTACTGAAGATATTAGCACAGAAAGAAAAGTCCAAACTATCATCTTTCAGTCCTCCACATTCCCCTCTTTAATATATGGCATTTTCTTCTATATACAATGATGAAAATTTAAAACAAAAGAACTTTAGTCAAACTCCCCTTCCTCCTCCAGCTTTATTGGAATAGTTTAAAATTACATTTTCTATTTTCTAGGACTTCAGTTGCTTTTTCCATCTGACTTTTTAAAAACTGATTACAGCAAATGAAACACAGTTGTCTAAGTGATATAGTATACAAAAATAACATCTTGATTTCTGTGAAAATGCATTTCTCTGCAATTCCTGAATAGCTCCAAATTATGCTAACACTGAGCGATGTTTACTCTGGGTTTTAGATTTAGTCTTTGAAAAAAAATGTGTTCTACACCTTTGCCATCACCACCTGCATGGGATGAAGCTGCTCCTGTGTTAGGCTTTTATTCCGATTTCCCTGGTATAGCCATCAACACATTTGTCTTTTCAGTTTACTCTCCCACTCAACTGTATGTTCTATGAGGGCCTGATACAGATGTTACTTGATGTTATTTAATAGCTACTGAGGTCAGCCAATCCAAGGCCGTCATTATGCTAAAAATTAATGTTATTTATGGAAGCTCGGATGCTTCCAGAATTTGTTTTACCTCCTACATGGGAACACACTTAAACCCAGAAGGGCTTATTGGTCTGACTGAACTCTTCCCATTCATTAATCCCTATTCACCAGTGGCATGGAAAGGGGGTTCTTTAACAAAGCATTATACATAACACCTCTACCAAACTAAACATAAACTTTTTTTTTGTAGTTAAATGCAGAAATTCGGTTTTTTCCACCCCTTTCCTCCTTTTACACTGCAAGTAAAGCTCACTGGCCTGGGAACAGCCTCTATCTGCCAACCTTTGGCCAGTGAAGAGGATTCAGAGAAAATAATACAACCATCAATCAGAAAAAGGAGGGGCGACAAAGGAAAATAATTAGGCTGTAGCCTCAATTGTGCATTCCCGTGCAAGATGCCCTGACTCGCCACAGCGGTAACAGTTGACTTCACTTGTCTTGCTGCAATTGATGGCTACATGACCAGTTTCACCACACCTAAAAAAATAAGCAATAAATTAATTTTCACACTGAATTCTCAGAACTGCTATTAAATCAATAGTCTATACAGAACATACAAGTACATTTTTTTTAAAGATTGTAAGCATTTTGGGAGCCATTACTGCCCAAGTTTTCTTTCTTCCTTTTTTTTTTTTTTTTAAATCCCTCCCAGTGTACTAAGTATATAAACTTGCTTTACTAGTTTCCTATGTAAGACAAAGTTGGCCTCAAACACAACCTAGCCTTGGGCTGGATCTTTGGGTGTTACATATTATACCCAGCTAAAATACCATGTTTGTATTTTTTAACTAAGAACAGAAAAAAAATAGGTTCTCGAAAACCTTGTCTTAAGAAATTTAACTATCGCCAGTGTTGGTAGCACACGCCTTTACTCCCAGCACTGGGAGGCAGAGGCAGGTGGATCTCTGAGTTCAGGGCCAACCTGGTCTACAGAGTGCCAGGACAGGCTTGAAAACAATACAGAGAAACCCTGTCTCAAAAAAAAAAAAGAGAGAGATTAACTATCACCAAGGTGAAAATGTTAGCAAAAAACGTTCTGCTATGCATAAATTAATCGCTACAGTTTCATTTATATGCACCCAATAGCACTTAAGTACTCCATAGTTAAACGATAGATCATATATGAAAGTCAGAGTACAAATCACCAGAGTTTGTTCTCTTCGTCATGGGAATAAACAGGTAAGGTATGCACAAATACTCTTATAATCACCAAGCCCTCACTGGCCTATACTGCACTTTATCGAAAGTCATCTACCACTATATATAGCAAATGACTTTCATTCTCAAGAATCCACCCCATGGAAGGAGAACCAAGTTCACAAGCTGCCTTCAAATTTTAAATGCATTGATAAAGCATTTAAACTCTCCCTTTGACCAACAATACCTTCACAAAAATCTACAATGACTCACCTATAGCACTTCACCTTGGTGCAGTCTTTTTGAATATGTCCAAATTCACCACAAGAATAGCACTTCTGCTCATCCGCGTGGTCACAGTCACGAGCCAGATGGCCTGGCTTGCCACAGTTGTAGCAGCATTGCTCTCGCTCTCTCTTGGGCTCCTTGCAGTCCTTGGCAATGTGGCCACCTCTACCGCAATTATAGCAGGCTTCAACAATAAGGAAAAGAAGCAGACCAAGACTATAAAACCTTTACCAAATGTTATCGTGCTTGAAACAACATGCTACAAACCCTCTAAGCTAGAAAACATGACAAAGCTGCATGTCCCAGAGTATGAAGTGTTAAATACTTACCATCCTCCTGAAGATCACAATCCTTAGCAAGGTGACCAGACTCACCACATCGGTAACAGATGTCAGGAAGAGAGGAGGAAACAAACTGGAACCCTATTTTGAGCAGAAATAAAAAGAATTGGGATGATCAGGCCAGTCTTGGTATTAAAGAATTTTGGAGTACCTCAAAATTTTTTATTCGACAAAAATACCTCTATCCGAGGTAAAACCACCTCTGCCTCGGCTTCTCATTCCACGACCCCGGCCTCCGCCAGTAGGGCATTCTCTGGCCCAGTGGCCAGATCGTCCACATTTGAAGCATTCGTTGCTGCTCATAGCTGCAGATGAAAGCTTTCAAAAAAAAAAAAAAAAACACTTGAATTTACTTTAAAGTCATTAGAATAACACCTATTTTTGACTCATGTACTAAATACCATACGCAAATGAAAAACCCCAAAATTGTATCTTACTATTTCTAAATGAGGAATATATGGATTGACATGCCTGAGTTAATAATCCCTGCAGTACCTCAATATTCCAGGTTCAGATTATTTTTACCTGAGTGGTTTCATGAATGTTATGTTATATAGCCACGTGTACCCAGTGATCAAGGAAGCTTATTTCAAAAAAAAAAAAGAAAAGAAAAACAGTTTTACTTTTGCCCAGAAATACTTACTTAAAAATTCAACCTAAGGACAGTGGCTGAGAGCCGGGTTTTGGTGGCATACACCTTTAATCCCAGCACCCAGGAGGCAGGCAGACCTAAGTGAGTTCCAGGACAGCTTCCAGAGAAGCCCTATCTCAAAAAACCAAAAACAATGGCTGAGAATTCTGAGTTCTAAGTCAACCTGGGGCATATATACTCAGATCATTTTCCCAAAACCTGAGACCAAACGTCACCCCACAGCCAGTGAGCTCAGCAGTCTAATGGCCTTAGATAGTGTGAATGCAAGTTGCCCTCTTCTCTTTGGCCAGGCCACTCACAAAGCATACCATTTTATGTACAAATGCATTTAGTTAGTCTTCAGATTTGACCATTCCTCATAAAAACTTAAAACATAGTTGAAAATTGTGTCTGTCATAATTAGATTTCTCTGCAGTTCCCTCTCACTCGTCTCACCCATTTCTAACTTTTAAGAGCCACTTCAATGCCAAGTCTACTAGAAAATCTGCACATACCCCCAGCTTAGAATTTGCAGACAGGTGGATCTCTGAGTTCAAGGCCAGCCTGGTCCAGGACAGGCCCCAAAGCTACTCAGAGAGAAACCCTGTCTTAAAAAAGTCCTTACAGAGTGAGCCTTGATCCCTATTGGAAGCAAAAGCCTTGGCTACTAAAAAAATACCTTGCATAGGATCATACTTGCTATTTGAGAAAATGAGTTTGAGTGACTGTACCCTAATGAGTGCATAATTGAAAACATTACCATAGTAGTAAATTACTGTTGTAGTAGCTTGTGACAGCAAACATATTACTTTTTATTTTATTAGATTGGATTGGGTCTATACAAGATAGACACAGTTGCACAAAGCAGAAAGGATTTAAGATTTCCCTGCTGTCCCCAAAAACCATGCTTATATAACTGCTATTAAAAGGATCACTGTATGGTATGCCATGCTGGAATATGCTAAAAAGCATTGTGTTAGTTTGATTTAGCAGCTATTAACAAAGTACTCTGGATTTTAATGCAGCATTGACATGGCTCCAGTTCCTAGCTACTAGACACCCTCCTCTGTCCTCCACTAGCACCAGATATGCACACGGCACACACATATATGCAGACCAACAGTTATACAAAATAAAGGCAGAGTAAACTAAGAAAGTTCTAGGTGGAAAGTTATTACCTAACAATCCTGGAGTTACTGAAAAATTTCCACCAGGGTAACTAAAATGAGCCAGCAGACAGCTCTCTACCTTATTGTCACTGTCTTTTTTTTTTTTTTTTTAAATAACTCAGACCTCTGTAGGATTACTATCATAAAGTGCTACACAAAATGTCAGCATGAAATAAATGATCTTGAATGTCTATATGGTAAGATTAGATATCAAAAAAAGCCCCCCCCAAACCCATATACTGCTTTTAGGCAACAGAAGATCCATCTGTTCTCTTCCTTTACTAAAAATCTACTTATTAATTATCAACTATGCTACAGATGTTTCTAAAGATTCTAGTAACATAGTTAAGGCTGGCTTAACTAGTTAACTACGTTAAGCAGTTACATTATCTCAGACACATGGCTAGCTGAGTGCAATGTCACTGAAGAATCTGAATTTGAAGGCAATATAATATGGAATACTCCAGGCCTCTTCACATCCCACCATGGCTATTGTTTCATTTGCAAAAGGGAGGCGATAAAACTGATCTGTTGTCAGAAGCATTACAAGATTCCTTTACTTTATAGCTGCTCAGTCTCAAACATCTGTTAAAGCTTCATGACCCTTCCACAAGTTATCCCAAGTCACCAAGCAATCAATTTACAGATATTTTAGAACTTGGAATAATACAGATTAGCTTCCTGCTTTAAAGTCAATTTCCTAATTGAAAGGGAAATACAGGCTGAACTCCAATTACTCCAACCTACTAGATCCAGTATCTTTTTCAAAACTAGATAAAGCCATATGTGGTGGTACTACTGGTTTGAAATCCCAGCATTTGGGAGGCAGAGGCAGGAGGGGAGGCAGAGGCAGGAGGGGAGGGAGAAGCGTTACACATGGGCTGGGAGATGACTCAGTGGTTAAGACCATTTACTGCTCTAGCACAGGATCTGATACCCTCTTCTGTCCTCTAGGCAACTCACATAGGTGCACATGCACAGACATAAATAGACTAAGTACACATATTTGACAGGGGGCAGAGCAGATCCTGTAGGAGACCACTTTGGTATGTTGGCTCTCTTCTTCAACCTTCACATGGATTCCAGGGATCAAACTAAGGTACCAGATTTTTTCCCATAAGTATTTACCTGCTAGCTCATTTTTTGTGCCACTCTATGCCTTAATTCTAAGTATCACATTGTCATGACACACACCAGTTAAAGGTATGGTAGGTCACACCACTCAAAAGAGGACAGTGATCAACAGGTATATTTGGAAAAGATTCACTTGGAGGCCAGGTATGCTAAACTAAGAGGCTCAATTATTTTACAAGTTTTGAACATATCCAGATTTACCAGAATAACACAATTTATTTAACAATTTAGTTGTTAAATCAGTAACAATCTTTTTTTTTGTTTTTCGAGACAGAGTGAAACACAGATTGTATTTCACCTTTATTATATCTACTTTATTACAACAACAGAGTGTGTGGTATTGTGGTACCAAGCCAATTTACAGAGCATAATACAAAGTGAGCTTATTCAGAGGGCCAAGAATTGTACTATGGTCTTAGTATAGCAACCTTGATTAGGTAGGAATAATCCTGTACTTGGGAAAAAAAATTGATCTAGAGCATAGGAAGGAATGTAAACCATTGCATTAGGAAAGCCAGATGAAATAGTAAAGATACCTCAGTACATACGATACTTTGCCAAAGGCCATGTTTCTCTTCAGTATTCCTATTATATAATATAAATGCATTTTCTAGGAGGTAGTTAAGATTTTTTTTTTCAATCCTGTGTTACGGTTGAACCCTTCCTTAGTGGCATTCTACACTGAACTAGATCTTCATCCTAGAGATGACTACTTTATTAGAATTTCTACTAGTCTTGACTGTATAAATCCCTTACTGGTTTTGGTATTTTAAAAAATGTGTTATTGAGCAGGGCTGTGGTGGCACACATTTAGCCCCAGCACTGATGAGGCAGAGCGATCTCTGATTTCAAGGCCATCATGGTCTACAAAGCTACACAGAAACCCTGTCTAGAAAAACAAAGAGGAACAAATAAAAAAGGGAACAGATCACAAAGAACAAGTGACTTATCTACTAAAGCCATACAGGTAGTAGATCCAAGTACTAACAAGAGGTTAACATTTTGCCTCTAAATCTGTAGAATTAAGGCTAAGCAATAAAGTGATAAGCATATGCATACATGGTTCTTATATATTACTTGAATTCTAATGTACAAAATATTCATTCTTTTAGATAAACCAAGTAAAAACTGCAACAGTTACAACTCTGGAGTCATTTTAAATTTATTCACAGTAATCATTCCCAGAGATTTCTCAATCTTAAGCCAGAATATTTTCCCCTCAAACCTCAGTGTCAACACACACAAACAGTGGCAACTTAATTTCACTAGCTAAATATCCTCATTTTTAACTATGGAGTCAACTCCAGATGATTACTTTAACAGTCTTGTATTTCCACCCCCTACCCCTTTTAGAAATGGGTCTCTCAGCAAACTTTTGTTGGCCTGGGATTTATTAGGCTGTCCTCAAATTGAGAGATGGGTCTCACTGTCCTGAGTTCATGCATTAAAGGAGTGTGCCACCACTCTTGGATTTCTCTGCCTTTTTAAGACAAAGTTTTACTGTTTCCTAGGCAGGCCTCAAATTTATTTACAATCCATTCCATCCTCCCAAGTGCTGGGATGATATAGGATGATATCACCATGCCTGGCTTGTTTTCCTAATATACAAAGCACTATTTGCAATCTAAATTTGAGGCCCAAGTTCATTTCATTATCTATCCCAAGTATTTAACAACCTGAAATTAGACACTGCCAGAATATGAGCGCTATTAAGTGAGGCAGTATGGAAAAGAGCATTCTCCACATAGCTGGCCACAATGCCTTGGTATTAGTCTTCTGGCTCAACTTACTGTCAGCCAGGAGGTTAGGAAGAAGGCAAACTTTCTCAGTAAGGATTTACCCAATGGAGAAATCACTCCAGCAGTGATTTATTTACTAGATTTTATTGGGTTCTAAAATGCCAAAAAAAAAAAACCCCATCATAAATCACAAAAATACTTTAAGTTACTTTTTTGTCCATCAAAGCTATTCAATTGCTGGAATATAATCCCTTGGTCTCTCACTACTTTGATTTAAAACATTTTACAGGCTGCACACCTGTTTGAAATAAATTATTCCTTGCTATCAATATGAAAAGGAGTAATTCAAATACAAAAATGTCTTAATATGAAGTAGGAGGAAGTACATAGATATACTAGTGTTAGGTTTTTAAAACCTGTTGCCAGGAACTGTAATTTGGGGGTGGAATTAAGCCCTTAATCCAGCCCTTGGGATTCCAATAAATTATTTCCTTTATAGTCCAACATACAGAGAGTTCCTTGTAGACAAGGAGCTTAAAGAGATTTTAAAAAAAAAAAGTACCTAGAACCATGGGGGTTCTTACCTGGTAAGCTTAACCCCTGTAATTCTTTTAGGTATTTTTTTTTCAGAATCAAAAGAATTAGGCATAAAACTACAGCTTATGTGTCTTTTTAAAACTCAAAAATCTTACAATGTATACCAAGAGCAAATGGTTACCTTGAAATTTTTAATCCAAAGATTAAATCATTGGCGCAAAATCTCTCCAAAACTCATCAAACAGAAAATGGGAATATAACTTAATTCCCTTTCACTAAAAGGCAGACAAACTGAAGGTCGTGCTTTAACTTGTCTGTTTTAATCAGACAATTGCTCGACGACGTTTCCGTTCCCCAAGACCCCCACCCCCACCTCAAGACCAGATGTAGTCACTTCCTCTGAAAGTATTTGGTAGCTGAGGCCATGTGCTTGACATGTGGCAACACCCCAAGCCAAGTGGAGGCGATTAGACCGTTCTAAAACAGGTTTTCATGATAAATGAAAATCCAGATTCACCTTTGCCAATTCTACTTCCGAGGCTTGTTTGTAATTTATATCCATTTGATCTGGGAAATACTGGCAAAGACTTACGCCGCCGAGATTGCCTTAAAGGCCCGACAAACTGGGAGTATTTCCCACACTCGCCTGCCCGCCCCATAATAGGGTTTAAAAACCTACGACTTTATCTTATGGATTCGGGGAAGTGTCTTTGAGCGGCTATGCTGAATAAGCCGTGCAGGAAAACTATAAAAAATCAAAAGGAATAAAGGTTGGCAGTATGGAGAGCTGAATCCAGACTCCTGCGCCTTACAGCGGCGTGCGCGGGCTTCGTCACGGGCCGGTTCCGGAGGCCCCGCAGAAGCTGGCACATGGCCCGCCCGCCAGGCCTCCACCCCGCGGTCGGCCTGCGGACCTCCTCCGCGCCCGCGCGCCCTCCCCGCACACGGCCCCGTCCCAGGGGTTCCCGCCACACCGGCCCTGGTGCTAGGCCTGCGCGCGACCCTCTTCGCCTCGGCCCCAAGGGCGCCAGGCCTCGCCGCCACACGCCTGAGGCCTGCGCGGCCGTGGGCGCTGAGCGAGACCTCCCCCCACCCCCACGCGCTGGCCCTTAGTTCCCGAGCCGCAGGACCGCCAGGACGGCCGCCCGACTGCGGCAGGCCGGAAACCTGGGCCCAGAGTCAGCCAGGCCGAGCCCCGCGCCTGACGCAGCAGGGAGCAGGCCAAGGTGCGGCCGCCATCGCGCCTCGCAGCTCCGGCCCTCAGTCGGTCTCGACCGCGCCAACTCGCGGCCTCCACAGCGCGGTCTATACCCTCGGCCCTCACCTTCGGCGTCTGAGCTGCCCACAGCGGTGGATACTCGGACGCAGCCCCAGGCAAGCGACTCGCAAAGCAGTGGCTGTTTATTTTCAGGGTCCTTGCCTGCGCCACACGCGGGTCTGCACACGGCCCCTCACACGCCGCTGCGCACGGCTCTTCTCCGCCTCGCCCACACGTCCAATCAGCGCAGGGAACTGGGCCGACCAATCAGAATCGCCCGCGGGGAGCGCGGCCTAGCGCGAGGGCGGCATGGGGCGGAGCATGCTCCGCCTCCACGTCCGGCTCCTTCCGCTGTGCTCCGCGCTTGGCCTTCCCGCCTGTAGCTGATCTCTGTATTTGAAAGTCTTATTTCGCTGCTCTTCTTCAGGCAGTTTGTCCCTCCAACCTTTGCTGGCCTTCTCCCAACCCCGAGTGGCCGCTCTGGCTAGCTTTATTCTAGGGGACTGTCCCGAGCAGTGGTCGCGGCTTGCGGAAGCCAACCTCCCCTGCCCAGCGCCCCCTCAGCAGGAGGCACTCAAAAGAAGGCCAGGTTTCCAGAATACACACACTTAAGTTTGGGGAAAGGTCATAGAAGTGACTGTGGCCACCATTACGGCCCATGAGATGCGTTTGGTTTTTGTGCCTTCTAGATTGCAATCCTCCCAAATGAAAGTGCCTAATGTGGGTGAATATGTGACAGGGTACTATTACTGAGATCTGTGTCACAACACTCCTTGTGACATCCCTAGGATTTATGGGCGAGAGAGGAAGCTAGGAAAGTGGTTGACAGGGGCTGTTCTGTTCAGACTTGAACTTCAGTTTGGGGTTGGTGGTGTCTCCAATAGAAGATTCTATTTGTAGTCATAGATAGGCCTTTAAACCAGAAGGCTTTCATGTAAATTTCCATTTTAAATCCAGGGTTTGGTCACCAGTAGTTACCACCCCACCTCAAAAGATTGTTTTATGTGAACTAAAACATTCTAGAATTGCGTCCAAATTAGGAATGAATTTTTATTACCAACATGAAAAAAATGTGGAAGATTCTCAAGTCTCAAGTCAGAAGGTACTAAAATTTGTCTAAATATTGTGACTGCTGTGTCCCAGCAGTGGACTTTGTTCCCACTAATGATTTACTCTTTAAAGACGGGCCTGCAGGAATGAGTTAATAGTAAAAGCACTTGCAGCCAGGCATAGTAGCACATACTTTAATCCCTTGCACTTGGGAAGTAGAGGCAGAAGGATCTCTGTCAAAGTTCACCCTGATCTACATAGCAAGTTCCAGGCCAGCTGTGGCTACATAGTAAGACCCTTGGGGTGGAATTATGGTTTAGTTAGTAGAGCATTTGACTCTCTTGCACAAGGGTCTGGATTCTATCTCCAGCCCACCAAACAAAATCTTCAACTATAGTGAGACCTTGTCTCAAAAACAAAACAACAAAAATAAAAAACCACCACTACCAACAACAACAACAACAAAAACACCACATGCTGTTCTTGCTAAGACCAGAATTCAGTTCATACTGCTAACAACGAACTACCTGTAACTCCAGTCCCAGAGGATCTAATGCCCTCTATCTTAGAAGGTGCACATAAATACAATCTTTTGTTGTTTTTGTTTGAGTCAGGGCCCACAGACATCCACATGCATCTACTTCTAGAGTTCTGGTAAAATTGCACCACTATGCCCAGCTTCATTAATCTTTTCTTCTTCTTCTTCTTCTTCTTCTTCTTCTTCTTCTTCTTCTTCTTCTTCTTCTTCTTCTTCTTCTTCTCCTTCTTCTTCTTCTTCTCTGAATACAGAAATCTACAGAGGCCAGGCTGGGGATATGGCTCAACTGTAGAGTGGTTTGCATGTGGGTTTCCAAAACCCAGTACCAAAACAAACAAAGGGTCTGGAGAAATGGCTCAACAGTAAAGAACCCAGACTCAACTACCAGCTCCCACATGGTTATTTATAACCATCTATATCTCCAGTTCCAAAGGATCCTAAACTTTCTTTTTGCCTCCATAGACACTGCACCCATGTGCTACACAGAATACATGCAACCAAAATATCCTTAAAATAAACCTAGAAAAAAAGTTTAAAGATAAAACAAGGATGAACACTCCTGGCTAGTACTCTTAATTCTTTTTGATGGCTAGGTAGACTTGAGCTGCTGGATTTGTT
Organism: Cricetiscus sungorus; assembly: GCA_030556225.1. NCBI lineage: Eukaryota > Metazoa > Chordata > Mammalia > Rodentia > Cricetidae > Cricetiscus > Cricetiscus sungorus. The sequence continues at coordinate 2,076,662 of JANBXA010000735.1, forward strand.
TGTTTGTTTTGATTCTTTTTTTTTTTTTTTTTTTTTTTTTTGAGACAGGGTTTCTCTGTGTATCCCTGACTGTGCTGGAACATGGCTCTGTAGTTCAGACTGGCCTTGAATTTAGAGATTTGCCTTCCTCTGCCTTCCAAGTGTTGGGATCAAAGGCATGCACCACTGCCTGAGTTGAGCTATTCTTGTGCCTAGGATATCATCTCAGTGGATCCTTTCAGTTCCAAGGTTATGAATGATCGAGAGACATGAAACCTAGGTTCAAATCAATAGTACTCATCATTGCAAAGCATTTACCAGTGTTTAATACAGTGTTAATGAAAAAGCAACAATTATCAACACGTGAATGTATGATCTTAAGAACAGTGCTGTTTAACTTTTAAACAAAAATGATGAAGCATAAAAATGTTTTCATATCATTAAAAAAAATCACATTTCCAGTCATGTTCAGTAAATCCTTAACAATTGATTAAGCAATAATGTCAGACTTAACAGTAAAAGGTAAAATGACTTTATAGATATATAGATTTCCTCCCTCAGTCTGATTTATCCTCACAGTATCTTTTTCTTTCCCATCTTTGTGTTTGTTTGTTTGAGACAGGGTCACCAAACACAGGATAGCTTCAAATTCCCTAGGTATCGGAGGATGACCTTGACATCTTGATCATCCTACCTCCTTTGCCCAAGTGCTGGGGTTATAGGCAAACACAACCACATCCAGCCTTGACAATGTCTTGAGATAAAGCAATTTGTGGACAAGCATCATCTTAAATTCAAGCAATGAATATGTATAAGCTGAGGCTATATCCCAAATCCAGACTGGGTGCATCTCCTGCTCCAGGATATAAGAACCATAATTGGTTTTTGCTTTTAAAACAGGGTCTCACTATGTAGTCTTGGCTGGCTTCAAACTCACAGAGATCTGCTTGCCTTTGCCTCTTTTTATTGGTATTAAAGGTATGCAACACCATACCAGGCTTAATTAAAATTTTATGGCTTGTTTATAACTTACCATTCTAAATAACAATCACACATAAAATGCTTGATCTTATTTTTAGGCCCAGGGATAGAATGTTTCTTATATTGAAAAATTGTTTTAAGTTGGGTGTGGTAATGTGGCAGCTGATGACTCTTCACTTGGCATCCAACTTTCTGTAACTATGACTATTCATAAAACCAGACTGGCCATGAGGCATTATGGCAGTTGGCAAAGAAATCTGTAATGGAAGTTAACTTGTATTTCCTGAATAGTACCACCTGTTTATTAGAAACATTTAAAAATAAGGAAGGGAAAAATAAGCTTACCAAAAGCTAAATCTTGGGTCACCAAGACAGTTCAGCAAGTATCAGTATTTACTGTCTGACTTGACAGCCTAAGCTTGATCTCTGGAGCCCACATGCTATAAGGAAAGAATAGACTCCCCAATGTGCCCTCTGGTCTCCACACATGTGTGACAGAGTACTCGAAAACATGCACAAGTACACATACAAAAATATAATTTAAAAAATGCTAAGTTAGGCTATCAGTTCTGGAAGAAAGGGATACCTGTGACAGTCTCTGGCCCTGGGAATATGTTTTACCTCCTCCTTCTTCCCTGTTCAGTATAAGTCAGACATATATTGTGCCCAGTGTTACATGGAATTACAAAGGTAATTAGTTATCATCTAGACTTTGCTCTTGAAGAACTTGCAGGTTACCAAGGGTCATAAGAAAGTATTGAGTGAGAGAGGTTGGGCTAAAATGCTATGACTCGGCATGATTCAGTTCTTAAAATGGGTCACAGTTGAACAGCTGTACTTGCCAACTCTTCATTTCCACTTCAATGCCCAACTGCATGGCACAAGCCTTAGATTCTGCTGCCAAACAGAAATGATGCATAGATCTTTCTTTCTCTTTTATGTTTTCTGTACCAGCAGGGAAAGTGCTGTGACTTTACTTGGAAAGTATCTGGCTAAAGAGGAGGACAATAAATGGATGTTTCCATCTCATGCATGCCTCCAAAGCAGAAACACAGGGACTAAAACCTGGGGCGGGGGGAAATCAGGTGGGTGTGATAGAATACACTTGTAATCTGAACATTCAAGAAGCCAAGGACAGAAGATTGTAAGGAATTCCAGGCTGGCTGGATCGTCAGAGTGAGTTCCAAGTAGGTCTAGAATATGAGATCCTGTCTCAAGAAAGAAAAAGAAAACAAACAAACAAACCCACAGGGGCTAGAGAGATGGCTTGAGGATTAAGAGTATGTACTGCTCTTGCAAAGGGACCAGGTCAAGTTCCCAGATTGAAACTTCAGCAACCAGGGATCCCAGGCCCTCTTTCCAGGGATGATTCACATGTACATACTCTCACAGAGACACATAATTAATTGTTTTCAAATCTTTAAGAAAAAATAAACTAAAAAAGAAAGCTGGGCAGCGGTGGCACATGGATCTCTGAGTTTGAGCCTGGTCTACAGAGTGAGATCCAGGACCTTCTCCAAAAGCTACATGAGAAACTGCTTTGAAAAACAAAACAACAAAAACAAACAAAAAAAAAAAAAGGTTGAAAGCAGAATGTAGAATGGCTCAGAATTGAAACTATGAATATAAAACTCTGATAGCAATATCTGTTACAAACCAAACAGGATCAATCTGTTATCTGTTACTATCTATAGAATGTAGATTCTAGATTGCTTTGGTTTGTTTATTGGTTTGTTTGCCTGACCTGAAATTCACTTTGTAGGTCAGTGTAACCTTGCACTCACAGAGCTCTGCCTCTTCCTTCATCAGTCCTGGTGGAGGTGTAGCCCAGACAGGTCTTGAACTCATGATCCTCCCACCTCCATCTCTTTGGGATAAGCTGCCAGCATGTACCAACATTACATCAGCTGGTTTCGGTTTCGATTTAAGTTGTTTTTGTTGTTGTTGTTGTTTGTTTGTTTGTTTGTTTGCTTTATTATTCAGGATCTCACTGCGTTCCTCTAGCTAGGAATTTGCAGTGTAGACCAAGCTGGTTTACAATCTACCCCAGCTTCTTAGTGCTAGGATTAAAGGAATGTGCCATCATACCAACCCAAGAGCTGGGATTAAAGGCATGAGCCACCATGCCTATTTTGGTTTTGAGACAATGTTTCTATAGCCCATGGTGGCCTCAAATTTGCTACAGAGCCAAAATAAGCTAGGAATCCTTATCCTTCAGTCTGCCTCCCCCAGCTACTGGGGTCACAGATGTGTACCACCATGCCATCTATGCCAGGCATTTTTATAACTTTTTCATAAGTTTTCACAAAGCTTTTGTAAATTCTCATTATCCCCAGGAAGAAAATGTTCAGAGATCTTAAATAATCTGCACAAGGTCAGAATGAGAGGGAGCAAGTTTCCAACACATTCCAACTGTTTATAAAGCCTTAGTTTATCCACTAGGCCATCAACTCAGCTCCATGCCTAAAAATGTGACCTTTCAAAAATGTTACATAAACTAAGCGTGGTGGTAATTTTAGCACTCGGGAGGCAGAGGCAGGAGGATCTCTGTTAGTTAAAGGCCATTCTAATCTACATAGTGAGTTCCAGGACAGCTAGGGCAATGTAGAGAGACCTTGCCTCCCCCACACCAAAGAAGACAAAACAAAAAGAAAAATGTTATATAAATGGAATTATACATGTAAGCATTTGAAATTATGTTTTTTCACCCAGCACAGCTCTCTATAGATCCATCAAAATCACTGTAGGTCAATAATCCATTCTTTTATTGGTGATATTCCCGTTGGGCTGTTTAGCTTTCACTCATTGAAGGAATTTCCAGTTTTTAGCTATTATAGTAAGTGGCATTGCAAAAAGAGAGAAAATAAATCGGTTGCTACAAGCATTTATACAATGTTTTTGTATGAATGTAAATTTTCATTTTGCATCTCAATTTCTCATTAGCATTTCCCAGGTCACCAGTGAAGCTAAACATGTGTTCTCAAATTGTAGAGTCTTCAGTTTCTTCTTTCCAGAACAAGCTATTTGGTATTTGGTTCATTTTCTTTTCTTTTCATTCTTTCTTTCTGTCTGTCTTTTTTTCAAGACAGGGTTTCTCTGTAGCTTTGGAGCCTGTCCTGGAACTTGATCTGTAGATCAGGATGGCCTTGAACTCACAGAGATCCTTCTGCCTCCACCTCCCAAGTGCTGGGATTAAAGGAGTGAGCCACCACCGCCAGGCCAACCTTGGATGTCTTGGGTGTTAGTCCTTACTCTCCAACATGTGTTTCCAGACAGGGTCTTGTGTTGCTCAATGCTTCATAGGCCAAGCTAACTTGCCTCTTATCTATTTGTAGGTCACCCTGGAATTACAAATGCTTACTAAGATGGAAACACATACAAGCTCGTGTAATGGTGATGACTGATCCTTATTGCAATCTAGAGTTGCCTAGAGAGTCTTCTCCAGGGTATTTGTGAGGTGTTTCTGGAGAGGTTTCATAGAAGATTCATCTTAGTGAATACTATTTCCCAAAATGTTATAATATTTAGGAGTTGCTTAAGAATTGCTAAAATGTGAGTGTGTTCAACTGATAAAGTTAGGGTGTTCATTCACTTTGAGCTTGTGGACATCACTGTAGCCTATATACTTGGTAGCCGTCATTTACTCTGCATCACTTTGTGCTGCAGCATATTTTGTTTTTGTCAGAGAAGGGTCAAACCATTTTATTCAGAGGCTTAAGTGTGTGGGAAGGGACGAAGAGTTCCATACAACCCTCAGTAGGGCAGGTCTTTCTGGCTTTCCATCTCGATGTAGTATATTTTAATTGGTGATATCGAAGCTTCTACCTGCTTGAGGGCAGGTGTCAAAAGCCCATAGATGTGTTTTAGTAAATCTTTTCCCTGATATTTTCAAGCATTTAAATGTGTCTATTTTACAGCAAACCCAGCCCATGCTCTCCAGCAGTTTGATCAGCCCTGGGAAGCTGCTGACATCACAGTCTTCCTCCCTTGGTGTTCCCATTTCCCCAGCTCTGCAGCCAGAATTTAGAATCCTGACTCATCCTTCAGCCAGCCACAGAGAACGCTGATTATTCCAGTACAGTCAGTACTCACAAAATGACTTTGAAAAAGAGAAAGCTTCAAGGGAGTCAAAGCCAGTGTGCTGTTAGGTATCAGGCAGCCTCCTTTTTGTCTCTGCTCAGTGGCCACTACTACCTCCTTGGCAGAAACAGAAGCCATGATTTTACAGAGCTGGCCATAAAGCTGTGGACTATCCCAACCCTCACAACCAGTTCTGTCCGCTTGAGTGCCATAACAGTGCATTGACCACCTATCCCACCTTGATCTTCACTGATGGAGCCAGCTGGTTATGGCATGAGGCTTAGTGTAAGAATCTACATAGCCCAGTAGTTCACACATCAGCCAGAGATCTCTGCGCTACAACTAAAAATGTGGTGTACTCCTGTGGTTTTAGCACTCAGGAGGCTGAGGCTGTCAGATTATAAGCTTAAGCTGCATGAAATCTTGTTTCAAGGATTTTGTGTTTTTTGGTTTGGTTTGGTTTTTTGAGACAGGTTTCTCTGTAGCTTTGGAGCCTGTCCTGGAACTCGCTCTGTAGATCAGGCTGGCCTCAAACTCACAGAGACCTGCCTGCCTCTGCCTCCCAAATGCTGGATTAATGGTGTGCACCACCCATGACTGACTCATTTAAAGATTTTTATTACTTTATATTTATTTATTTGTTTCTGGTGGCGGTTTGAAGGTCTAAGGACAACTTGCAGAACCCAGTTCAACCCTTCTACTGTGTGGGTATGAGCCATCTCATCAACCTTTCTTTTCTTTATTAATATAAAATTGTATGATTTACTCTGTGATAGTTCACACATATAGGTATTTACATACATGGCATGTAAAATAAAATCAGAGTAATTAATATTTCCACTTCCTTATCGTTCCTTCTTTTTGGAGGCATCAAGCTCACCTTTTCCAGTTTGCCACAGATGGTCTTGAATTGCAATCACTCAACCATGCTGAAAACATTAGACCTGATTCTCCCTTCCTAACTTTACCTCTTTCCAACTCCTTTTTGCTTCTGCTTCCTGGCCCTTCATGACCTCTACTATTCACATTTTTATTCATGATTGAGAGTCAATACTTTTATTTTATTTATTTTATTTTACTTGAGACAGGTCTCACTGTGCAGCTTGGCTGTCCTGGAACTACCTCTGTAGACCAGGCTGGCCTCAAATCAAAGATCCACCTGCCTGTGCCTCCTGAGTGCTAGGATCAAAGGCATGCCTCCCTGCCCCCAGCTAGAGTTCAGTTTCTAAAGCTTTCATGGATGAGAATAGATGAGAACACACATTTGCCTCCCACCCCCACTCCAGCTCATTTCATTTAACAGAATTTGATTAGTTAATTCCCCAAATAATGAACTGAAAATCTAATATGCAAAAATTCTTATAGGAGGTGTGTGTGTGAGAGAGAGAGAGAGAGAGAGAGGGAGGGAGGGAGGGAGGGAGGAGAGAGAGAGAGAGAGAGAGAGAGAGAGAGAGAGAGAGAGAGAGAGAGAGAGAGAGACTCAAAAATTCTGCTTAAGCTAATAAGCCAAAGCAAGGGCATAAAGACAGGGATTGATCTGGGATGTCAAGGAGTATGAGAATTTATGCTTGTGCTACACAAATAATGCCAAAAGGCTTTGGGTATTACAAGGGCTGAGGTTAAGTGTCACTATAAGAAAAAAAAAAAAAAAAACTAAAGTGAATCTCTGTAGGCCTCTTGAGTAATTTTCTTCCTTCCTTCTTTCCTTCCTTCTTTCAATACTGAAGATAAAATCTAAGATCCCAATCTCCTTAGGCAAACATTCTATCACTAACGCTACAAGGCTGAAACTTGACCTCACTGTGTAGCTGGGGCTACCCTTGAACTTGCAATTTTCCTGCCACCCAGTGCCTTAGATTACAAGTCTATACACACCATCCAGGCCACAATTTGTGTCCTGTAAGTGTTTGTTTCATAGAAAATGTTGTTTTATAATAGACCCCCAGACCTACTTACTCCATGATGGAAGTCCCATTCAGACCATAAATCTCAGCATGTAGACAGTGCCACCCATCAAAATTAAAACAAATGCCTAATCCATCAAAGTTCATAGTTCTGGGAAAGTCTCTGAATGTACTAACTTTGCATTTTGGCCTCTTTAGTTCCACTTCTGGCTAAGTGTTCTTGCTAACTAAAGTATTTCAATGCAGGACATGATTTTTGTGCTTAAAAGCTCACTCTGAGAAAGGCTCCTGGGTGGCTAATAAAGACTTCCTATTGGCTTACACCCATGCCTGAGCAGTCTTCTCTAGTGGGCATTCCATAGTCATTTGTATGGATTGTGTTTCATTTTACTGGGGTTTTGAGACACAGCTCATGGAGACCAGGCTAATCTCTGATTCATTAGGTAGCAGAGAATGACCTAGAACCTCTGATTTTTCTACCTCTACCTCCATTCAGCTTTAATGGAAATATTTTTGGTGAATGATCTATTTCATTAGGTCGATGGCGATTAAAGGTGTGTGCCATTCTTTAAGGCAGTTTTCTATGTGATTCCTACCTCCAAGCTTTCCATTTATTGCCTACTTTGCCCTAAGACCCTTATTGTTGCTCTCTCCCTATACATTGACTGAACATTTGGTTCAAACACCCATCTCTGGTAGATGGCCCAGTGAGTGAAGGGGCCTGCAGCTATGTCTGTTGACCAGAGTCATCCTCAGGGCCCACACAGTGGAATGAGAGAACCAGCTGTCCTGGGTTGTCCTCTGACTGCCTGTGGCCATGGCTCTGTGGTCATTAATTGGAAGACCTTGGTGGGAGAGGCCCAGTTGGCCAGTTCTGTTTGTGTCATGTGCTGGGATGTAAAAAATCAGCAGACGTAGGTACCTGGAGCTGGAGATATAGGACAGTTGGAAGCCCTGAGTTCAGTCTCCAGCATTGCATAAATTGGGAAAAGTAGCACACGCCTAGAATCCAGCACCCTGTCTGCCTCACCCTTTCAAGTACTGGAATTACAGGTGTGAACCACCATGCCTGGCTTGGGGTGAATCCTTTATCCAAATATTGTAGAATATATGATGTAAAATTTACCTTTTAGTGTGTAGATCAGCATTTAACAGTCCCTGATGCTACACAGCCAGAATTCATCTCCAGAACTTTCCCATCTTTTCAGATGGGAAACTGAAACTAAACACTGCCTCCTTACCCAGCCTCTGGCATCCACCATGCTACCATGCTTTTCTCTATGGATGAGTATTGGCACTTCGTGTAAGTGGAACCCTGTTGTCTTTCTATGACTAGTTTATTTCACTTGTCATAGTGCCCTCCCCGGACTGTTTCATACTTTTTTTTTTTTTTTCCTGTGTAGCTTTGGAGCCTATCCTAGAACTAGCTCTATAGACCAGGCTAGCCTCGAACTCACAAAGATCCGTCTGCCTCTGCCTCCTGAGTGCTGGGATTAAAGGCATGCACCACCAACTCCTGGTGCTTCCTCCATTTTTTTTTTTTTTTAAACAAGATTTCCCTATGTAGCCCTGGTTGGCCTAGAACAATTTTTATATACAGACTAGGCCTGGCATGAACTCACAGAGATATTCTCTCTCTCTCTCTCTCTCTCTCTCTCTCTCTCTCTCTCTCTCTCTCTCTCTCTCCCCCCTCTCTTTCTCTTTCTTCTTCCGTCCCTCCATCCGTCCATCCCTTGCTCCCTCCCCTTCTTCTCTTTCTGGGATTAAAGGTGAATTCTATTATATCTGACCCTTTTAAGTCTTTATCTGAATTCTTTTTTTTTTTTTTTTTTTTTTTTTTGCTTCAAATTAAAACAATACAAGTCAGCTTGATATTCCCAGATGAAGCAGCCAAATCAATCTAAGGCTTTGGGAAGCCCCAGAGGAGCACCTGGCACTGCCTGTGCACACTGTCCCCCAAGCTGCCTTTGCAACAATAGACAGTTGGACAAGGACCTCAAAGCTTGCTTAATTGGCCCAGGTAGTGGGGAGTCTTTGAATCATTTAATTTTCTTTGCCAAAGGGAAATCTAGAAAACAATGCTGAGTCAAAAGAACTGTGAACACTGAATCCTTTTAGATGTTTTACTTCATCCCCAGGCTCTCAGACCATAAGCCTGAGTTACAGAGCTGTGCTTCTGAGAAATAAACATGAATGAGTCAGCAAAGTCCCTTTTAGAGCAAGATAAAGTAATGCAATATAAATCACCAATTTTATTGTACTGTATTAACCTTTTTAAAGAGATTGATATTTATCTTGTGGGGGAACTGAATGAGTACCACAGTGTAGAGATTAGAGGACAACTGTTGTTATATGTGTGCCTTGGCCTGGAGAGATGGCTGTGGAAAAGAGCGTGTACTCTTCCAGAGGACCTGAGCTGAGATGCCAGCACTCAAGTTGGGCTACCTATAAATCCAGCTTTGTTGTCTCCAACACCCTGTTCTGGCCTCCCAGGGCACCTAGACTCACATGCATAAACCCACACAGAGACATAACAAATGTATGTAATTTTTAAAACTGAAACAAATCTTTTTAAAAGTGTATATTAATAGGTAGCAGGAAATTTGTAGGTTTTTGTGAAAATGGCAATATATAAAGTATTATATATATTATTCTTGTACTTTAATATTCCAATATTTTATGTATTTTTAAACAGTATTTTTAGTGTCCCTTCCTGCCATAATCAAAATGATATTAAAGCAATAACTACTGGTTGTTAGTATACAGGCATATGTACTGGCCTACCCTTGGGGTTCTGACAGGATATGACCTCAGCTGCAGCCACTAAGAGCACCTCCTGTGTACATTCACTATGTTCCCTTTAAAAATGGCCCTGCCTACCTCCCATTTTCCTCTCTTTCTCTCTTCCTCCTTCCCTTTCTTTCTCTTCCATCATTCTTGTTCCCAGGGACTTGTTTCTGCCCTTCTCTCTGCCCCTTCTCTCTCCTCTTCCAATAAACCTTCTATGTGAGTCCTGGTGTATGGCATGACTTCTCTTCAAGGCATTTTTTAAATTACAACACTGGTGTCTCCGGAAAACAAGAGAAAATGCTGCCCTTCTACATGATATCACCAGTCATATGTGAACCATTTTGACAGTGAACATATTAACTCACACCTACCTGTAATCAAGAATTTAAGGCCATCCTAGGCTACAGAGTGAATTTGTGGCCAGCCTGGGCTACATAAGGCCATGTATTAATAAGTTAAAATAAAATGAAATGAAAACAATGACTGAGCATGAAGTTTAGTTAGTAAACTTCAGCATTTGAGAAGCACTACACAAACCAGGCATGGTATCGTATGCCTATAGTTTTATTCCCAAACTTCAGGAGACAGAGGCAGAGGGATCAGAAATTCAAGGTCATCTTTAGCATCACGGTGAATTTAAGCAAATGTGCTGGATCAAACTGAAAGAATTTACTTACACATACTTCCTAGAGGAGCTTGTCAAGGTAATGAATAAAGCTTGTAATCCCAGTATTCTAGAAGCTGAGTTCAAGATGGGTTTGTGCTAAGTGTGATTCTCAAGTCAGCCTGGGGGTATGTAGCAAGACACTATAAAAATAAAAATAAAACTTAGAATAGGCAAATTCACAGGAGCAAAGTACATTAGAGGTTACCAGGAGGTAGAGAAAGAAGTGGGGAGCTAATTTCCTTTTAGAATATTGGAAACAGTGATTATTGAATTGCAATTAAAATAATTAGTGTTATTCAATTGAACGTGCAAAAATTGTTTAAGAAATACAAAAGAGGAGGAGGTGAGAGCTAAAATACACAGCCCTGAGACTGACCAGCCCAGGGGCTGGCTCCCTTCAACCTTCTAGGCTCTTCTCAGGAGTCTTCTCAGATCCTTCCTGTCCAGCTGCTAGGCTGGGCTGGACTGGGCTGGGCCAGAGCCCAAGCTCCTGGCCCAGTTCCACAAGCCTCTCTGGTTTCCTAAGTGAGTCATTCCCTTCTGTGGGTAGCCTAACACTTTCTGGCACACACAACCCTGCCCTGCCCTGTCATCTCTTAGCTCTGAGTCATCTGGGCTCACCCTGGACTTTTTTGCTCAGTAATCATGTGGACCAAAAGGAAGAGCAAAGACCACAGCAAAGCAAGAGATGCCCTCAAAACGTGCTCATTGGGAAGGCTGCCAGGGGCTAGTCTGGGGTCTGCCATCTGCTGACAGCAGAGTTTCTTGCTGCTCCTCTCTGGACATGCTTACTCTTCTGTGAGATATGTGCCCATGTTGAGACCTACAAGCGTGTTTTCCATTCTGGATTATTAAATAAAAATTACAGGCCATTGATTCTGTTGTTACAATTTGGTAGGGTCCAACATGCTCTACCACCGAGCCATATTCTAGCTAGGCTCCACAGTTTTGGATAAAGGAACCCCAATAAGCCAGATTAAAAATCTAAATGAAGCCAGGAGGTGGTGGTGCATGCTTTTCTTTAATCCCAGCACTCAGGAGATAGAGCCAGGAGGATCTCCGTGAGTTCCAGGCCAGCCTGGTCTACTTAACAAGTTCCAGGACAGGCTCCAAACCCTGTCTGGTGCGGGGGGGGGGATATAGAGCCACCCACACTAAAATTCCACAGTCGCCAAGTTTAGAAACCCATATGTTTATCTGACTTTCCAAGAAATTAGGATTTGAGAGATGGCAGCTGGATTTCCAGACTGGCAGTTTCAATCAGTGTGGCAGAATGGCTCCTTCTGCCTTCATCCTCATACAGGAGTAACCTGAGTCAGCCTGGTGTTGACTCATCAGTTATTTCTCTATTGCTATCACCCTGTCTGTGCCTTACAAGGAAAGATGCTGAAACAACCAATCCATTTCTTGGGTTTGTTTTTCTCTGCTGTCTCCAGGCTCTTCTGTTTGCAAAACCAACTTCCTTTTCTTGGATCACACAAACTTACTGTAGGGAATGAAGTCTTGCTTATTTTTATTTACTTTTTGTCTTTTCTTAAGGCAGTCTCAGTCTGACTCCGAATTAGGTGGTCAAGGATGACCCAGAGTTCCTGATCCTCCAGTCTGCACCTCCCACAGACTGGGTTAGGAGGTGTGCACCACCATGCCCTGCTTTCCTTTGCTTTTGTCGGTGGTGCTACTAGAGTGAACCTAGGGCTGTGTGCATGCTAGGAGTGCTTTATCACTGAGCTTTTGACTCATTTTAATTTTTGTGCCTGCATTTCATTAAACTGCCTAAGCTGGCCTTGAACTCTAGGCCAGCATGGGCTACAAAAAAAAAAAAAAAAAATCTGTTGGGGAGAGGGGAGGGCAGCCAGTGCACATGTAAATTGTTAGTAGTGGGGAAATGAGAAAAAAAAATGTTCCCCAGTTCTGGATATAGGTCTTTATCATTATAAACACACAGGCCCTGACACAAGGCCCTGTGAGGATAAACATGTCTTCTCAGTGTAATACACAGGCTGCACACTTGCATGTCCCTAACCCAGTGTGATCAGAATGCACAAATCCTATATAACCAACACAACAGGGTTACTAGATTGCAGGTGCCCTGGACAATAGAAAGCTCTCCCTACTCCAGAATGCTTGTGCCTACCATAAACCAGGGACACACTGTCCCCTACAACTCTCCTAACCCTTGAAGGTTGACAGTGTTTGACTAAAGGTTCTGTGTCTTCCCCTGGTGGTTCCAGTCTGCAGTGAGCCAACTGCTGGGAGATTGAAGCAGGAACATCCTGATACAATACCCATCCAGAAATTACTACTCCCTGTGAGGTGCTTGTCTTTTGAGATAGGATTTCAGTATGTAGTCTAGATGCTCTTACTCATTTCCTTTTAGTTTTTAAAGACAGGGCTTCTCTGTACTAGAACTTGATCTGTAGACAAGGTTGTTCTTGAACTCGGGCTGTGTCCTGGAACTCACTATGTAGACCTTGAACTGACAGAGGCCCACCTGTCTGTCTCCAGAGTGCTGGTACTAAAGGCCTGCACCACTATGCCCATTTCTTCCTTCCTTCTTTCCTTCCTTCCTCCTTTCTTCCTTTCTTTTTCTTCCTTTCTCTTTCTTTCTTTCTTTTTTTATTTTTCAAGACAGGGTTTCTCTGTGTAGCTTTGGAATCTGTCCTGGTACTCACTTCATAGACCAGGCTGTCTTCTAACTCACAGAGATCGCCAGCCTCTGACTCCTGAGTGCTGGGATTAAAGGTGTATGCCACAACCACTCAGCTATCATGCCCAGTTCAAATAGTCCAGACTCTAGATACTTTTGCCTTAGTCTCTGGGGGTCAAAAGTGTATATTATTTACACTGTATATTATTTACACATGAAAGATAGAAGAGAAATAGAAAGCACATAAGATTGTGCTCTTCAGGCTGCTACTATTCATTTCTTCAGTGCATGGAATTGAAGTAGAACTGCCTTTCCTCTAAATTCTGATTATATTGCTTATAAAGAGAGTTTATTTGTGAATTGCTTTTGTAATTCTTTAAAAATTTTAAGATAAATTGACAAAGTGTATAAAGGTTTTTTTTGTTTGTCTATTTTATTTTGTCTTGATTTTCAAGACAGGGTTTCTCTGTATAGTCCTGGCAGTCCTGGAACTCACTCTGTAGACCAGGCTGGCCTGGAACTCACAGAGTTCTGCCTGCCTCTTTAGGATTAAAGGCATGTGCCACCACCACTGCACATGGTAAAGGGTTTTTGTTGTTATTTGTTTTTGAGCTAGGGTGCTACCATGTAACCCTGGGTAGCCTGGAAATCACTATGTAGACCAGACTAGCCCCCAACTTACAGAGCTCTACCTGCCACTGTCTCCCGTGTCCTGGGACCAAAGGTATGTACCATATCCAGCATAAAGGGATATTTTTATAATGTAAAATGGCAGAGTAATAACAAAAATATTACATTGCCAAGGTTGTGTGATGCCACACCTTCATAGTCACAGCTCTTGTGAGGCAGACAGGCAGATCCTTGGAACCTGCTGGCAAGCAACCCTAGGTGAATCAGTTCCAGGCCGGTGAAGGACCTTCAAAAACTAAGGTGGATACCTCCCGAGGAGCAACATCCCAGGCTGACTTCTGACTTCCACATACACATGCATGTGTATCCACACACACATGAACATGCATACCTACCCTCATACACAGGAAAAAGTTAAATAGAAATTTCTGCTTTAATTACAAATAGAAAAGTTAATATGCATGTAGATAGGACTGGTGATGAGAATCTTTTCATGACCCTGGGATAAGTGGCCTCAAGCTTGTCAGATGTATCCTCTGTAGGTGAGGACTCACTTGGGAATCCTAAGATTATCTAGCACAATTGTACTTTCCAAATTATAAACATTCTCTTTTCTGTTCTGTCTTTCCTTTTTGCTGTGCTAGGGATGGACACAGGATCTCCTACATGCTAAGCACAAAACCCTCCCTTTTTTTAAACACAAGCTAATAGACCATCCCTGAAATACATACAGACAAGCTGCTGACCTTTGGAAAACGAATCAAAGACTATATTGAGAAAGGACTATAACCAGGCTTGGCTGCCATGGGAGTTATTTAGAGCACAACCCCTTGCTCAGTTACATCCCAGTGAGGGGCCACAGGGGTCATTAGGACACGCTGACAGCTGCTGTGCTCTGGGCTCAGGGAGGATGTGCACCAAGCTAGGCTTGGGAAGGAAGCCATGGAGCTTCAGAGACATAGGCTGTGCCAGGCAAGCACATGCCATTCACATAGATCACTGTTCCACAAGGCTAAAAAGTAAAGCCAATGCCAAATGGCTTCACATTACCTGGCTCCAATCTTCAGAAGCAACAAAAAATAAAATGATAAAAATTCAAATTGTGGTGTATTGTAAGTGTTTACTATTTTATTGTATTGTTTTATTTTTGAGATAGTCTCTCTATGTAGCACTGGATTGCCTAGAACTCACGATATTTATATCAGGCTGACCTCAGACTTTCAGCAGTCCTCTTGTGTCTGTCTACTGGGTGCTACAGCTATATGTGCTGTGTGCATGCAATGCCAAGCACTGTATATCACACAACCATTGGTTTATAACAGTGTTGTTTTGTTTTGTTTTTGGTTTCTCTGTGGCTTTGGAGGCTGTCCTGGAACTAGCTAGCTCTTGTAGACCAGGCAGGTCTAGAACTTACAGAAATCCACCTGCCTCTGCCTCTCAAGTGCTGAGATTAAAGGCATGTGCCACCAACACCTGGCTTTATAACAGTGTTCTTAAAAACAGCTCTGTGTGTGTGTGTGTGTGTGTGTGTGTGTGTGTGTGTGTGTGTTTTATGTATGTATATGTGGGAACAAGTGAGTGTAAGAGGTCAGAGGTCGACACTGGCTGTCTGCCTCAGTTTCTCCACTTTTTTTTTAAAAAAAGGGATATTATTTATATTATTTTTAATGTGTCAGTGTTTTGCCTGCATGTATGTACATGTAGCATTTCATGCAGTACTCCAGAGCCCATAAGAGAGTGTTGGAACCCCCTAGAACTGGAGTTACAGGCTGTTGTAAGCTGCCATATGGGTACTGAGAACCCAGATTCTGTGCAAGAGCAGCCAGTGCTCTTAACTGCTGCACCATCTCTCTAGCGCCACTCTCCAATTCCTTCAACAACCCCCAAGACAGGGTTTCTCTGTGTATCCCTGGCTGTGCTGGAACTAACTCTGTGGATCATGCTGGCCTCAAACTCAGAAATCCACCTGCTTGTGCCTCCCCAGTGCTGGGATTACAGGTGAGACAGTCTTCATTGTCCTGGAGCTCGCTGATTCAATTCAATTCGAGCCTGTCTGGCCACAGAGCTTCAGAGAACTGCCTGCCTCTGGCTTCCCAGCCTTGGTAGCATAGATGCTCAACACCTGTAACTGGGGATTAGAACTCAAGTCCTCATGGCAAACACCTTATTGACTGAGCCATCTTCCCCGTCCTAAAAGTGTTCTTCTAAAAATAACGAGTTTTTATACATACATACATACATACATACATACATACATACATACACACACACACACACACACACACACACACACTTTATATAATTAAGATGGGAAACAAACTGAGATCATTTATTTATTTATTTAGAGACACTCACTATGTGGCCCAGGCTGGCATTGTACTACAGCAATCCTCTGCCTCACTCAGCCAAGACCTAGGATTACAGGCATGAGCCACCACATCTGACAAACTAGGTTTTAAAAAGTACATTAGTTCTAGTTTCAAACAATACATTCTCTTTTGGGGGGTGCTTAGTATTGAACAAGAGCATGTCAGGCACATGCTCTACTGCTCACCCACCCTCCCAGCACTAGGATTTTTTCTTTAACCACTAGCCACATTTCTAGTTAAAGCACATCAGATTGTTAATGTGATAGCACTAAGTGGTAGTTTAAAACATAATGAATACAGAAGAAAGTGCTCTATGGACTATATATATTTGCTGTGTGTAGGGTAAGCCAGGTGTTGGTTTGAAAAAAGAATACAAATTCAGTTGTGTGTGTCTCTGACTCATGAACGCCCCTGTACGGAGTTCATGATCTTGGAGAGCACAGTCTGGCCACCTGCTCATGCAGGCCCTGCAGTGGGAATCTGGAGCTGCAAGGAGCCTTCGAAGGCTGTGGCTCATAAAAAAAGGACTTGGGTGGAAATTTCAGTTTTATGTGTTGTTTGGACTCTGAGCACCCTCCAGGCAGGGTGCAAACGGTAATAAAAAGTTCACAGGTTGTAGAGGTTAGCCAAGTTAATGCATAGAAAAGCCTTTAGCATGGAGCTCACTATGTGAGCTCAAACATTTGCTTTTTGAACCATCCCTCCCTGACTGGACTCTGTTTAAAATGGAGATGACTGTGAAAACACATGCTGGCTATAATTGACAATGGTTGGCACACACCATATCTGTGATATTTTTAACCTCATTCTCCTTTAAGCAAGCCTCAGATAGAACTTCTCAGAACAGGCAAGGAGAACAGGCTAGGACAGTCTCAGAGACAGGGAGCTAAGGGACAGAGGTCCTGACACTCAACACATCAAGGCTGAGTCCAAAGGTCAAATGGGCCACAGTTCCCTCCCTCAGACCTTGCACTCTCCTCCCTTTCTTACACTGCAGCCATTATGATTTGTCTTCTGTTCCTACAAGCCAAGCTGAGTCTTTGTCAAGGTGACCTTTTACCTCCTTTTGCCTTTGGATCCTCTTCCTGGACATTTGTCTCAGGATCTGTGTAACTAGCTTATCTAACAAGTTGGGTCTCCCCAAAGTTGTCTACTCCTGTTTCAGTGAGCCTCTGGCCTTTTGCTTTACTCAAATGGGAACTGTATGAGTCAAGAACTTTTCAAGAGTAGTGATAAGCCCCTGAGTGCTGAAATCTTATGAACTCAAAGGACAGCTCCAAGCCCGCAGACCCAGAGACTCAATGCTTCAACTGCTCTAAAGCAGCACATGGAACCCTCAGCTGTAAACCACAGCTATCAGCAATGGTCACAGCCAGGTACAGCACAAATCTAGTATCTCAGGTGTAGGACCCACAGCCCTGCAGCTTGCCTTCTTTGCTTGCTTTTCTTCCTTCCTTCCTTCCTTTCTTTCTTTTTCTTTATTTTTTTTCTTTTTTTGGTTTTTGGAGATAGGATTTCTCTGTAAAAAAAAAAAAAAAAAAAGTCCTGGCTGCCTGGAACTCACTCTGTAGACCAGCTTGACCTTGAACTCATAGAGATCTGCCTGCCTCTGCCTCCCAAGTGCTGGGATTAAAGTGTGCACCACCACTACCTGGCTTTTAGCCATTCTTTAAAGCAGTGGCCATTCTTTAAAGTGGTTGAGCTGAGCATACCTTTAAATTTATTTGTTTGTTTGTTTTATTATGTAGGCAGTGTTCTGTCTACATGTGTGCCTTCAGGCCCAAAGAGTTTACCAGGTCTTATTACAGATGGTTGTGAGACACCATGTGGTTGCTGGGAATTGAACTCAGGATACTCTGGAAGAGCAGTCAGTGCTCTTAACCTCTGAATACTATTGTCTTAGTTGGGGTTTTTATTGCTGTGAAGATACACCATGAGCATAGCAACTCTTATAAAGGAAAACATTTAATTGGTCCTTGTTTACAGTTCTGACGTTCAGTCCATTACCATCATGGTGGGGAGCATGGTGGCTCGCAGGCAGACATGGTGTTGGAAAGGTAGATGCTATATGTTACTATGTAGGCATAAGGAAGTAGACTGAGACACTGAGTGTGGCTTGGGCATATATGAGACCTCAAAACCCACCCACACAGTAACATACTTCCTCCAACAAGGCCATATTTACTCCAACAAAGCCAAACCTAGTAGTGCCTCTCTCTATGAGCTTATGGGAGCCATTTACATTCAAACCACCACAGCTGTTATTCAGTAATTCAGGAAGAACCTTTTGTTGGGTACAATGCTACGACACCAGAGAAGTATAGTGGGAAGGCTGACCCCAAAAGTGGGTTGACAAACTAATAACAACAAAATAAAAACCTTAAGGCACACATACATAAAGGAGAAAATAAAAAATAAAAGTGTTGAACTGGGCTCAGTAGATAGGAGCACTGGCCACTCTTCTAGAGAGCCTGGGTTTGATTCCCAGCACCCACACAGCAGCTCACAACCATCTAACTCCTGTTCCATGGAATCTGATGCCCTCTCCTGGTCACTGTAGGTACCAGCCACACATATGGCACACAGATTTAGATGCAGGCAAACATAGCCAATACAAGGGCATGGTATGTGTTTCCACCAATCATAGAACAGCTTCCAGTTTCACCATCACTGGCTCCTTGCTGAATTACTGAGGAGGAAGGATATCTTCAAGGGTCATTGAAAATTCAGGAGGCTCGAACTCGAATCCAAATGCAGAGAGGGAGGACAAGACCAGGCTACAGAAATCCACAGAGACAGCTGACCTGAACAAGGAGGAGCTAATGGGTCCCCAGACTGATAGCATGGAATCCAGCATTGGACCCACTCAGACCCTGAACATGTGTCTTAGCTAGAAGGCCTGGGCAGTCTAAGGGACCTCTGGGAGTGGAACCAGGATGTATCCCTGGTGCACAAAAGGACTTCGGGAGCACATTCCCCATGGAGGGATACTCCCTTAACCTAGAGGCAGTAGGGAGGGCCTAGTCCCTACTCCAAATGACTTGACAGTTTTGGATGACCCCTCCAGGAAGGCATCACCCTATATGTGGAGTTGTGGGGGGGAATGGGATGAGAGGGTGGTTGGGGGGCATGGAAGTGTGGAAGAGAAGGAGGGAGGGACGGAGAGGGAACTGGGATCAGTATGTAAAATAAGAAAAAAAAATTTGAACTTAAAAAAAAAAAACACACTGAGCAGGGAGGTACCCTGTCTCAAAAGACAGAATAAATAAACAAACAAGCCAACAAATAAATAAGCAACACATAAACAAAGAAACAAAACAACAACAACAAATAAAGAAAATTCCGGAGGTTCGGAGGTTCGTTTTGACCAGTGTAAATTGCCTCTAGCAGTGAGATGGATAAGGGCACCACCCATGGTGCAATGGGCAGGCATTGACTACTTACTGTTAAACTCTGGTTTTTTGAGACAGGTATATTTAAGTGGTTACTCCCTGCTTATTTGTTTGTTTGTTTGTTAATAAACAGGGTCTCACTATGTAGCTCAAGCTGTCCTAGAACTCAACAGATAGATCAGGTTGGACACCTTCAGTGATCCTAAGGTGTCTAAAACATTGGCGTGATTATAAAGGTACTTACAGTAAGGATTTAAAGAAAGCTTAATATAAAACTATGTTCTAGTCATAGAACATCTCCTCAGGAAAAAGCGAGTCCCTTTTATCTACCTCAATAGGAGGGTTCTTCAGGCCATCCAAACTGAAGTAGCCACCTATTCTTAAGAAAGTAATCATTTTCAGTGCTGGAGAGATGGTTCAGAGGTTAAAAGCATTGACTATTCTTCCAGAGGTCCTGAGTTCAATTCCCAGAATACACCCACTTATAATAACATCTTATGCCCTCTTCTGGTATGCAGACAGAACACTGTATATAAAATAAATAAATATTTTTTTTAAAGTAACCACTTTCTTATTAAGCCATTTGCTTTATATGTATGCATTTATGTTGTATGTATGTGTGCTTGAGACAAAGCACATGTGTAGAGGTTAGGAGTCAGTTATCCCCTTCTACTACGTGGATGTAACCTCAGATTATCAGATTTGTGGGATATTGTTCCCAGGCCAGGGGGAGGTGAACAAATGTCTACTTGCCCCAAATAGGGAACCGATGACAGGTCAAAGTCCAGAGACTAACAATATACAATCTGGTGAATTAATGATTGTATAGGTTACTTCTAGGAGTTTGGGTGAGGGGTCACTTACAAGACCAAGAATGACTCAGGCAGCTATATTATCAGAAGCCCATCCCAGCATGAAGGAGAGCAGACCAACGCTGGGACCTGGGAGCTCACTGCTCAACTTGGTGGCAGCTCTTTCCAGAAGCTTGGCAGGTCCTTGTCTCTTCCCAGATGCATCTCTCTGAAGTCCTTGCCACTTATGGAAGACAGTTTCATGTGCTTCCTGAGTTTTCTGGGTTGTTTACTTGCCTTTAGAACTTCCTGAGTTTTTGCTAGCTTCCCTCCAAAATGGACCTTATCAACTCAGGAAATTACTATACAACCCGCAACTGGGCAACAAGTACCTGTACCTGCTGGGTAATCTCATGTTTATTTAGAGCACTCATTTGCATCAGACATTGTCCAGTTGTTCCATGTACATGTTGTTTGAAACACCACAAAATCAGGAGCTCCTCCTGTCTGAATTGTCAGCATTTTTTAAATGAATACTTGTGCCTGGGCTGAAGGAATGGCTCAGCAGCAGAGCCCAGAGCTATCACACTCAAGGTCCTGAATCTCATGACCAGCCCCTGAAAAACAAACTCAATAGGTGATTAAACAATCAAAGGTTTTACATCAGAGGTTCTCACCCTGTGGGTTGCAACCCCCTCAGGGTCACATATTGGATATGCTGCATATAAGGTATTTATATTACAATTCATAACAGTAGCAAAATTACAGTTCTGAAGTAGCAATAAAATACTTTTATGGTTCTGGGTCACCACAACATAAGGAACTGTATTAAAGGGTCACAGCATTAGGAAGGATGAGAACTGCTTTATGGCATCTTTACAACACAAGGGGCTCACTTCCTCATTGGTGATTTGATGGGGGATGTCCTTCTGTATGCTGTGAATATATGTGTCTGTGATTGGCTGATTAATAAAGCTGTTTTGGACAATGGCCAGGCAGGATTTAGCTTGGCAGGAAAAGGTAGTAGGCAGAGTCAGGGAGGATATGCTGTGTAGCTGCTGAGGAAGAAAGAGGCTGGGACAGCACCAGTAAGTCAAGATCACATAGAGATATACATGTAAAAAGAAATGGGTTAATAAATAAGAGATAGCTAGCCAATAAGAAGCCTGAGTCAAACAGTTTATAATTAATATAAGCCTCTGTGTGTTTATTTGTAACTAAATGGCTGTGGAACCTGGCAGGACAGAAATTTCCAACTACAGTGGTTTACAGCATTTATTTTTGCATGTTCGATGGGTGCATTGGACTTCTCCAGTAAGACATGTTTTCTCAAGGAACTCTTTATTGAAGATTTTTGTTAGACGTGTATGAGTGTTTGCCTGCATGTGTATCTGTGTGCCATGTGTGTGCTTGGTGCAAACAGAGGTCAGAAGAGGACACTGGATCCCCTGGAACTGAAGTAACAGTTGTGAGCTGCTAGTGGGTGCTGGGAACTGAACACAGGTCCTCTGCAAGAGTAGCAAAGGCATTCAGCCACTGAACCATCCCTCTAGCCCCAGGCAGACTCTTAAAACAGTCCACTGGGTTTCTGAATCACCTAGTAAAGAAGTTCATGGCTACCAATGAGTTGGCTGGGGTTCTTCCAATCTACCCAACTGGAGTCATGGGCAGATGCACAAAAGCTTGCCTGGCAGTGCTGACAGTACTAAGCCCTTGAGTGCTCAAGGACTTGGATTTGGACCTGCAGAGCCAGAGGCTCATGGCTCAAGCCCCAAGAGCCAGCGGCATGTTTCTCCAGAAGATCTTGTGGAAGTGAACCCAACACCTGGATCAGCAGCTGCAGCTGGTCTCTGGCTGGTGACACTTCCACCTGTACACGAGGATCTTTGCAAACCTCTTCAAGGGATTTTTTTTAAATGGTTGTGAGCCTAGCCTTTAATGGCTGGGCTATCCCTCCAGTCCCAAGGGATTTTTTAAAAAAACAACAACAACAAAAAGAGATATCCCTCTTTATAAGCATTCTTGGATGCTATCGGGAAAATGCCAATTCTGTACAAACTAAAGCTGAGTGAAATTGTGACCATCATTTCTACCATGTCTTTCAAGGTAGAGTGTTGTACATAGGGATGCCATCTCTGTTGTGCAGGACAGGAAGAGATCCAGTCACAGTGCTGCTCCACTTCCAGAACTGAGGTGGGTTGTCACCATGGACAGCAATGACAGAATGCCAAGGCCAATGGGGAGCTCCTGAAAATGCTGACTGAGGAGGAGTTCCAAGGTTATTTTGGATGATTGCCAACAAACAACCTCATAAATATGGTTGGAATCACAATCTGGGGCCACCCTGTTTGTACTGCAGAAGCTGCTACATCCAGGCCACCAATGCCATTGGTAGGGACAGGTTCCATAAAGGTCTAGACAGGCTAATCAATCAATTCCAGAACCAGAAGTGAGCCAGTCCCCCTACTCCTTTTGAACACCTCACTACTCTCTCTCTTTTAAAGTATTTTATTTTATGTGCAATGGTGTTTTACCTGTGTGCATGTTTGTGTGAGGGTGAACTGGAGTTATATACAGTTGTGAGCTACCATGTGGGTGCTGGGAATTGTACCCTAGTCCTCTGAGAGGGCAGCCAGTGCTCTTAACTGCTGAGCTATCTCTGCAGCCCCAGAACACCTCATTTCTCTTACATGGCAAATGTAACTTCTGTAGTCCTGAGTGTTACAAGCTGTCTTCACAAAGGAGTCAATGGATGAGTCACAGCACCATGCTGTACATGTGCAGACAGGCCTTCAGCCCCAGGTGTAGCAGAGGCTGGCCTTGAATCATGGTCCTTATACTTCTGCCTCTCAAGAGCTATCTATCTTTTTGTATCTCTTTTTTAAAGATTTATTTCATTTTTATATCTCTCTTTCTCTGTGTGTGTATATATGAATGCCAGCAGAGACCAGAAGAGGGTGTCAGAATCTTTGTACCTGGAGTTAAAGAGGTTCTGAGCCCCCATTATGGGCACTTTGGAGCCTGAATTTGGGTCTTCTTTAAAAGCAACAGCAAAGGAGTGGAGAGATGGCTTAGCAATTAAGAGCACTGGCTGCTCTTTCAGAGGATCAGGACTCAATTTCCAGCACCCATACGGCAGCTCACAACTGTCTATAACTCCAGTTCCAGGGGACTCGACACCCTTACACAGAATATATACATGCAAAACTCCAGTGCACATTAAATAGATAATGCTAAGCAGCAACAAGTGCCCTTAACTGCTGAACTGTTTTTCCAGGCACCCCCACATTTTTTTTCTGACAGGATCTCATGTGACTCAAGTTGGCCTCAAACTCACTATGTAACTGAGTATGACTTTGAACACCTCATCTCCTTCCTCCATATCCCAAATGCTGGGGTTATAGGCCTGTGTCACCATGCTTTTTTATTTTTTAGTTCAATACACTGAGGAAGTTGCAGCTGTTACATTTGTATTGTTAAATTTGAGACTGGAAAAAAAAGAAAAAAATTTGAGACTGGTTTCCCATATTAACTATTTTGCTTATCATACTGCATTCTGTACTTGAAAACAATCAATTATTATCTGTACATGTTTTTAATGTTAATTTTGATAGGCATTGTTTGTTTGTTTGTTTGTCTGTTTAAGACAGAATGTCATGTTGCTCAGGCTAGCCTCAGACTGACAGAATACAGGGATGATAGGTGGAACCTGGATCCTCTTGTCTCTGTTTCCCAAATGCTGGGATAGCAGGCATGCACAATAACACCAGGATCAAGAATAAATATCTCAATGAAAAAGGAGGTGAAGGAGGATGTAACCAGCCCTCTTTCCAGCCAGCCTGGTCCCACAGCTGTGTCATCCCCAAATGAACACACTGATACTATATTAATTATGAAATTGTTGGCCAATGGCTTGGGCTTCTTATTGGTTACCCCTGTCTTAATCATTAACCCATAACTACTAATCTATGTATTTCCATGTGGTCTTGGCTTAGCAGACAATGCTGGATCTGCAACTCCTTTGCCTGCTACATCGAGACTGTTCTGGCGGGCTCTCTTGCCTACCTTTCCCAGATTTCTCCTCCTTTCCTAGTCTCACCTGTCTTCTTGCTTCATTTTTCATTGGCCCAACAATGTTTTATTCATCAACCAATAAGAGAAACATACAGAATCACATCTCCTATCATAGTGAGTTTGAGGACAACTTGAGTCACATGAGATCTTGTCAGACACGCTCAGGTTGGAGACTCATTGCTCACTGGGTTTCACCACCAGTGGCCTTAGCACTGGACAGCCACTGCAGTCTTCAGACTTTAGCAGCAGCAGGAAGCATTTGCTGTAGTTTGTGCTAACAGTGTGGTATGTGGTGAATGTCTCTGTTTGAAACTTTGGGTGACACTGGTCCATTTGACCTATTGGGGTCTGGGGCTGGAGACTCAGCAGCTAAGCTCAGCCATTCTCTGTGAGGCTCCACGCCAATGTGCTGATCCCCAATAAAAACCTTGATCACTAGTATCTGGGGGTAGCTCATACCCAGAATCTCAGATGCTCAGGAGGCTAGGGTAGGAGTGTGAATTCGAGGCTACTCTGTGCAACTTAGTGAGCCCTATCTGTATTAGCATCTCCAGAGGAACAGAAATGATAGAATGAAAAAAAATTACCTACACATATACAGGTATCTGTCTGTCTGCATGTCTGTCTGTATCTATACAATCTGGCACTGAAGACTTGGAGGGTCCTTGATAGTTGCTGGTCTTCAGTCTACATTGGAAGCCTAAAGTAGTTGGGTTCTGATGGGAGCACAATAGTGGGAAGCATAGCAACAGGGAGCACAGCAGTGCAGAGCACAGAAGTGGGGAGTGTAGCAGCAGGGAGCACAGCAGTGGAGAGCACAGAAGTGGGGAGTGTAGCAGCAGCAATAAGTGAGCTTTCCAGTGCGAATGAAGGAAAGGGGACTAAGGTGAAACTCTGTTCTTTGACATCCTGTTATCAGCACTGCTGGGACAGCACCTCCCACACTACAGATGGGGCCCCTCCCACTTCAGGAAAATCCCTCACAGATGTGCCCAGTAGTTTGCCTTTTGATTTCACATCTAGTCAAGCTAATAAAATTCAATAACAAAACAAATCAGAAAACAAACCAAAACACCAAACAAACACAAAAAACCTTGAACCAGGAGTAATATATTCATCCCTTCTGAATTTTGGCACATTTTTGGACCTGAAGATGATCCTAGGCACATCCAAAACAACCAATTTAAAGATTTAAAAAAAGAGAGAGAGATTTAACTGGGTGGTAGTGACACACACCTTTGATCCTAGCACTCAGGAGGCAGAGGTAGGTAGATCTCCGTGAGTTCAAAGTCAGCCTGGTATACAGAGTGAGTTCTAGGACACACAGGGCTACACAGATACACAGAGAGACCCTATCTCAAAAAAAAAAAAAAAAGGATTTTTAAAAAATTTTTCATTGTTAAGTACATGAGTGTTTGTTTATGGACCACACATGTGCAATACCTGAGGCAGCCAGAAGAAGGCTGGGCACAGATGGTCGTGAACATCCTGGGTCCTCTGAAAGAGCAGTCAGTGCCTATAACTATTGAGCCAAACCATTACACAGTCCCCAATACAACTTATTTAAAAAGGAAATTTTACTGCAATCCCAACACTCCGGAGGTGGAGGTAGGAATATCCATCAGAAGTTCAAGGTCATCCTTGGCTACATAGCAAGTTCAAGGGGAGCCTGGGCAGCACAAAGCCCTTCCTAAAACAAACAAAAAACAAAAACAAAACAAAACCACACCAAAACAAAACAAAAAAAAACATTTGCACACACAAACTTCTAAAGACTAAATTTAAATGGCTCCTGGCACAATTTTAGGTGTCTTGGTTAAAGTGAGAGCTTTTGGGAACCTGAGAAATGAGAACAGAAAGATCCCTTGAGGAGCTGGAGAGATGCTCAGAAGTTGGCAGCACTGGTTCTTGCCTAGGACTAGGGTTGGGGTTCTACTCCTATATAGTGGCTTACAACTATGTATAACTCCAGTTCCAAGTGATTCATGCACTGTTCTGACCTCCATGGACACCAAGCATGTAGTGGTACACATACATACATGTAGGCAGGACACTTATTCATGCTGTGGTGATATGGATGAGAAAAGCCTCCTTGGGTTCATATGTTTGAATGCTTGGTTCTCTCTAGGTGGAACTGTTTGGAAAGGTTAGGAGGTGTGGCCTTATAAGAGCAGGTGTGTCACTGGCATTATACTTTGGGGTTTCAAAAGCCCATGACATTTCCAGTTAGTTGCCACCCCCCCCCATTGCTTCATGTTTGTTTCAAGATGTTAGCATTTAGATTCTGCTCCAATGCATGCTCCCCACCACAATGGTATTGGACTCATCCTCTGAGATGTAAATCCCAATAAAGTTTTGGAAGCTGCCTTGGTCATGGCATCTCTTCACAGCAATAGAAATGTAATTAAGACACATGTAAAATAAAATAAATCTAAAAAGTCTTTTTGAGAGAATCTGGAATGGATAACTGCTTGTGAAAGGACCTTCTGTCCACAGATCCTATAAACCACACCTCATAATCATTTGTTGAATGTGTAGGTTAAGCACCCACAATCACATACTGTGCTGTTCCAGTCAAACACAGACTGCATACATTACAGTGGCCTCAAAGATATGGGGACCAAAAATTGTATTGCTTAGGGATACTGCACTCCTAGTCATCTTAAGCACATTACTCATGTGTTTGTGGTGTTGCCAGTATGAAAAGACAGTTATAAAAATAGAATATATCCAAAAGAAAAGGAGGAGGGAGAGAGAGAGAGAGAGAGAGAGAGAGAGAGAGAGAGAGAGAGAGGAGTGAATGGTAGAAGCAGGTAGATGTCTGAGTTTGAGGCCAACCTGGTCTATAAACATGTTTCAGGACAGCCAAGGCTACACAGAGAAACCCTGTCTCAAAAAAAAATTAGAACATGTATAATGATGTAACTTACATATCACAATCACAAAACTCCTAAGTTGTCCTATTTTAGGGTACTTCTTTAAGCCAGGCACAGTGCTATACACCTATAGTCTCAACTCTTTGGGAGGCTAAATTAAGCAGGAGGATCACTTGAGACCAGGAGTTTTAGACCAGCCTGGGTAACAAATACAGTGAGACCTTGTTTTAAACAATACTATTTTATAACAAAACAGTGTGCCCCATCACACACATAGCACCCTCACATGTTTTGTGTGTCTCGTATGCCTTAATTGCATTCTTGATACTACAAAAAGTAAAATAAAACAGAGGAAGAGGCCAAGTCAAGTGAGAAGGATCTAAGTTTAGATCTGCATGAACACAGTGCACAATTTTCCCACATGCTGGTGGCATCACCTAATAAGGCGTCACGCAAAATGCATTTCTATTGTGAACATGCATGAGACTTAGCTTGCCAGAGGTGATTAGAGTCATGTGGGTAAAGTCACTCCGCTGTGAGTTGAAGAGGCCTAAACAGGAGCCAGTAATGGTTAATTTAGACAAGGGTCTCACCATGACAAGGCTGGCCTCAGACACATAAAGATCCACCTGCCTCTGCCTCCCAAGTACTGATATTAAAGGCATATGCCACTTTGCCCGACCCATGCAGGGAAACATTTAGAATGACAGTTATCTGGGCTTTGGGCCATTACTGAGGACAGTGACTTGCCTGCTCACTTTGTTTCTGACCCACGTCATTTATCACACATCTTGGTCCAGAGGAGGAATTAGATGTCTATTTACCAAAGAAGAAAGTAGCTGGAGTGTATATGGACTTGAGAGATGATGTCCACAATGTCACTCTGGCCTGGTTTAGAGACTTGCTTAGTTGAGTCTACAGATCTGCTGAATGTAGGATGGTAGGTTTCCCAAGTCTCGGAAGTTTCAGTGACTGAAGCAGTCCTCCCTACAGCTGAAGCAGCAGCTCTCAGCAACTTGGAAGGATCTCTGTTCTGTGAGTTTTGGATAAGTTGTGGGTCTTCCTTCTTCAAAAGCAGCAGGCCCAGCCTCAGGTAGGCAACCTCAGCAAGATGCTGGTCAGAAGCCAGCAGTCTCCAGAGTTTCAAAAAGCCCATGTTTATAGGCTCAAGGCAGACTATAAAGGCCTGGTGAGTGTATGTAAATTAAGGGTAGATAAAGCACCAATCAAGGGAGACCTGTCAACCAAGGAGTGAGGATGACCAAAGCTTACTCAAAGAGTTGCCAGCCAGGTCCAGCCTGGATTGTTTCTTTTCCCTCCAAGGCAGTAATGTAGAAACAGGTACTCAATCCCCAGGACACCACAGCCTGCTAGGAGTCTGTACCACGGCTGCAGCATTGATCTTGGTTTGGAGCCATCCTTCTGTTGCCATGGCCTCTCTTAGACAGTCATCATCAGTGGGCTGTGCAAGATAATAGTTGTGGGCTGTCAAATGCAGTCTGTTCCTGGCTCTAGATGCAGCTGGGAATTTTTCCATGTTGTTTTTTTCTTCATTCCTTGTTTCTGCTTTGATGACAGCTGGGAGCTCCTGCTAACCCTTATCATCAACCATGTGCCTCAGCAAAGCCATTAAGTCCCCATACTCTGACAAATCATCTACTTTCTTTTTAAAATATTTTATTTCACTTCATTTTTTTTCCAAGATAGGATCTCACTATGTAGCTTTAGGTATC
The DNA here is from genome assembly GCA_030556225.1 of Cricetiscus sungorus. Taxonomy (NCBI): domain Eukaryota; kingdom Metazoa; phylum Chordata; class Mammalia; order Rodentia; family Cricetidae; genus Cricetiscus; species Cricetiscus sungorus. Next base: position 2,105,575 of record JANBXA010000735.1, read on the forward strand.
CTCAGTTCACTATATAGACCAGGATGGTCTTGAATTCACAGAGATATGCCTTTTTCTGCCTCTCAACCACTGGAGTTAAAGACGTGCCACTATGCCCAGCTAATTTTGTCCTTCATTCCTTCCTTTCTTCCTTCCTTCCTTCCTTCCTTCCTTCCTTCCTTCCTTCCTTCTTCCTTTCCTTCTTCCAAGACAGGATTTCTCTACGTAATAGTCCTGGCTGTCCTCGAACTAGCTCTGTAGACCAGCCTTGAACTCACAGAGATCTGCCTGCCTCTTCCTCCTGAGTACTGACATTAAAGTCTTGCACCACCACTGTCCAGCAGTGTGATTTTGTTTTCTTAGTCAAAAAATATCAGGGGTGCTGGTGGCCGAAACAGTGGCTTAGCAGTTAAGAGCACTTACTGCTCTTCCAAAGGACCTGGGTTGGATTCCCAGCACTCACATGGCAGCTCATTCACAGCTGTCAGTAATGCTGGTTTCAGGGGCTCTGACATCGTCTCTGACCTCCAAGGGTCCTGGGCATACAAATACTGCACATATATGCATGCAGACAATACATTCCTACATGCTGGGCATGGTGGTGCACACCTTTAATCCCACACCTTTAACTTGGAGGCAGAGGCAGACAGATAGCTATGAGTTTGAGGCCAGACTGGTCTGAGTCCTAAGACAGCCAAAGATATACAGAGAAATCCTATCTCAAAAAAAGAAAAGAACAACAACAACAAAAAACCAAACCAAAGCAAAAACACATTAAAACACATGTACATATTAACACACACACAACAGCACACCATCATCACCACCACCACTGGGGCCTTCTACATGTTCTTTATGGTTCTAAAGACAGCCAAACATAAATTGATGGGATTGCCTGGGGAGAGGACACAGACACGGACTGCCTACATACAAAACCTAAGTATGTTTGTGTCTAAGCCATATGTCACCAGAGAAGAGGGAAAGGATAGAGGAAGGGGAAGAGAAGAGAGAAAATATGGGGGGAGGTGCTATTTACCTGTCATACAAGACTTAAGTAACCATCAAGAAAATAAAAAATAAAGCCAGGCATTCTGGTACATTCCTGTGTTTCCAACACTCAGGAGGCTGAGGCCAGCTGGCTCTCAGTGAGGACCTATTCTGCAGAGGAGGGAGGAGATCACTATCTGGTATATTGGAAGAGGCAGGAGGGGTCCCAGTTGTGAGCAGAGTGGCAGCAAGGAACAGATGCAAAAACTTGAGCTGAGTGAAAATGAAGATGATAAACTGCAGGACTTTTTCCTGTCTTCCTTCCAACGTCAAAGGAGATAGAGGGCAGTGCAGCAGCCCTGAGGGACAAACTTCCCTGCCAGGACCTGCAGAGCCTTCGGACACAAGTAACATTGAGATCAGAAAACTGGCAAGTTTATTATATACATAGAAATGAGGAGGTGGGTTAATTCATCCCTGTAGTCTCAGGCTGCAGACAAGGGGATGTGCAGGCTGTGGTTGGCACTTTCTGCACATAATGGTTTAAAAGCTAAAGGTCAACCATTCATCAACACCCATACCTGGACCAGGGGAAAGCCTTGCCATTCCCATGATTCTATGTTCATTCATACATGGCACACTCTCCCAACACCTTCATAGCTTGGACAACCTCACTAGTTGTCTTTATTTGTCACAGTTTCACATGCAGGCAGCCAATCAGGGCTCACCTATGAAAGTCAGTGTAATGCCAGATGGTAGTGGTGCATGTGTGTATGTGTTTTAATGTGTACGAGTGTTTTGCCTGCTTGCATATATGTGCAGTATTTGGGTGTTCAGTGCCCTTGGAGGTCAGAGAGGATGTCAGAGCCCCTGAAACCAGTGTCACTGACAGCTGTGAGCGAGCTGCCACGTTGGTTCTGGGAATGGAACTCAGGTCCTTTGGAAGAGCAGTAAGTGCTCTTAACTGCTAAGCCACTGTTTCAGCTGCCAGCAACCCGGCTATTTTTTGATGAAGAAAATGAAATCCCCTCAGAGACTGACCTGCCACAGTATTTGCAAGCCAAAGCTCTGCACAGACATTAGTGCCTCCCAGGAAGCTGAAGGACTGAGTCTTTGAAGATGAAATGTGCACCTGCTTTGCTCATGTATGTCTGTGTATATCCAACAGTATCACGTATTTTTCTAAGGGTAGGGGGACTACCATGGGAAAGGCAGACTTATTCCTGGAAGGTCTTTTAACTATAAAACCTATGGACTCAGGACAGCCCAGTGTTGACAATCCTCATGCATGATGACCTTGGCAGGGAGGAGCCTGGGAGACATAGTTGCACACTTCCTATAGTTTTATTTGATGTCCTAATTCTACAGTTTGCTGTGGGTGGAGATGTTCCAAATGTTTTCTACCTCACTGTCACCAGCTCCTTGTGAGTCACTGGCAGCTCTTCCTACACCACCCCTCCTGCAGGGCCGGGGATCTTGCAGATGATGCTTTTCCTTTGGTGGGTGCCATGGTAACAGGAAAGCAGCGCACAGTAGCCTGCTGTGCTAACCAGCACATAGAAGAGGATGAGGAGGGTAGGGGGGATGAACTTCACTGCTAAGATATGAGGGCCCACAAAGCACCAGTTCAAACCTTTTTCAGCTTTGTCATATGAAAGGAAAGGAGACATTACTTTGGCTTCTATGCTTTTTCTCTTCCATGAAACTTGAAGTGGCCAACATGAGAGAATTTTCTGTTCCCTTTCCTTTTTTTTCTTTTTCCTTCCCTCCCTCCCTCCCTCCTTCCCCCTCTCCCTCCCTCCTCTCCTTCCTCCCTCCCTCTCCTCTCCTTCCTCCTCTCTTTCCTTCTCCCCCTTCCTTCCTTTTCCCTTTCTTTCTTCCTGAGCCCCATTTGCTTCCTGCAGTGATAGGGTTCAAACCCAGGCCCCTGCACATACCAGGTAAGCACTCTACTACCAAGGAGTATTCCTTGGTACCTGAAGGAATTTCTTTTTTGTAAAAATAAATAGTTTTGTTTTATGTTACATGTGTTTTTGCCTGTGTGTGCATGCTTTATGCCCCTGGAAATCAGAGAAGGGCATGAGATCTGTAGTTATGCATGGCTGTGAATCACCCACCACCTGGGTGCTGGGAATTGAACCTGGGTCTTTTGTAAGAAAAGCCAGTGCTTAACATCTCAGCCATCTCTCCACCCTCCTGAAAGACTCCCTCCACCCCCACCCCTGCCTCAACACAGGGTTTCTCAGTGTAACAGTCTGGCCTTCCTGGAAATCGATTTGTAGACCCGGCTTGCCTTGAACTCACAGAGATCCACTTGCCTCTGCCTCCCAAGTGTTAGGATTGAAAACCTGCACCACAACTGCCTGACTGGAAGAATTTCGTATTCCAAAAGTAAATGGATAAATAAACCTGGAGTTGTTTGGCTTAGTGCTGAATTATGGGTCCTGCCATTTAACTGCTATTTTCAGAACACCTACTTTGTGCCAGGCACCAGATACAGCAAATACTCTGAAGGTGGAGAGATGTTTGTGATCACTTATTTCAGATGTCAGCTCAACTGAGCCTCAGGTGCCAGATCTCTGAACAAACATGATTCTGGGTGTTTTCCTATGACTGTGTTTCAGGATTACTATTAACTCAGGATACTGGGGAAATGGGTTGGGCTTCCCCATTGTAAGTTGGTTTCATCCCCTCTGCTCAGCGAAGAATCATAGTTGTCCAACAAACAGATAAATGGTTATCCACTTTGGAAAAACAAATCAGATTCCACTGAGATACTATCTATCTATGTATGTATGTATGTATGTATGTATGTATGTATGTATGTATGTATGTATCTATCTATCTATCTATCTATCTATCTATCTATCTATCTATCTATCTATCTAACATTGAGAGATAGATATAGAACATACAGACCCTTGGTGGTATACAAAGTGGGAGAAACATTTAGGAAAACTGTCAGTGATATCAGAAAGAGTTGTGTATCCCCAGCAACCCATCCTTGGCATAAGAATTCAAGAGGCAACCCCAAATGTATGCATCAGAAGACAAGTTCTTAAAGCAGCTGTTTTTTTTTTTTAATAAAAACAAATTGAATTCTTAGCAGCAAGGAAACAGATGAGGAATTTTGTGTTGTTAATTGTACTTTTTTCATTTGCTTGTTTTGTTTAATTTTAAAGTCCTGCTATGTAGTCCTGGCTAGCATGGAACTTACTGTAGCAGCCAGGCTGGCCTTGAACTCATGACAATCTGCCTGCTTCAATGTTTCAAGTTTCTGGTATTATAGGTATGACCACTACACCCAACACCTCTCTCTCTCCCAGGCTGGTCTCAAAGTCACTACATAGCCAATGATGACCTTGAACTTCCACTCATGCCTTTGTCTTCTGAGTTCTGGACTTACAAGTGTGTATCAGGCACAGCTTATGTAATAATGGGGATCAAACCCAGAATTTCATGCATGCTAGCATTCCTTTTATGAGACTGTAGTCTGCTCCTTAAGCAAGGGTGGCCCTAAGCCTTCTCATTAAACTGAGGACATTCAGGCTCTCTCCAGGTTACTTCGGTGGGTTAGCAGAGCCTAGCTTCTTATCTCACATTCTGGCTTCTGCAAAACAAGACAGAAAGCTGGTGAGGTTAGAGGAAGACCTGAAATTTGTTCAATACACTTTAGATTTTTTTTTAAGTTGGGGACTGTGGTGATAAAATATTATAACCATAACCATCACTTTTCTCTGAATTTATTTTATTTTTATTTATGTGCACAAATGTGCACAAATGTGTGTGATTGCACCAGAGGCCAGAAGAAGGCATTTCATCCCCCCAAGTTGGAGTTACAGCCAGTGTAGCCTATGGTATGGGTGCTGGGAACTGATGTCTTGGTCCTCTGGAAGAGTAGTAGGTGCTTGCTCTTAACCACTGAGCCATTTCTATAGCCCCTTAACAATTCTATACATGGATACAATATATTTTAATCATATCCAATCTTAATACCTTCTTCCCACTTCTCCCTGGTCTCTCTAATACTCCCTTTCACCTTATATCATACATCAAAACTAATAAAAATGGGTCAAAAAATTAAATGCAACAGGAAAAACTATAATAATCTTTAAAGAAAACACAGATAAAATTTATCTTGGTTTAAGCAATGATTCTGGGATATGACATCAAAAGCTCTTCAATGAAAGAATACAGATGGACTAGAGAGATGGCTCAGCAGTTAAGAACACTGGCTGTTCTTCCAGAGGTCCTGGGTTCAAGTCCCAATACCCACATGGCAGCTCACAACTGCCTATAACTGTAGTCCTGTGAGATCTGATACCCTCTTCTAGTGTGCAGACATACATGAAGAGAAATCACTCATTTACATAAAATACATTTTTAAAAAGACAAATAATTCACAAATGACTTCTTTAAAAGACCTTTTTAACAAGTTTAACTTTAAATTATTAGAAGTTTTAATTAATTAGAAAATTAAGTGATGATTTTTAAAAGCAGAGTTTCTATTAAATTAACACATACCTCAGGGTAAAAATACATTTAAAAAACTAAATCTTAAGGCAGAAGAGAAACATTGAAAAAAAAAAAAAAAACAACTCCAGTATGTCTGATACTGTCTAATATAGACTGTAGAATGTCATAATCTAGAGGATCTAAAGATTCACATAGTATTTTATACCAATAAAATGTTAATATAGTGAGAAGTATCATCAGTTGGTTCAATATTCAATTTATAAAGTGTCTAGTCTGCTAATTAAAGCCTTTTTCAACATTTTTTATTAATAATATAATTTAAAAATATTACATGTCGATCCCAGTTTCCTCTCTCTCCTTTTTTCAACATTTTTTATTCTTTGTAAATTTCATATCATGCACCCCAATCCTGCTCATTTCCTAGTCCTTTCATATTTACCCTCCAACTTTGTAACTTTCCCCAAAAGAAAATAGAAAAAAAAAGTCTCACCATGGAGGCTGCAGTGTGTAATGGAGTGTCACCTAGTCTGTCCTTTTGTCCAACCAGCTTTACTCATTGCAATGAGTCATTGGCCTGGTTTCAGGTGTCTGCCTTCTGCTACACCATTGATACTGAAACCTCACAGAGAGTGTTCTGTTGCCCTGAGTCATGGAGGTCCTGTAGTTTGGTTCTGTAGGACTGGACCCTTCACATGCTCCAGCAGTTCGTACATGGGGTAATTATTGGAGTGGGCCATCAAAGCCCTGGTTCTGGGCCTGGGTAGTAGCTGAGTTGGTCAGTCTACCCTCATCCTCACCACCAGGGCCAGATAATTGAAGTTTTTGTTGTGTAAGCATAGGTATTGTTCAACAAAGTGGCTATTTTTATGACAATGGAATGGGCAGGCAACTTTATAGTTTCATCTGTACAGTTCTACAATATTAAGTGACACAAAGGCATTTGTAGACTCAGTTCCCCATGCTAGTACCCATGCATACCCATCACTCCCATTCTTTAAAATTTTTTTATTCTAATCATGGTGGTGCACACCTTCAATCCCAGCACTCATGAGGCAGAGGCAGGATGATCTCTACGAATTCAAGGACTAGCTGTCCATAGTAAGCTTAAGGACAGCTAGGACTACAAAAAGAAAATCTTAAGTTTTTATTATTAAAAAAATTGTTTTGTTTTGGTTTGGTTTTTGCCGGGTGTTTGGTGGCGCACGCTCGGGAGGCAGAGGCAGGCAGATCTCTGTAAGTTCGAGGTCAGTCTGATCTACAGAGTTAGTTCCAGGATACTCTTCAAAGCAATACAGAGAAACAGAGAAACCCTGTCTCGAAAAACAAAAAAAAACAAAAAAAAAACAAAAACAAAAAGAAAATCAATAAAGCAAGAAATTAAAAATACAAGATGTTGCGGTGTTTCAGAAAGGAAAGAAAAACAGGACAGAGAGACTGGCAAAGATAAGCAGTTCGTGAAGCTTCCGGAAAAAGACAATAAACAGTAACAGGGAACATTCACGGGGCAGACTTGCTGTATAGCAAGTCTCAGGTCAGAAAGCTCTTTAAATTCATCCAGGGCAACTGCAGACACCAGGGACACACGGGGGCGCAGAGGTGGAGCATCTTCAACTTCAGATCCAGGCCCCACCCCCAGTGACAAGCCACGCCCATTTTATCAGCGTTCTCAGCCCTCCCCTTCCGCCTCCTCCACTCAGCTAGGTCTGCGTTGTCTCTGTTTCTAGGAGCAGAGTAAGGTAGGCGTGGTTGTGCGCAGGCGCAAAGCACAGAATGCGCAGGCGCAGTTCACAGCGCAGTGCTCAGGGCGACGTGGCGGGCGGGAGTGCGGAAGCTGCTGGGGGAAGCTGCTCTCACTGGTGCTCTGAGCATCTCTCTGCTGCGTGGACTTTCTCCTGGCACCATGTTGAAGAAATTCGACAAGAAGGACGAGGAGTCGGGTGAGGGACCCTTGAAAGCCTGGGGAGGCCAGATCCTCGCACAGATGCCTGGGACCTTTCTGGACGCCCTTCTTCCGGGCCTCTGTCAGAACCAGAGCCGAGGCCCAAAAGGGGCAGGGGTTTGTGCGCAGGTCCGTAGCTGTCCTCTGAGGAGATGTGCTGCTCTCACTCGCCAGCTCTGGACAGGATTGCTGCGTGATCTTGTGCAAGTCACGCTCTTCTCTGAGCCTCAGTTTCCCCATCCTGTTAGAGGAGGGGCCCAGGCAGGATGCTACCCTGTATTCACATCCCTTCTCTTGGTACTTAGCAGAGCTGCGTTGGTACCAGCCAGTCCGGGTGTAACGAGTCCTGCAGCTAAGAACCCTGACTGTTTCATTCACTCAGTAAGCTACATATACTGTACATCAGGTACCTCTCGGATTCTGAGGTTTTAGCCTTAGCTAAAACCAGTGGGACACTCAATGCCTGTGGTAGGAATATTAGAATGGTCACGTAGTGGCGGGACCAGACAACAACCAGGTAATCACACACATAATTAATTAGAAGTGTAACAACATCTGCTGTCAGGGACACTCAGGTCACAGGTTAGTTAGTGTTGGTTTTCACTGACACATAGACTCACTCAAGTTCTGGTTGCTTGAATGAATGCAAAATGTTGCACCAGAAGAGGCACAGAAACTGTGCTGGGTGGGGGAAGAGGGGAGTTTCCTTAACAAGAGTTGTAGACAGATAGTAGAACCTTGGCTGCCACTGGTAGATGATAGAGACTTCTTCCCCTTCCCTGTATTATTTAGGGTCAGGGTTTGGGGCTGTCACACAGTTGGTAGAGTGCTTGCCTAGCATATATGAAGCATTGTGTTTGATCCACAGCACCACATAAAACAGGAGGTGGAGGCAGGAACATCAGAAGCTCAAGATGGTCCTCTGCTACATTCTGAGTTCAACACCAGCATGAGACTGTCTCAAAAAAAGAAAAAGAAGGAAAGAAATTAATTCAGGATCACAACCTGTAATCACTCTTGTCTGTTCACTGTAGGTGGAGGTTCCAACCCCCTCCAGCACCTGGAGAAGAGCGCCGTACTCCAAGAGGTAAGTAAGTCCCATCTCACCTGTCCATTTGGTCGGGGATACCTGCCATGCTATCAGAATGCACATATGTAGAGTGCTGGTTGTTCATTTTATTTGCTAAGTATCTGTAGTCAGTAGGGCAGCACAAGCAAAGATGGCAGGTATGGTTAGTGGATGAGTTAAGACAAACTCAGGGCTGGAGAGATGGCTCCGCAGTTAAGAGCACTGGCTGCTCTTCCAGAGGTCTTGGGTTCAATTCCCAGCACCCATGGGGCAGCTCACACCTGTCTGTAACTCCAGTTCCAGGTTTTCCGACACCTCATACAGAATATATACAGGCAAAACACCAATGTACATAAAATAATATAAAAAAGAAAGGGAGAAAAATAAACTCTTACCATTTCAGAACACATTTATCTGGACTAATGAGTTATCAATACACACGCTGTGGTTCTCCATCCAGGCACTTCATGAACTGAGGGTTGGTTATGGAAGGGAAGTGTACTAGGCTGGAGGTAACAGTTACTTCTTCACAGGCTCGGGTCTTTAACGAAACTCCTATCAACCCCCGGAAATGTGCCCACATTCTCACCAAGATCCTTTACCTCATAAACCAGGTAACAAGATGAGGGTAGCAGGGAATACAGGTGTGTGTGAGTGAGTGTGTGTGTGTGTAAATGGGGATGTACCCTTAAGCTCCTGACAACTCTGGTTGGAACCAACAGTCCAGTCCTGTGTTCTCTGAGTTCCCACCTCTCACTTACTGCCTGGAGTTCCTGCAGGCTCTGAAAGTCTACCCAGCTGATCTGTCCCAAACTGAGGCTTCTTTTATAATTACCACAGGGGGAGCACCTGGGGACCACAGAAGCAACAGAGGCTTTCTTTGCCATGACCAAGCTCTTTCAGTCCAATGATGTAAGTACATAACCCCTGCTTTTCTGGAAATGTGACAGCAGTGACAGTGTGGTGAGAGGATGACCTGTCAGCATGGACTGCCTTCCACAGATGGCAGGCTTCTCCTTGCCCTGGTCCTCTCTCATGGAGCAGGAGTAATAGGACTTTCTCTCTCTCTTTTTAGCCCACGCTGCGTCGCATGTGCTACTTGACCATCAAGGAGATGTCTTGCATTGCAGAGGATGTCATCATTGTGACCAGCAGGCAAGTCTTGGGCAGGGGATGGCTCCTGTGATGAGAGGTAACATGTACAGTGAAGAGAATTTAGGTGTATGGCTGGTGCCCTTTCCTCCTAGGTCCACCCATGCCAGTTTCTAGAGTGTCCTGCTTCCTTCACACTTCTCTGGCCTTACTCCTCCTTAGATAATACAGCCAGCATAGAACTTTCAGAAAGTCTCAGTGAGTGCTAAGGAAAAGAAAAACTGAATGCAAGGAGTTCATGAAGCAGTCTGCTTGCCAAGCCCTGCTGTCTGTATTAGGCCAAGTACTTTAGGGACAGATGCACTAGTGTCCTTGAGAACTGAGAATCAAACCTGCTCATTATCATGCACACTTGTACTCCTAGTAATTGGCAGAAACAGGAGGATTGCTGCTGGTTTGAACCACTTGAACTATATAGCAAGATGTCTCAAAAACAAAACAAAGAACAAACAAACAAAATCCCTGAGGCCCTGTTTTCTTCTTTTTTAAAAAAGATTTTTTATTTTTGCAATTCCCCTGGAACTGGAATTACAGACAATTGTGAGCTGCCTTGTGGGTGCTGGGAATTGAACCCAGGTCCTCTGGAAGAGCAATCAGTACTCTTAACCCTTCTTATTTCTTCTTGACACTGCTATGCAAGGAGGGGTCCATACAGCCATATTCAGGTGTGTTATGGTATTTACTAGGGCAGGAGAAATGGCTCAATGGTTAAGAACACTTGCTGCCTTCCCAGAGAATCTGAGTTTGGTTCCTAACACCCACATCAGGAAGTTTAAAACCATCTGTAGGGAACTGGGATCGATATATAAAATAAGGAAAATTGTGTGTGTGTGTGTGTATAAACCATTTGTAACTCCAGCTTAAGAAGAATCTGATGTGGTAGAGGGCATCTGTACTCAATTACACACAATCCCACATAGACACAGACACCTACACATTACTAAAACTAATGAAAATAATTCTTAATAACTTTTTTAGGAAGATGATGCTGAATGTATATCAGTCCCAGTGTAGTTCTGGGATTATAATAGCAACAAGAAAGCCATGGTATCATGTGACAAAACTTTTCCTGGGGAGATACAACACACATGTCTACTCAGGGTACCCACAACAGACCAAAGCCCAGTTTGGTGAACCAATGAGTTTTATTGGGGTTGTTTATGGTAATATGGGTGAGGGGTTACTCAGGAGCAGAAATGACTCAAGGACAGCTGCCTTACCAAAGCCCATCCCAGCATGGGTGACAGCTCACAAGGCTGAGAACCTAGAGCACCCAGAACAGCCTGTAGGCAGTTCATCAGTTTGGAGAGTGTCTTTTCCAGGAGCCTCAGTTGGTCTAAACCTCTTCTAGGTAGTTTGGCTGGTGTTGCTTCTTCTAGGCAGCAGGTCTGCTCTGAGAGTCTGCTGTGCAGCTCAGCTCAGCCTTTATTTACTGTGGCAGGGTGGGGCCTATGAATCTGGTCAGATTCAGGGGCTTGCTGAAGGTATTTTGAGTTGTTTACTTTCTTGCTTAAGAAGCTTCCCTGAAGGATGGAATGTTTCAATATCGGAGGAAAGTTATGCAAAGCATAGCCTCTGTTGCCTTGGGATTTACACGCAAATAGCAGATTTATGGAACTGTAATGGGCTGTGAAAACAGAACAGGAGGACCACCAGCTTGGCTTTGGACCAGAAAAGTTCTCCAGAATGATTTGGATTCTGAAGGAGTGAGGCCAGACTGAACAAGCACGTGTGAAAAGGCCTGAGAGGAGTGGGCAGCTCAGTTTGATGGCTTTGGAAGCCTCCAGTTCATGGTGATCCTACTGCCTATACTTCCGGAGTGCTGGGATTACAAGTGTGTGCCACCATGCCCAGTTCTGTTTTGAGCTCTGTAAATCTCCCCGGAGATGTTGTTTGGTTAGAGCTTGGTTTGAAGGGGTGAGAACAGAAGGGAATAGTTCTTAGGAGGGTGGTTTGGTAAATCTAGGCAGGGGTGTTGTAGACTAGAGGGGAGGATGGCCTGGGACCCCATATGTCAGCAGTGCCTCCTTTCCCCACCAGCTTGACAAAAGACATGACAGGGAAAGAAGATAATTACCGAGGTCCTGCCGTGCGAGCCCTCTGCCAGATCACTGATGTGAGTTCCTCTGCCCTCTGCCTGCTTCCCAGGCTCTCAAGTAAGGCCTCATCCCAAGCATGCTCTTGGTTGTCTGCAGCTCTCTGAAATCAGGTGGAGGAGCAGGGTGGGAGTGTCTCATAGGAGCTTCTGAAAATGTTTGCTTTGCTCTACACCCCATGGCTTGCACGTCTAAGCGTGCCTTCTCCCACCACAGAGCACCATGCTGCAGGCTGTTGAGCGCTACATGAAACAAGCAATTGTGGACAAGGTACCCAGTGTCTCCAGCTCTGCCCTCGTGTCTTCCCTGGTATGTAGCTATTTCTGGCCTGCAGGGGTGGATTGAAGGTTGAATAAAGTGTCAGAGTCTTGTTAGAAGAGAACCAGAAACTCTGGGTCCATTGGGAAAGAGCTGGGGTGAGCGGCTTTGACCCCATCTCCCTTAGATGGAAGATTCTTGGGACTTGGTCAGGTGGGAAAGCTGCCAAGTTAGGAGAATGAGGGTGGCAGCTACACTGTCTGTCCACGGTCTTGAGATCAGGACATGAGGAGATTCTGACTGCATCTGAGAAGGGACATGGGTGTGACAAGAAGGGCATGCTTTCTTTTGACCCCTTACTAAGTCCCACTGCCCACAGCATCTGCTGAAATGCAGCTTTGATGTGGTCAAGCGATGGGTGAACGAGGCTCAAGAGGCGGCGTCCAGTGATAACATCATGGTACAGGTGAGAATGATGCTGGAAATAAGCAGGTACATCACACACTGTCATTGTCCACGCTCCACAAGCACTAGTGGCCTCTGGCTAGGACAGGCTGTCATCCTTTTGTTGTTGGGTATAGGGAGATGGGGACTTAGGAGAAGTGGCCAGAACGGCTCTTTCTGGAGCTGCTGGAATAGGCAGGTGCATTGAAAAGCAGGTATGAATGTTTTGTAGTTACAGCCTGCCTAGCTCAGGTAGGCTGATGGCCATCCAGTCCAAGACATTGCCTAGCTGGCTCTGTTAGTGACATGAGGTTTCCCTCTGAGAAACTTTCCGCAATAACCTAACCTGGTATGCCTCCCTCCTTAAGTTGGGAAAGCAAGACTTAAATGAGAAAACACACATAATGAGGGATGGGAAGGCTGGTTTTCCCCTTTCCTTCAGTGATTGCCTTCTCTTCACTCTGTGTAGACCTTGCCTTTGGGGTCAGCAGTGACCCTTCAGCACATCTCCAAGGCTTAGAGATACCCACATGGAATGCACATATACCTGCCATAACTTGGCCCTCGAATGCCATTTGATTAAGTGTGAGCAGAAGTGACCTTAGTAGCTTAAGTCTGTACAGGTGGCATCCCTGGGCTTCTAGCCCTCCAGAGCCAACTTGGCCATGAGTGGGTCACATAAGCAGGGACACTCAGGTCAGTCTCCTGGGTGTTAGAAGGGTTTGTGTCCTGAGTCCCACAGGACCACATTTAGGTCTTGTCCCAGCTCTCTGGAGCAGCTCATTCAGTTCTGGTTTTGTCCCACATAGTCAGGGTACCTGCAGAGTCCTTGCCAGAACTCTATTGCAATGAGAATATCATGTATGTGGTGTGTTGAACATTATGCTGGAGTTGGTTTTACAGAGGGCTTGGGGAAATTGCTCCAGCCCCTCTATGTGGATGAGACTGCTATACTTTCTTAAAATAAGAAGGGTGAAGCCAGAGACATACAGTGGCCTCAGTGCCTTATGTGCTTGTTCCTTGTGTTGCCTCTGTCCTGTAGTACCATGCACTAGGACTTCTGTACCATGTACGGAAGAATGACCGTCTGGCAGTGAGTAAGATGATCAGTAAGTTCACCCGACATGGCCTGAAATCCCCCTTTGCCTACTGCATGATGATCCGAGTGGCCAGCAAGCAACTGGAGGAAGAAGATGGCAGGTGAGAGTGCTGGCCTGCTGCCAGCTAGATGATGCCACCTGCACTGCTGGAGTGTCTCCAACTTCTCATGGCTATGTTCTTTTGTAGCCGTGACAGCCCACTGTTTGACTTCATCGAGAGCTGCCTGCGTAACAAACACGAGATGGTGGTATATGAAGCTGCCTCAGCCATTGTCAACCTGCCAGGCTGCAGTGCCAAAGAGCTGGCCCCCGCTGTATCAGGTCTCCATGAGTCCCCTTCCCTGCTGCATAATTTGCCTGCAGGGTACAGGCCTTGAGCCAGAGGTTGTTTTCAAACAGAGTATGATCTAGGGGTGTCACAGGCATTGTTTTTGAAGCGAGCTGTTTTCAGTTCCCTCTCAGGGCTGAAGAGATGAGTGTATGGTCCATACTAGCCCTGCTAAGTTAACTGGCTCCAGAGGACGAGCTGGGGGTGGGGTCCAGGACCTGGAAAGCACAGTGTGCCCATGGGGTAGCACTGGAGCTCACAGGCACTGCTCTTAACAGGTGAGCAAGCCCATCTTCAGACCCTCCTTTCCAGGCCTCACTTCCTTTCTGAAACATGAATGGCTCTCTTTCCTGTAGATAGTAAAGTCTGTACAAACCACCCATCCCAGTATGAGACACTAGCATGGATGCAGTGTGCGTTACTAAGGAGAACCCAGCAGCTTTGTATTGTTTCTTCTCTAACCATCAAGTCCATGCCTTGCCTATCTGCCCCAGGCTGGTGTTAGGAAGGAGTAGCAAGTATGCATCCAGAGCTTAAAGACGCGAGGGGCTGATGCAGAACAGTGGCTGTGTTGAGAGTTCAAAAAGGTTCTATGTTGGATCCCAAGAGACAGAGAGATGAACACATAACCAGGACCAGCCCAGAGGTGAAGGAGTGTGACAGGAGGGTTGGAATGATTGAGCTCTCTGTCTAGAGCTCCCCACAGTGGTGGTATAAACCTGGTGGAAAAATGGGGTTCAAGTATGGAAGCAGCAATCTCCCTTCCTCCTTGGGGACAAAAAAAGAATATGTGTATTCATTCACTGATTAATGTGCTCCTATGATATTTCCTTATTTACAGAATAATGAAAGACAAAGTAGAGGCTTTAACAGATATGCGATCCTATTTTAAGAAAATGTTAGTTTCAAATAAATGACGAGAATAAAAGCTAAGCAACAAGGAAAGGAACTCGGATATTCTAGAATACAATCCCATCCAAGATCATGCTTGGACATAGACTTTAGCTGTGTGCTTTGGGTGGCCAGGGTTGAGGAAATGGTATGGTCCCTGATATACACAATAGGGGTCAACTCTTTGGCACTGTCCGAGAGAGAAATAAACTTGGTTCTTAGCTCCCTAGCTTGTTGCTAAGGGATGTTCCACTGGGTGCTATGAACACGGAAGGAGAGATGTGGCTAAGTGCTTGGGCTGCAGATGTGGACAGCCTTTGACATAACCCTGCTCCTGTTGGTGGATGCAACTAAAAGTCACTTCAGTTGCTTTGCTGCTGTTCACTGGGAGCTGGAAGAATCAGACAGGCAAGTCACCCACTTAGCAAGTGCCTAGCACATGGCAGGTGCTTAGTATGTATCAACGGTAACACCTATTAGGCCTTGCTAGCAAGGTTCAGGACAAGGCAGTTCTGTTGGCATGAGACAAGCCCAAGAACTTGTTTACTTTTGATCCCATGCTGTCCCCCTGGGGCCCCAAGTGTTTCACTGCCTGGCATCGAGGGCAGCCTGACGTATGTCTGTCTCTCTGCAGTGCTCCAGCTTTTCTGTAGCTCACCGAAGGCCGCTCTTCGCTATGCTGCTGTCCGCACCCTCAATAAGGTAAGAGTTGGGTGGAGAAGAATGGGCGGGGCTGGCCTAGCTGATAGTAGGTTTCCTCCCTCTGAATGGGCTGGGAGAGGAGTAGACAGGGTCCCCAAAGGACCTCTGGCCAGGACTACCCTGTAGGTGAAATGACAGAATGGGTACTGCCCGGTGTCTCTATCCTCCCTCTGCAGGTGGCCATGAAGCACCCATCGGCAGTGACTGCCTGCAATCTGGATCTGGAAAACCTGGTCACAGACTCAAACCGTAGCATTGCCACATTGGCCATTACTACCCTCCTCAAGACAGGGAGTGAGAGCAGCATTGACCGCCTCATGAAGCAGATTTCTTCTTTCATGTCAGAGATCTCAGATGAGTTTAAGGTACCAAGTGCCTTCATAGCCTGCAGTCCCCAAGACAAGGGGACTGCTCTGAACCTGCTATCCATGCCACCAGCTTGAGCTGTACATGCCTGCCTTCAGGACTTTGGCCCTCTGTCCCTTTGAACCTTAAGATGAGTGCTTTTTAGGCCAAGAAGTAGTTTGCTTATTGATTTTTGAAGTTTTTATTAAGCTCTTGCTGTCTGTTGTAGAGTTAAAGGAGAGGGGGCAGCAATGGACGGGACAGACACCTTTTGTTGGGAAGGATAAGCTTTAACAAATGAACAAACATATAAACAAGCCATAGCCTGAGATGCAAGTGCAGTGAGGAGCTGACACTATTAGCAGCTGCTGGGGAGGCATGGATGCAGAAGGCAATGAGGCCAGGGACAAGGACCAGAGTGAGTGTTGGAAAGTTTTAAGGAGACAGGCCAGCTAGGGTCAGATGCATTGGAGATTGCGAAGGTGATGATGTCAGCACACAGACCTACAGCTTATGATATTTTTATTTTTTTCTAGACAGGGTCTTACTTATTCCAGAGCTCAGGTTCAATAGAACACAGGATAGTTCAACCTTGGAGCAGTCCTCCTTTTATTGTCTCCCAAATGGTTGATATTACAGATGCCTGCCTCCATATCTGGCTTATATTTTCCTTTTTTGTTTATTTGTTTGTTTTGTTTTGTTTTGAGACAGGGCTTCTCTGTGTAGCCCTGGTTGTCCTGGAACTCATTCTATAGACCAGGCTAACGAACTCACAGAGATCCTCCTGCCTCAGCCTCCAGAGTGCTGGGATTAAAGGCATGAGGCACCACTGCCTGGGATACTTTTAAAATTTTTACTTTAAAATAATTCATAGGAGGTTGCAAATATATAAGAGAAAAGGTCCTGGGCATTTCTCTCAACTCCAATGCCCACATCCCACATAGTCATAGTATAGTGTTATTGAAGAGACCAGCAATTGTGCAATCTGGAGTGCTTATTCAGATTTCACTGTTTATAAGGTATATATGTAATATCTTTCAGAATTGCTGCCACAGTTGGACTTACCATCACTAGACAGGGCTTATATCCTCCATTCCCAGCCTCTCATCCCTGATTCTTGACAGTCACTCATCTATTTGTATTTTACATAGTTAGATTATTTCAGTGTTATGTAAATAGAATCATGAAATGTGTCACCGGGGAGTTTTCATCAGAGCAGAGAATGCTAGGAACAATTTTTGATAATAGCAGCATAAATTCTAGAGTGTAGGTTGTGAAAAGTGGACAGAAATCTACTCTGCCTGTGGGCTGTATGAAGGCGTATTGGCTGTTGATGCAGTGAGATTTGCATATGAGAATAACCATTCTGGACAGTGGAGGATGAGTTGGAGGAGACTTGTATCTCAGAAGATGAAGTGGTTTAGGTTGATGTAAGAGCTATGAGCCAGTTAAAGAAAGAAAAAGGAGGTAAAGCAGAGGGAAGAAATAAGATTGCCAAAGAGATCTCGAGAAGAGAACAGAGTTGGGTGAAAATGTGTAAGGCTGGAGGGAAGCAGGCCAGGCAGGGTTTGGGGACCCAGACCTTCACTTGGGCTACTGAGACTGCCATGTTTTCCTGCCCTGAGTGACCTCAGGACTGTGTTCCCCAGCATAGACTGAGTGATGTTCCACCTGGTTTCTTGCTCTTGTGTTGGGCCTAGAGCATGGTCTTACCTAAAGAGGGACACTGTGACATTTAGTGACCAAGTCACTAGGATTGTCAGGAGCTGCTACTCAAACATGTCTCTCTACCCCAGGTGGTGGTTGTCCAGGCCATCAGTGCCCTGTGCCAGAAATATCCTCGCAAACATGCTGTACTCATGAACTTCCTGTTCACCATGCTAAGGGAAGAGGTAAGAGTCAGGTCACTGGGGTTCTGCTAGCTTTTTAGGTGTAGAGGATGGTCTGGCTGCCAAGATCTGTTTCTTGGTATTAAGCTCAGGACACCGTTAAGCAGCTAGTTTTCTGGAGCCTGCGGCACTTTAAACTCCCATACACAGATGATGCAACAGCACCAGCTGTTCATAATTACAGTAGTAATGATGACTCACCAGCATGGCAACAAGTCCAGTGGGTGCCCCAAGGCAGTGTTTGTGCAGAAAGCACGATGTGTGTAACCTATTGTGAAGAAGTCAAGCTTAGAAGCCTGAGTGGCATTCAGGATCTTGGAAAATGTGCTAAGAACATGGCATTGGTTCTGGGGTTTGTTGTTTTGTTTTGTTGTGTTTTGTTTTGTTTTGAGATAGGGTCTCTGCATAGCTCTGGCTGTCCTGGAACTTACTATGTAGACCAGGTTATCCTTTAACTGACAGATTCACCTATCTGCCTCCAGAGTTCTCGGGTTAAAGGCATGCTCTACTATGCTGGTCTCTTTTTGTGCTTGACATGAATATGTGTTTTTGGTTGGTTGTTTGGTTTTTTGAAACAGGGTTTCTCTATGT
Organism: Cricetiscus sungorus; assembly: GCA_030556225.1. Lineage (NCBI taxonomy): Eukaryota > Metazoa > Chordata > Mammalia > Rodentia > Cricetidae > Cricetiscus > Cricetiscus sungorus. Next base: position 2,123,821 of record JANBXA010000735.1, read on the forward strand.
AGCCCTGGCTGCCCTGGAACTTACTCTGTAGACCAGGCTGACCTCCAACTCAAAGACCCTCCTGCCTCTGCCTCTCAAGTACTGGGATTAAAGGTGTGTGCCACCACCAGGCTTGTTTGTTTTTCAATAGTCTGAACAAAACCAGCAAATTCAAAAGAAAGGTTCAAAAGAAAGTGTGTATTGGGGGCTGGAGAGATGGCTCAGCAGTTAAGAGCACTCACTGACTGTTCTTCTGAAGGACTTGGGTTCAATTCCTAGCACCCACATGTCGGCTCACAACCATCTGTAACTCTAGTCTCAAAGGATCTGATGTCCTCTTCTGGTCACCACAGGCACCAAGTATGCATGTGACTCATACATACTTGTAGGCAAAACACCTATACATACAAAATACATTTTTTTAAAAAACAAATAGTGGCTGGGATTGGTATGTAAAATAAGATTGTTTTTAATTTAAATAAAAATTAATTTAAAAAAAACCAAAACAGTGGAACAGATTTGGCCCACAAATATACAGAGCCCTTTGCCCAAGTCCAAGGTGGACCAAGGGCCAATAGGAGAGCAGCTTTTGCATTGGTTCCTTGGGCTTTCTCAAGGCTTAAGGATAAGACATCAGTGCCCTAAGAGCCTTCAGCTGCAACCCCACTGTGTTAGAGACTAAGTGGGGTGTGAGCTCTCTTGATCCCCCTAACAGTCCTTGTCACTAGTATTTTAAGAATGAGGACTCTGGGGCCAGTGAAATGGTTCAATTGGTATAAGATGCCTTGATTTTAATCACTGGACTTCATGGTGGAAGCAGAGAACAAACCCCTGAAAGTTGTCCTCCATGTTTGTGATGTGGCATGTGTAGGCCTGCACTCATACATATATATTACACATGTATACAAAATAATAGCGCGCACATGTGTGTGTGTGTGTGTGTGTGTGTGTGTGCTTTAGAAGAAGGACTGGAGAGAGAGCTCAGTAGTTAAGAGTACATACTGTTCTTTCAGAGAAGCCAAGTTTGAACTCAGTATGTAGCCAGCTCCAGGGGCTCCAACACCATCTTTGGCCTCTCAGGGTTAGACGGTACCTGCACTTATGTGTATCTTAGTTGGTGGACACAACCCTGATTTTGGTTCCAGCACTGTATAAACTGGGTAGCTGATACATGCCTACAATCCCAGCACTTGAGAGGTATGAACAAAGTCAGGAGTTCAAGGTTATCCTTGGGTACACAGTGATTTTCAGGTTAGCCTGGGATACACTGGAGCCATGTAAAAGAATCTGAGACTAGTGTCCTGCAAACATGTGTCATCTGGTCAGAGCCAGTGGCTGGCTGCCCCAGAGATAGAAATAGCATTTGAAGGTTTGTAGTGTGTGGTATCTTACTGACCTGTGGCTCACACACTGTGCAGATAGCGCCTTTGTTTTCTTTTTTCCTTGAGATTAGTTCTTAATATGTAATCCTGACTCGCCTTAACTTTAGGATTATCCTGCCTCAGCATGTTGAGTACTGAAATCATAGGCATGCACCATGCCTGGTTTAGATCACTTTTTTTTTGTTGTTGTTCTTTAGAACAACCTGTGAGGCAGGCACACTAATGACTGAGTCCCTTAAAAGTCAAGTGAGGGGCTGGCGAGATTGCTAAAGCCACTGCCACCAAGCCTGATGACCAGAGATCAGAGTTCCACCACTGAAAGTCATAAAGCAGAAAGAGAGCCATGACAGAAGGAGAGACTTGTACACATTTTCTTCTGACTCCCACGTGCTTTGATGCATGCTCATGACTACACATGGGTTGGATGGCACTTCATTCTCTCTGTCTCTCTGGCAACCCATTCCTGTGTCATCACAGTCCAAAATACTACAAACTTGGTGTGAGAAGAGTGCTGGGGATCAAATCAGGACCTTGGTCCACTCACCTACATCTTGCCCTGCTCTGGGATCTTCTTTAAAAGTGTGTGTTTGTTTGTGTGTGTGTGTGTGTGTGTGTGTGTGTGTGTGTGTGTGTTCATGCATGCATGTGTGTGAGTTGAAATTACAGGATTATACAACTATGTTTAGCTTATCTCATAACTTTTTATTTTTTAATTTTTAAATTTTTGTTTGTTTGTTTATTTATTTATTGGATTTTTCAAGTCAGAATTTCTCTGTGGCTTTGGAGCCTGTCCTGGAACTAGCTTTTGTAGACCAGGCTGGTCTCAAACTCACAGAGATCCTCCTGCCTCTCTCTCCCAAGTGCTGGGACTAAAGGCGTGTGTCTGCAACGCCCAGTTATCTATTTATTTATTAAAGATTTATTTATTGTGTATATAGTGTTCTGCCTACATGTATGACTCTATGCCACTAAGCCATCCGGCCTGCCCCCTTGTTAATTTTTTTTTTTTTTTTTGGGTTAGATTTATTCATTTTATTTTATGTGTGAGTGTTTTGCCTGTATATCTGCTTGTCATCCTTAGAGGTCAGAAGAGGACATGAGATCCCCTGGAACTGGAGTCACGAGTGGTTGTGAGTCAGTGTATGGGTGCTGTTTCTCTGTACAAACAAGTGCTCTTGCTTGCTGAGCCTCTCCAGTCCCGACTCTAGTTTTCAGCTAAGACTGTACCTGTTAAACACTCTCCCAGTCTGTCTCTTCCGGCCCCTCACCCACAGTTCTTTTGTTTCTGTATCTGACTGCTTCAGTTACCTTGAGGGGAATCATGAAGTGTTCTTCTTTTTCTGCCTCCCATTTTTCCCTTATCATGTCCTTGGGTTTCATATGTATTATAGCATGTATCATTTTCTTCTTTTTCAGTGTTGAATAACATCCTTTTAAAGTACTGACTACATTTTGTTTGACCATTCATCCACCTGTGAACACTCAGGTTGCTTCTGTGCTGTCACTGTCAAAAGTGACAGGTGCTTCGAAGATTATGAGTGTAAAGAGCTGTCCTGTTGCTAATACCCAGAAATGGAATTGCTCAGTTAGATAATTCTGTGCTTTATCTTGAGGAACCACCATATTGTTTTTCACATGGGGTGTGCCACCCATTCTGCCTTTTTTCATGCCTCCCATAGCCAGGCTTTTGTTTCAGGTAAGTAAGTCTGTTAGGTATATAGCAAGCAAGGGTAAAGGAAGAAAACAGTAAACTGCAGGTAGGCAGTAGAACATAAAGTTATACACACCTTCCTGCAGGAGTGACTGGAAAAGCCATGGGGAAGAATGAATCACTGAGGCCCTTGTTGTCAGACTGTGTCCTCCTGGTTGAGGCTTCCAGTGAGCACTCCCACCACAGGTGTTCGGGAGCCTTTTGCTTTGGGAAGGTGCCTGGGTATGAACTGACTAGCCATCTTCAGGGACAGTGTGTCTTAAGTGTTTAGTCTCCTGTTCTCAGTGGTGCTGTTTTCAGTCTTTGGGCTATGTTGCTGTTCTCCTTTGTCTTCTTATGGGGCAGGTGATATCATCCCTGGACATGGGAGACAAAACATGCTTGGATCTGAGGCCAGGATTGGGGTAGGGAGCAGCCCTTCCTCCAGTGCCACCTTCTCAATGAGCTTTAAGCACATGGCAGTTTACCAATAAAGCATATCTTTCTCTCAGCAAGAGAGCTGGTTCCCATTAAGCTTTCTGCTCTTAGAAGCCCTGGTGAGCTTCCAACAAATAGAAGCCTAGGCTCCTGTTTCCAGCTATGGAACAGTCTTAGGTCTGGCTAGGCCTCAGCTGGCCTCCAGAGGATGTGAGCTCCTTGCTCAGCTAGACATTTCTTCTCTGCAGGGTGGCTTTGAGTACAAGCGTGCCATTGTGGACTGCATCATCAGCATCATTGAGGAGAACTCAGAGAGCAAGGAGACAGGACTGTCACACCTCTGCGAGTTCATTGAGGACTGCGAGTTCACTGTGCTGGCTACCCGGATCCTGCATTTGTTGGGCCAGGAGGGGCCCAAGACAAACAACCCCTCCAAGTACATTCGCTTTATCTATAACCGTGTGGTCCTGGAGCATGAAGAGGTTCGGGCAGGTAGGTCTGAGCTGGGTGATCCTGGGCTCTTAACTTTTTTGTGGTGACTTTACCAGTAAAGGGACCTAAACCCCTAGGGGACATGGCATCATGAGATGTTTTTTATATTGTCAGAAGGACTTTAGATGTCATGTCATCCGGATAAATGATTTTCTACAATTTAATTTTTTAAATGGTTTATTACATATATTTATTGTATATTACTTGTATGTTAGTGTTTTTTTTTTTTTTTTTGAGATAGGGTCTTGTTGTATAGCCAGGCTGGCTCATACTTGAAATCATCCTGCTTCAGCCTTCTGTATGCTGGGATCACAAGTATGTACCATCATACCTGGCTTTTTTTTTAAATTTGAGATATAAGCACACCATAAAATTTACCTTGTTATATAAGGCAGTGATCTGACAGTCTACCATCTTGTTCTTAATTTCATCTTATTTTCCATTTCCTATTTTTGTGCCCCCTTAGGAAGATTTGTTTTCCTTTGGCAGTTGGTATTCTCTATGTGATTGTTTATTTTCTCAGGCCTGACAGTGTTGGTAGTGTCTGTGGCCTTGATCATTTGGTGGTAGCCCATAGAGACCTAAAACAGAAGCTGCTAGTCTATGCTCCCCTTTGTCCAATAACCAGAAGAGGAAGTTGAGGCCTGGGTAGCACCAGGATCCACCAGGCTTGCACAAGAGCTGTTCTAGGATGGTATTGGTGGTGCCGCCCACTAGTGTTTCTGCATGGATTCCCTGAGCATTAGTGGGCACCCTTAGTTCTCTGTCAGGTGGGCCTGATGGGCTGTGGTGAATCATTTTTACCTTGGAACTAGGTGCAGTGAGTGCTCTGGCCAAGTTTGGAGCCCAGAATGAAGAGATGTTACCTAGCATCTTGGTGTTGCTGAAAAGGTGAGTCTGGGTGCAGGAGCCAGAGAGCATAACAGTGTTCCCTTGGATCCAATGAACTGCTTTGTCCTTTAAAAATTTTTTTTTTTTTTTTTTTTCCAGGTAGGGTTTCTCTATGTATCCCTGGCTGTCTTGGAACTTACCTTGTAGACCAGGCTGGCCTCAGACTCACAGAGATCCACCTGCCTCTGCCTCCCAAGTGCTGGAATTAAAGGTGTGAACCACCTTGCCCAGCAAATTTTGCCTGTGGTATATCTGTGCACTGTGTGTGTGGTGCCTAGTGCCTGCTGAGTCCAGAAGAGGGTGTAAGCATGTCTCCTATGAGCACAAGGGTACCTCAGTGTATTTTGTCTGTTTTAGTTTGTCTTCTTTGCTGAGTGAGATCTTTATTAGGGAGCTGACATAATGAATGACAGTATTTTATGCTGTCATTGAAGAGCCTCCCTTCTTGTCAGCTGAGCTTTAAGAGCTCTGCGTGGCCCTGCCACACCCATACAGCCCTAAAGGGTCCCTTTGACACCCTTGCTATGCTTAGTCCATGGCACCTTGTGTCCTGGCCACAGATGTGTGATGGATGACGACAACGAAGTGAGAGACAGAGCTACTTTCTATCTGAACGTCCTGGAGCAGAAGCAGAAGGCTCTCAATGCAGGTTATATACTAAATGGTGAGTCTTCTTGTCTGCCCAGGACACAGCCCAGCCCCCTCTTGGAGCCTTCGTTCCTTCCTATGGCCTTAGAGTAGGTGTGTTGTCCCTGAGCCAAAACATCCAAGACCATACATGTTTCTCTGGACTTGTATAGCAACCTGTTGGATTGATGTGACTTTGGAAGCACCAGGCTTGAATTCATATCAGTGGAAGTAGCCAAATAAATTATTCTTTGTGTGTTACTCTGTCTTGAATCCAGGGCCTTACACATGGTTGGCAAGTTTCACCATCATGTTATATCCTCAGTCCAAAACTTTTGTTGTTGTTTTGAGACAGTGTCTCATTATATAGCTTAGATTGGCCTGGAATTTATGACAATCCTCTTAGCCTAATGTCCAGATTGCAAAACACTCATTAATAAAATGTTTAAGCCTGGTGTGATGGCTTTTACCTTCATCCCAGCACTCCAGGGAGGCTGAGGCTGAAGGATAGGGAGTTCCAAGTCAGCCTCAGCTACAAAGCAAAATGACATTTCAAATAAAACAGAACAGTAAATAAAATGGAAACTTTTGTTGCCTTAGTAATTTTTTGAGTCACTTTGTGTTTACCTACCCACCAACCCTTTGGGAAGGAGGATGAGGAGTGAGGCTTAGAGGTTCCATGATTTTCTCTGCATCAGCACATCTAGCCTTCATAGTGGGGGACCCAGCCCTCTGCCCTTCCTAGGTGCAGCATTTCTGCCAGGCAGAATGACCTCTCCACTGGCTTTAGGTCTGACTGTGTCTATCCCTGGTCTGGAGAGAGCCCTGCAGCAATATACACTGGAACCATCAGAAAAGCCATTTGACCTCAAGTCTGTGCCTCTGGCCACCACCGCTATGGCAGAACAGAGACCAGGTAAGGCCCTGCACCCTTGGCTGCAGAGTGGACCAGGATGGGTGGGTGTGCTGCAAAGAGGGAGTAACTGTTGCCACCTCTTGCTTCAGGCAGTGGGGACAGCCATGCTGACCAGCTTGCTCTTTTCCTTGCATGCTTCTCTCTCAGAAAAGTTAGCATTTACCATGTCCAAGGAATAACATGGGGTCGCAAGCACCATGCTGCTGTGACTAGAGCTGTCAGTCACCAACTGTGCTTGCTCTTGCAGAAAGCACCGCCACCACAACAGTCAAACAGCCGGAGAAAGTGGCAGCCACTCGGCAGGAGATCTTCCAGGGTGAGTATTGGTCAGTGTGGTCAGAGTGACTAAGGTACCTGCCAGCTACCAACCAGGTGGAACCTGGTCTCCACCTCTGATTAAGATTCCGAACTATAGAGGATGTGTGTGCCTCGGTGGTAGAATGCCTGCTTAGTGTGCTGGAGACCCTGCATTTTCAGCCCAGCAACAAAAATTTTTTTTAAGAGAGTGGGGACTTTATTGGTTCTCTAGGTGATTGGTGTTCATGTTTGTCTCTGAGTGCTCATGGCCTGGGTTCTGGGATGTCTGATGGAGTGTAGCTAGAGTTCAGAGACACTGGTGCTGTGTTTTTAATTCCTTATGAAGTTTCTCTGCTGTTAAAACACTAGTTTTGACACTGAGAGACTGTTGTCCAGGAGCTTGAGCTCCGCCCAACTCCAAACCTCTTGTCCTGTATCTGTTCCTTATTGCTGTGGTCGCAGTTCCTGAAGCCCTGTGATGCACATAGCTGACCAGTGACAACCAGGAAGAAATCATGCCTTAGAGAAGGGAAGAGGGCAGGGTCTGAAGCTGTTAGAGATGGACACCTTTTACAGACACTTACCATGTTCCTCTTCACCTGCTTTCAGTCTACGAGAATACCAGAATAGCCTGGTAGAGTCATGGTGACCCTGGGCCAGGCCATGTTGCATAGAGGGAGTCTATGGCCCACAGGCCATAAAAGTTTTATTTATTTGTTTGTTTGTTGGTGCTGGGATTGAACCTAGGGCCTCAAGCATGCTGGGTATAAGTTTTCCAGCCCTTGTTATCTTTGTTATATCTACATAAATACAGCCCTTGTTATCTTTGTTATGTCTAGACAACATCTTAATGAGGTACACAGGCTAGCCTTGAATTCACTCTGCCCACCCGGCAGACCTTGAATTGGCTCCTCCTGCTTTGGCCTCCTGAGTAACTGGGATTACAAGCCTGGGCTACCATGGCTAGTTTTTCTGTAACATTTTGAAGTAGCTCGTCATTGGCCATAATAGCACTCACTGTGATCTCAAGACTCAGCAAGCTGAGGCTGAAGGATCACAAAGTTGAAGCTAGCCTGGGCTACAGAGTTAGATCCTCCAAAGAAGTAGCTAATCATTGGCATATGCCTTAACAGGCCAGTGCATAGGGTAGATTTGTCTTTCACTGAGTTTATAATGTTAACAGTATGCACCTTTGTAGTCTTTTCCTAATCTGCACCCTTTAAGAATCCTTGCTGAGGCTAGAGAGATGGTCCACATTCAGTTCTTGACACTCATGTCAGGTGGCTAACAATTGTCCCCTTCAATCGGGAGGGAGGGGAAGAGAGAGAGAGAATCATTGTTGAAGTAAAGGTAAGGGTTTTCTGGTGGGTTAGGCCTGTGACCTTGGGGTCTCACACTGAGTGAATTGCTTCAGAGGTCTTACATTAGACAGAGAGGCATCCTCTTTGAGGGTTATACAGCTTGAGCCAGACAAAGCTGAGAAATGTGCCGAGGATGAGTGAGCAGCCAATTGGATATGCACATGTCCTCCCTCTCGGGGAGGGTATGAGGCCTGGGGGTTCAACACAAATTGGTGTAAAGATCCAGAAACTGAGTGAATGTGATCTGTGGATTTCAGAGCAGTTAGCAGCGGTTCCCGAGTTCCAGGAGCTAGGGCCCCTCTTCAAGTCCTCACCTGAGCCTGTAGCCCTCACCGAGTCAGAGACTGAGTATGTCATCCGATGCACCAAACACACCTTCTCTGACCATTTGGTGTTTCAGGTAAGCATGGTAGCCTGAGACCCTGCCGGTGCCTGTGCCCAGGAGCAGTCCTAGATCTGACGGGTCCTGGCGGGCTTGCCATTGAATTGGTTGGGGGTACTGCTTGATGACTATACCTCACCAACAGGTGTGTCTCATCCATCTTTGCCTAGGACTTTTCTAGCCTGTGCATGTCAACTAGGCAGAAGGCTAGGAATGGGGTGGGAGCGGGATGTGTATCCTGGCTCTTCCCATATAGCAACAACTGAGCCCTACTCCTCCTTATCCAGTTTGACTGCACAAACACCCTCAACGACCAGACCCTGGAGAATGTCACAGTGCAGATGGAGCCCACTGAGGCATATGAAGTGCTCTCCTATGTACCTGCCCGGAGCTTGCCCTACAACCAGCCTGGGACCTGCTATACATTAGTGGCTCTGCCCAAGGAGGACCCTACAGCCGGTGAGCTCTCTGTAGATACCGCCCAGGCTTCATGGGAGTCTGTACATCAGGATGGCACAAAAACTCCTTGATTCAAACATGAGAATTGTTCAGGCCCAAATTCTTTCTGTATATTATGTTATTTCATTCTCATAGCAACTCTATGGGGATAAGTACTGCCTATTCTTGCTCCTAGATGAGAAAACTGAGGCTTAAGTTAGGTGGGTTTGTTATCTCAAAGATAGGCACAAACACCACACATCTCTAATTCAACTCTCCAGTGATATTATGAGCTTCTTTTCTCATCATGGACAGTGGCTGGCAACTGAGACATGGTCTTAGCCACACTGCATTGTCTCTGTCCCTTTGGACCTGTGACTTGACGTGGTGGTGCCTTTGTCCAGCAAGCTGGGTTTGATGGCATAGAGCTGTTACTAATGCTGCCTGAAAGACAGGACGTGTCCACCTGACCGTGAAGGAGCTTGTCTTCATCCATCCCCTCTCCCCACAGTGGCATGCACATTCAGCTGTGTGATGAAGTTCACCGTTAAGGACTGTGACCCCAACACTGGAGAGATGGATGAAGAAGGTTATGAGGATGAATATGTGGTAAGAGAGCAGTGACAGGGAATGAGGACATGGCTTAGTGGTTAAGCGCTCTGGTGCTTTTTTCAGAGGACCCAAGTTAATTCCTAGTGTCCACCAGTAAATAACAACTGTCTGTAACTTCAGCTACGGGGGATCTGATGGCCTCTCCTGGCGTTAGCAAGCACTGCATGACTGGTACAGACCTATGGGTACAGATTTTTACATGTTTTCTGTTTTGTTTTTGTTTCGTTTGGGTTTTTAAGACAGGGTTTCTCTTTGTAGCTTTGGAGCTTGTCCTGGAACTCACTGTGTAGACCAGGCTGGCCTCGAATTCACAGAAATCCTCCTGTGTCTGTCTCTTGTGCTGGGATTAAAGGCATGCACCACTACTTCCTGGCTTTTTACATACATCTCTGATAAATTTCTTAGGATAAATTCCTAATTGACTCAAGAGGAAAGCATGAATACTTTAGTTGCTATAGTCAAATTGCTTTCTACGTATATTGGGCCCCTGTGCACTGCTGGGCCGCAGAGTCTCATAGTCAATAGAATACATGTGACATTCATCTTGTGTATTATAACACCGTAGGTAAGAGAAGAGCCATTCCTCAGCCAAAATGACTGAGGTGGGAACTGCCTTAAGACTTGTCCCATGGGGAGCTGTAGTGGAGGCATTCCTTATTCTGTAGTAGTGGCTGTATGCATGAGAAACACCCACAGATTTCTATGAAGATATGTTGGAGGAATGAACAAAGGAGCCTTCATGTGGACACAGTCTAAGCTGGCTGAATGGGAGTGTTAAATGTCAAGTTCACAGCTGAGGTGACAATAGGATCCAGCCTATATTGGGCCTCGAGGGCACAGCTAAAGTACAGAATCTGCTGAAGAAATGGCTGCTGCCTGATGAAGGAGTGCCACTTTCATTGAGTACTTTGAGATGGGTCCCATGGTAACTTGTTCTGTGTCCTGAAGCCCACCCTGTCCCCACACTGGCAGATAGATATCTGCTAAGTGAGCTGTGGGAAGGAAGGGACAAGTAGATGTGTTCAGAGCAGAGGCCTAGAAATGCAGAACAGGAAGTCTCTCCTGAAGTCTGGCTTCTGTCTGTGTTTCTCCAGCTGGAGGATCTAGAAGTTACTGTGGCTGATCACATCCAGAAAGTCATGAAAGTAAACTTTGAAGCAGCCTGGGATGAGGTTGGGGATGAGTTTGAGAAGGAGGAAACATTTACCCTGTCGACCATCAAGACACTTGAAGGTAAAATGCTGGTGATACCATCTCTGACCTGGCTGCTTTGCAGAACCCTCAGCTATTATACTGTAGCTGCCATGTGCCTCCCCTCTTCCCACCAAGAATCCAGGGCCATATCTGGAGCACATATGTTGAGTATGGTGACATAAACACTTGGGGCTGGGCTTGTGACTCAGTGGGAAAGTGCTTGCTTAGTATGGATGGGAGGCCCAGGATTTAATTAATACCCAACAGAATAAACACACACACACATATTACATACACCCATGACTTAATAGTGCTGGGGTTTCTTCCTACAGAGGCTGTGGGCAATATTGTGAAGTTTTTGGGGATGCATCCTTGTGAGAGGTCAGACAAAGTACCAGAAAACAAGAATACTCACACGCTGCTCCTAGCTGGTAAGGAACATCTGTGGGGAGGGCCTGGTAGCTTTACAGATGGGAATGCCATTGATTGTAGTCCTGGCTGGAGCTTGTCCTTTATTTTATAAGATTGGCTACACTGGACATGGCATGATGACTCAGCTTTTCCCCTCTTGAAGCAGCATCTCTGAAAGCAGCATGATTTACATTGGATCCAGATGTCCCCAGTAGGTTCATGATCTAACATTGGCATCCAGATGCCATCTCCCCAGCCCCCAGTGTAGGGGGGTTTGTTTGTTTGTTTGTTTTTGTGTTTTGTTTTTCGAGACAGGGTTTTTCTGTGGCTTTGGAGCCTGTCCTGGACTAGTTCTTGTACACCAGGCTGGTCTTTGCCGCCCAAGAGTGCTGGGATTAAAGGCGTGTAACACCACCACCCTTTTAAGCATTTTGTCCTGGAAATTTTCAAACACAAAATTGAATAGTGCTTATAAAGAACCCTGTCTTCCCACTCTCAGAGCAGCTGTGTCCAGTCTTCCCCAGAGTATTTTCATGCAAATTATTTGTAATTCATGTGTAAATACTTGATATCCGGTGTTTAACATAAAAAAGGCCATAGATTCACAGTTGTGGACATGTAGCTGGAATTGAAGGGATTGAAAACCATGGGATTGAGGCTAGGCAGATTCTTGATGATTCATCAAACTTGTAAGTAATATTCCTACTTCAGACTTTAATGAGCCACCATGCCTAGTGGTTTTTTCCCTTCCAGTGCTGATAATCAGACCCAGGGCCTTTTGCCTGCTAGGCAAGGCAAGTGTTATACCATTAAGACACACCCAACCTTGGTTTTTTTGTGGGGGAGGGTTGGTTAATTTGTGAGTGTGAGGTGAATGGTTTACAAACAGGATTGGGAAGATGTTCTGCTTCAGTGCAAGCACACAGCTCACCACCAGGCTCATCCCTCTGGCCTTGATAAGGCAACTCAGTCCCCTGAGTCTGTCAAACACCTGCTTTGTGGTTTTGTTTCTTAATAGGTCTGTCTCTCCCCCTCATCAGCACTCTCAGATTCAGTCACCATGTGTGAACCTCTAACATGAGATTCTAAAATAAGACTTTCATATCCCTGCGCTCACTTGAGCCTGGCAGGAGCTTGAACATTCTTTTGTTTATTGTTTGTTTGCTTTCTTTTTCTTTTTCAAGACAGGGCTTCTCTGTGTAATAGCCCTGGCTGTCCTGTAACTAGCTCTGTAGATCAGCCTGCCTCCTGAGTGTGGGGTTAAAGGCATTCGTCACCAATGCCCTGCTAATAGTTAACCGTCTTACTGCTATACTTTGTTGTTAAGGGTTCCAGAGTTCAAAGAAGCAGTGAGATTTGCCCAGGCCTCCCCCACTTGTGCCTCTGCATAGAGGCTGCTTTTATCAGTTGCTATATATGTTACCCTCAACGTAGCCTCCACAGCCCCTTCAGCCTCACAAAACCCTATTCCTTTCTCTTCTTCCAGGTGTGTTCCGGGGTGGCCATGACATCCTTGTCCGCTCCCGACTTCTGCTTTTGGACACAGTGACAATGCAAGTGACAGCAAGAAGCTCAGAGGAGCTGCCAGTAGACATCATCTTGGCATCGGTGGGCTAAAGACCAGCTTAAGCAGGCCCTACTCCTGCCTTTTTCCAACATTATGTTGAAGTAGCTTCATCCCCATGAAGCCAGTGGAAACCCTTCCCCACACCTCTGTATTCAGAAACAATCATGAATCAATACAGATTTTTTTTTTTTTAATTTCATCCTATCACCCAGGAATGCTAGGGTAGAATTTTTTCACCTTGTCTGCAAGAAGCCATCACAAATGAATAAAATGTTCAGACATTCTCAAATATTTATCCCCAAAGGAACTGTTTTACCAATATAATACGTCAGCATGTATTTCTTACAACTGCTTCTTCTGCAGGCTTGTGCTCAGGGCCTCCATTTCTCCTTGAGGCCTCTCTTCACCAACTGGAACATGCAGGTACCCTCTTGGGGCTGTGTCAGTTCCAAGCTTAGGATGGGGACAAAGGCTGGCTGAATGACAACACCTAGTAGGTCTGATGACTCACTCATCTTCAGTCGTTTATAGATGATGGGTCTCCAGAGGGCAGAGGTCTTTCAACAGATGTCCCAGATGAACTCTGGATTGGGGGATATCCAGAGTGTCTGCTCTGGGTCAGTCTGTGAGTGGGAACAACAGTCTGCATTCTCTTTTGGCTGGAGTAAGAAACCCTAGCTAGGGTATACCTCAAGGGCCATGGGTTTTAAACTCAAATCAGGTGGTTTTACACCATTAGAAACACTAGTAGATCTTTTTAAGAAATGGACCTCCTCTGGGGGCTATTGCGATGGCTCAGCAGGTAAAGGCACTTGCCAATACTGACTACCTAGTGCTGGAAGGAGAGAGCCATTTCCCAGAAGCTGTTTTCTGACCTCATGCACACCTTGTATGTGGTATGCCTGTGACATATACAAGTGCATATTAGAACATATGCCTGCAACTTTAGGCCAAATCCCACAACCTGAAATAATTGGACCACGCCTGAGCATAGTTAAGAAGCTGTCTGTGCTGTGACCTAACAGTAATTCATGGTTGTGGTCGTGGCTACTCCATGTGCTTGGCTATGCCTGCTGTGGTGAATTAAATCACATGATGTGAAATTTTCTGTCATCCTTAAGAGGTTATAAAGAGTCAGGTTTCTCATTTGGGGAGGATTTGCTCATGGAGATGCTTTGGAGGCTGCTCCTTAATTACATTTCTCTGCTTCATTCCTCTCCTGGGGATGCTTTGGAGCAGCTGCTCTTGCCTGGCCTCTCCCTACCCACCTCCCTCCCTCCCAGCCCTTAGTGAAAGACCTCTCCAGGCTTTAAAGGAAAGGCTGCCCTTCCCTTCAGGCTCCACCATGCTTATTTAATACTATCTATTATTGTATTCTTCCTGCCTAATACCCTCTCCTCCCACCCCCAGGCTCGGTCATAGCCTGGGGGCTATTCCCTTCTAATAAACCTCACTAAAGGGAATTGTGTGTCAGCCTCCTTTTGTGAAGAAACTGCTGTGTTTTTATTTAACAAAACATGTTAAAAAGGAAACAAAGTGGGTTTCCTGACCCTTAAAGGTTTCCATGTAAAGAACTAGAAAGTCTCATTCGGGTGCCCATCCACATTTGAGGGTGTCTTGAATGACTTGGAAGACAGGATTGGGAAGCAATCCCAATTGGGACACCGCTTCTTGGTGTCAGGTTCTGGTCTGGGAAGGAGAGAACATGGGGTCCCCTCGAGTGCTTGTTTTAGTCAGGTGTGTGTGTGTGCTTGCTTTATGAGAGGGCGCATCACTGTCTAGCTTGTGCCAAGGCTCAGCTCATGACGGAGCCGCACTTCCCACCTGCGGAAGGAAACCCCTGGGTGTTTACGTCACGGCGGGGGCGGGGCGGCTGTCGCAGGGGGCGGGGTGGGTGTCCCCTTAGGAGGACGCAGGGCGCGCTGGAGTGGATTCTACCCACGGGCGGTAAGGAGAGACGGACGCGCGTGGGACAGGCTCCTCCGAGGGGATACGGGCGGGTGGGCGGGCGGAGGAGGGGGCCTCTCAGAGAAACTGTAGGCACATTGGCGGGTCGGGAAACGCGGGCGCGAGGAAGAAAAGGCGACGCGGGCGCGAGGAAGGGAAGGCCTCGCCGAGGGGACGGGGACGCGGACGCGAGGAAGGGAAGGCCTCGCCGAGGGGACGGGGACGCGGACGCGAGGAAGGGAAGGCCTCGCCGAGGGGACGGGGACGCGGGCGCGAGGAAGGGAAGGCCTCGCCGAGGGGACGCGGGCGGGTGCAGGACCGTCCGGGTTCTTAGCCGGCTCTCTTAGCGTAGGTCAGGCCCCTCCCCTGGAGCAGAGAAGGTGCGCCCAGGGCGGCAGTGCGGGCTGTGCGGCCAGCAAGTGTGGCTGGTGCCTACCTTTGCTGAAACATTAGTCCATGGAAATAAACCCCGGGGGGAACGGCTTTCTCACCTAACACCTGAAGCCTTGCAGCTGGACTGTGGGGCTTGTAGTGGCCGCGAGAGGCTGACTCTGACCTAATGGACCCTCCGTGAGAGATGTGGCATCAGAGAATCCTGTGGGAATGACTGGGAGGACGATGTGACTGACCTAGGGAGTAAAGCCTTAAGTTTGTGACTTTATAGGTCTGAGAGGCATTGCTGAAGAATGTGCGGACGAACATCCTGTCACTTGCCTAGAGATGTTCTCACAAGGGCCTGTGCCTATCAGGATCGTCAGGGCAGGCAGCAGCTCCCACAGTGGAGGGACCCCGATAAGTACTGCCCCTCGTACAATAAAAGCCCTCAGTCGAGCAGCCCTGTGCTTCTCTCCCGACTGCACTTTGAGAAGGTAAGGGTTGTGATGGTTCTCTACCTCCTGATTGCCTTGATGTCTGCCCAGCCTGTGAGCAGCTTTTACTGATAGATTCGGGTCTTAATTAAAAACTACTCTGGACCTTGGTAAGGAGTAAGTCTCAAACTGATTTAATGCATGCCTAATTTATATTTGAATACATTTAAGAATTCTCTTGAATTACATGTAGCCCTGGCTGTCCTGCAACTCACTATATAAACCAGGCTGGCTTCAAACTTACAACAAATCTCTTAGCTCTGTCTCCAGAATTTTATATTACAGGTGTGTGTCACTCTACCCAGCTTGAATCCTTTTTATCAGTGTCATCTGAGTGTCTTTGAAAAACAAGAACAACAAAAACCCACCTCAGTGTGGTGCACACCTGAGTGTTTAATTAATCCTAACACTAAGCAGACAAGAGGCAGGCAGAGCTCTTTGAGTTGAAGGCCAGCCTGGTCTACACGTTGAGTTCGAGTCCACTCAAGGCTGGAACTGTCTCCAAAAAAAGTGATTTGGGAACTTGTAAAAGGACTCAGTGGGTGAGAGACCTGCCAGCCTGAATTTGATCTCTGAATCCTACATGGTAGAAGGAGAGAACCATCTCCTACAGTTTGCCCTTTGAGCCCCACACCCACTTTGGCAGAGAGTAGACACATAACACAAATAATGGTAAAGAAAATATTTTAAGCCGGGCAGTGGTGATGCACACCTTTAATGCAAATATTCAGGAGGTACAGGTAGGCCTGGTCTACAGAGCAAGTTCCAGGACAGGCTCCAAAGCTACACACAGAAATCCTGTCTCAAAAAAAAAAAAAAAAAAAAAAAAAACAGAAAAAGAAAAAAGAATGTGATTTAGGCCGGTGATATTGCTCAGAACCTTTGGTTCAGCCCTTGAACATGAGAAATATTTTTTTATTTTTTAAAAAGTTTGAAACGGTTTTTAAAGTGTACAATGTTGCCTGCCTGCATGCATGTGTGCGTGCGTGCGTGCATGTGCAGCAGGTGTGCCTGGCGCACTCTGAAGTCAAGGCTTCAGATCCCTGCAGCTGAAGTTGTGCCCTTAACTGCTGAGTAGACCCTGGTCCCTCTTCCAGTGGATGGATCTTGGGGAAAGGAGTGGAAAGTGGAGCCCCTGGCAAACAAAGCCTCCTTTGGGTCATTAGAGTTTGCCCATGTGGTACTTGACTGCACATCTGTAATACCATTTGTTTATAGGGTTTCTTATTGGTAAGTATTTGATACTTCCTTTTTCTTAAGCCTATAAATTCTTAAACAAAATTAGGAGTATTTCAGCCGTTCAACTGCCACTGTATATGTATAGATAGCAATATTTGTATTCCCCATTTGTTTAGATTGCTAGGGTTTCCTAATTTGGTAAGTATTTGATACTTCATTTTTCTCAAGCCTATAAATTCTTAAACAAAATTAAGAGCATTTCAGCCGTTCAACTGCCACTGTATATGTATAGATAGCAATATTTGTATTTGAAACCACTGATGTGCAAAATACTTCCTCTTTTTTTTTTTTTTCAGTCTACTACAGTGCCCCCAGCTGTTCTATTCCAAAGTCAAAACTTGTAGAGGAAAAGATGACTAATATTGAGCAATACTTTGAGTATTTTGGCTTTTCAGCCACATTGTCTCTGTTGCCCTAGTGTTTGGGTTGGTTTGTTCAATGATGAAAACACAAGGTGACCAATAGAATTTTTGAGAACAAAATTTCTCATCCAAGACATCACTGACGTTTTAAAAATTTGCATTTATTTTATATGAATATGTTTTTGCCTGAATGTATGACTGTACCATGTACATGTACATGTACTGTCTGTGGAGGCCAGAAAAAGGTACCAGAATTGAACATATACTTGTGAGCCGCAATGGGGGTATTGGAAATAAAACCCTGATCCTCTAGCATAGCAGCTAATGCTTTTTACCCACTGAACAATCTCCCAGATTCACTGTTGACATTTTAATGGATGGGATAATTCTTTGTTTTAGAGAGCTGTCCAGTACATTGTAAAATGTTTAGCAGCCCCCTAGCCTCCACCCACTAGATGCCTGTAGCAATCTCAAGCCAGAAAAACTAGTATTACCTGAGTCTGAGGGTTTGTAGGTATTGTTTGATTAAAGCCCCCTTATCAGGTAGGGAAAGGGAAAACACTCAGAATAATCCCAGAGCTAGTTCCAGGACAGCCTCCAAAGCTACACAGAGAAACCCTGTCTCGAAAAACCAAAAAAAAAAAATGTATATAGGGATTATGATCTTCTTACTGTACTTCAGCCTATATTTGTATTTTTGTATAAATACAATATATAATATAAAAGTAATTGTTCTTACTTATATAAAATATATAATGTAAAATAATTTTTGTATAAATATGATATATACTATAAATCTGTAAAAATAATTATATCTTGCTCAACCTTTTTTTTTTTTTAATTTGTGTGTGTGTTTATGCATCTCTTTGAGTGTATTCCAGTGGGAAGAGGGCCTCAGATTCCCCATAGCTAGGATTACATGCAGTTGTAGCTGCCAGACTGGGTGCTAAGAACTTAACTTAGGTCCTTCAGAAAAAGAGCAAGTGCTCCTAATACTGCATCATCTCTCTAGCACTTGAGCCAGGATTTCTATGTGTAGTCCAGACTTGCTTAGAACTTACTCTGTAGCCCAAGCTGGCCTTAAGCTAGCAGCAATCCTCCTGCCTCAGCCTTTTTGAATGCTGGGATTACAAGTATATACTAGTAGTCCAGGTGCTAAATCTGAACCGATTTTCTCTGGTAGGATGCAGACTCATCAGAGCGGATAATTATTCCCATGCGATGGGGCCTGGTTCCATCTTGGTTCAGAGAAAGTGATCCTTCCAAGCTGCAGTTCAATACTACCAACTGTCGTAGTGATACCATGATGGAGAAGCAGTCATTCAAGGTAGGTAGCCCATCTAGGGAAAAGGCACTTCTTCCCAACACTGTTTAGTATTTTGTATACCTGATAAGGTTCCAAAGGATATTTCCAAGTGTTAATGTTGAGTCCTGTTCAATTTATTGCTGGGCTCCAGACCAACAATGCCCAAAATTATTGGTTATGATGGTTTGAAAAAGAGTGGTTCCCATAGCCTCATAATACTTGGTCCTACCTTGTGAAATTGGTTAAGAAATATTAAGAGGTGTGACCTTGTTGGAGGAAGTATGTCACTGAGGGTGGGCTTTGAGGTTTCAAAAGCCCATGACATTCCCAGTTAGCTCTCACATTTTTTCCATCTGGTGGTTGGTTGTGCCTCAAGATATATTAAGCTCTCAGCTACTACTCTAGCGTCTTGCCTGCTGCCATGTTTCCCACCATAATGGTCATGGACTCACCCTCTGAAACTAAGCCTGCAATAAAACCCTCTCTTCAAATTGCTTTAGCCATGGTGTCTTACCACAGCAATTGAAAAGTAACTTGGTCATAATGATTAATTATAGCAGTTGAGCATCTCTCTACCCTTTTTCAAGATTCCCTCAGACCTTTTTTTTTTTTTTTTTTTTAAGATTTATTTATTATGTATACAACATTCTGCCTGCATGTATCCCTGCAGGCCAGAAGAGGACACCAAATCTCATTATAGATGGTTGTGAGCCACCATGTGGTTACTGGGAATTTGAACTCAGAACCTCTGGAAGAACAATCAGTGCTTTTAACCTCTGAGCCATCTTTCCAGTCTTCCCTCTGACTCTTTATGTTTACTTTCTGTCAACTAGTTGCTGGCTCTACCTCCTGACCTAAGGTTGATTTTATTTAATTAATGCAAATGAAAACTCAGGGCTCACATTATAACCATATATCCAGAAACAAAAACACGTGGCATACAGAAATAAATGAATGTATTTTTTTTAAAAAAAAGAAAAACAAATGAATGTTGCTGGGTAACCTTTAATCCCAGCACTCGGGAGGCAGAGGCAGGCAGATCTCTATGAGTTTGAGGCTAGCCTGGTCTACAAAGCTACACAGAGAAACCCTGTCTCGAAAAACCAAAAATAAATAAATAAAATATCTAAAGCCATGTGTAAGGGTACATGCCTTTTAATCCCAGAACTCAGGATGTAGAGGCAGACACATCTTTGTGAGTTCAGAGCCAGCCTGGACGATATAATGAGTTGCAGTACATCCATAGTGCGATTCTATTTCTTAAAAAAAAAGTCTTATGATTTGATGTGCAGAGAAATTTAACTCCTCTAGGTATATTGCTCAGTGGCAGTGTACTTGCCTGAGTTCATTCTCCATCAAGCACTTTAAAAAAGATAAAGGGTAATTCCTCTAGGTCACACATGAGATCTGAGTATTTTGGTTTATATGTGTATATGTATATTTGATGTGATTCTGAAGGTGGAATTTATGACCTTGTACATGCTAGGTAAGCCCTCTACCACTGACTGAAGTACAGTGCTGAACCTGAAAGTCCATGTAATGGAATCCTGTCACTATGACCATATCCTGTTTAATTTTCTCAGGTTCCTCTGGGAAAAGGACGACGCTGTGTTGTTTTAGCAGATGGATTCTACGAGTGGCAGCGGTGTCAGGGTTCAAGCCAGAGGCAACCATACTTCATCTATTTTCCTCAAATCAAAACAGAGAAGGTATCAGCAGTTTTATGAACAGCATGATTGGTAAAAACAGAAACAAATCAAGGTCATAAACCTTATAGCAATGTTTGTGTGAACAATAGGACACATATAATAATAGTGACCAACTCATTGCTAGATAATCAGGGTGTGTTAAGTTCAGTTCACTGTTAGCACAAAATTCCTAATGTCACATCTCTCAGAAGTGTCTCATCATTAAGTTAATAATGGGAAACTGTAGGAGGCAAAAAGGGGCTAAAAATGAGGATGGGTAGAGTGTTGTTGGATTCTAAGAAGATATGTATCCTTTACTCTTTTGAGGCAAGGTTTCTCTCTATAATCCTGGTTATCTTGGAACTCTGTGTAGACCAGGCTGGCCATGAACTTGCAGAAATCCAACTGCCTTTGCCTCTGGAGTTCTGGGACTAAAGGCATGTGTCACCATGCCCAGAAAGATGGTATGGGTTGGCAGGCTGTTACGGCAGGTTGTTCCTGCCGGCCGCAGCAGGTTTCCCCGCCGGCTGCTGCTGGTTCTGCCGCCATTGTCCTGCAACCACGTGTGCCCCAAATAACACTCAGGAGACTCTATATTTGATATAATCCTGTTGGCCAGTTACCATTACTGTTTATGGGCTAGCTCTGTCTTAATTATTAACCCATTTCTACTTATCTAAGTATTTCCACGTGGTTGTCTTATCAGGGAGCCGCGGCTGGTGTCTTCCTTCCTCCCTGGGCTACATGTCGACCCCTCCCCCCTACTTCCTCTTTCCTCCTTGTCTCCTAGCCCCGCCTATCTTGCTATCTCATTGGCCACAGGTCTTTATTAACCAGTATGAGAAACATATATACAGAATAACATCTCCCATCATCTCCTCTTTTCTGTCTAAAATAAAAGAAGGGGTTTAACCTTAACATAGCAAAATATATCATACAACAGTTATCAAATAAGAATCACAACATTTAGTCCATTAACATTTTGTAAGACTTAAAGAAAATATCATCTATCCTATCTTTGTGAGTCTAAAGTCCTATATGTAACTTATCTTTAATCCTAACTAAGGAAAACTATAATCATAACTACCTGTCTTCAACTCCATCAAAGACCACAGAAGGATAATATATAAACTCTAGAAATGACAGAGACAACTCATTGCCTGGTCAGTCACCCGAAGTTCTTCTGTAATGTTCCATCTTCAGCCCATAGGCCATAGTGTGTGTCTAGACTCCTCAACAAGGCAGGAAACTCCTCTCTGTGTCCTGTAGACTGTCTGGCTGTCTGGCAGCCTCTTCCATGAAGCAGGAATCCTGTAGCAATGTCCATCTTGCATCAGCAGTCACCTTTTTGTGAGTCCTGCATGTCCAGTTTCTACAACATAAAGTCAAACAGTCCAGAAGAACAGTACCTTGCCCAAATGGCTAGTCTTGCCATATTAGAAGCAAACTCCATAACGTGTTTCTTCGATGTCCATCTTCCCTTCTGATGCAGGTGGTGTTACCAGGAGCAGTTGTGCCTCACTGTCAAGAAAAACCCTAAATCATTTTAAATGCCATATTCTGTAGGTCTTTGAAAGGTTTGAAGAATGCCTATCCTTCTCAAATACATCTCTGTATATCTAGAAATCCTAACTAACTTAGCTCTAAGTTTTGACTATCATAGGTAATTCTCTAATCTGTATTAAATTATACATTACATTTTCCAATGAGCTAAATAAACACAATACCTAAACAAGAGGAGAAATATACATATCACAAAATTGACCTTAAATTGTATCAATAAAAGAAATTCCATTCCAAAGCAAAGTATTCATTTCCATACCATAATTCCCTTTTTCCCTTTAAAAAGATTGCTTATGGTTATAGCCATTTATAACCAAGCCCATTTAAATGAAAACAAACATTTATAAACAATATTTGGGAATTTGGGTGTCGTTCTTTCCAAACTACTTCCTGTTGGTAGAGGGCGCTGTCATGGGGTTCCAAAGAAGACACAGAAATCTTGGCAGTAGTCTGCAAGGCTTTGTCTCAACTGCTTTGAATGTTGGATCATCTGGGGAGCTGTTTCAGGGGGTCTGGCTTGATCAAACCATATAAGTCTGTAAAGAATCCGTAGCTTTTCATTTTCTGTGGAAACAAAAATAGAAATCCTTTTCCCCAGTAACTTGTCCTTATGCTTAAATTTTGGAGTCAAAGCATTTTTAAAATATATAAATTGAATTAATGTAGCAGCATTTCTTTTATCAGTAGTTATTTTCTCAGCAATCAAATAATTTAAAGACAATAGAATCACGTATAGTATCCAAAATTTCTCTGTGCTTTCCATCTTTACGTGGCTTTTTTATTACTCTATTTATTCTACTTCTATTTTTACATATTTTGAGACAGGGCTTCTCTGTGTAACTTTTATCTGTCCTAGAATTCAGTGCATACCAGGTTTACTTTGCAATCACAGAGATTTGTTTGCCTCTGTTTCCCGAGTAGTAGGATTAATTCTACTTCCTTTTTTCTTTTTTAAACCATTGTATCCTGTTTCTTTTTCTCTCCCAAGCCAGCGTATTTTTAAAAACACAGTGTAAACCTTTATTGTAGCAATGAATTGTTAGCAGAGCTCTTTAAAAGCCAGGCGGCTTTTTGCCGCTTATGCTAATTTTGGAAACCTCCCTTAAAGGAGCCGTGCAAATCTTGGTCTACAACAAAACAAATCCAACCGAGACAATGCTGCTACTAAGAAGTCTTGCTAGTCTCTGTTCCCTTGTTTCTAAAAACTATTTTTTAAACTTTTGTTAAGTTTTAAGCGAAAGTTCTCAGTCCCACTTCTGACACCATTATGTTACGGCAGGTTCCTCCCCGCCAGCCTCCCGGTCCTTTTTTTTTTTTTGGCCAATATTGAAGATTGTTTTTTTTTAGGAGAGGAGTAGGTAGGCAAAAGAGGTTAGGATGCTCAATCACTGATTGATCTGGCTTTGTTTGTTTAATATAAATAAATATTTAACTATTCTCTCTTTAGTTAGCCAGACATTTCAAAACTGAATTGAACTGAATATGTGTACAATTATTTTCTTTCTGCCATCAGCCTCACTATTTTCCTTCTTTCTTGGGGTTTTTCAATTAAGCCTCTTCATTTACCTTGTCATTCTTGATAAGCTTGGATTTTTCTTGTAGGTGTGTAGTGCTGCATTCTTCAGTGTGTTCACATCTACTTAGGATTCTTCAGTGCTAGCAAACTATCCAGCTTTAAAAGGTAGAACCATTTTTTAGCTCTTCTGGTATCTAGTCAGTTCATTAGCTGTATGTTATCCCTTCCTCCAGGAAGAATGAAGAAAACCCCTTTCCACTCAAACAAGCCTCTGCTGCTGGAGATCTGAGATCCCATTTGACTGTTAACCCTTCACAGATAGGACCAGCTCCTCTGAAAGACTCCCCATGCTGCTTCTTGCTTTCTTAAGGGGCCAGTAATGCCAGGATTGTTCCCAGACCTCACTACTATCCCTTATTTATACACCAAGCCAGTGTGCTTGTCCTGCCTGTTGTGTTATTTCGGGGTGAGGCTAAAGCTGGCATTTAGATTCTCTAGTATGTTTTTTTGTTGTTATGATTAAGTTTAATTCAGTACTTCTAGGACTCCTTCCCGTTTCGCCCCCTACTTTCTCTCTCTATTCACCACCACCTTCCTTCCTTCCATCCTTTTTTTTTTTTTTTTTTTTTTTGTCTTCAGAGGCTACCCTGGAGAAAAAGGGGTAGGGGGAGGAGAGAGAAAGAAGAGAACATGAAGGACTGTAGTGATGAACATTCATGGAAGGTACACCTGTACAGTTGGCAAGCACTCAAGATAGCATCAAATTCAGACTAGGGGAAGGCTTTCCAGAGGAAGTTTTCCAGAGGAAGTAATACATGAACTTTTCACATAGCTTGTCTTTATCAAATAATCTGACAAGAAAGGTCTTTTATGTTTGAAATTTATCCCTTGACTATAAATTACTGAAACAGTTGGGTTAAAATGTTTGCTAATTGCAAGCCGGGCAATGGTGGAACATGCCTTTAATCTCAGCACTTGGGAGGCAGAAGCAGAAGGATCTCTGTGAGTTTGAGACCAGCCTGGTCTATAAGAGCTAGTTCCAGGACAGCCTCCAAAGCCACAGAGAAACCCTGTCTCAAAAAACTAAATGGGGTGTGTGTGTGTGGGGGGAATTGCTAATTCTCTTTTATTTATCTCATTAACTTTATTTCTTTTCTGTTACTTACCTACTTTGTGTGTGCGTGCGTGCGTGTGTGTGTTCATGAGAGCATGTCCTTGCAGCTGTATGTGACCCTGTGTATTTATGCACACAGAGGCCAAAGTTTGGTGTTTCATGTCTTCCTCAGTTGTCCTTCAATCTTATGTTTTGAGACAAGGTCTCATTGAACTGAAAGCCCACTGGTTTGCCTAGGCCAGCTGGCTGGCTGGTTAGCAAGCTCCCAAGTTCACATGCCATCATGTCTAACTTGAATGTGGGTCCTGGGGATGAGAACTTGGGTCTTCATGCTTATGTGGGAAGCACCTTACTGACTGAGCCATCTCCCCAGCTGCTTTTTAATTGAGAAGTTTTGCTTTACGTATCTGGGGTTTTGTTTCATTTTGTCTTTTAAAGAGGGTTTCTCTGTGATATAGCTCTGGCTGTCCTAGAACGCCTTTACAGACCAGGTTGGCCTCAAATTCACAAAAATCTGCTTACCTCTGCCTCCTGAGTGTTGGGATTAAAGGCATGCGCCACTAAACCCAGCTTGAAGCCTGGTGTTATTTGTCTGAAAATGCACTTTATCTATGTATTACAGATGTGTTAGATTATTTGGTATTATCCTGTAGTTCTTGAACAGTATCTTCTGAATTGTTTTTCTCAGTTTTAGTTTGGGTGGTATTCATTTATTTAAAGAGCCTTTAGAGTTTTAACTAAGCCATCTAGGAAATATTATCATGCCTTGAGTCTAGTTCTGATGATTTCTCTTGACAGTATATTCTTTCTAGCTTTTTTATGTTTCTTACAATTTTTGGTTGTTGTTAGACACAGTATATAAGCAGAGACTGAAATAAATAATAGTTATTCCTGGGAATTCTTCTCTTGTACCTTTAAATCACTACTCTGGGAATAGAACTGAGTTGGATTTTGCTGTTTTCATTACCTTTATTTAGCACAGGCTTGTATTTTCTCTAGCGTCTCCTTGTGTTTTAGGTGAGCAGTGACACGCCAGAGTGTTTTTCCCATAGCCAAACTCCCTGGCTATAGACCCTTCCTAAGCTACATTTTTGAAAGCTTGAAATCAAGTGAAGGTATTAAATTCTGAAAATTTTTCGAAGCTGTAATCTACAGCTTTGGTAGACATTTACTATGAAGCCTGTTGGTGTTGATGATAGTGGGTCAGATAGGGTCAAAATAAAATGGGCTGAATTGCTTCAGAGCAACTGATCTTTGTCAGGTGTGAATCGGCACTCAGCATGTCCAATCTACCTGCTGTTCCCAGTCAGGTGAGAATGATGCTACAGACAGCCTTGACAGCAAGGAAAGGGTCTGGGACAACTGGAGGCTGCTGACAATGGCTGGGATCTTTGACTGCTGGGAACCCCCAGAGGGAGAGCGCCTATATTCCTACAGCATCATCACAGTTGATTCCTGCAGAGGCTTGAGTGAAATCCACAACAGGCAAGTCACTACTGTTTTCTGGGGAAAAAGTTTGCTCTGATTTTAGAGAGTAGAAAACTAACTTGTACAAATTATGAGCAGTTTTCCCAACATGCTTGGAGAATTACATAGTAAATTATTTTTATTTCTGATATTTTAAAGTATTTTTAGGAGCTGATGGTGTAGCTCATGGTTCATTGTGTACTTAGTATGACCATAGACTTACTAAGCCAGTGGTGTATCACTGGAGAGATGGCTCAGTGGATGAGAGCCAGCTCACAACTGGCTACAATTCCAATTCCTGGGAATCTACTATTGATGCTGGCTTCTACAAATACCTGCAACCACATGCACATTCCCACATGTAGACATACACATCTATATATAATTACAAATAATAAAAATCTTAAAGTATTAAAGTATTTGATTTGTTGAAGTTAAAGCATTTATCTGTTAATATAAATGTTTATACATTTGTCTCCTAAAATGAGCTATGCCAAACAACCAGTAAAATGTGAGCCTGGTGTTAGTATTTAGGCATCTGTACTGGCCTGCCTTTGGAGTTCTGACAGGATACACTGTCAGTTGCTGTTACTAAGAGCACCACCTGTGCATATTCACTGTGTTCCCTTTAAAAGGGCCCTGCCCACCTCCCATACCTCTTCTCTTTCTCTCCCTCTGTCTGTCTTTTCCTCTCTTTCTCTCTCTCTCTCTCTCTCTCTCTCTCTCTCTCTCTCTCTCTCTCTCTCTCTCTCTCTCTCCCTCCCTC
The DNA here is from genome assembly GCA_030556225.1 of Cricetiscus sungorus. NCBI lineage: Eukaryota > Metazoa > Chordata > Mammalia > Rodentia > Cricetidae > Cricetiscus > Cricetiscus sungorus. The sequence goes on from JANBXA010000735.1 coordinate 2,150,335, forward strand.
CCTCCCTCCCTCCCTCCCTCCCTCCCTCCCTCCCCCCCCCCTCTCTCTCTCCCTCCCTCCCTCCCTCCCTCCCTCCCTCCCTCCCCCCCTCTCTCTCTCTCTCTCTGTGTCCTTACTGCTCTTATCCCTGGACGCTGGTCTCCTCCTTATGATCCTAAAAAAAAAAAAAAACCCTCCACTTGAACTCTGTTGCATGGCATCATTCTCTATTCAAGCCTCCTTTTTTTTTTTTTTCCAATTACAACACCTGGGCTATAAAACTGCAAGCTAGCCAAGTGGTGGTAGCAGTACATACCTTTAATCCCAGCACTCAAGAGGCAGAGGCAGGCAGATCTCTGTGATTTCAAGACCAGCCTGGTCTACAAAGTGAGTTCCAGGACAGCTGTTACACAGAGAAACCCTGTCTTTAAAACCCAGAAAAAGGAAGGAAAAAAAAAAACCCCAAAAAAAGGTTGCTTGTTATTTCCAACTATGATGTAATATAGTCCAAGAGGTATGAATGCATCCAGATTTCAGAGATTTTAGGGTCTTTTGTTCTCTCTCTTTCTCTGTGTATGTGTTTCCCTCTCTCTGAGGCAGGGTCTCACTCTGTATCCAAGCTTGACTGGGAACCCACTGTCCAGACTGGCCTAGAACTATTGGTAATATTCCTGCTTCATTCTCCTGAGGGCTAGGATTATGTGTATGTGCCACCTTGACTGTCTTTTTGCTTTTTTTTTTTTTTTTTTTTTTTTAAGAAATTCATCTTGTTGGGCCTATGGTGGTGGTGCATGCCTTTAATCCCACCCCTAGGGAGGCAGAGGCAGGTGGATCTCTGAATTCGAGGCCAGTCTGGTATACAAAGTGAGTTCCAGGACAGGCTCCATAGCTACCTGTCTCAAAAAACAAACAAACAAACAAAAAAATGCATCTTAAAGCCTGTCTTAAATCTCAGCGCAGAGGCAGGTGGATCTCTGAGTTCAAGGGCAGCCTGGTCTACATAGTGAGTGCCAGGCCTGCCAGGGCTACACAGAGAAATGCTGTCTTAAAAAGAGAAGACAGGGAGAGAGGAAGAGAGAGAGAGAGAGAGAGAGAGAGAGAGAGAGAGAGAGAGAGAGAGAGAGAGAGAGAGAGAGAGAGAGAGAGAGAGAGAGAGAGAGAGAGAGAGAGAGAGAGGTGTCACCTGGTGTGGCCCAACACTTAGGGAGTGTAAGGAGAGGCAAGAGAATCATGAGTTTGAATTTGAGGCCAGTTTGGGCTACAGTAAAAATTTGTCTCAAAAACAAAAGATGGGTCTTGCTGTGTTGCCCAGGCTAGCTGGAACTCTGAGACCCATCCATCCATCTCAGCATCCTGTGTAGCTGTGACTACAGGCTCGCTTCAGTGCCTGGCAGTACTTTCTTGCTGGAGGTCTTTCATGGTCTTTCACAGATGATATCTGGAGACAGTTGGTGACAGACTTTTCAAGGATCTAATTTCCCTTTAACTGTGGTTCAGGGTACCAAGGGGCTGCACTGGCATGCACTAGACTCAGTGTCAGTGCTCTGTACTGCTTATAAATGCCATAAAATGCCATAACTGCATGTTGACTCCAGTGCACTATCTGGTTGCATCAGGGAACATGGGGCCATGTCAGCAGCTGAGGTAAGAGTGAGGGGTAGGAGCTCCTGTAATGCCTGCACTAACAACTGACTCAGTTTCTTTCCTTTCCCTACGCTCACCTATCTCTCCATCCAATCCCTGGCCAGGATGCCTGCCATACTAGATGGAGAAGAGGCAGTGTCCAAATGGCTTGACTTTGGTGAGGTCACCACTCAGGAAGCTCTGAAGTTAATCCACCCCATAGATAATATCACCTTCCATCCAGTTTCTACAGTGGTGAACAACTCCCGAAACAACACCCCGGAGTGTCTGGCTCCTGCTGGCTTGGTGGTGAAGAAGGTAGGGGCTGTGGCTAGTCTATTTCTGAGACACCTGTTGTTAAGAATATTCCTTGTCTTGCTTTTAGTGTTTATTTCATTTGGGTTCATGTGATTTGAATTTTAGACAGAGTTTCACCCTGTAGCCCTGGCTGGCCTGGAACTTGGCTATATAGACCAGGCTGGCCTAAAATCACAGAGATCCGTCTGCCTCAGCCTCTTATTGCTAGTATTAAAAGTATGCGCACAATGCCTAGATTTTTTTCCTATGATTTTTTTTTAAGATTTGCTTTTTATTTGTGTATATATGTGTTTGTGAAATGGCTTTGTGCACATGAGTATAATGGCTGCAGAATCCAGAAAAGGCCTTCTGATCTCTTGGAACTAGAGTTGCAGGTAGTTGTGAGCTGCCCAATATGGGTGCTTGGAAATGAACTCGGGTCCTCTGGAGACCAGCAAAGTACTCTTAACTGCTAAGCCATCTCTGCAGCACCCACCATCAGAATTTGTTTTGAGACAAGGTCTCACTGTGTAGCCCTGGCTAGCCTAGAACATGCCATGAAGACCAGGCTGACCTCAAGTCACAAAGATCTGCCTGCCTCTGCCTCCCAATTTCCCTGGCCAGAATTTTAATGTAAACTATCCAAAGCTCTCATATTCTTTGGAAGATAAATATAGCAGGGATATTCAAATCCTACTATAACTTAGCATTTAGCAAGGATCCAGATGATGTGTTTAATAGGCAAATGCCTGCAGTGGGAAGGGAAGTTCCACATCAGAAAGCTGGCTCCATTGGCACATGGAAGCATCTCATCTCTCTGTGGCCTGAAGGGAGCAGGAGCAACATGCTCCATGGTGCAGGGTTCTCAGAATGCTGGAGCAGTGTCACAGGATTGTGAAGACCAGCTGGGCTTCTTGCCCCCAAAAGTTCTTGTTTTCTTTACTGTACTGATAGTCACTGTTTTTTTGTTTTGTTTTGTTTTGGGTTTTTTTTGGTCTAATTTCCCTGAAATATTTTGCCATCCTGCCAAGCCTGATAACCGGAGTTCTGTCTCCAGAACCCATATGTGATTTTTTTCAATCCACTCCTACAAGTTATCCTCTGATCTTAATGTGCAAATGGTGGCATGTGCATACCCATATGTGTATGCATACATAATAAATAAATTAAAAGTTAATATGATTAACATAATTCACCTTGGAATAGGCAGTATTCTTCCTTCTTTTTTTTTGTTTTTTGTTTTGTTTATTGAGATGGGGTTTCTCTGTGTAGCCCTGGCTGTCCTGGAACTCACTCTGTAGACCAGGCTGGCCTCAAACTCAGCTCTGCATGCCTGGGGTTATATCTTTGCCCTGCCTTTTATGTGGGTTCTGGGGTCTATAAATCAGGCTGGCCTTGCATTCAGAGATTCATCTGCCTCCCAAGTTCAAGGATTAAAGGTGTCCACTACCACTGCCGGTTACAGTACTCTTTTTTTTTTTTTTTTTTTTTTTTTTTTTTTTAATCATAGTCTATTCTCTGTTCTGTTTGCTTGAAATGAGAACCTCTCATTTCAGGGCAGGGTGTGGCACACAGGCAGCAAAGAAATAGTGACATTAAGACATACTGAGCAAGGAAACACTTGAACCTGAGTGTGGTTACAGCCTCACTTCCAGCATTCCATTCCCAAACATTGAGTCACTGAATTTCCCAGAAGGCACTTAATTCTCTACATGTTTGGAAGAATCTCCAGCTCCACCCTGACTCTTGTCCTCTGATCTTTAAATCCTTCTCCTGTATCCTAAGAGCACTATCAGTACCCCTTTACTTGCACTCTTAGTAACACTATGGAAGTGTAGGTTGTGGTGCATGCTTCTTCCTATTTCTGCATTTTGGTCTTTCCTGTGAAGCTCAGACTTGGATGTTAAGAGATTTCTCTCTCATAGGAGCCCAAGACATGTGGCAGCAGTCAAAGAATGATGCAATGGCTAGCTACAAAGTCACCCAAAAAAGAAGCTCCCGAATCACCCAAAAAGGATGAGTCAGGTGTGCCCCAGTGGTCCAGCCAGTTTCTACAGAAGAGCTCATTGCCTACTAAAAGAGGTGCCACCAGCAGTCTCTTGGACCGATGGCTAAAGCAGGAGAAGGAGGAAGAGCCCATGACCAAGCGGCCTCATAGCTAGTACAGGCTCCTATATCCCAGGCTTCAGTCTGATAGTAAATGACGGCTGTCACCAGTTGACTGGAATTGTATTGGTTTACTTGGGAAGGTGGTAGCACAATGCCAGCTGACAGTTGTGGGTCTAGGAGGAACATGGCCACTGTGGGACAGCCTGCCTGAGAAGAGGAGGACTGGCTGCCACGGCCAGCCCTGTGGGCCCTCTACCCACCCTGCTTGGCCTCCTGGGAGCTTTCCTTCTGTCATGGTGTTCTTGGAAGCAGATTCTTAGTCTCTGGGCTCTCTTTTAGAATTAAGTTCTTAAAAATGTATTTTGTTCTAAATAAATTATGTTTGATAAATCTTGTCTGGCAAGAGTCCTGCTCTTTCACAGATTTCCCTGGTTTTGGTTTTTGTTACTTTTTTATTTTTCCAGCCAGGGTTTCTCTGTAGCTTTTGTGTAGACCAGGCTGGCATCAAAGTCACAGAGATCTGCCTACCTCTGCCTCTTGAATGCTGAGATTTAAGATCTGCGCCACCACCTCCTGGCTATGTTGTTTTGTTTTTAAGAATAGGTTTTACCACAAAGGGGTGGACCACTAGAGCCCTCTGAGAGGAACTCCGTCAAAGAGTCAGCTTAGCATGGCAGCTCCTTGTTCAGGCTTTCACTGTAAATATTAAGTCCTTTGTGTTTTATTTCAAATCCAGCCTGAGGTGGCTGCTGCACTCAACTGAGTGATTTGGGGAGAGCTAGGTTCAGAGGCCTTCAGGACCCTGCCCATAGCATAGAGTGGAGGATCTAGGTGCGATCCTAGACCTGTGCAGATCCCCAGCCTCTGAAACTGCAGGAGTCCAGGCAGCAGGTGGGTCTGCAACTAGGAGTGCTAGAGAAGTGGCTCCCGCCTGCCAACCTGAGTCAGCCATTTGCTCTGTGGGTCCCTTGCCTTTCCTGGCACCAAATCACTTGTCCACTCTTGTCTTCTATTAGCAAAAAGTCAAAGTATTTGTCCAGGTGTTCATTTAATCGCGCAGGTCCAATTTTAATATAACTGTTGCCTGTGAGCACTTCCTGTGCCTGCATGGCAGCTCACCTTAAAAATAAGTATATGGGGCGAGTGCTTCAGAGGGCTGCCCCTGCTGAAAGGACTGGTGTCCCTGCTAGGCCCATCATAAAGCCACTAGAGAAGAAAGTGCAGAGGCCAGGGAAGCCACAGGAAATGGCTCAGAAGGACTGCTCCGGTAGATAGGCACTTACGAACCTGGGCACTGTCTGCCTTTTCAGAGGCAGCTCCAGCTGAGTGGGATCCTGCAATGCTGGCAGCACAGGCCTAGGGCCCTTTTTTGAAAAAAAAAAAAAAATCAGTGTTTCCACCAGTCCTGCACTGAGTGCTTCTGGGTGTGCACAAAGCGGGAGGGGACCACTAAGTGCAGGTGAGGCCTTTGGGGCTAGGGCTAGATGCATGCAGGCCCCATTGACCACACCTTCCTAGGCTGCATCTTCCTGGTTTTCCCCTTGAGCAAACAGCACAGTGGAAGAAGATCCTGGGCATCAAGGGTCCTGACACACTGCTTCTGACCTCTGGTTTACGGAATGATCTGATTTCTGTAAGTTTTGTCTTGTTTTAAATTAAGATAACTTACCAGAACTTTCACGGAATTACATAGTCTATTTGCATCATATAATAAATTTCCTTTGTTTTTATTACTACCTATCCTTGTTACTTATGGTTAAATTCCTTTCTATGACCTTTATAGCATGAATGTAATGCTTGGGTACCTTCTCATTCAAGTAGCTCTTTCATATAGAAAACATTCTATACTTCCCTGGTGCTACCCACCTGTAATCTCAACACAAGGAGAGGAAGGAGGCAGGAAGGTCAGGAGTTCAAGGCCAGCCTCCATGAGACTACGTTTTTTATTACTTGCGTTTTGTAAACACTTGAACTTCCAGCAGTACATTTTTAATTTTGTCGCTAAGCCATTAGCTTTACTGAGCATTGCTAATTGCTCACCAAATTTTCAATTATTTCAGAGGTATATTGTAGGTATCTAGTCTGTGAACCTGTGATGTGGTTACACCCCTTTGGGTGTGGCTTCAGGTGGGCAGAAGGGGAAAGAGGGAAGCTTGAGGCTTGGCTTCTGTTTTTGCACTCTTTCTGGCTGGTCAGCCAATTTGGTAGGAAGGGCAGAGAAACGTTCCTGCGGTTCTTTGTAATTTTCTGTGTAAGTTCCCCAATAAACACCCATTTATCATTTACTTGGGTCTAGTAAAATCTTTACACCTAAGCCTTCAGTATATGACCTGCTTTTCCTGCCTTCTTGCCAATGTTTGATCCTGTCTATAGAACTCTGGAGCATCCTCTCTTTAAAAAAAAATATTTGGTGAAGGTCAGGAGCAACTGCAGAATTGGTCCAGTCCCTTGGTCGGTTTTCTCGGTGAGCTCCAGGGCTGAAAAGTCCAGTATGTGAGTCTAGTGAAACACTCTTTACCCAACTGGGGACATCTGTTATTCTTTTATTGTTGTTCCAAAAAGTCCTTATTGATCCGATTACAGGTGTGTAGATCATAGAGCATTAGCCAAAAGTTTCTGCCTATAAAGCTATTCTTTTGCCTGCCCCTTCCTTCCTGTGACTTTTTCCTGTTGTAGACCAAAAGTCACAGATGAAGGCCCTTTTACTAGTTCCCCATCTCTTTAAAAAGACTAGAAGGCAAGAGATGTCCACGTATTTAGTCAGCAGTTGCTATAATCGCCTAGAGTATCACAGTGTCTCTTTAATTCTCAGATTATTCCATTTTGCAAAGAGAATCCAGGCCTGTTTGAATCTGACCTGCATGCCCTGTAGCAGACTGTAACACTAGGAGACCAGCTTCAATATTTTACCATCTATACATTCCACTACAGGAATTTTAAAGAAGAGAGAAGATATCTTAAAATGTATATTTTTGCCACATAAACAGAGTAAAAAATTAAGACCTATGTACAAAAGGTTTCTGAGCCGATTCTAATAGGAAAGTTGAGACTTCTTCCATTAGCAGGAAAGGTCCCAGCAGAAATTATAATACTTTCACTAGTGCTGAAATTTCCTCTTTATGGGCAGAGAATGAGCACTGGCAAGAAGCTTGCAGTAATTTTGGGGAAAGATTAAAAACAAATATCTCCACAGCATGATAATTCAGTTTATAAAGAGAAATAACTGGATCCTTCCTCATATTGTATGGGAAACACCAATTTATGGAGCTCCTTCATTCTATACTGATGCAAACAATTCAGGAAAGACAAGTTATGAATCACGAAATTTGAATAAAGTGGCTCAAAGCCCTCATCATTCTGTTCAAAAATCAGAATTATATGATATTCTCCTGATAGTGTTAGATTTTCCAGAACGCCTTTAATATAGTCACTGACTCTCAGTATACAGAAAGAGTTGTTTTATATATGGAAACTGCTGTATTTATTCCAGATGATACTGAATGACTGCTATTTTTCCAGTTACAAGAAACAATCAGAAATAGAAATCATCCCTTATATGTAACACATATTAGGTCCCATACAGGTCCTAATGATGAAAGTGAACAACTATTGGTAGGAAATGTGCTAGAAGTCTCAGAATTTCATAAAAACACCATGTCCATAGCAAGAGGTTGAAAACAGTTTTTTTCTATCACTTGGCAACAAGCCAAGGAAATTATAAGGAAATGTCCTACTTGTTCCTTGTATAACCAAACTCCACTGCCTGCAGGAAGTAACCTAAATGGTACTCAAAGAAATGAAATTGGCATATGAATGTGTTTCATTTTGCAGAATTTGGAAGATTAAAAAAATCCAGGAATTCAATGGGTAACTGTCTTGAACTCTGAAAAGGCTGATTCTGTAATCACACATTTTTTAGAAGTTATGGCCATAGTGGGTATAGCTGTAAAAATTAAGGCTGACGGTGCTTCAGCGTATGTCTCTAGTAAAATGAAACAGTTTTTTTTTTTTTTATTACTATTACAATATAAAGCATGTTACAGGTATACCACACAATCCTACAGGGCAAGCAGTTATAGAAACATCTACTCAAACTCTAAAAGATATGCTTAAAAAACCAGAAATGTGTAATAAAGACCCCTAGAAATAGATTTCATAATGCTTTATGAATTTTAAATTTTCTAAATGCTAATGAGAAGGGAACAACAGCTGTGAACAGAAGTTTCTGTCCCATCTGGTCCTGCAATCATTTAGTCCCAAATAAACACACAGAGGCTGAATAAACTATTCAGCCAATGGCTCAGTCTTCTATTAGCTAGCTCTCTTTTAATTATTAACCCATTTCTATTACTCTATGTATCTCCACATGGTCTTGGCTTACCAGAGAATGCCCAGGCATCCTGCCTTCCCAGTACCAACACAGCGTCTCCCTGACTCCACATATTATCTTTCCCTATTCTTGTTCAGATTTCCTGCCTGGCTAAATCCTGCCTGTCCATCAACCAAAACAAATTTATTCATCAATATGAGAAGCATATATTCAAAGCATACATCCCCCATCATCAAACAGCTTCAGAAAGTCATTGAATAATAGAAAAAAACTAGTGAATTAAATTAGCATGTTTACTTTAAAGATGTGTTGATCTCAGAATGGAAACCAGGATAGGTGTTACATTGGGGAAGGGATTTTGCTGTTGTTTCCATGGGAGAAGAAAAACTATGGATTCCATCAAATTACTAAAAATCTATTTGAACAAGAGACATCTCTTAATTAGAGATGATAGTTTATCAGTGCAACCATTCATTCTAAACAGACTTATACTAACAAATGCTTTCATTTGATCAGCTGTAACTTGCCAAAAGGGAAATTCTCCCAAAGTTATGTTTTGAGAGGGTTTAGTTTTTGTCTTTCTAGAGAATGAAGGCATCCAACTAAGGAATTTGAAGATCATTGAACAAATGAGACATCTGAAGAAAAAAGATGAATCATCCAGAGAACATGTCCTAATAAAAATGGTAAATTGTCCTATTGATATATCACTTCTCCAACAGAATACAATTTCATAAATCTACACAAATGTTCCTTTCTGCTGTTCTCTATAGACATATAATGCAAATTGTCTTGTTGTAGTCCTGGTTCAATTAAAAGTTAAAGCTGGAGTAGGAGCATGGCTCTCGCCTTCTCTAAACCCAAGCATGCTTGTTAAAAGAAAATCCAAAATCTCTGTATCATGTTTAAAGAATCACCTGCAATGAGACAGAAAACCAAAATTAGGGACTATTTTGTTACCACTGATCTCATAATTCTTTGGTTTTATTTTGACTTTTTGAAACTTTTCTTAAGGTAAAAATATTTGGAAATTTATAAGATTAACATATATATTATATGCTTGTCATGATATTAATGGTCATCATGTAGAATACTAATTCTAAAGAAAGACTTCATCTAGTTTCTTGTACAGGATTTCAGATTTAAGTCTCTATCAAGTAATTAGAAATTAAATTTTGTACTCTGGATGTACATAACAAATTATAGTCCTTTAACTTCTTCAAGATCTGCTGCATATGACATTTAAAATGTTTAAGTTCCCTGCAGTGAACCATGACCATGCCTAACAATGACCTTTGATGTCTCTAACAGGAGGATGGGGCCCCACAATGACAATTCCACCAGGACTATGGTAGCATCACTAAGCTGAATAACATTCCCCAAAGATCAGCTTTGGACTGCAAACTGCTCAGGACAGTTTCAAGGTGACTAGCTGGGATGATCCAGGTTCATAGACTACTCCAACTTGAGATAAGTCTTGCATTTTCCCATTACACAGAGACTGGACAACAGATGATACAGCTACCTCTTCCAGGACTTGACAATTATCCCTATTTTTTTTTCAGGGTCCTCTAAAGATGCCATTGTCCTCAGACAATAGGAAATACATTTCAGAACACAACATCCACATTCCCAAGAGATGGGCCAGGCAGTTTTTTGTTACTCATTGTGTTATGGATATTTGTCATAGTTTAGGGGGCTGGTTACAAGTTGTTATTGGTAATTATCAGGAAAATAGCTGAATAAAGGAGATGAGATTTAGGATTTTTTTTCTGAAAAGAAAAAGGGGGATATAGATATGATAGGATACATTGGTAGATTATTGAATCTTCTTTAAAACCAAAAAAGCAACTACTAGTTTTAAATATTTTACATTGGTATGGATCCTTGCATATTGATACATAATCGAGGTTATTTTTGTTATATTGTATATATGTTTCTACTCTTGCTTAACATACTGTACATACATTTCTACTCTTGTTCAATATATTGTACCTATACAGCTCATTTAGCCATGTAGTGCAAATTTCTAGTCCTTGAAAATTATTAATACATACTATTTAAGATAATAAGGAAATGCAGGTTAGCAATTAGTTACTTATTACAATCACACTTGTAGCCATATTAGGTATGTTTTCCTGGTCAAATACATTTTAGGTAGACAAGTCATCTTCAGACACTTCAGAGAATATAGTATTTAAGATGTTTTAAAAACATAGGTGGTATTTTCTGTGACAATGAGACATGTTTGCTCCGGGCAGCACCAGTCTACTTCAGAGAAGATGATGGGCATCAAAGAACTCCACATGGAGTTTACTTTCTTTGTGGCAAAAGTAAGCTCCTGGGAAAGAAAGTACCTTTGTCTTGCCTGCTGACAGTGTGCTGTCCAAACTGGACAAGCAGGACACAAAAGAAAGTGAGTACCTAACTTTGCCAAGACAAAATAGGACAGTCATTCAGAATATCCTCTTCACAGAAATGTCTGTCTGATATTCTAGGCCTGTAGGCCAAAAGTGGATGCCCTAACATTAAAGAAGAACCTTCAGTAACTGTCCAGGCAGCCAGATATTTCTGTCATTTCTCACATTTTTTGGAAGTTGCTTGTATGTATGTTCTGCTTACTCAGGCTATATATTTCCTCCTCGCATCTCTGATGGAGTTAAAGACTAGATAGTTATAGTCTTCCTTGTTTACCAGATTCAGAAAAGAAACTCACTAAAGAGTTGTAAAGCGTGCTGGGCACGTAAAATGGGTGGTGGCGCATGCCTTTGATCCCAGCACTAGGGAGGCCCAGGCAGTCGGATCTTTGTGAGTTCGAGACCAGTCTGGTCTACAAAGCTAGTTACAGGGCAGCCTCCAAAGCCACAGAGAAACCAACCCTGTCTTGAAAAACAAAACAAAACAAAAGAGGTGTAAAGTGTGTAAGTTTGGGAGACATAAAAACAGTTCTGGGTTGGTAATACAAGTTAGGATAGAAAATTAGTTAACAACACTTCGAACTCACCAAGATAGGATAGATGTTGGAATTTGTCAAATGCAAATGTACTAGACATTGTTAATGTAATTATTAGCTGTAAATACTTATATATTTGTATATAGTTCTTGAACTTATTGTATATAGTTTTTCTATGTTAGTTAATACCTTTGCTTTTTAGTTAGACAAAAATGGGGAAATGTGTGATATTTTGTTTGTGTTCTGACAGATAAAGCTTGCCTGGAACTAGCCACTAATTAACCATAGAATCTGGGCCTTTAATCCCAGCTTCACCTTTAATCCCAGCACTCAAGAGACTGAAGAAGGAGACAGGTAGAAGGCAACTGGTAGCTTCTCCAGGTTCTGTGTTCTTTCTGGCTATTACCCTGGTATCTGACTCCTGGTTTTTATTAAGCAGCCCAAGTCCCCTTCCTAAGCATTCCAGCTTATGACCATACTTGGGCACAAACCCAATTTGTGGCAGACATGTCATCACCCCTCACCTACAAGCTACATAATCTCCCTGTTTTAGTTCTGGTTCTGTGGTTTCTCTGGCCTTGACCTCTGGAAACGGAGAGCTCACTCAGGAGTTGCTTTGCTCAAATAAATCTGTTGTTATATACTTTTTCAATTCCAGTTGATCTGGCTTACTGCAGAAGCAGAGAATGTCTAGGTAGAACAATGGCCTTTGACATCAGAAAAATTATAGGCACTGGAACAGCTGGTACAGGAGCTGTATATATGGAAGAATCAACCAGTCCTTGATATTCTCCTATATTTGTCATTCAAAAGAAATCTAGAAAGTGGAAAATGTTACTAGATTTAAGAGCCATAAATAAGGTAATTCAGCCTATGGGCTCTTTACAGCCTGAAATTCCCTTCCCTTCTCTGTTAGCTAAAGGATGATCTATTCTAGTGATTGATTTAAAAGGCTGCTGTTTACTATACCTTTACAAGAACAGGATAGAGAAAAATTTGCCTTCACAGTTCCTATTTATAATGGAGCTGGGTTGTGGTGGCACACATCATTAATCCCAGCACTTGGGAGGCAAAGGCAGGCAGATCTTGGGGAGTTCAAGGTCAGCTTGGCCTACAAAGTGAGTTCCAGGACAGCCAGGCTTATACAAAGAAACCTTGTCTTGAAAAACAAATCAACAAAAATATCAATGGAGTGTTCCTCCCCAAGGGCTATTTAAACAGCCCTACCTTGTGTCAATATTTTGCATGACAGCTGTTGGAAATAATTTGTAATTTAATCTATAACATACCATTATATAGATGATATCTTACTAATTTAGTCAGACTCAGATACCCTAGAAAAATGTTTGATGAGGTAAAGTAAATTTTACCCTCTCATGGATTATAAATTGCTTCTGAAAAAATACAGAGAGGAGATTCTACTAATTACCTAGCCTATAGATTTACAAAAGTGTCAATCACAGAAAGTACAAACAAGTAGAAATTAATTACAAATTATTAATGATTTTCAAAAATTGCTGGGAGATATTAACTGGCTAAGGCCCACAGTTGGGTTGACTGTAGGTCCAAGTAATTTATTTCAAACCTTATAAGGTGATAAGGACTTAAATAGGACAATTAATTTATCAGCTGTGGCTGAGAGATAATTGACTTAGGTAGAGAAGAAATTACAAGATGTTCATGTCAATTGTCTGGATCCAGAGCTTGATTGCATTTTGGTTATTTTACATTCTACACATTCTTCTATAGGAATTCTTATGCAAAGGGAAGACAATATTCTAGAATGGGTATTTTTGCCACACAAACAGAGTTAAAAATTAAAGACCTATTTAGAAACGTTTTCTGAGTTGATTCTGAAAGAAAAATTGAGACTTCATCAATCAACAGAAATAGACCCAGCAGAAATTGTGGTGCCTTCTACTAATGCTTAAAATTTCTCTTTATGGGCAGAAAATTAATACTGGCAAAGAGCTTTCAGTAATTTCTTGGAAGAGATTAGTGACAAATATTCCCAAAACAAGACTACAGTTTATAAAAAGAACTAATTGGGTCCTTCCTCACATTGTGCAAGGAACACTAATTTCTAGAGTTGTTACATTCTATACTGAGGCAAATAAATCAGGAAAGGCAAGTTATAAGTCAAAAATTTAAAGTGGCTCAAAGCCTCTATGATTCTGTTCAAAAGTCAAAATATGCTCTTCTTATGGTATTAGATTTTTCAGAACCTCTTAATATAATTACTAACTCTCAATATACAGAAAGAGTTGTTTTACATATGGAAACTGCTGAACTTATTTCAGATGATTTAAAATTAACTTATAATTCAGTTATAAGAAATAGTGAGGTAGGAGAATAAGGAGGGGAGAAGAGGAAGGAAGAGGAGGACATGAGGGATCAGGAAGATTGAGTCAGGGAAGAATAGAAGAGAACAAGTAAAGAAATGACCTTAATAGAGGGAGCCATTATAGATTTCAAGAGAAAACTGTCACTAGGGAAATGTCCAGGGACCTACAAGGATGGCCCCAACTAAAATCTAAGCAATAGTAGAAAGGCTATCTTTATGCCCTTCTGCTATAATGAGACTGATGATTACCTTAAATGTCATTGTAGAGCCTTCATCCAGTAGCTGGATGGTAGGAGCAGAAGCAGACACCCACAGCTAAGCACTGAGCAGAACTTCTGGAATCCAGTTGTAGAGAGGGAGGAGTGATGACCAAAAGGGTCAAGACCATGCTGGGAAAACCCACAGAAACTGCTGACCTCAGCAATCAGGAGCTCATAGACCCCAGTCTGACAACTGGGGAACCAGCATAGGACTGAACCAGGCCCCATGAACATGGGTGTCAATTGGGAGGCCTGGGCAGTCTACTGTGCCTCTGGCAATGGAACCAGTATTTATCCCTAGTGCACAAATGGGTTTTGGGAGCCCATTCCCCACGGAGGGATACTCTCAGCCTCAATACACAGGTCAGGACCTAGGCCCTGCCCCAAATGATGTGACAGACTTTGATGATCCCTCATGGGAGTGGGTGGGGGTAGCATGGGGGTTATTGGGGAGCATGGGAAGACTGGAGGGAGAGGGAACTGAGACTGGTATGTAAAATAAGATTGTTTTTAATTTAAATAAAAATTTACTTTAAGAAGGAAATAATGAGAATAGAAATCATCCCTTGTATATAAGACAGATGAGTTCCCATAAGGGTCTACCAGGTCCTCTAGCATGAACATGATCAGCTATTAGAAGAAAATGTTCTAGAAGCCTCAAAAGTTCATAAGAAACACCATGTTAACAGGAAAGGTTTGAAGAAAGATTTTTCTATCACTTGACAATAAGCCAAGAAAATTATAAAGAAATGTCCTACTTGTTCTTTGTATAAACAAACTCCACTGCCTATAGTACCAAAGGGTACTCAAAGAAATGAAATTTGGTAGATAAATACTTTACAGAATTTTGAAAAGTAAAGTATGTGCACCCTACCATAGATTTTTTTTAGGATTTCAATGGGCAACTGCTTTAAATTCTGAAAAGGCTGATTCTGTAGTTACACATCTATTAGACTGTACAAATTAAGACTGGAAATGCTGCAACATGTGTCTCTAGTAAAATGAAACAGTTTTTTACGTACAAAACATATTATAGGCATACCCCGCAATCCTGTAAAACAAGCAGTTAAAGAAAGATAACCAGGCATTGGTGGCACATGCCTTTAATCCCAGCACTCAGGAGGCAGAGGCAGGTGGATCTCTGTGAGTTCAAGGTCAGCCTGGTCTACAAAGCTAGTTCCATGACAGGCTCCAAAGCTACAGAGAAACCCTGTCTCGAAAAACAAAACAAAAAAACAAACAAAAAACCAGAAAGATCTAATTGTACTTTAAAAAATATGCTTAATAAACAGAAAGGGATAAATAAAGACTTCTAGAGGTCAATCATATAATTCTTTATTAACTTTAAATTTTTTTAATGCCAATGAGAAAGGAATGATCCCTGAAGAGAGACACTGAATAACAAAAAGCCTTCTGAATTGAATTACCCCATTAAAGATATATTGACCTCAGAATGAAAACCAGGATGTGTTATGTTGGGAAAGAGGTTTTGCTTTTGTTTCCACAAGAGAGGAAAAGCTATGGGTACCACCAAATTTGATTAAGAGAGGTGATAGTTCATCAAACAGCATAGCCATTCAAACTTCCAGAAGAGGAAATTCCCCAAATTTAAGGTTTGAGAAGGGCTTTGTTTTTTTGTTTTTCCAAGAGAATAAAAGCATCCAACCAAGGAATCTGAAAATTACCGAACAAATGAGACATTAGAAGAAGGGAGACATATCATTCAGAGAAAATGTCCCAAGAAAAAAAATAAATTGGCTTAATGGTATAGTATGCTTCCAATAGGATGATATTTCATAAATATTCCCAAATGTTTGTCTCTACTGTTCTCTAAAGACATATAAAGCAAATGGTCCCAAATAAACACACAGAGGCTTATATTAATTATAAATTGTTTGTCTAATGTCTCAGGCTTCTTGTTGAATAGCTCTCTCTTAATTATTAACCCATTTATATTAATCTATGCATCTCCACATGGTTTTGGCTTACCAAAAAGTACCTGAGCATCCTATCTTCCTAGTAGCTGTATGGCGTCTCCTGACTCCACCTCCTACCTTTCTCTATCCCTTTTTGGATTTCCTACTTGGCTAAATCCTGCCTGTCCATTGGCTGAAACAGCTTTATTCATCAACCAATAAAAGAAACATATTTACGGCATACAGAAGGGCATTCCCCATGAGGATACAAGAGTAAAGGTGTTATGGAATCTTCCTCTGTGGTTAAGGAGAGTCACTGAGCCATATGGCTGTGGTGGCCCTTTGTGGGGTCCCAGAGAAGCAAGCCATTGTATGAAGCTGTACAAGTGAATCATGAATCGCATTGACCTCGGTGTTGGAGATGCCAGAGGCATGAGAGATCTATTAGAGAGAGCTGCAGACATGAAGTGGAACTAGCCAATGAGAGAGAAGACTGTTACAGCCAGCAAAGTAGGGAGGGCAGAGTCATCTGAGTCCTGTGACATCAGACATGGAGCTACAGGGTCTGGAGTTTGTTCTACTGGATTTGGGTTTTGCATTGGTATAGTATTTCCTCACTGTGCTCCGTTTCATCCATTTTGGAATGGTAATGTATGTTCTGTGATGGAAGTGTGTTACAGCAATTGAAAAGTAACTTGGTTTTTTTGACCAAGGCAACTTCTATAAGAAAACATTTAATTGGGGCTTACATTTTCAGAAGGTTAGAGTCCATGACCATCATGGCATTGAAAACAGTAGCAGTAGGCAGGCAGGCACTAGAACAGTAACTGAGAGCTCACATCTGATCCACAAGCACAAGGGAGAGGGAGCTAACTGGGAATGGTGTGGGATTTTGAGACCTCAAAGCCACCCCAGTGACACACCTCCATTAAGAGCACACCTCCAAACTTTTTCCAAGTAGTTGGGTGATGGTAGCACATACCTTTAATCCCAGGGCTTGGAAGGTAGAGGCAGGTGGATCTCTGAGTTCAAAGCCAGCCTGGTCTCTGTAGAGCTAGTTCCATGCCAGCCAGGGCTACACAGAGAAAAACAAAAACAGCCCACCAAGTGGAGACCACGCCTTCTCAGTCAGAGGCTCACAGAGCCCGCCCTGAGGTGCCAAGGACATCACCCTTGAAGGTTAGAAGAGCACAAAGTCCCAACATTGTCTTCAGGACATTTTTACGTTCCAAACCAAGACACAAATAAAGGAACCAGAGGGCATCATTGGAAATTTGGGCCAATATTCCAACAGCTAAATACTTTGTCCCTATGAGTTAACTTGAAGGGATGTCAATTGTGGACCCCATCCCGTTCTCAAAGGAGAAACAGACAGTGGTTGAGAAGACACTTGCCATAGGCAATGACTTTCTATGCCCCACAGCAATAATCTTGATGTAGTGCACTCAACTGGCACAAAGGCACTGCACCCTTAGCACTCTTAAAATATTTTGGGTAAGGTAAAAGCTTGGCATAGGAATCATTTTATCTATTGCATAATGGAGGGCCTACGATGGGCAAGAATAAAGCCCCTCAATACTCCCATGGTTACTGCCAAGATGAGAAGGGACACCGAGTCACTTTTCTCTGGAGACTTAATGAGGCAATTAGGAAGCACATTAGGTCCTGTCCTGTGTTGTGGATTATAAATTGAAGATATGTTATGTTTGTTTATGCTGTGGAACATTTGTTTAATGATCAAAGATTCATTTGTTATGTTTTGTTTTGTTTCTTGAGGCAGGTTTTCTCTGTTTAGCTTTGGAGCCTGTCCTGGAACTCTCTTTGTAGACAAGGCTGGCCTCAAACTCACAAAGATCCATTTGTCTCTGCCTCCCGAGTGCTGATGACAATACTTTATGGGCCATCTGAGGAGGAAAATTCCAAAGGAATTGAGTCCCTCTTCAACTTCTTACCTAAAAGGGGATAAAGGTTTCAGGAAAATCAACTCTGCTGCAGTTACAGAGTTGGGAATGCTAATAGGAAACCATGGCCTGAGTCTGAACAGATCCAGCTATTCCAGTGTACACCCTTCCTCAGACTGTGAAGCAGAGGAGGGTTTCTTTGTGGTGACAGGGGAACTGGATCCCTGGATTGTAGAGCTATTAGGCCCCTCTACCACTCCTTGGGGAGAGCTTGTACCCAGCCCAACACAGTCTATTAAGCATCCTAATTTGTGTGGAGTCTTAGTTGTTCATGATGAACCTACAGCCTCCCTCCTGAAATCGAAGGCAAGATCTCACCATGATTTGCTGGTGATGGTATCCCTCCCCTCTGGAAAACAGTAGTATGACATCCAGTGTTCTAACTGCCCCTTGTCCCCAACAAGGTGAGGAGATTAAGTTCTCAGTCATCAAACTCACAGGATTAGGTCCTGCTGTCCAGAATACTAGTCTTGTGTCCATGGGATATTGCTGGACAATTATACAAAATAAAACCCAAGGGAATTTTATTTTTGTCCTAGGCTATAAATTAGATAAATTAGATAATGATACCTCACTTCTGCCCCTGATGAGAATGGGATCCAGACTTCACCCAGACATGGCCTCTATTGTCCATTCCCATCAAAGAGTCCATCTGATGCATGGGAGGTGGCACTTACTGCTGGAGGGAATGCCTATGATACCATTGCACTCACTGATCTCTCATGTGAACACTAAGCATTTCCTGGGCACTACAGGGCCTTGGTGTATGACTCAGCCTGTTGCACGGGTGCACTTCATCTCACTGAGCAAGGTATTAACTGTGATCTCTCTCTCTCTCTCTCTCTCTCTCTCTCTCTCTCTCTCTCTCTCTCTCTCTCTCTCTCTCTCCTTATTTATTATGTATACAGTGTTCTGCCTGCATGTCTGCCTGCTTGCCAGAAAATGGCATCAGATTTCATTATGGATGGTTGTGAGCCACCTTGTGATTGCTGGGAATTGAATACAGGTCCTCTGGAAGGGCATCCTGTGCTCTTACTCTCTGAGCCATCTCTCCAGCCCCTAATATTTCCCATCTTTTTTGTTGGGGGAGTTGAGACAGGGTTTCTCTGTGTAACCTTGGCAGTCCTGAAACTTACTCATTCTGTAAACCAGGCTGACCTAGAACTGCCTCTGCCTCCTGAGTGCTGGTATTAAGTGTGAATGCCACTACTGTCTGGCCTAACCTTGCCTCTTAATGTTCTCCATGAGGTAGTGATTAAAGAGACGTGGTGGCCTGGCCCACCTCTAAACCTCACCTGGCTGGTGAGCAGCTTCCCCAGGGTGTCCACCTTGCAATGAACACAAGTGTCTAGAAAATCTTCAATCTGGCTGACACTTGAGACAAAGCCCACATGCTGAGGAATAATTTTTCTGTATGCTGTGAGGACGTTTGCTCTCATTGGTTAATTAAGAGCTAACTAGCTGATGGCTAGGCAGGTGTTTTGGGACAGAGAGAATGCTGGTGAGAAGGATGGAGTCAGAGGATAAGCCACGAGATGCAGGACAGGAAGTACGAACATGAGGTAAACAAGCCTTGGGGACGCACATAGATTAATAGAAATGAGTTAATTTTAGTTATAAGAGCTAGCTAAAAACAGTCCTAAGCTATGGACCAATAATTTATAACTAATATTAAGTCTTTGTGTAGTTATTTGGGAGCTTACTGGTGGGACAGAAACTTGCTTACACTCAATGGAAGGATTTGTTTTACGTGGTTTTCTCGCTTGTCCTCTAATAAGGGTGAAGTTACTTCACTTTAGGTGTTTTGTTTTGTTTTGTTAAGACAGTGTAGTAAACATGTAAGTCAGCCACATCTGACAGAATAGATAAGGATGACATAGGCAAATGAATGACGCAATTACAGGAGTCAGCCGTGTCTGCAGCTGACGATATAGAGATAAACATATGGTGTGAAGTCAATAAGCCTAGTATAAATATAGCCTGAGTAAAAGACCAACTGGCTATTTGCCATGAAGCAGTAGAGAAGAGAACACTTGAGAGACTCTCTTACCTGTGACATATGAATAACCGAACACTGTGACCCTCAACACAGAGCCTTATTCCCGAAGGCAACCCGAAACCAGGTCAAGACGCGAAACTCGAAGCCTCCACTCAGGTCGTATAACTCATTATTTGGTGTGATGTTCAATTAATTGAGAGATGTTATGTGGTTCTCCTGGACCACTTGGTTGCTACTCGGATTTTTATGTATTCTTGCCATTAAGACCTTTCTGTGTGTTGTGTGGATTGAAGTGTTCATTAAAGCTAATTCAAAACCAACGGCCCGTGTCAGTCCATCCTTTTGGTATCCAGAGTCAGTGATTTCGATTCCGACCGTAGAATCACATTCCTCGCTCTGTGTTCTCGACAGACAGGGTTTCTCTACATAACCCTGGCTGTCCTGGAACTCACTATATAGACCAGGTTGGCTTCAAACTCACAGAGATCTGCTTGCCTCTGCTTACCAAGTGCTGGGATTAAACGACTGTGCTAGCATGTTCCACTGCAACTGTTTTTAGTCATATTTTTGGTAGGAGCTCCCACCTCCAAGGAAGGATACCCTAAGCCTAGACAAAAGAGGGAAGGTGGAGCAAGATTCTATAAACTTCACTGAGTTTCCCTGGTGGACTCAGCTCTGGGGCCCCTCCTATTCCTGTGCTGTTAGTCTGTCTATTCCCATGCAGTTTGCTGGGCTTTGCACTCCTTTCCCTTCTCTATGGCTGTTACTTCTCTGTTAGCTGTCCCTGTGGACCCTGGACTCCCACTATCATTTTCTGTTTCCCACCCACAGTTACTTTTGACTTCCTCTTATGTAGTGGCCCAGCTTGTTTGTCAACTTGACTGCATCTGGAGTTAACTAAACACCAAGCTTGCTGGGCATCCCTGTGAGGAGTTTTCTTGGTTTTTTTTCTTGGTTTATTTGCAGCAGGCCTCCCTGCCGGATTCTCTGCCTCTCCAGTGTCAGATAGCCTTTGCTGGGTGTGCTGGGTATTTGTATGTGAATCTGACACAAGCAGGAGTTATTTTAGAAAGGAGAAATTAAGAGAATATTCCCACAAGATTGGCCTGTGCAGTGTCTTCTTGACCTTTATTTTCACAGGATAAAAACAGTTGTGAAGATCAGATTTAATCAGAGGAGACCTCCTAAAAATCTTGTCTGCAGATACAAAAAAATGAAACTGAGAAAGGCCACAGGAAAGGTGACATACATACTGATCCCTTGAGACTGGATGAGACATGATAAATCTTGTTGGTTACAGAGTCCTCATGAGTTATTACATACCATCCTTTCATATGGATGGATAGAGATTTATGTTACAATTTGGTTATAAGTCTAAATAAGTTTATGGGTTTTAGAAAAAAAGGACCAGGCACCAGTAAAGACAAGGAGCCCAAGTGATACTGGCTCAAAATGTCTCTGTTGCAGTTTCCTCAAAATTTTGCATCCAGAACAACTTCAAAGCTGCTAGCTGAAATGGTCCAGCCTCATGCACTACTTCAGCCAGGACTTCAGATAAGTCCTGCACTTTCCCTATTACACAGAGGCTAGAACAGAAATTGATACAGATAGCTCTCCCAGGACTTGACCATTATCTCAATTTTCTTTGGGGGCACCTAACTAAAGATGTCATTGCCCCAAACTGCAGGATGTAAATTTAAGAATATGATGCCCACCTTCTCAAGATGTAGGATGGGTGGTTTTGGTTGTTTGGTGGGTTATGGATGTTTGTCATCATTTAGTGAGGTTGGTTACAAATTGTTACTAGTTATGGTAAGAGAGGAAACTATGCAGGGAGTGCTGTGGGATGATCTTTCTATACAATGTGAATATGTATTCCTCTCATTGGTTAATAATAAAAGCTGTTTGACTAAAAGCCAGGCAGGATAAGGCTAGGTAGAACAATAAACCGAGAACTCAGATGAGGAGGGGTAAAGTCAAGAGAGATGCACGTCAGCTGCTGAACAAGCAGGTGATATAGAAATGAGGTAAGAGGGTTGGGGTGTGCCTCAATTGGTAGAGTGTTTGCCTAACATGCATGGGACCATGGGTTCAATCCCTACCAGGACCCATATATTGGGCATGGTGGGAAATACATGTGAGCCCAGATCTGGGGAGATAAAGGCAGAAGGATCAGAAGTTTAAGGCCATTGTTGATGGTAGCCTTCCTGGATACCTCAAGTGGGCAGTGGGGACAAGAAGAGAGGAAGGAAGAGAGAAAAAAGAAAATGAGGTAAAAAGCCCTAAGCCACATGGCTAAATATAGATAGAAATATGGGTTAGTTTAAATGTAAGACTGAGCATTTGATTGAGCATTAATAATTAATATAAGCTTCTGAGTGATTATTTTAAAAAGAGCTATGGGATGGGGCAGGACAGAGAAACCTCTAATTACAGGGGTGGTTAAATTCAAAGTTCTCTTTTTGAAAAAAAAAGGATAAAAGAATGATAGGATATATGAATAGATATTGAATCTACTTTAAACTAAAAACCAACTATTAATTTCAAGTATTTTACATTGGTAGGGTTTTTGTATATTGATAATAAATTTAAGGCATTGTACCTATGAAGCTCACTTAACAATATAATATAAATTTTTATTCCTTGCAAGTTATTATTACAAACTATTTATGATAATTGAGGAATACAGGTTAGTAGTTAGTCATCTGACAATCAAATTTGTGGTCATGTTAGGTATGCTTTGAAGGTCAGATATATTTTTAGATAGACAGATGGTCTTCAAACACTTCAGAGACCTACAGAATATGGCATTTAAGACGTTTTAACAACCTAAGACTTTTCATTACAGTGAGACATGTCTGCTCCTGGCAGCACCAATTTACTTTTTAAAAGGATGATGGGCATGGAAGAACCTCCAAATGGAGTTTACTGACTTTGTGGCAAGTTAGCCACTGGGGAGGAAACTGCTATTGCCCCAATTGCTGGCAATATTCTGTCGAAACTGGACCAGCAGGACACAGAAGAAAGTGGCTGCCAAACTTTGCCAAGACAAGGTAGGGAAGTCCTTTAACATTGCTGCTTCAAAGAAAAATCTGCCAGGTATCCTAGGCTTATAGGCCAAAGAAGGATGCCCAACATTACAGAGGAACCTTGGGTGATTGTCCAGGCAGGCAGCTATTTCTGTCATTTCTATAGTTTTAGAATTTTCTTTCTCTGTACTTCTTATTTACTCAGGCAATATTATATCCTTCTTGGGTCTCTGATGGGGATTGAAAAATAGATAGCATACAGTTTTCCTTGTTACCAAATTCAGAAAAAAAACTTACATAAGAGATATAAATTTATAAGGTTGAGAAATATAAATGCTTAAGTTATTTATCTAAAAAGATATTTTTAGGTCTAAAAAATATTTTTAGGATGATAATACAAGTTATGATAGAGAGTTGTTTAAGTATATAAAATTTGAGACTCACTAAGATAGGATAGATAATACAGTACTTTCTCCAAATCTGCTAAAAATATATGGATTAAGCATTGTAAATATAATTCTTACTTGATAATTGTTCTTATTGTATATAGTTTTACTATGTTAGAGTTAAAACCTTCCCTTTTTATTTATACCAAAGGGGGAAAATGTTGTGGTATATTTGTACACTGTATGAATGTGTATTGCTGTGAGTGGTGCAATAAAAAGCCGAATGGCCAATAGCTAGACAGGACTAGGCAGGATTTCCAGGGAGAAAAAGGAAAAGGAGAAAGAATCTAGGCACCCAGGAGACACCAGGAGTCACAGAGAGGAAACATGCAAAATGGAAGAGAGGTACCACCACACGATAGAATATAGATTAATACAAGTGGGTTAATTTGAACAAGTGGGTTAGTTACGAACAAGCCTAAGCTACAGTAGGCTAAGCTTTCATAATTAAGAAGTCTCTGCATCATTATTTGGGAGTTAGCTGGCAGGACAGAGAGAGACTCATTACACAGCTTGTGTGTCCTCTCTGTCTGTCTGTCTCACTCCTTTAGAGAGCCTGGGCTAATGCGCATGTCTGCAGCTTGTGCAGCTTGTGTGTCCTCTGCCACTGTGGTTTTCTATTTGGTGCATGCTCTTGTTGCTCCTGTCACATCTCAGCCTCTGCCTTTCCTGGGCATCCCATACTTTGTCCCATGGACTGAACTCAGCAGACATCCTAGACAACCATCCCTTATCCCAAGAACCCTGAACACATGAAGACTAAGATGTTTTCAGGAACTGCTCCTAACATGTTTAAAAAATGAAAATGGCCCACACCTGTAATTTCAGCATTAAGGCTGAGGCAGGAGGCTTGCTGTGAGTTTGAGGTCAACCTGGTCTACACAGTCAGTTCCAGACAAATCATGGCTATATAGTGACACTATATCTGAAGGTGGGGGGTAGCTCAACATTTGCTGGCAGAGCTGGGCTATTTAATGGCCTTTAATTTAAGTCATCTTGGTTGCACTATCTAACCTACTGCCTGGGCAGACTACCTCTGTAGTGGCTATTCTTGGCTGTCAACTTGACTACATCTGGAATTAACTAAAACCCAAATGGCTGAGCACACTTGTGAGGGATTTTTGCTTAATCATTTGAAGTAGGAAGATCTACTTCTAATCTGGATTTTTGACATGAGAAGATGCACCTTTAATCTGGACCAATCTTCTGCTGAGAGCCTATATGAAGAAGATGGAAGAAGGAAACCTGCCCTTTGCCTGCTTGTTTCCGCTCTTGCTGACCAGTCCATTTCTTCACAGGCATCAGAGCATACGTCAGGATTCTAGCATATATTTGAGACCAGCTGAGACATCCAGCCTTGTGGACTAAACTACTAGATTATTGGGCCTTCCATTGGTAGACAGCCATTGTTGAACTAGCTGGACCACAGCCTGTAAGTCATTTTAATAGATCTCCTTTCTCTCTATTTAGATTCATTCTATAAGTTATGTTCCTCTAGAGAACCCTGACTAACACACACTCCTTCCCCTCATTCCACACACTTAATTTTTAATCCCTGGAACAACCGTGTTTGCCTATTTCCTGTCAAGGTGGGCTAGTAGGCAGATTCCTGCCAGATTCAGAAGGAAGTAGCCATGCATTTCCTTACCTGTTTACTTGCCTGAGGTCCAGAGCCTGATGCCACTCTCCCCAGCCTTGTCACTAGGAACAGTCAACAAGCATCTTGACTTCTCCAACATGCTCTCATGGCATGACAGGTTTCATTCTGTGCTGGAGTCCCATCTCAGGTAGTGGGGTTGTTGCCTGCTGTATCTTCAAGTTCCAGCTGTCATGAAGACATCCTTGCAGAATGTCCATAATATGTCAGACTCCTACCTTTGCTCCTAGATCCCCTCAGCTTCTGCTGTTGAGCTCTGGTTGACCCAGGAACCTGGGTTCTGCTGGCTTCTGCTGCTGCTACTCACTCTCCAGAAGCAACTTCCAGACCTCAGGCCTGGGCTAGTCTTGAGTCTCTAGGCTTCATGGTCCCTTCCAAGAAGTTGCTGCTTTCTCTGTCCTGTCCCCAGCCTGACACTGCCCAGAAGAGTCATCCAGTAAGTGCTGAGTGAGGGACTATAGATGAGGCTCTTGACACATGAGATCTTATTTTGTTCTTAAATACATCCAGCAGTCTTGCAGCCTCCATCTTGCAACAAGTGGCCAGAATGGCAGTTGTTAAGAATCAGAGCCACAAGCAGGGGGGGGGGTGCACGCCTTTAATCCTAGAACTTGGGAGACAGAGGCAGGCAGAGCTCATTGAGTTCAAGGCCAGCCTAGTCTACAAAGGTAGTTCTAGGACAGCCAGGACTGTTACACAGAGAAACCCTCTCAAAAACAAAACAAAACAAAACAAAACAAACAAACAAACAAACAAACAGAATCAGAGCCACATTGTTGCCTCAGGAGTGGTGGAAAGGCCAGAGTATTTAATATGCACTATATCACACAAAACTGATATACTGGGCACCTGACACAAGGTCTGCAGCACCACCCCTCCCAGAGCCCAGGCTCAGCTCTGAGCCATACCTGGCAGAGGCACAAGTCCAGGCAGATTGATCCAGACATAAAGTGCAACAGGCCACCCCTGTACACAATGAGATCTCAGTTTACAAAATCACTAGGCTGACCCATCAGGATTATCATGCGTTCCTTTGGAGGAAACCTGCCTTTTGAATAGTTACTGTCATCTCTGCAGAATCTTTATGAAGTCATAGCACTTCCCTTTTTTATTGTGGGATTCCTCCCAAAAAAAACTCCAGCAGTGTATTAATCAGTTATCTACTTTAAGCCATCTTTAGATTTTATTTATCCTCAGTTTATGCTGCCCAAGGATAAAGATCTGCACACTTTTAAAAAATGAACTAAAAAAAAGGTTAGATGGTAAGAGCTTTTATCATTTATTACAGAAGTAGCAGTTAATATTCTAGGTATTAACCTATCAGAATTAACTTCTGATGGAGAAAATGCACTGGGTGCTTTATATTTCCAAAAAGGTCCCAGAGAAAGAAAATGCCTTCTCACCAGGATGGTAAAAGCTGCAGCCTCCATCTCACATGGGCCCTCACTTTCATCTAGTGCTGGCAGAAAATGCTAATACAGATCAAGGGCCTGTTTTCCTTCCACAGCTTGTGCAAGTTGCCATGACTACCTTGATGCTGTGTTTCCAGCTATCACGAAAGCAAAAGCAAAACCCAGCAATACATTTTTACATCTATCAATTATAAACTTCTAGTGTTTCTTCCTTGTTTTACATTTATCAATGATAGACTTCTAGTTTAACTAGTCACATAAATGTAGTTTTGCTACTTGCTCCATTTAACCCTCCCCCACCTCTTAAGTTTGCCCACAGGTTTTTACAAGTCATGCCGCCTCTTAGACTTAAGTTTGCCCAAAGTTTTACAAGTCATGTCTCCTCACTTTTACCAAGAACTTATCTGCCTTTCTGGCTCTGAGAGATGTGCATGCCTGGTATCTTTGCTGTTGTCAGAGAATTGCTAATTGTTTCTGTGGGTATATAAACTTGAAGCCTTGTGGGATAAAAAAGAACTTTTAGATAATTTTTAAGGAGGACATCTAAAGACAACTTTAAGAGAGAGCTTTCAGAGAAAGAACTTTTGAGGAGAAATCCTTGAGTGAGAGCTTTTGGGAAGAACTCCCTTTGAAGAATAAAAGCCATGAGAAGAATGATACATGTATGAACTGATTCATTGAGCCTCAGACCTTTTTTTTAGCCAAGCCCTATCCACCTGCTATAAGCCTCCTGCCTGAACCCTCCTTAATGGAGACCTCGGCCTGTGATCACAATGGTTGCAGTACCCAGGTTAAGGACTTAGTAGTGTCTGCAGGACTGTCCCAAGGCCAGGAAAAAGGCAGACCTAGAGACCCCTAAAGCAGACCTGACACCTGGGAGCTCACAAGCTGGCAGCCTGTTTGCAGGTGCATGGTCACAAATCAGGCTTGACTCTGTAAGTGAGAAAACTTTGTCTTGAAGAGAACATTTGTTCTTCAACCAAAAGCCCCATGAAGCCAGCTGGGTCCAGCACCCTGATTCTCAGCTTCCACCCAGCACTTGTCATTAGTAGGTGCAGAGAGGCAGCACTCAGGCCTGGAGTGCTTTATGTGTAAGTCCTCTGCCTCGTGGCTATATTGGGCTCCCTCTCCCAGAAAGCCCTTTTCCTTAGCCAGGTGTCCTCTGCATTCAACTAGAATCCAGGGCCACTAGGGCCAAGATCAGGACATAGTAAGGAAATAGATCCTAGACTTCCTAACTCAGTTCAGGAGAAAAATATGTCAAGAGGGACAAGGGTTGTCCAACATGGCCATTGGCTGACTGTGTCACCTCCCAGTGACTCAACAGTTGTATCAGTTAAGTCACCTTTTGCCCACATTCTTCTCTGAGTTGGAGGAGGCCAGAGAAGCCGTCCTCCCAGCTCCTGGCAAACAGTCAGGAGTTGCTGGCCAAGGCCAGATAGCTTTAGCTTTAACTTGGGGTGCCTTTTTTTTTTTTTTTTTTAAAGTTTATTTGGGTGAACTCAGCATGGATGTAACAAAGTCAGCAAGCCCAAGAGGTGACTGTGGATGAGCAGATAGGGAGGGATTAGGGACCCTGGGCAGATGTTTGGAGGAACAACCATTTGAAGAACAGACTAAGTCCAGGGATGTGGAGGGAAAGGGTAATCAAGGAGTTTGGAAGCCAGGATGCAGCTGACAGAGACCCAACTCCAACAGGCTTCTCCACGGAGCAATGGGGCAGCCCTGGGCGGTCAGGCTTCGGAGCTCTCCATTCAGGGCTTTGGCCATGTGTCCACTTCCAGCCCCCAACTTAGTGGTTCTGAGGAAAGAGCAGTTGCCCTCAGCAGTGCCCAGAGAAGCCCTCCAGTTTGGCATTGAGCCCATCTCTGTCTCAACCACTGAAGCCAAGTTAACTGACTTAAGCACTCATTGACCAGGTCCTAGGTCACGTGACTACCACTGAGGCTGGAGGGGTCCAGTATTCCCCCATCCCAGTAACCGGACAGTAGGGCGTGCTTGGTCCCCAGAGGCTGCTTAAAATACAGGGCTCCTGACCTGCTGTGCTGGATACTTTTATATCAACTTGACAAGAGCTAGAGTCATCTGAGAGGGTGACTCAATAGAGAAAATGCCCCCATAAGATCAGGTTGTAGGCTAGCCTATAGGGCATTTTCTTAATTAGAAGAAGGCTAATATCTGCAGGGGCTAGCAGTACTGGCTTCTATAAGAAAGCAGACTGAGCAAGCCATGAGGAGTAAGCCAGTAAGCAGCAGTCCTTCGTGGCCTCTACATCAGCTTCTGCCTCTAGGTCCCTGCTGAGTTCCTGCCTTGGCTTCCCTCAATAGATTGTGACTTAGAATATGGAAGTCAAATAAACCCTGTCCTCCCCACATTGCTTTGGTCATGGTGTTTCATCCCAGCAGTAGAAAACCTAAGACACCTACTGAGGAGTACTCTGGGTGCTTCAGCGACTAGGAGGGCCTACACTTGTGTGTGGCTGGTATCAGGAAGCCAAAAACCAACATCTCCAAGGAATGGGATGAGTTACAGGGGATGGACAACAGGCAGCAGCGTATAAGGGGCAAGACTCTGGAAGGCAGTTGTGCAGAGTTAGGAGTTATGGAAAGACAATGACAACTTGAAATGCACCAAGGGGTGGGCAGGAGACAGGTTAGAGATTTCACCAGGCATTCGGATAAAAGCTGGCTGTGGAGTACTGGGAACACTCAGGCCAGCAACCCTTAGCCTGCAGGAAACCTTCAAAATACCCATGGAGCTGGGCAGGGCTGTTTCTTATCCCTAACCTGTCATGAGCCTGTGGAAAGGGGTTGAGCCATCTGGGAGTCACTACCTCACTTCACTGGCCAGCTTGTGGGTGGCAGAGCCCAATTCAACATGGTAGCTGGCCATGCCCTTTTCAGGGATCCTTCAGGCAGGTACCAGACATTCTTCAAGAGGCTGTGCCGACCTTTGTTCAGGTGGCTCACACCTGCCAAGAAACGCTGGTCTCTTCCCACCCTCAGCCACTGCCCCAAGGCCCTTTGCCACTTTCAAAAAATTATTCAAGGAAACAGCACCATGTCATCTCACCTAACCCTGGTTCCAGCTCACCAAGTTGTATGTGCACATACTGTTCTAGAACTTAGCAGTTCTTCCATTTGGTAAAATTGTCCTTAGTTAGACCAGATCCTGAGATCTAATCCCCAATATGTGGACAACTATCCTGTATATGCTGGGACAGTGCAGTGACCCAAGGCTGGGAACCCACTCTCTTAACCTTTCTTGTAGGCGCTGTGCTCTGGGCTGGTCAGCTGTTTAAGGGCACACCTGTCCCACTTCTGCCATCGAGGCCTGCTAGTTGCCTAGCTGATATCTGGAACCTCGACCGCCCCCCACCCCTACCCCGCAGCCTCTAGCGCCCACAAGACAGCGACAAGGGTCAAAGTTGGAACCGTTTATTGAGCCCCAGAAGGGCGGCGGGCAGAGCAAGACGCCTCGCAACTGGAGCGCGGGGTGGCCAGCGGCGGGCAAGGCAGGCAGGCGCCGCCAGGCCATTGGCGCCGCCGGGCCGGTTACCATGACGACGGCCGTTGCCAAGGGTGAGAGCCAATGGAGGCGTCGCCAGGGCCGTTTCAAAAACCTAAAGCAAACAGAACGCAGCATCGCTGGGGGAGGGGCGGGAAAGGGACAGGGAGTAGGGACCTGGGCCAGGCCGAACCGTACGGAACCGGTACACCGCGGGGTTGAGACGGAAAACTTGACAACGTCGCCAGACCGTGGGGCGTCACTTGCGGCCCTTGGGCACCTTGGGCACACTGGGTTTGGCCGCCTTCTTCACCTTCTTCGCGCCGGCAGCCGCTGCCTTCTTGGCCTTGTGCGCACGCCGCTCCGGCTGCGGCCTGGCCGGCGTCCTGTCCGCCGCCGTGCGCGCCTTGGGCGCGGGGCTGCTGGCCGCCGAGGCTCCGCGCCGATCCGCGCCGCCCTCCAGCTTCTTGCGGTTCAGCTTGAAGGAGCCGTTGGCGCCGGTGCCCTTCACCTGCAGCAGCGTGTCGTTCTGCACCAGCGCCCGGATCGAGTACTTGAGGTAGGTGCGTCCGTTCTGCTGGTCAAACCAAGCCACCTTCCTGGCCTCGGCGTAGATGCGCGCCAGAGAGGAGCCGCCGCGCTCACCCAGCCTGCGGATGGTCTCCACCACCAGCTGGCTGTATTTGCCCGGCTGGTTCTTCTTGCGGTTCTTCTTCCTCTTGGGCTGCGCGGGCGCCGCAGGGCCGCTGGTCTTGGCCGTCTTGCGGGCCGTCCCGTCGGCGCTCGTCGGCGGCAGGGCCTCCTCAAGCTCCACAGACATGGTGGCCAGCGGGTTAGTGGCAGGCGGCGCGCGGTAGCCTGGGGGCCGCGCCGGGAAGAGGAAGGCGAGGGGCCTCGGCGGCGCCGGGGGGCTGGGGGCGCGCGGCGGCTCCAGGCGGGAGCGGCCGCGGCCGGGCCTAGGACCGGGCGGCAGGGCTGGGGCGCGGGTGGGGGCCGGTCCGGCCGCAGCGGGGCTCGGGGGTGGGATGCGGAGAGCCTGCGGGGAGCGCGGCGGGGCTGCACCGGCTCCGGAGCTCTGGGCGCGCGCGCTGCACTCTGGCGGAGAGCGCGCCTCACTCCCCTTTTATTTCCCCGTGGCGGACCACGTTGAGAACAACAACAGCCTGGGCCCGGGCCAGCGCCAACTTGTGCTTCTTGGAGTGCCTTCCGCGGCCGCTGGCTCCTCCGCCCGGGGCTTCCGGGCGCGGGTGCACCCTCAGCAGAGTGCCCTGGCCAGGGTCCGAGCCCGCTCCGCGGCGCAGAGGCACCTTGCACCTAGGAGGGGCTCGGCGAAGGGGTACAGAGGTGTGTACCCCAGGCTACACGAGCGTGGAGGAGGGGGGCGCCCGATTTGGGAACGATTATCGTGGGCCTGGGGCGAGACCTCAAGGCCCAGAGCTTTGCAAGCGACAGCCAAGGGTGCTTCTCAGGCACCCGAGTTAGGTCTGGGCCCAGGGGAGCACAGGCCTTCCCGCAGGAAGGGCTTTAATTTGTACGAACTAACACAGGGTACGCCCTCACGCGGCCGTGGGGAGCAATGCGAAGAACTCGACGGTTCTGGGGGAGGGGGGGGGTAGAGGGGAGGTCTGCTCTGGCTCCTAAGGGAATAGCAGAAGGGAAGTGCCCTGAGGTGGCATGATCGGGCTTTGGGCACGAGGCATCTCAAGACTGTGTCGGCAGAGGCAAGGCCATAGGGCCTCTCCCCAGGCACTGCCTCACCGCTCCCTGGCTCCAAGTACTCCATTTTGTGATACTTAAGTAGTGCTCCTGGTCCCCTAAAAAACAAATGGGGCTCCAGGATAGACAAGTGTGAGATTATGAACCTATGGGGCATGTCCCTAAGCAGGCGTGGCAAGAGAGTGGCTTTTGGGAGTCGAACACTGTAGGATGAGGTGGCACTCGGGAGGCAGAGACAGGCAGATCTCTCTGAGTTTGAGACCAGCCTGGTCTACAGAGCAAGTTCCAGGATAGGTTCCAAAGCCACAGAGAAACCCTGTCTCGAAAAACAAACATCCCCCCCCAACAAACAAACAAAACCCAAGGACGACAGTGGAGAAGGAGATGGTTCAGGCAGTGCCAGTCTGTGAAGGACACAGTAGATACCACTTAAGAGCCCATGCTAGCTTTTGGGATAGGTGTCACAGCAGTTCCTGGTCTCAAGTGAAGGGAACCTTTGCCTGTAGATCAGGAAGCCCTTGACTTACTCCACTGGCCTTATAAAGGGGAAGGGAAACCCAAGATTCCCAGTCATCCGAGATGCCTTTGAAATAACTGGGTCCACCTGCCTTCCTCCCTCACCCCTGTAGTCATTTTTCTTTGGGCCTCCAGCTCACAAATAAAGACACGGAGACCCTTAGTTTAGGTTTGTTATTAACTAGCTCTTATAACTTAAAGTAACCCATTTCTATTCATGTTTTGTCACCACCCACCCTGCTTCCTCTGCGTCTCCTCTAGTCCACCTCACACACCTCAGTTCCCTCTCCTACTTCTTGTCTCTGTCCCCAAGTACACCTCTACCTCCTGCCTAGCTAATGGGTGCTAAGCTTTTTTAATACACCAATCACAGCTATATATCTTCACACAGTGTACAAGTATCCACAACACACCCCATCACAGGAGGGGGGTCAGGAGCATCAGGACGTTGCCCATGGCTTAGCAGAGATCACAGCCTGAGTTGCCCCATAGTTGTCAGAAGGCCCAGTCTCATTGAGACACAATCTGTGTTTGGGGAGGCTCTCCTGGACTCACTACCCTCCATTTCCAGATCAGCTCATCCTGGTGGCTTCAACTAACACTCACTCCTATCTCCCCCAAGCAGAAGCCTGCTTCCTCCAGTCCTGTGCACTAGGATGCTGCCCACAGGTTCACTTAGAGCTTTTAGGCAGAAGGTGTTTCACTCCATCCTGTCCAGTCTATTGGTTCCTGTCCATCTGAGGTAGGATAGACAGGAAAAGGAAAGGAAGAGCCCCTTTCTTGGATCTTGTTTTTCTTGCTAAGAGTCAAGAAACATTAATGCAACTGCTAAATGCAAAATTGCTCTTAGAAATACGGTTTTCCTAAGATATCAGAACATCAAATGAACTGTAATTAGTTTGGGACAGAATGCTTGTAACTGAGTTTTTATCATGTTAGCAGTTCTCTTGTCCCTAACATTAAAGAATGCATGTCATAAAAACACTATTTCTTTCACAAAAGGATTTTTGTTTTGTTTTGTTTTGTTTTGGAGACAGGGTTTCTCCTGTAGCCCTGGCTGTCCAGGAGCTAGCTTTGTAGATCAGGCTGGCTTTGAACTCACAGAAATTCACCCGTCTCTGCCTCCCAAGTGCTGGGATTAAAGTTGGTGGCACCACCGCTTGACACAAAAGGAAAATTATTTAAGATTTTAAAAAGTGAGCCAGATCATATATTTTTACCCCACTTTTAAACTTTACTTGCATTTTAATTTTACGCTTTGCTTAAATCTTTACACTGTATTATAAATTATATCCTCTGAGGGATGTAACTTAGTTGTTATAGACACTTCAGTGTGATTTCGTGTGTGTGTGTGTGTGTGTGTGTGTGTGTGTGTGTGTGTGTAAGTTTGCACATGGCTTGGGTGTCTTTCTTGGTCACTCTGTACCTTTTCTTCTTAGACATGGTCTCCCTCTGAAACTTGAGCCTCCCCAATTCAGCTAACCTGGCTGGTCAGCAAGCCCCAGGCATCTGCTTTTCTTTCTGCCTTGGCAGTACTGGAGTTAGAGATGTGCACAGACAGACCTGTCTGGGCACCAGGGATTGGCAGTCAGCTGCTCCTGCTGGAGCAGCAGCAGAGTTCTCACCCAGACATCTCCCACCCATCCCTCCCCTTAACCCTTCCTGTTCCTTCCCTTCCCTCTTCCACACCTCCTTCTCTTCCCTTCCCCACTTTTTTTTCTTCACATAGCCTTGTCTTAGAATTGTGTATTAATTACCCTTACGTTAGTGGTAAAGGGACACAGATACAGTTCCACACCATCACACTCCTCCCCTTAATTTTTTTAGGGACCTCTACTCAGGCTCAACTAATTTGTGGTTTTGATGTAGAAGAGAATTTCAGGATTAGACACTATGAAGTAGAATTGGAGATCATTAGAAGAATGCTCAAAAGAATGAAAGCATGCCTGGGACTAGGATGTGGGCCTCGGTAAGAAAGCCAAG
Organism: Cricetiscus sungorus; assembly: GCA_030556225.1. Lineage (NCBI taxonomy): Eukaryota > Metazoa > Chordata > Mammalia > Rodentia > Cricetidae > Cricetiscus > Cricetiscus sungorus. Next base: position 2,184,372 of record JANBXA010000735.1, read on the forward strand.
ATGAGTTCTCTTAGTAATCATTAGCTGTATGTACCATTTGGTAGCTCTCAAGTTACGTCTCAAAAGATGACTAAGAAACCCTTTTTCCCTTCCTCCATGCATGAGGACACGCTCAGCCCTGCATGTGCAGAGGAAGAAGTAGGTATCTTCCTCCATCACTCTCCATCTTATTTGTTAAAGATATTTTACTTTGTGTATATAAGTGTTTGTAACACAAATAATAAAAACCCAGAGACAGATATTGGGGTTCAAACCTAAGATCAGAGATGCAAAGCAGACAGCCACTAGCTCTTACCTCTACCTCAGACTGAAATGGTTGATCCTGTTTCCACGAATCCTCAGAGTGCAATGCAGATAGACTGCATTGTTGTCCACTAAGCCTCAGACTGCAGTCCTCTCAGATCCTGTCTCCTCCTGCCTTATATTCCTCTGTCCACCCAGCCACATCACTCCTGTCTCCACCCTCCAAATGCTGGGATTAAAGGTGTGTGATCCCAAGTGCTGAGACCACCTTTGTGAGAGCTGTTTCTCTTTAGGACTGGATTAATTTTATGTGACCTTGAACTAACAGAGATCTGTCTGCCTGTCTCCTGAGTCCTGGGATTAAAGGTGTGTGCCACCGCCACCTGGCCTCTATGGCTAGCTAGTGTGTGCCACCAGTACGTGGCTCTATGGCTATGACTGTGGCTAGCTTTGCATTTTGTTCTCCAGTAGCTTTATTAAATCATAAATATATCACCACAAATGTTTTGCCTGCATGTATGTCTATGTACCACATTTGTGTAGACATCAGAAGAAAGCATTGGATCTCCAGGAATTGCAGTTACAGATGGCTGGGAGCCACCCTGTGGGTGCTGGGAACTGAACTTGGATTCTCTGCAAGAACTTAACTGAGTTAACTCAGTGCTCCTAGCCGCTGACTTATTTCTCCAGCACGTCCACCTTGTTTTTTGAGACTGTTTCTCACTGAACCTAGAACTATTGCACTAGACTGGCTGGCCAGTGATACTCCAGGGTCTGCCTGTTGCCAGTCCCATTATTGGGATTTTAGAGGCATGCTGTCTTACTGGGCTAATATGGGGGTGCTGGAGATTTGAACTCAGATCCTCTTAATTTTCACATTAGGAAGCACTTTACCCACTGGGCCATCTTTTTTTTTTTCCCTTTTGGTAAGTGAAATTATAGAGTGGCTCCAAAGATGCCTTGAATGGAATTACCAGGAGCCTCTAGGACAACAGAAGGGGTGCAGTGTGTGTGTTTTCCCTGGAAATGGGGGTTTCTGATAAGATTCCTAGAAAATTACAGGGTTACATAGCTGGGGAACGAGCATGACCATAATTAAGTTACTTGCGTTGGAATTCTTGCTTCTCTGCTGGTGAGAGGCTTCAACCAGGTTACAGGGAGAGGGGCCCTCTCATACTTTCCTGTCTTTCTCTTCTGCCTCACTTTTACTGTCTCAATATTGAAACTCACTAGCTTTGTTCCACTCTGACTCATTTTGAAATATTTTCTGAGAAGCAGGAGAGAACCTTGTTTTACCTACGTGGAGGTCTAAGGGTAAAGGAACCTTTAGGTGGCTGGTAGCTGTGTTGGACTGTGTCTTTCTGCTGCTGCTGACAAGTCTACCCTCAAACTAACCTGCCCCACATCTGTCCAAACCTCCACCCTCACCCCACCCCAAGTCTGTGAGAGGGGCTTTGTGCCAGCCTCTGCTAACAGACTCCAGTGGCTGTTCAGCAGGTAGTGTGAGCTCTGCAGGGCCCGCTGCTCCCTGGAGGCCCTGCCTCAAGGTGTCTGCACCTCAGTCTTTGCTGCCTCCCAGTATTATGTCCTTCGTAGCACTTCCATGGTCAGATGCTCTTCCTCTGGTTACTTGTGGGCTTGGCCCTAGCTAGTGTTTTTTCTTGTTGTTGTTACTTTTGTGTCTGTTTTTTTCTAGACTTGCTATTTAATTTTTTAAAAATTATATTTAGTGGGGTGGGAAGGGAGGTGTGTAAAGGACGCCAGATGAGAGCCAGTTCTTTCATCCCACCATGTATGTCCTAGGGATCAAACTCAGGCTGGCAGGCTTAACTGCAATCCCAGGATCTGATGTCTCCCGATGTGAGCTCTTCAGAACAGAGCTGTGACCACAGCACCCCCCAATGTCCAGTCAGACGGCATCTTGTAACAAAAGTTTTTGAGGACTGGGCTCAAGGGAGACACTGAGGCAGGCTGCCATTTGGGGTAGGGAATTTATTTGGATAGTAATGCCATGGAAAGAGCACTGTGGGGGCTCTGAAGAGAGCTGAGACCCACTAGGCAGAGTAGGAGCCCCTTCTTAGTGGTTTCAGAAGAAGGGGAGGTGCTCTACCTCGCACTTGAATGGGCACAGTACCTGCTTGCACTCCAGGGAAAGAATGTTTGACTCCAAAGCTATAAGGAAAGTCAGAAGGGATGACGTGTCTGATTGGGTGGAGCTCATTATATTCATGGTACTCTCATGTGCTGGAGCCTGGCAGTCTGAGGTCTGTAAACTTCCTGCAGGGAATAATTAGTGTGCCTGCCATTCTCTTGGAAACAGGGCACCCGAATCTGTCAGAGGTCTATAGATACACAGGCTCTTGTAGAGAGAGCTTGCTGTTCCTTCTCAGCCACTGGAAGAGGCTGCTGCAAGTGGCACGTCCCTCATCTGAAACCTAACAGTACCATCATGACAAGAATGAAGATGGTCTATAGCAGTGATTCTCCCGCCCCTAACACTGCGGCTCTTTTAATACACTTCCTTACTTTGTGCTGACCCCCAACCATAAAATTATTTTCATTGTTACTTCATAACTGTAATTTTGTGATGTAAATATCTGTGTTTTCCAAAGGTCTCAGGCGATCCCTAAATAGGAATCACTAAATCCTACAAGAGGGGTGGCCCACAGGTTGAGAACCACTTATATGTCCCTGTTGCTGCCTCTCAACATTCTCCAATATGTTGGAATGTTTCCAAGAATCTCCTGTTCAGGCAGGGAAAAGGCTGAGGGCCAAGGAGGAGCTTGTTTTCTGGAAGAGATTTCACAGGATTCTGACAACTTGTCTGACCTCCGAGCTGGAGAAGATGGTGGGGTGGGGTGGGGAGATAGTGTTGTGGGTGTCCTGGGACTCTTTACCTGTTCCTCTTCCCTGTGTGGCCACGAAATCTTTTTTCTCTACTGCTTGTTTGATAGACCTGTTGAGGACTGATGGTGAGGCCCCGGCCCTGGTCCTAATAGCTTGAGTACCACTCTCATTTTCATGTAGAAGAAAGTAGCTTCAGAAAATGATTGACAGGAACCAAAGTACAGCCTGGCTGAAGCAGCAACAGAATCAGGGAAGGAAGACCACAGTTAAGACCACAACTGGGGCTGAGTGGTGAGGGCACTTGACCCTGCAAGCTGAAAGGTCTCTAATAGTGGGGTTCAAGAAGGACAGGGAGACGGATTGTGGGGGTAAGGAGTTCATTAGAAGAGTTATTAATGCCATGGATAGACAGACAGACAGCAGTAGGCTCTCTGTCCAAGGAGAGTTCTAGTCTGCAGACAGAGTCAGGGTTCCTTACATCTTCTGAAGGATGGATGGGGGATCACAGCCTGAAGCCAGGCTCTCTCGTTTTGCAGCAAACAGCAGGGAAGGGGGCGAGGATAGGGATGTGTGGCCATAGTAGCCACAACTAATTCTCCAAGTGAAAATCTGGGCATTTGGCAGTGCCCTTAGTGGGATGCCCATCAGTATCTGGGGGAGGCTGCTGTAGGTGTAATGTCTGATTAGCAGTCTCATTTGGATTCTAACAGGCCTCCAGCCAGATACCTGACAGAGCCTGGCAAACGGAGAGAGGGCAAGATGGGTTGAGGGAAGGGAGGGAGCTCCCACTTTAGGAGAGTGGCTTTAGGCCAGGAAGGGAGCACAAAGGAAAAGTCTTAGCTGCTGGGGTGGTGGGGAAGATGTCTTTAAGATGCAAACATGTATTGTGAAGCCTGGTTGAGGTGTTTTTATTGGGCTTGGACACCTTTTGTCTCTACCCTCCAGTCTGGGCAATGAACTACCAGGGGGGCCTTGCTGGTCAAGGAATCTGGAGTACCCAGGCCAAGTGAAGTGTCTAAGAGGTTGAAGAAGAGTGTGAGGCCCAGTTGCAAATGGTCCTGACAGTGCTGGAACCAAGGCTTTTACTTTCTGAGCAAACTTGTCCTAAAGAGGTCCCTGTGGAAAGGACTGAGCCAGCAGGGCAGGGCTTCACCTTCGAGGCCCTTGCAGCCTAGGCGCAGAGTTCTCTTTCTAGGGTGCTGTGCCCGAGAAGCTGCCGCCCTCCAGAAGCTGCGCTGGGCCATGCAGAGATTTGAGGGTGGACATGGACACTCCCTTGCTGTGCCTGATGCCTTGGACATCCACCGCCACCACCCAGGCCAGGTCTCAGATTCCTTTTTCATCACCTCCTGGTTTGCTTTGTGTGCCTCGAGCCCCATTTTAGTTTCTGGTGCTGTTTGGAGGGCACCTGTGAACTAGGCTTACAGAGTGTGAGGAACAATGGTTAGAACAGATGGGGGCTGGGGTTAGTGGCTGAAGAAGTGGACTCTAGAATTTGGAATCAAATTTGGTGGGTGGCAGCAGCCAGCAGAAACAAATGATCCCTACAACACTTAGCAGAGGCCTAGCTTCCTGGAAGGGAGCTCATTTATGCCATCCTCGGTTTCAGCACCAGATGAATGAAAAAATAAGAGGAGGACATGACTATTCCTAAAGTAAGGAGAAGATTTTTATTGTAGATAGAAGGGAGAAAGCAGGCAGAGGGAGAGTATTCTGAACATGGCTGGCAGATGAAACTGGGCTACGAGGAGAGCAAGCCAGAGAGGAGAGCCACCAACCGAGAGGGGCAGCCAGGGCCAAGAGACCAAGTGGCTACTGTCGCCAAGATGACTGGGAGAGGGGGCAGAGGAGGAACACAGAAGCCAAGCCCCTGGGAGGGAGCCATTTAGAGTAGGGGGCAGGTGAGAAGTACTGGGAGGAGCCACAGGTACTGCATGATGATGGGGGAGGAGCCAGTGTCTGCTTCGATATGTTAATGAACACCTCAGCCATTTGTCAGCCACACATGAATAGTGATAGAAATAGAGACAGTTTATTAAGAAAGAAAAGCCACTCCTAAGGTGGCCACCACAGACTCCTGATCCTTGTTGCCTTCTGCATTTGTATATTGTGGGTTTTCCTTTAGCATGGCCAGGTAGGCTTTCCAGCTTTCTTTGCTAAATGACTTACACATGTCAGTCTTGATGCCTTTCTCCATCTTCCGACTGTGCTGGCACAGCACCACCATTTGCTCCTGAGCAGCTCTGCTGAACCCAGACATAAGTTCATTTCCTGTTTTCTGTTCTCACTGGAAGCTCCTTCTCCTTGCCTCTTGCTGCCCCTGCTGACTGCCTTGTTTGCCTGCTATTTGCCCTGGGCCCTGCCACCTGCCCTATGACCTTTAGTTAGGAATTATTGTTTCCTGTATTATGGCTCAAAAAGGGTTGTTCAGGGGTGTGTTAATAAAGACTTGTTGCTAGGCTTCATCCTTGATGATCCGTGCTAAGTGCCAGAGCTGGAAGCTGGAAGCTTCCCACTAAAGTCTTGGGACATCCAGTTGCTTCAGGGACAAGGGTTCCTCTTCCACTGGTGCCATTTACAGTCTTGGTGGGGAGGGAGCTGTTAGCCTGGCTTGAACTCTCCCAATGGACTCCTCATCCCCCTCCAATCATACCTTGTTTTTGTCCCTGAAGAAGTGATGGGCCCCCAAGGAGCTGGGGTGGCTGAGAGGCCACAGTGCAAGGCCTTAGGTATCAGAATTAAACAAGCAAGACCTGTCAGCTAGATTCCCCATCTTGCTGGACCACTGACCTTACTTGAGTTGGGGAAGGAGGCAAAAACTTCAACCTAGGACGACCACAGGGCAGGCCCTGGCAGGGTTCCTGCCAACAGTATCAGATAGATGGGGAGGGGACTAAAGCTTGAGAGACTGGCTAGTGACAGATAGCAAATCTTTACTGTTGGGTCCATGTAAGCAGTGCTCTCACTTGCCCACCACTTTCTGGGATCCTGTCATTAGCTAGAGGAAGACTCTGTAGCTCACTACTACACTGCCAGGCACATAGTAGGCCCTCAATAAATATCTGTTGAATGAATGAGATTCGATTCAAAGCCAAGAACAGATTTTGAGTCTCTGAATCATTCATGTCACTATCTCCACAAGGGGACCCACCCAACAGGGCAGGTGGTGGGACCTCACCTCAGAACCTAGCAGAAAGCTAACTGTGTCTCTGTGAGGAACACAGAGCTTCCCTTTAAATACAGAGAGCTCCTTGTCCTGTTACACCTTGGGGACCCTGAGCTCCCCCACTCAGGAGCCAGTCAGCAGCTGCTGGGCCTTGGTTGCTTCCTTTGCTGCCATGGCAGACACACATGGGCAGTGTCACAGACTTGGCATTCAGCAGCATCTGACTGCAGGCGAGACGGCGACACTGCATTCTGCCTAGATCCCAGTGCTCCAGACCCTGGTCCCTGCTGACCACTCAGACTTTAACTCCTGACCACGCCTCTTCTTTGCCATTCCCCAACAGGTCATCCTGATTCCTTTTCATTCAAGCTTTCTCTGGCTAAATTATCTTTGATTGACTGCAATATCCATCCCCCAGTCACAGAGACTTGGTCTTTACAACACCAAGGGATAGGAATCTAGAAATGTCATTCTGTCTTGGACTTATACTCAGCAGATTAAAAAGCAAAGCAAACATCACTAAACCAGCCCCCCTAGCACTGCTGGGAAGCATCAGAAGAGGAGCCATCCTTTGTTCTCCTATGACACCTAGGACACTAGTGTCATGGAGAGGTGGCCCTTAGGAGGTGGCCAGGGCCCTTAGGTACACCTGTGCCTTGTCCCAGCCTCCATCTTCCATGAAGAAGCTGAGGTCCACCAAAGAGACAGGGCCTGGGAGGCGCATCTGGAATACAGTCCAAGCAGATTGCCCAAACCCCGCCCTCAGCCTTGCAGGGGTCACTCAGAGGCACTTGGTAGATCACTTCGTGGGGGATGAGATGCTGCAGGGACGGACAGGGGTTACAGAAGCGCTTCACTTAGCTTCCTGGGTCTCTGGCTCAAAGACAACCCCTAGGTGTCCCAGGGGGCCTCCGCATAGCATTTGTGCAACAGTCCCAAAAACTGTCTTGCCTCAGGGAGCCTGGGGAGCAGGGCATGCTATTTGTTGGTTAAGGAACATACTGGCCCCAACCCCTGTGAAAGGTTCATAAGGCCGCAAGACTCTCTGTCCTCCAGCTGAGTATTACTGACATAACAGAAGGAACAAATTAAATTTTTTGATAATTCTAGACTCTGGGTCTTTTCTATATAAGGTCAACTCCTATGTAAACATTGCCCAATAAAACCCAGCAAGTATTTGAGACGTATTCACCATGAAAAAGCAAAAAGGCCATTTCTGTCCTTTTCTCAGTGAGAGCTGCATAAGGAATAAAGCATATTTGGTGGAAAACTTCATTTCACAAAAATTTTGAATTCTTCTGTGTGCCCTCCCCACCTCCATCCCCCCACTCGTGCCCAAGAGTTTCAGGCCCTGATCTGGACAAAGAAAGTTTCAGTTTTGTAACCCACACTTTTTACTCTAAAAACTGCACTATACATTCTCTTTACTCAAAGGGAGATGAGCTGGCTCAGCAGTGAGCACTTGCCTAGTAATCTTGAGGGCCAGGTTCCATCCTGCCACCAAAAACAGAAAAACTACCAAAATCAGTAGACTAGGTTTTTCTCCTGTAGAAGTTTTCAAATTAGATTTAGGTGAGTTTTATTTAAAGTTCAGCAAAGGATATATATTCCTCATGTAAAAGCATCCACCAACAGCACTAGCCAGAGCCAGGAGCTGGCTGAGGGGTGACCTAGTCCCTTAGACTGACCCAGAGGGTGAGGAGCCCCTAACTGACAAGGACAGAGCACAGCAACACTGCTAAGAGGCAGAGGCTCTCCTGTGTCTGGGTAGTGTTGTCACTGTGCACGAGCCTTGTAGTTTCAGTAGTGTTAGCTATTCACCTGGAAGCAAGGGGAAATTTCTTGTCTGGGATAAATGGCATAATAAGTAGAAAGTTCCCAAACTTTTAGGTAGTACAAGGACATGGTTTCCACTAATGTTACACACACACAAAATCAGCCCTGCCTCCTCACCCCTAGCCTCAAATAAAAAGGTGTTCTTGATTTTGTTGCTTTTTAATGGCATCATTCTGGTGCTATAGGTAACTATTCGTGATCAGCAGAACACAGACAGCCAGCGTCTATGGGTTCTGGGGGTTGGCTCCTTTCATTCTTGGCTGGGCCAGGACCAGCACCATGGGTGAAAGCTTTGGGCACTTTTGTAGGCGTGAATGACAAAACTTTAAGAATCAGACTTCTGAGAGCCAGGCATGATGGCACATGTCTTTAGTCTAGCACTGGGGAGGCAGAGGCAGGAGGAGGCCAGCCTGGTCAACATAGTGAGTTCCAGGCAGCCAGGTCTATTCAGAGAGACCCTGCACCCTCACCTGGGGAAAAAAGGTGGGAGTATCTTGGTCCATAGAGGATGAATCTCCGCCTTTGCCCCATCCGAGTGGGTCTACTGCTGCCAAATAGAGAGGCCCTGGGCTTTTTTTCCCCTTAAGCTTCCATAGGTCCTGCCCCTGTGGAGATGAAATTCAATGTCTCTGGAAGGAGGTGTCAGCACCCCCCCTCCATAGTTTCCACTTTGCACTGATATCCATCCCCAAACACTTCCCCACGCCCTGCCCCTCCACAGAAAGGCCCTCTCCAAACACCCCATCTGAAGTAGGGTTGCCCGCCCCGGGCCCTGTGACTTTTGCATGTCTTTCCTTCAGGACACTTCAAGTTTTGTGTGTTTCTGTGCAAGCTAGTCTCTCCTGGTCCTATCAGCCAGCCTGGGTAACCAAGTCCTCTGTAACTGGGACTCATGCTCACAAATTTCATTTGTTTAAGTGAGCTAGGAAGGGGGCCTCAGCCCTGGTGCCCGGTGTCCTAGGTGCCGCCAGGGGTGTGTTAGACGACCCACAAGGCCCATCTTAGGCTAGCAGGGACGAAGGAAGGGCTTGTTTCTAAGTTTGTCCTGGCCCGCCGAGGGCAAGCCACCTGCCCAGCTCTCAGGCCCTGCTGCGGGAAGCAGCAGCACCCAGTGCCCTCCCCACAAGCCCTGAAGCTCGGCCGGTCGGCGGGCCGTTGACGGTTGGAGAAGCGTTGGAAGCAAGCGCCCAGTCCCCCTCCCCACTCCATCTCCATGGATACCCACACTTCCCCCACCCACCCGTCGCGGAGGCGGCCTCCAGTGCAGACCGTGTGCAGCAGCCACCGTGTCTACTCACAGACCCTTCTCCAGAGAAGCTAGCTGCCAGTACAACTAGGGAGGGGGGTTGGGGGCTGGGGGTTGGAATGTTTGCTGCCTGGTCAGCCCTGCACTAGTATTCTTTGCAGCCCCGCCCTCCGTTCCATCAGGTGAGTGGCTTCCTGAGGGAAGCCAGAGAGGGCCCAGAGGGTTCCCCTTGGGCCATATTCCAGGTAACCTGAGGCCATTGCTTTGGGGACTGCTTCCCTCCCACACCTCCGGTTAAGGTGCCTCTTTTACTCTATGTCTAGAAAATTGAAAGAACATTGCATAGACCTCTGCTTACCCACTACCCCAGACTAGACCATGCTTACAAGTGGCAGAGAGGCTGGGGGTGTGAGACCCTCTGTACAGGTATGCAATTGTCCCGAGTCCCAGATGGTCTTCGTGCTGAGGCTGATTAGGCTGTAAGCAGACCTCCAGGGTGCCAGCCACCAAAGACCACCTGGCAGAGCAGGCTGCTCCAGTGACCACAGGGTGGAAGCCCATTCCTGTCTTCCAGTATCTTTGACTCATTATCTCAAATCCAGACCACTGGGCCCAGTGGCTCTAATACTTGCCTGGAACACATAAGCAGAAACACAACCCTAGTCTGGAATTTTTTATTTCTGATAAATTTGTCCCAGAACAACACAGCAACAAAAAACTGATAAAACACCAAGACAACAAACCAAAACAAAAACAGAGCAAAACATAGTGCACTGGTTAAATCCCTCTCAGGGTTGATCAGACTCTCCTGTTGGGAGAGAATACAAGTGAATGAAGGTCTTCATGAGGGTTGGAGTTGGGTAGGACAGAGGTTCTGCCACTGTGAAGCAGTGTGGACCCCAGGCTACATGACCTGCTCGAAGTGTGTGTGTGTGTCGGGGGGAACATGCCAGAAAAGGGCTCCAGACTGTCTGCAGCTGGAGTTATGGCAGGGTGGGTACTGGAAATAACACTGAGCCTCTGAAAGAGCAGCAAGTGCAATCATACTTAAAAATAAACAAACAAAACCCAAACCACACTGATCTTTGCTCAGCCTGGTAGCTAAGGCCCTGTTTCGCAACAAAGCCCTCAGATGAGAGCAAAGCTTGAAGACACCTCTGTGGTTACATGCTGTGGCCCTGTGTGCAGGTAGGTTTGCTGGTCCCAGGTCAGACCATATCTAGACAAGATGGACAGGAGAAAGGGGAGGACCTAGGGGCCCTATAAAACACCTAAGCCAGTGTCAGTGTAACAAACGGACCTCCAGCTGCTCCCTTATGAGTGTTTAAAGTTGTTACTTTTTTGTTCTCAGAGACTCATCTACCTTTACCAGTTCATTTTGTTTCTGTCAGAAGGAACTCAGCAACTTTCTAGACCGCTGCCTTCTCTGGTTAATGTTTCTTGGGGTTCACCAGGATTTGAAAAGGAACGACAAGATGTATTATATATTTGACTGAAAATCTCGAAGGACTGAGTTGGCTGTGACCCATCTGGTACTCCAAAGGCCCCTTCTGAGCAAGAGGGCACACCAACAACAGCTAGCACAGTGGAACCAGTAAACTCCCACATCCATCAGGGCTGGGGCTCCAATGGAGTGGGGTGATCTGACCTTTTATGGCTGGAAAGAGATTGCTCCCTTGAGAACCAAGGTAGACACTTAGGCTACCATTCCTAAGCCATGGACCTCAAGAAACAGTTTTCCCAAGGAGGAAGGGGCAGAGAGGGCAAGTCCCCCACTCAAACTACCTGGGGAATATTCGGGAGGAGACTCACTCCTGCTGGACAAGTACCTCACCCCATGCCTGGCTCTTAGGTACTCCTGTGAGCTTTGAATAGCTAGGCACAGGCACCTAGGGGGTGGGTGGCCGTGGAACACTTGCTCAGCGGCTTCTTGTACCTAGCACACAGGCAAAAGCTAGAGTTGTCTTCCTATATAATACCAGCGTTGCTCTGAGTTCTAGGTAGGGCTTGCCTGACAGAGCTAGGAGGGAAAGTTCCATCTCTGTGTCAGAATCACCCATGGTGCTGGCGGTGCTGAAGGCCTTTCTTGTCTGGAACCTACATAGGCACCAGAGGCTTGTCCTTGGCCTTCCCTGTAACTCTCAAAAGAGGTATGAGTGATCCATATGTGAACTCTGAGACAGGGAACAGTGCCGGGATGACAAATTGCCTTTAACATTTATTACAGAAGTAGCAATTAATATTCTAGGTATCAACCTACCACTATTAACTTCTGATGGAGAAAATGCAATGGGTGCTTTATATTCTAAAAAAAAAAAAAAAAAAGGCCTCAGAGGAAGGAAATTCCTTCCCACTGGGGCGTCAGCATTAGAGTGCAGCCTCAGATCTCACATAGCCCCTTACTCCATTTAGCCCTCCCCCCCACCTCTTGGGCACTTCAAAAGTCACATCTTCCCTCCCAGACATGAGACACCCGCTTTTCTCAAGATCTTATCTGCCTTCTTGGCTCTGAGAGATATGCATGCCTGATATTCTTAATACTGTCAGAAAGTTAATTTTATCTGTTAATTTTATCTGGGTATATAAGCTGGGAGCTTTGTGTGTAGGGGAATAACTTTTAGAGAATTTTTAAGGAGGATAAATTTTAAGAATTTCTAAAGAGAAATTTAAGAGACAGCTTTTAGAGGGAAAAATTTTAGAGAGAACTTCTGAGGAGCAATCTTAGAGAGAGCTTTTTGAATAACTTTTGAAGAGAACTTAAGGGGAAGAACATTTTTTTTTAAAGAGGGAAGAGCCATGAGAAGAATGCTGTGTATGGACTGATTCACAGATCTTATTAGCTTCAGCCCACCTACTGTAAGCTCCTGCTTGAACCCTGGTTAACAAACGCCCCCTCCACACACACCCCTTCCTCTAACCCAGGCCTCCCTGTGTCTGTACTATGAGTGAAGAGCCCAGTGCGAGAAGGCTTTATAAACATGCTTGAGCACTGGGTTCCTATCCCCAGCACTTGAACAGTATGTGGGAAAAAGAAAGGACCCTTCATTCACCACAGTTTTCCAGATGCCGGTATCAGCTTTGCCTGTCTGTCTGTCCACACCTCCAAGCCTCATTGCCCCTTTCCTCCTTGCTTCTTCATGCTCTGGGCACCCATGCATCTTTACTCTCCAATCATGTGACGTAAACAAGCTTAGAAAAAAGGCATTGCCCATTCTCTAAATGCAGGTACCTGTGGCAAGTGATTTCCTCTAGATACTTATGCTTGCTTACAAACTTGAGAAAGAAGTACCTATTCTACAGAGTTCTTGAATGTTGGGTTTTATAAGACCAGGGATTCAATAAGGCCTTGGGGCATATAAAAGGTCACACCCAGCAAAGATTCTGAACAGGCTTGCCCTTCTTTCATGGAAGCTAAAGAAGAGATGATATAGGTACCCACACCCAGAAGACGCCCCTACAGAGAGAAACGGATGTGGACGATATTCTCATGTCTTTTCTTTTACAGATGGGTGTCCTTACCCACTGGGATCTCTTGATCATGGCCTAAGAAGGTAAGGCTGATATTTTTTTGGCACACTGGTTAACTAAATCTCCACTCTGCATGGGTTCAGAGATCAGACTGGTTTCTTACTCTGGGAAGCTTGGGAGGTTAGTTCCTGTGTCATATAAGTACTTCAGTTTCTGCTGGGAGTTGTCAATATGAGGACCTTCAGGAGAGCCTCCAGAAGTGACAGTTTCACTAGGTGTAGCAGAAAACCCTTGCTGCTTCTGGAGAAGCAGAGTGGCATGCTCTGAGTACCTGGGGTGATTCTCCCAGGTCTGGCTACCCATGGTTAAGGATGGGTGTGTAGCATCTAGTTACTTCAGACACTACCTCCCCCTGGCCTAACATGGCCTGGTCACTGTCACAGGGACTTCTGCAGGCCAGAAGATACTGCTATCCTAGTGGCCATGAGTGTCCTTGCATCTTTGGTACCAAGAATACTTTTCCTCACAATTAGATATCCCTACTTGACTAGGGGTGGCTTTAGGCCATTAAGGAGTCGCCCTCTCTGTGAGGACAGTGTTACAGGTGTGTTACTTGTTGCAACCTTGAGTGTTTGTCCTGATGGCTATATAGTGAGATCCAAGAGAAGTGGATATGAGGAGCCACTGTTGGACAATGGGCAGACTAGTTGGCAAATGGCAGGCCAGCATGTGTCTGAAGCCTTGTTGGCCAGGGCTGAAAGGACCTGTGAGCTGTATGAAACCTGTTTCAGTTGGATGACACTGGTCTCAGAGACAGGTCACATGTATTCTAGCAATTGTTATCTGAGGACTAAATGGGACTATGTCACAGGCAAACCTGTGAGCTGCCAGCTGTGGCTGGTAGTGGGCTAGTAGTAGTGGGTAGTGGGCTTGTGAAGGTTCAGAGGGAAGTTTGAGAGTCCCTTAAAGACTCGGGGCCATTCATGTGGTCTATAGTTTCTGGTCAGCTGGGCCTGAACAACTTGGCCATGATTAATAAGAGAACAGTGTCATCAAGGTTAATCTTGGGAGTCAGAGGGACCACATTGGCAGCCAAACTTGGTAATGTGTTGAGTTTCCCAAGTGGCACTGGCTTAGTGGCAAAAGAGCTGCAGAAAATGCCAGTACTGGGATGACCACCAAGAACAGCAGCAGTTGTGGAGTGGAGCTGGCCTGAGATGAGCTGTGTGCTGCAGAAAGCCGAGCTGGAAAAGTGTGGTCAGGGATAATGCGTGGGTCTAGACACTGGACACTGGGCTCTCATTGTATTGTGCCCTGGTTCTTTCCTCTTGGAATGAGGAGGGGATGTATTTGTTCTATTTGTTTCTCTGGGACTTCTGCAAATGACTTTGCATTGGTAGGTGGATGGATCAGTACTGGCTCCTGGGCTTCCCAGAGTATACCAACAGGCTAAGGAGCTGGATCCTTTCTCCTTTCCACATCTGGCTGTCTCTCCAATTCTGTGACCAGTCACATTCGAGGCTGGGGTGGAGCAGCACCCATCATACAAGCAAATGGGCTTTCTGGTTTCTCTCAGAGCCTGTGTGGTCTATTAAAGGAGTACATGGGCAGACAGTTAGGAAGCTGAGCCATGGATAAGGCGTAGAAATCCTCATTTAGTCTGGTCTCTCCTTGGGACAGGTCTAGGTCTCTCCTAGACCTTCCCCTGGTTGCTCACTGCTCACAGACTCGTCAAGCTCATCCTATTGGACTTGGCAACTCTGACCCAAGACACCTTCTCTGTCCTCCTCCATCTCTTTGCAGACAGATCTGGTTCCAAGAAAGGTATAATTAGCTATTATACCTTTCTGCTAGCTATTCCTCAAACATGTGTCACAGTTAGATCCCCAGGAACTCAAACAACCCTGTCTCTTCCCTGGGACTCACACATGTCCACAGAGCCTTCTTAGCAGTCTAGACAGTAGAGGGTATTACAGATTTCCAGTTACTTGTCACCCCAAGTCTACTCAAAGCTTCATGATAGACATTGGTAAAGCAGACACTTAGGTCACTTTGATCCTTCTTGACCACATAGCTCAGTAGGTAAGACCCCTCTGGGCAATGTAAGGACGACAGGTACTCAAGGTCCAGCCAGTTGTTCCTGGACTCAATAGTGTGTGTCCTGTTCAGTGCAAACCACTAGGTTCAGTGTTAGAGAGGAACAAATGCCTTTTGAGTGTTTGGGCTCACTGAGAAGCTGGCTCTGGAGGTGGCCTTTGGCCCTCCCACCCACCATGTTTTGTCTTAAAATGTCTTCCAATGCCCCCTTAAGTTAATCTGTCACTGTGACAGGAAGAAAGGGCAGCAAGATAACCAGAGTAAAGGCCTCTGACTATTATTCATCTCACAAATAATAAAGCTGCTATTCAAAAACAAAAGCAGTTACAGGATATCACTCCATGTACTGCATGAAGACTGTCCTGTGTTCTGTATAAGGTTTACATGGGAAATTACAAAGCCCCATAGTTGTACACAGGTGATAATTTATTATGTATGAAGTTTGTGTTCAACTTTCTTTTATTAAGGAGGTAGATGGCTAGATATGTTTCCAAAAATAAAAAAGCTGTGAAGTGACAAGGACTTGAGCAAGTTATATAAGGTATGTAGGTCAGAGTTCAATATGCTGATGTCAGACCTTGGCTTAAATGGATGGTTACAAGAATTGGCTTAAAGAACAAATATGTATATAGCTAATCGAAGTTTAAGTGCTGGGCTTTTGCACAAGCTTTATCTACTATTACACAGTTGTAACAATAACAGTTCCCTTCTGAGTGTTGAATAAACACATTCAGAGGCTATGCTAATGTGGTTAGAGGGAGGAAAAGGCAGAATCTTTGCACCTTGCCCTCCAAAGTCAATTAGGATTTGGGGGATTGTAGGGCATCTCTCACATGTTAACTGTGGGGGGGGGTCTCCTTTTGTTCAGGGTCATGGATACCCCACAGGGTGAGCTCTATACCCAGTGTGAAGTCTACAAAGCATAAGGTCAATACAGAGAAAAATATGCCCCATGTGTCCAAGCAAAGCCCAGGTCAATCAAGCAAGGCCTTTGACTTGTTCTCACATACATGGAAAATGTGGTACAGGGATCTAGAGGAACCAAAGGCTCTCAAGTCTGGGACCCCTGAGGACCAGATCTTCAAACAAAAACCACAATTATGGCCACATCTATGGTCTCAAACACCCAGCAGGAAAGTATAGCTAAACAGTTCAAGGCATTGGTTTTCAACCTGTGGGTCACAACCACTGGAAAACACTTATGTCTGATGGTCTTAGGCACTGAGTAAGTAGCAAGATCGCAGTTATTGAAGTAATTTATGGTGGTGGTGGTGGGGGGGGGGTCCTAAGACCTTTGGGAATGTTTTCTGGTGTGAGGCCCATAGGTTGAGAACTGCTGATTCCTGCTGGTTCAAGGGCATCATATTCTCTGATGTTCACACTGCTTCTAAAAATGTTTTTATGAGAAAAACACTCCCATGATGGGGCACTGAAGCCCTCCATTCAACACTGCAGCGCCCACCTGCAGCCAAAACAAACAAACAAAAAACCCTTGGAAAATGAGATGATAAATTTCTTCTCTTTCTGCCTCTCTAGAAGCTGCCTGGGAGGGACCTTGAAATGAGTCTGTTCACTCCAACAGCCCTGAAACGCCTGTTAGCAGATGCTGGGCTTACCACTCAGGGCCAGCCATGCACATGGGACTTTCCTGGGTATGGTTGCACTACAAGTGCAGGGATGATGAAGTGTAGAGATGCCAGCCTCTCCAGTGGTTCTGATCTACACATTGATGGAACAGGGTCCTCTCCAGAGCAACCGCACTGAAAGTAGGGCCTGCTGTTAGAGGTGCTTTATGGACCAAGATGCCCAAACCTTTCTGCCTCCATTTCCCAGGTTTTGGAATTAGAGGTATGAATTATTCTGCCCTGTTATTTTAATTTGTGAAATTTTTAAGTTTTTGAGTGAGTGTTTCATTTTAGTCCTGACTGGCTTTGAACTGGGGACAATCTTCTAGGCTCAGCTTCCCTGAGGCTGTAATACTTAGCTTCAGCCACGTCTTGTTCTACTAAGCAAATCTTCTTTTTAAAATTAATTTATTATGTATGCAGTGTCTGGGAGATGGTTGTGAGCCACCATGTGGTTCCTGGGAATTAGACTCAGGTCCTCAGCAGGAGCAACCAGAGATCTTAACCTCTGAGCCATCTCTCCAGTCCCTACTGAGCAAATGTTTACGTTATTTTTAAATACTTTGGTTCTTGGTGCTAAGATGTGTAGCTCAGTTAGTAGTATTCAGCCAGCATTAATGAAGCCCCAGGTTCAATTCTTGACACTGCATGGACCAAGCATGGTGGCTTCCACCTGTCACCCCAGCAGTAAAGACGGTGCATAGGCAGTCAGATCATACTTTCAGGCAGTCCTTAGTTACATAGTGAGTGTGAGGCCAGCCTGGGACAGAAGATTCTGTATCAAAACAGAAAACCTTTGATCTCTGATGATTTTATAAATGTGGTACTTTTTCTTGGCTTGTTTATAGGTGTTATAATTTATGCAGTGTGTGAGAGAAAGATGCCATGCGATAGGGTTCAAGCAGAGGGTTTTTTATTAGGGGAAAGGATCATAAAAAGGGGAAAGGGAAGGGGGGAGACTAGCTTCCAGAGACAGGAGCAGCAGGAGAGAGGAGAAAGAAAAAGGGGAGAGAGATTGGGACAGAGGAAGAAGGATGGCAGGGCCCTTTTAAAAGGGAATGTAGTGAATGTGCACAGGAGTTGTTCTTAGTGGCTGCAGCTGAGGGTGTATCCTGTCAGGACCCCAAGGACAGGCTAGTACAGATGTCTGAATACTAATATTAGGATTGTTCCTTGCTGACTCAATCAGCTCTAACAGTTTTCTATATGAGTATGCTACTGTGGAAGACTTCCTCTTCCATATGGATGCCTTTTCTCTGCTTTGTTGATTCCATCTTGTTCAGAGTCTGAGCTAGAGCACTGTCAATAAGATTCCAGCTCTGCCTGTGCAGCCTGGCGATGCTGAGAACCTCCCTATTATCACACACATTTTCAGCTTTTATATCATGGGGATCTAAAAGAGAAACAGTTGCTGTAAGTGAACCCTAGGAAGTGAACAAACTCCAGGTGGTGTGGTGCTCAGTCAGTGGTGTGGCATGTGCTTTCCTAGCAACAAGAACTTTCTGAATCCTGTAAACTAAGGCAGTTCAGTTCTGCTAGAGTGAAGGTGCAGAGGCAATGTGAAGGGACAGTGAGTGCCCCCTAAAGGAAGAGGCAGGGACAGACTCCCTAGTAACCTTCCAGCCCTCAGCATATTCTGCTTGACAGAGGCCATACTCTTGAACCAGGTTATAGGCAACAACACTCATAGTTGCTGGTGGTGGTGGGTGTTTCTGTGTGCAATCCAGGGCCTCACCAGGCAAGTATGAGCCTCCAAGTCAAACCCTAAGTCCCAGAATTTGACTGAGATGGGCCCTTATTCACTACTAACTCAGAAATATGTTAGTAAAGTGTTCCAGGTTTTTAAAGGGAAGGTATTTCACAGAATGTATATAGGAGAATGTATTTGACTTTTATTTTTTGGTGGTGGTGGTGGTGGTGGGGTGACAGGGTCTCTCTCTATAGCTTAGACTGTCCCAGAGCGCCACCTACCTCTACCTCCAGAGATGTAAACAGTCTTATATCTGAATTTATCACATCAAGTCTGGCTAGGTTTCTGAAAGACCCTAAATGTCTAGGCTCAAGAGATCCCCCTGCCAGCCTCCTTCTGTTCCATTTGCCTGCAACTATATCACAATGCCCACAAAAATGTAATCTTTAACAATGAAGTCTGTGCCAAAGGGCAGGAGAAAGAAGGAAAGCAACAGGAGTTGAAGACTCTGGGGGAGGCGGTCAGTACAGCCTCAGTGGACACACTAGGAACCACTACTATTTAAAGTGGACGCAAGGGGGCAGTCAGTCTTTCAGGCTTAGCACGGGCTTATGTATGCTGGGTTGCAGGTTCCTGTCACCAGAAGAGAAAATCTGTGAAAAGTGCCAGCCAGTCATTCCAGCTGTCTAATACGGACACTCACACACCCACACACACCCACAGTCAAACTGTAGTTGTATCTGAAAGCAACAAATGGACCAAGGTCACTAGCAGTTTGGTGTTGCTGCTCATAGGGAACATGTTTTCCATTCCATGTCCCACCTTTCTCAAAACTGTGGTTAAGAAAAAGATCCACACTGGGGCAGATATTCTAGGGTTAGGCACACCTGCCTCTAAGTACCAAGAGGTTCCAATGAACACAGAGAATGTCCCCACACAAAGTCTGCAAGACCAAAAAAAAAAAAAAAAAAAAAGACAGGGCAGCTGTTTTTTGTTCCTGTTAAATTTTATTGGCATCACGTTCATCTCTTTACAGAAGAACTCAGCCTACACCCTAGAATGTAGACTTCTGGAGGAGGGAGTGCTCCGGGAAGCAAGCCATGATGCAGGGCAGGACCAGAAGGGGACAGAACTGCCAGGGCTCAACCCAAGAGACAGGTGGGTTAGTGCTGGGCCACACTTGGGTGGAGTGGGGGAAAGGAGGAGGGGTCTGCTAACCTACAGGTACCACAACCCTGAAAGGAGCGCCTTCTAGAACAAAGGTAGAGTCACTAGGACAGGTCTGGTGGGTTCTCCTTTTCTTCTTAGAGTAGAGATAGTAAGGGAGATACAAACAAACAAACAAAAGGGAAATGCAAATTTATCCATTGTACATACTACTGTATTATGCAAATCAACCTTTTGGAGAATTTAGGCACAGAAGGGAACTGTCTAGTTCAGTTTCCCCTCTGGAGAGCTGAAAAGCTTTTTGGCTCGTAAGTCTTTGATAAAAGGCGTACATAATTCTTATGTCTACTGTACAGAATACTGCCACTAGCTGGACTTCCAAATTTGAGTCTCTAACACTCTTGTAATCCAGACAGGGTTCAACCCTCCACCTTGCACGCCTGCGTTAGAGGACTTAAACACACAATCCAGGAATTCCTTACACTAATTTATACATTTTAATTGGTTGCATATATTAACATGTACTATAAGATTCTTTTCTAAGAAGCATTACATAATAAATGGATACTGTAAAAAGATCTGATTAGTTAAAAGTAACAAGCATTAACAGATACATACAAAACAGCCTGTTTAGAATGGAGCGGAGGCACCAGCCTTCCCACAGGACCTTCAAGGAGGGGCAGGGGTAAAAGACCACAAGACCGTTAAAAAAAAAAAAAAAAATCAGATAATTAGACACAGATGAACTGTGGACAGTTCTCTCACTCTCCAGTGGACAAAAAGAGTAAGCGTTCCATGCCCACTGCACCCCAGAGCACCCAGGGTCTCTGCCATATGCCATACACAGAGCTCATGATGGGTAACTGCCCCAAGAGCCTGTCAGGCACAGGCTAGAGTTTGCTTGCTGTGTGTGTGTGTGTGTGTGTGTGTGTGTGTGTGTGTGTGTGTGTGTGTGTGTGTGTGCGCGTGTGCGCGCGCGTGCGCGCGCGCACATATGGTGGATAATTGTGTTTGGTGGAGTTTCTTTTGGCAGCTGGATGTGAGAGATCACGTTCTGTCTGTTCTGTTTAGAGGAGGAGGGACGCATATTGAAGGCCTACGTGTGTTCTTGGTCTGTGAAGGACTCTGCTCTGTGCTCACTGCCCCTTCAACAACTACAGCTCTCTGCAGAGGCCTTGACCCGGTCATTCTTGTCCAGTTTGATGGGTTCAGGGAATTCATTGTACAGCTCCACTTCTGTTTCCTGGAGGGGGCAGGGGGAGAGAGAGAGAGAGATAGAGAGAGGTTGATGACATAGGACATAGGTGGCAGACTGTAAGGAAGTTTGGCCAGCAGGAGGGCCCTGCTCCTCACAGCTCCATGGTCACAGAACGCTCCCCATGCTACCATGTCCCACTGAATTTTCTGGACTACTATTCTTCCCAAGGCTTGTTTCCCACATGCTGTGGCCTGAGGGGCAGAGCTGTGGGTGCTGAAGCAGCTAAGGTGGGCTTCAGTCACTTCTTGGACTAGCACTTGAACTGAGTGCCCACATACCAAGCCTTGGGGCTCACCCCTCAGCACTGTACCCAAGAAGGAAAGTTTCCTAAACGGTATTTTTATCTTATTCACAATAGCTACAAAAATATGAAGTACCTGTGAATACATAAATACTGAATACAGTAGGAGCTTTACTAGGGTCCAGCATACCAAGTGGTCTTACAAACTGGACCACCATCACCACATCAGTTCCGAACACTCATAGCCCCCAAAGAAGCCCTGTGCTGCTTACTCTAGCCTCCAAATGTAGGAGTGGAAGCCAGGGCTTCACATACACTTTGCCAATGAGCCTTTCATCTGAGACCTGTCCCCTTTCATTGTTTTATATACACAGGGCCTTCCCTATCTACTTTTTCTAGTCCCTTCTCACAGGGCCTTACTCTGTAGATCAGCCTGGCCCTGGATTTTGGCATCCATCTGTAGTAGATGAAACCACCCTTTGTTAAGACACTCATTAGCTGGTGAACATTTGTGTTATTATAATCAACAATAAATTTATACTCCTGTCATTACTAATACATACATTTAACACAAAAAGCAGAGAGCATGGGTATCAGCCCAAAGTTTGTATGCAGAAGCCCTAACTTCCAGTGTGCCCGTGCCCGAAGTGCACAGATTAGACAAGGTTATCTATGGTGTCTGTCTGACCTCATAGAACTTTTTTCACATATCTTTTTCAGACGGGTCTCCTCTGTATCCCAGGCTGGACTTGAACTTACTATGTATCAAACTTGAACTCCTAAATCCTCCTGCCTCTATCCAGTGCTGGGATTACAAGGCATGTATTACCATGCGGGTTTATATCATACTGAAGCTGAATCCCAGGGTCTTATGGATGCCAGGAGAGCACTCCATACTCACTGAGCTCAAGCTCCAGAACTTACTATATACTATATATGTTGTTACTGAGACACCCCGCAGGGCTTATCACACTTGCTCCCTGAGCAAAGCAGCCCTGTTTGGACACAGCAAGAAGACAGCTATCTGCATGACAAGAGAGTCCCCTCTCTCAAACCCAGTGAGTCAGCACCTTGGTCCCAGACTGTAAAGCTGTGAAAACAAAATAAAATGTCATGTGTATAAGCTCTGATCTATAGTATTTTGTTATGGCCCACCCAAGTAGATATTACAATTCCAACAAAAACCTCAACAAGCTTTCTCTTGGCTGGGAGGGAGCTACAGTACACACTAACGATACTGAAATAAAGATGGTCCAGGTAAAACAATGGTTCTGATCATGTGGGTTGGGACCCCTTTTGGGGTCGCACATCAGATATTTATATAATTCATGAAGCATCAATTAAATACTTTTATGGATGTGGGGGGGTGTCACCACAACATGAGCAACTGTTGCTCCTGAGGTAAAGGAAGCCAGACACAGCCAAGACAGTCTAGGAATTCTAGAAGAACGCAAGTGCTTTAACAACTGGTCACACTTCAAGGGGACAAGAGCTACTTCCTAGCACTCACCTCCCACTGGAAATGTGGGTTCTCAGAAGGGAAAAGGGACCTAGGTTGAGTTACACCCAGACCTTTAAAATGTATCTGACAGAAAGATGACATTTTCTTGTTAGACACAGGGTCTTGTACACCCCAGGGTCTCTTCAAATTTGCTTTGTTGCTGAACCTGGTCTTAAATCCTCTGCCTCCACTACCCAAATGTTGGGATGATAGCATGTTCTACCACATCTGCTCTCTCTTTCTGTGCAGCCCAGGCAGACCTGGACCTTGCCATCCTCCTCTCTTCCTACCTCAGCTCCCTACGTGCTGAAATGTCAAGCAGGCACACACCAGCTAAGATGGCCTTTTCCCTTAAGGCCAAAGGTTTCAAAAACAAGAGTTGGAGAGGAGAATAAAAGAAGTTGGAAGGTAGGTGGAGATAATATCTACTCACCAAGAGTTCATAAGGTCACCTTGCTTGGCACACACTCCTGAGGACTACCACTGAAAGGATCACGTGTTGGTATAAGGACCCTGGTGAGTCAGGGAATTAAAAAGCCCCATACTAAATGTATCCTGATCTGGAGACCTACTTCCTCTCTTTCCAAGAAAGAGATGAAATATTAAAAAGCACAACAAACCTCATGAAAATGAGCAAGGGGCCAGCCAAGATTCTGTTCTGGCCATTCAAAGAGAAGACCACATTTGTGGGATATTCTGATAGCACTCTGACTCTCCTGAAAGTGTCCAATCAAGTTATACTTTGAATCAGGGGGCAGAGCCAGTGACTTCTGACCAGAATTGGCCACAGAGAAGCCAGCAATTTGGATACAGAAGATACATAGGAAGGAAAGGGCAGGGACTAGAGTTTGAGCTCTCGTTTCTGGGATGAGGGAAAAGATGTGTTTCTCAAGTTGTATGAAGCCAAAAAGGAAGGTCAGCAAAAAGGAAGCTCAACTTCTCTGAGCTAGCAGGTTTTCACCCCAGCTGCTGACCCCTAAGTCCTACTGATAAATAGAAGGGTAGAGACTCAATTTAAAATTACTGGGGGGCACTGGCTGAGGGGCTGGAGGGTGGCAGACAATGATGAAAATGCTGCTAAGCTGACATCAGACCACCATTAGCCAGCCTAGGAGGAGAGCTTCAAAGGGACAGTGCTATGAAGATGGCAACTGACAGGCAGCAATTAAGAGCTGTGCACACCCTCAGCTGGGGAGCAGTCCTGGGCGAGCCACCCAGCCTCATCCTGACAGCCACTCAGTCTAGCAGAGCCTCTAGGGGTCATCTCATAGAAAGAACAACACCGGGGTGAAGGAAACCTGACAGTGGTGTCAGTCAACATGACAGAAATGGGAGACATTCACTTCCCTGTGTCTGGATTCACACATGGATACATACATGCCAAGAAAAAGCCAGGTGGGAGGGTAGATTGGGGTGGTGGTAGAGAATATCAGAAGAAAGCATGTTTCTTTGAGGGGAGGAGGCTTTCTTGGCATCTGGATGGACTCCTGTCTGGGTAGACCCACCACTGTCATGAAGCCAGGACTCTGGAACAGTTCATTCCAAGTCTCTGCCACCCACACAGCCAGTAGTTCTGTCCTGCTGAGAACCAGTGCATTATCAACCCAGCTTCCTAAAGATGGGAGAACCTGCCTTGACATTCAAGCCACCACCTACCTCACATGTCCCTGCAGACCCGCAGTTTTCTATATTGTGCATGATGATGCCTTGTGGCCTGCTTTAATTTTCCATGGCCCTCAAAAATGGCAGTAGCCCAAGTCCACACCTTTTAAAAACTTCACCCCATACTGTAACAAGCCCCAGAATCTTGCATATGCTAGGTAAACCTCTAGATTGGCTACACTCCCAGCTCTACTACGTTGCCCTAGCTGGCCTTGAATTTGCCATTCTGCCTCAGCTTCCTACAAGAGTTGGAATTACAGGCCTGCATCAGAGGCCTAGCCTCTATTCTGCCATGGCACATGGTATCTTTTCATAGAGGAGGGTAGCTGAAAGCTCTTGAATTCCCTGACCTTGTTTTTTGTATTTCTTACTTGTGTATGTACATAACTACTCTCAGGACAGGGGACCACGGACCACCCTTCAGAGCTGCCCTTGTGTCTTTGAGGTGAAGGCAGAAACTCAGACATGAATGATGGATGGAAGCTGGGATCCCATTCAAGTTCATCTCATTAACTAGAGGCATTGCTTGGCAAGAGGCCCCAGGTGGCTTGATCTCCTAAAAGCCCAAGAGCCAATAAGCCCACACCTCCTACACCAGGGTGTCTGTTTTGTTCCCCCAAGGTCTTACTATGTCTGGAACTAGGCTGCTTTATATCTGAGGTAAGTGTTCTATCAGCAAGCCATACCCCAGCTCTGTCCTTTGCCTTTTAGATGACTAACAAAGCCGTGGATCTCCTAAGGACTGAGGCAGAATATGTTATGGCCTACCCATCCAGAAGCACCCTAAGTTTTCCCAGTTGCAGCTTGGGAAGAAAGACATCTAGGAAAGAACACAGGACATCACCAGAGGGCACTCTGCACCCACCTGTTTAAGGGCATTCCGAGCAATTGTCTGGAAGGCCTGCTCCACATTGATGGCTTCCTTGGCACTGGTCTCAAAGTAGGGAATGTTGTTTTTGCTGTAGCACCAAGCCTGTGCCCTCTTTGTGGCCACCTACAGGAGAGAGGACATTATTGATGTGAACAGTGGACAATGACTCAGTTCTCTCCAGAACAGGTACACAGGTGAGAACAGATCTGGGAATGAGGATGAGTGTGGCCTATAGACCTGAAGGGCAGGTCACTCTGCTACCCATGTGAGGGATCCAAACGAGCTATTTCGGTCCATAGCCAGACATTATGGGCCTCAGCAGTGTGCCACAGGCCAACAGCCAATCCCAGGGGATAGAAAGTGGGCCCACACCAACCTCTGGAATAAACCCTTTCACTTGCTCATCTTGGGCTGCCTAAAAAAATGGCAGGTGGCACAAATTTTGCAGAGCTCACCCCTTCAATTTTTCTTTCCCGTGCCTCAGCCAAGAAACAGACAAAATTTGGAAAGGGAAAGAGAGTGTCAGAAATAAACTAAGCTAAAATTAACAAAACCATGTGAGAAAACTAAGTCCTTTAAGGTGGAGAGGGAACTGAGGCTGAGAACAGACAGCCCTGCATCAAAGCTGGCTGGGGTCAGCTGGGTGACAAGCACTCCCACTAGCCCTTCCCAAATTATTCTGAGCCTGGAAAGAGAACCCTCTACACTCCAAGGCACTAGAGGAGGAGGGGCCTGTGATGGTAACTGCCATGCTAGCACTTACTTGTCTGTTTTCAAGGTCAATCTTGTTTCCCAACACGACAAAAGGAAAGTTCTCAGGATCCCGAGGGCTGGCCTGGATAAGAAACTCATCTCTCCAGCTGTCAAGGGTTTTGAATGTGTTAGGGGCAGTCACATCAAACACCAGAACACAGCAATCTGCACCTCTGTAGAAGGCCACACCAAGAGACTGGAACCGTTCTTGACCAGCTGTGTCCCAGATCTGCAAGAAGCAAAACAGCTGGTCTTCAGGAGGTGCTGGGCAGAGGGGGGTGGGGTGGGGAGGGAGAGTGGGAGGGAGAGAGAGCAACAGTGAGGGAAAGAGGAGGGAAGGGGGAGAAAAACAGAGACAGAGAGTGTATGTATAGGAAGGGGTGACATGAGTGTCTTCTATCTTCTCCTAGGTATGTATGTAGAACATGAAGAAGGTACAGCCAAGGCTTGTGTATTCTGGGAACTTTCTAAGGGCTTGATAATTGTGCTTTATTTATTTGAGTGTTCTATGTAGCCACACAGGCCTTGAACTTGCAATCCTTCTGCCTCACCTTCCTTGGTATACATTATCACAAGCTTTTCTAAGGGTAGTAGAAATAAAACATTACTAAGATGAATATTTATATCAATGGATTTTTAACAATATTATTTCTTTAATCAAAATGTGGTTTTTGTTCTCAATTTAAAACCCTTGCAAAAAGATCTGGAGAGAAAAGAACAAGAGAGTAGAAGCTAGCAACAGGTCCCACTGGTTCAGCATAGAAACAACATAGATAATGGCCATTTTCAATTTAGGTGCAAATGGTATAAAGAATTGAAAAAGGAGGAAGAGGAGAAGGAAGAAGAGGAGGAGAGATCTCAAGCTGAGAATTGCAGCATTATTCCTGGCAAGTTTCTAAATCTACCTTAACTTCAAACTTACAAAAGTACATTTCACATTTGTCAAGTAGTAAGAACAAATACAACCCTATGTCAAATGGTCCTTTTAAATTTTCTAACTGAATTTTTTGGAAGGTAGTGGTGGGAACAGAACACAGGGCACTGCAAACTCTAAGCAAGCTCTACTGCTCATCCATATAGATTCCCAAATGTAATAACTATCTGTAATTCCAATTCCAGGATATCTGATGCTTTCTTGTGGCTCCTGTGGACTCCAGGCAGGAATGTGGTACAGAGACATACATACACATAAAACACTATCCCCATGACACTTTCTCCTTACTCCCCAGAAATAAAACGACTCTTGAAGAAACATCTTACAACTTGTCCTTTCTCATACCCAAAATTAACAGGTAAAATAGTACCCACTACCTTATTATAGTATACTCTACTCCCTGGCTAACCATCCTGAGATGCAGGGTTGTAATGAATACTCTTAATACTTCTCTCTTCCTGTCCAGAGACACATTCTAAGTCACAGAGCAGACACAGAAACCACTTGGCTGGTAGGTACGCAGGTGTGCACATCGCAGAAGAGAGAGCACAGCACTTGCCTGCCTCTACCTTGACGTTACTCTAATTCCCCCGCCAGGCCATTCCGTTTCCAGTTGTTGTACTCTGCCCACTTAACACAGGCTGCCTAGCAGCATGTGCTCCTGTTCAGTGATTGCTAGGGTTATTTGAGAATCACATTATTTAGGTATTTGATTTTATGTGGTTTATTAATACAATCTTGACCTTTTAAGACTCATTCTTGCTACATTTTAAGTGTCAAAGGTCAAAAACTGCCTCTACTTTCTATATGAACATTTAAATTTTCTGCTTTTCTCACCTCACTCAGATCCTGAAGCCTCTAGCTTCTCGAAAGTTCTGCTCCAGTCCTGCGCCTATGTCTCATGGGCTTTCTGTGTGTCTGTGCCAATACATCTGCTCAAGTGATTTCAGCTTACCCAGTTCCTGAATGTTCATGCACACCTGACATGTAGCTTCTTCCCAACAGTATCAAAATTCTAAATGGTAAAACACAACCACCACTACTCTTCCACTGGACATTACAATGCATAGCTCCAATCCTGGTTTCCTTTTAGTGGGACCCAAATAACAGCAGGCCACGACTTTAGAAGGCATTTATGGACTTCCCTCCTCATCATTATTCCTAGACATAGTCTAATAACTGTTTACATAGGATTAGGTCTTATAAGTAATTTGGAGAATTGGTTAGAGGCAGTGCAGTCTGGAGATGCAGTCTGAGGTTTGGTGGATCATCCCTTTGGTCTGAGCACTGGTAGGGTGCTTGGCCAGGATCTCTGGTAGCTTGGCCACTTTGCTTCTCTGGATCTTTATTATTATTATTATTCATGCTACAGTATCCTTACATTCTATGTAGACATGACAAATCAAGAATCAAATTATAAAATTTATTTCTAATTTAAATTTTCATTTTTTAATTCTATGTTTTGCCTGCATGCATACCTAGTGTTCAAAGAGACCAGAAAAAGAGTATCTGATTCCCCAGGACTAGAGTTACAGGTGGTTGTGAATACCACAGTGCACGTGGGGATTCAAACCTGGGTCCTCTGGAAAAGAGCCAATTCTCTTAAACATTTCACCATCTCACCAGCCCACATTAACCTTGAATTTACTCTGTAGACTTCTGATCCTTCTGCCTGTAGCTCCCAAGTGCTGGGGTTACAGGCAAGGACCACCTCACTCAGTTTTATGTTGTGTTAGGGACTGAATCCTGGATTATATGCATGCTGTGCAATGTTATGGAATATTATTTTAAGATGTGTTACATTTGTTTAATGATGCAAAGGTGTGTTGCATCCTTTTATGCTGCATTTGTTTAACTCTGTGAAGCTGTGTTACTTTGCTTATCCAAAACACCTGATTAGTCTAATTAACAGATGAATGGCCAGGCTGGCAGGGAGAGAGAATAAACAGATTATTAGAGGAAGATCGAGGAATGGGAGAAGGGGAGAAAAAAGAAGGTGCCAGCCATAGAGTGAAAGCAGGAATACAGAAGAAAAGGAAAAACCCAGAGGCAAAACATAGGTGGTGGGATGATTTAAAGTTAAGAAAAGCTGGCAAGAAACAAGCCAAGCTAAGGCCAAGTCTTCATAACTAAGAATAAGCCTCCCTGTGTGATTTACTTAGCAGCATGGTGGCAGGCTCCCCCAAAAGAGCAAAGAGTAAAAGCAACCATCAATAACCTGACCACCTCAACTCCACAAACCTGAAGGTTTGGACACAATATAAATATAAAAGTTGTATCTGGGTGAGGAAGTGTCTTGGACCAGTTGCTACCAATGCTTTCTTGGCTCCACAGTGCTGGGGAGAGGACCCAGGACCTCATGCATCATAGCAAGCATTCTGTCTTGGAATTACTCTAGATCTATGCTTTTAGGTTTCTTTTATCCTCATTTATGTTTTTTTGGGGAGCTCATGGAGGCCAGAGGAGAAAGAATCTGTGCTTTCTGTATCAAAATCTGAAAACAACCTACTTGACTGTGCCTTTTGGACAACAGCCCACTGCTGCTGTTGCTGTGGTGCTATGGTAAATAAGTTGGCAACCTCATGCTCCTTCCTTGGCTTCCATGGCCACACTTTTCTTGGCTCCTCTTTTGTCTTTTCAGTGTGATTGTGTCATTCATGTACATTTTTTATTTATCCTTCCTGGGAAGTTGATATTTCTGGATCTCTAAATTGGTGCAATGTC
This sequence comes from Cricetiscus sungorus, assembly GCA_030556225.1. NCBI lineage: Eukaryota > Metazoa > Chordata > Mammalia > Rodentia > Cricetidae > Cricetiscus > Cricetiscus sungorus. The sequence goes on from JANBXA010000735.1 coordinate 2,213,701, forward strand.
AGGTCTGGGAAATTCTTGGCAAATTTCGTCTTTAATCTCTGAAATACATATAGCTCAACAGGAGAGTGCTTGCTGGGCATGTGTAAAGCCCTACAACAAAATAAAAACAGCAGGTTACTGTGCCCTCACAGAGCCAGTTTCCTTTGTTGCAGATGCTTTCTGCTATGTCCAATCTACTGTTAACTGAAATTTCCAAAGTTCTTCAAGTTCTAAGCCTTTTTCTCCTCACATCTATATTGCCTATTTGTGTGCTTCTCTGCAGATGTAAGAGTATTTTCTCTTTTAAATTAAAATCAGTGTACAGGACTGTAGTCAGAGCTCTGTGGTCAAACACCCTTCTTATTAGGTAGAAGGCTCTAACGGCTCAGTCCCTACCACTGCCCAGCCCCAAAGAGGGGGGTTCTAACATGTTAACCAGGTGTGATACTTCATGCCTACACTCCTGGTGCTTGGGAAACAAAGGAAAAAGACTTCCAGGAGTTTGAGTGCAGCCTGGGCTATCTGTAAAACAAATCAACTGTCCTGGCTGACCCTGAACTAGCTGGGATTGTTGGCCTGTGAAATGAGATCCAGCTCCTTTTTAAATATAAAATGAACCCTCTAAGACCAAGGAGGTCACCATTGGTGTTCCATGTCCCCCCCCCTCGAGATGCTTTCTTTCCTTATCTTTTACTCGTCTCATCCTCCCCCCTCCCTCTCCTTCCTCCCCTTCTGCCCTTCTGCCCTATGGGTCTCCAATTGTGGCCCCTTTGATGGGATGTACTGCAGCTGTGAGCATGGCTGGGACTGCAAATTCTCAACCTTGTGACCCACAGGACTATGGTGCAGCTCCTGCACTTTAGCTAGCACCCACTCCCTCCCGCCTTGCTGCTGTGGAGAGCACCAGCCCCACTGCCCTTCCTGCAAGTCACACATTTTCTGAGAGCTCTTGGGCTGCTATTTATTCCTTTTGTTTCTTTTCCCAAGAGGGTTTCACTAAGTAGCTCTGGATGTCTTCGCTCACAGAGATGCACAGAACTCAGAGATCCTCCTGCCTCTGTCTCCAGTGCTGGGATGAAAGGCACACACCATGCCTAGCTAGCCGAGGGTTCTTTTTGAAACCTTGCCCAAACCCTGCAGTTTACTGTGCTTCTACAGTTTAACAGGGTCTTTCATCTATTTTGATGTTGTTTTTTCACTTTTAGACATTCTAAATTCTCCATATCCTCATTTTTTCATAGCAGTTTTTAAATTTTTGGTTTCTATTCCCAGTTTTTAAAAAATGACAGTCATTGTGAAGATTTTTTGTGGCTTATGATTTCCTCATGTGGCCAGGAGCATATCTTCTCACTCCAGTTTGTTTTTTGAGATAGCGTTTCTCTGGTTATCAGCCCTTGTTCCTCTGGAATCAGCTCTTGTAGACCAGGCTGGCCTCAAACTCAGAGATCCACCTGCCTCTGCCTCCTGAGTGCTGTGATTAAAGGAGTGTGCCACCACCACCAGGCTTTCTCTAATTTTAAGTGTCTCACAAACTAATAATCTTTGTTTTGTCAAGAATGATAGAAGTTTCTTTTAATTCTTCAAGATAGAGTCTGGTTCTTTGAAGAGCATTTGTCTAGCACTTAACAGAAACCCTAGGTTCAATATCAAGTTCTCCATTCCCCAAACACACACCAAAAGCAACCACCACACATGTGAACAGGTAGACAAAGGGGCAATGCCTCAAGCCCATGAGTCCCAAAAGCACTAGCACACCTTTGGCCTACTTTTACATTATTTCTGAGGCCTGGGCATGTAGTGTGGAGTGTCTGGTTCTCAGCTTTAGCTCCTCACATGGGCAGTAATTTACACCTCCTGCCATTTTATGGCTGAAACTTAAAAATTGTCCCATTTGTTGAGGGAACTGGTGGGTTGGAAAGAAAAGTCTGCCTACAACAGGTAGATGTGAAAAAATGATTGAGATTCAATTAGCTGGGCCTGCAAGAGGGCTCATCAGGTAAAGTGTTTTTGGTCAGTCCCCAGAACACACATAAAGATAGAAAGAGAACCAGCTCTACAAAGTTGCCCTCTGACACACACACACACACACACACACACACACACACACACACACACACACACACAAGGAATACATTTTTAAAAAGATTCAGTAAGCTAACTAGTCAGGCTAGCAGTTCTCAGTGGCTTACCTGCATGGTGACGAGTCTGTCATCAACCATCACCTCCTTGGTCAGAAAATCAGCTCCTATTGTGGCTTTGTATTGGTTACTAAACTTCTTATTCACATACTGGTTCATGAGTGATGTCTTTCCAACACTGAAATTGGAGAAAACCAGAAGTCTAAGTCAAATAAGGACTGAAACTAAATTGTGCTATGAATTTAAAAAGCAACCGTCTAGGCTAGAGAGCTTAGTTGTTAAAGTGCTTGCTGAACACACAGAAGGTCCTGGATTTAACCCCCAGTACTGCAGCAATTTAAAAAGCAAAGAATACTTGGTCTCTTGTTGGAGGATGTGTCATTGTGGATGGGCTTTAAGGTTTCAAAAGATATCTGTGTACTCTGTCTAGTGGCTGTGAATTCAAGACTAAGCTCTTAGCTACTGCACCAGTTCAGGGTAGCATGCTTACATGCTCCCACCATGATGGTCATGGACTCACCCTCTGAAATGTAAACCCCAATAAACTCTTTCTTCTGTAAGTTGCCTTTGTCATTATGTCTCAGCATAGCAGTAGAACAGTAACTAAAACATCACGTAAAGGCACTGCCAAGTCTAGGATTCACTGGGGTAAGGGTGGGGGTTTCTTGCAAATTATAGTCTGATCTCCACACGTGCACCAGGGCATGTGCAACCCACACACATACGCAAAATAAACAAATGTAATAAAAAACAAATACAGGGAGAGGAAGGGTTAGCTCAGTGGAAGAGCCTCTTTGTTTCCAGCACAGCAGTACAAAACAAAACACAAAATGGGAAACCACAGTGTAGATGTCCATTATATATGAAAGACAGTTTATAAATTTCAGTACAGGCAACTCAGATGGCAGAACCTAGTATTAATATTTTCCCTTCTAGAAGGCAGGCAAATATATACTCCCAAAAGAAATTTTTATAGTAAGATCACTTGCCATTGCAAAACCATCACTGTAATCTCAGGTGTTTAGTGCCTTACTAATTTGACCAAGTAATACCAGGAAGAAGCCACTGACTTCAGCTGACACATAGCAGAAAGCAACAGTGCACAGCAGAAAAGAATGATCCTCCAAGCCAGGTGGAGCAGCACATGCCTGGAATTCAGGACTGGAAGCTTGAGGCCAGACTGGGCTGCATAGTGAGTTCAAGGGCAATCTGAGACACCCCCCCCTTTTTTTGGGGGGGTGTTAAAAAAATAAAGCCTAAGCAAAGCATAACAAAACAGGGCTTGTGAGATGGCTCAGCAGATAAGGGTACCAAGGGTACCTGTTGACAAGCCTGATAACCTAAATTCAATCCCCAGGACCTCTGTACACACATGCACACACAACAATAATAACAAATAAAATGTAATTAAAAAAAAAAAACTCAAAGAATGTTCCTCCCAAGGAATTTTTCCTCAAGAAAACTTACCAGCCAAGTGTTTGGTTAGGTAAGGGTAGGGTTAAGGCAATGCAAACTTTAGCTCTACAGACAGAGCTAAAACATTCCTTATCCATGGCTTTCCACAAAGAAATGAAATCATATTCAAAGGACCCGGATGTACACAGTCCAAGGCAGCAGTGCTTGGCTGGGTGAAGCTCAATGGCTGACCACTGACTTCAAGAGTGAGGCCATGGGTTCACGGGGAGAAGAGAGATAGTTCTGTAATACAGCAAATTCCTGAGACTACATTCAGACAAGTCTGGGCAGCACAGATCTAAGGACTGTATCATTTCTGACAGCACTGGGCAGGAGACACTATGCCTGCACTCCACCCCACTGGTATACAGTTACAGACACAAGGGTTCCTAAAGCAATTCAAATAGGCCAAATGGGACAGAAAAAACCCCAACTTTTAAGGAAAGGAAGGAGATTTGGAACAGAGGGATACACCTGCTTTTTATGTTATTATTGTCTTCTTTTTCAGTGACAGGATCTATGCTGCCCAGGCTGGCTTCAACCTTTCAAGCTTAAGTAACCTTCCCATCTCAGCCTTCCAGATAGCTCATGTGACAGGCATGTGCCACTGTGTCAACTTACTATTTTTATACACAAACACTCAGTAAAGTAAGGTTGTACTGAGTCACATAAGAAACCATGTCTGAAGCCGGGCATTGGTGGTGCATGCCTTTGATCCCAGGGAGGCAGAGGCAAGTGGAACTCTGTGAGTTCGAGCCCAGCCTGGTCTACAGAGCTAGTTCCAGGACAGGCTCCAAAGCAATACAGAGACACCCTATCTCAAAAAACCAAAATAAAGAAAAGAAAAAAAAAAAAAAAAAGAAAAAAAAAAAAAAAAGAAAGAAAGAAATAGAAAACTGGGAGGCAGAGGGAGACAAGTCTCTGTGAGTTTGAGGCCAGCCTGGTCTACAGAATGAGTTCCAGGACACCCAAGGCTACAAGATAAGACCCTGTTTTCAACTCCCCACCTCGACCCCCAAAAAGACAAAAAAAAAAAAAAAAAAAAAAAAAAAAAAAGCCTAATAGATGACCTTAATAGCCATTGAAGAGTTCATTACTTGATGAGTGGACAATTTAGAAATAAAATCTAATCTTCTGGCCCTGGCTTTTCCACAGGTCAGGCACAGAGGAGGAAGGCAATGCACATGTGGGCAGACTCACCTACACAGGCAAGGTACTAACAACAAGATATCATGAGATTAGCACTTCCTTGTCTGGCCAGATGATATAGAAGGGGATCCATAAAAATAACTCTCATTTATTGGGTTTAGACTCCCCCTGCCCCCAAACAAAACCCAAACATGTGAAAGGACATGTGTTAGAGTGCATGCCTAATAAGTTCAAGGCCTTGGGTTACAGTCCCAGGAAAACACAAGTCCAAGGAGCAAAAAATACACACCAAAGGAACATTTAAATTTCTTCTGCATCCCAAGAGTAAGGCTAGAGGATAGGCCCAGAGCAGAATGTAGAATGTCAGTCATGGCATCAGTGAAGGTGAAGCTTCAAGTCCATCTGTGAGCTCAAATTCATGAGAAACACTTACCCAGAATCTCCCAGGATGATGACCTTCAGCAACACTTTCTTCCTAGAGGTCATTCTTTAAGCTGTAGGAAGAAAGAGGAAAGCACAGGTGAGCTAAGCAAACACTAAAGAGGACACTGTCTCCTGAACTACCACTCTACCCAGCCAGGAAGAGAGCCCCACCCAGCCTTTACTCAGATTGCCCCTGGGTCCTGATAAAGAGAAGAGCATCCATAGCAGAACCGTGAACCCTTGCGCTAGTCTAAACAGCAGGGCAGAAGCTGCAAAGATGAAGATGTCCTCTCTCTCAAATGCTGGATCCATTCCTGGCATCAGCAGTTGGAATTAATGCTCCAAACAGTGTCAAAAGTTCACAAGTAAAGATTTCTCAGCAAAGGAACCACTTTACTTACTTATTTTTCATTTTGTTTTTTCGATGAGTTTCTCTGTGTAGCTCTGGCTGTCCTGGAACTCACTCCGTAGACCTGGCTGGCCTCAAACTCAGAGTTCTTTCTGCCTCTGCCTCTGCCTCTGCCTCCCAGGTGCTGGGATTAAAAGCCTGAACCACCACATCTGGCTAGGAACCACTTTATTTAAAAACAGCACTGGTGCTAGCTAGCTTTAAGTCAACTTGATACAAGCTAGAGTCATCAGAGAGGTGGTAATATCAATTGAGAAAAAGTCTCCATAACATCAGGCTGTAAGCTGGGCTGTAGGCCATTTTCTTAATTAGTGATTGATGTGGGAGAGCCCAGACCATTGTAGGTGGTGCAAACCCTAGGCTGGTGGTCCTGAGTTCCATAAGAAAGCAGGCTGAGCAAGCCATGCGGAGCAGTCCAGTAAATAGCAATCTTCGATGGCTTCTGCGTCAACTCCTGCCTCTTAGTTTCCCATCTGGTTTCAGTTCCTGCCTTGGCTTCCCTCAATGAATTTGGGATATGTAGGCCAAATAAACCCTTTTCTCCCCAAGGTACTCTTGGCCATGGTACTTCATCACAGCAATTATAACTTAACTAAGATACACCACTGTTGTGGAATAGGATATTTGTTTGACTATGTAAAGATGTGTTTCATTTGTTTTTATATATAAGATGTGTTGCTGTTTTATCTTGTGTGCCTAAGGCACACTGAATATTGGGCAGTGGTGGCATATGCCTTTGATCCCAGCACTTGGGAGGCAGAGGCAGGTAGATGTCTGTGAGTTAGAGACCAGCCTGGTCTATAAGAGCTAGTTCCAGGACAGGCTCCAAAGCCACAGAAAGACAGTCTTGAAATATGAAACAAAACAAAAAAACCCAAAAACCAAACAAACAAAAGCCTGAATGTCAATAGCTAGGCAGAGGAGAAATAGGTGGGGCTAGCAGGCAGAGAGAAAAGGGGATCGGCCAGCCAGGGTCCAGACAGACACAAAGGAAACAGGAAAGCAGGATGGACAGTGTGTAGATGAAGTAAACAAGCCTTGGGGCAGCACATAGATGAATACAAAAGAGGTAATTTAAGTTTAAAAAAAAAAAAAGCTAGTTAGAAACAAGTCTAAGCTAAGGCCGAGCATTCATAATTAATAATAATTAATAATGATTTGGGTGCTGGCAGTCCAAGAAAGCGTGTTACACACCACACTCCCTCCCCCAACTACTGTTTGCTGCTTTTAAGCACTTACACAAACCTGTACACATGCTATCTATATTTTCTCTTTTCTAACAGTTTTACTCTCTATGTGCCAGTGCCAAGTAAAGTATTAACAAGAGGTTAGCAGATGAACAGTACTTGGCAGTGCAACTCTAGGAACAATGTTTTCCCAAAAACCCAGGTGGCCTTTGCTTCCCCTGACCATACAATATGTATAACACTTAACCTCACTAGCACTTTCAAACCTTGATTTATTAACAAAAACAGGCTCGGAGTCAATGACTTACCAGAAAATGAGTGGGTTTCAAAACTACTACTTGTTGTTGAGTAGTGTTATGTAAATCGGTAAACAGTGGTTGCTATTATTTTAATGTATGTCCCAAACACAGGTGACTTACAGAAAGGCAAAGAAAGAGGAGTTCACAGTGCCAGGGCCAATTGCTGACAACTGCTTTTTCAATGGGTGACAGTGTACCCAAGTGAACACAGTAACAGGAGATACTGTACTGACTGGCCCATAGGGAAGTAGAATCCTATAGCTTTCAAAGTGACTGTTTTCCATTGTTTCTGGCTATAGGGACAGTGTGGAAATGGGAGTGGTATCCCATGAACTAATGGAAAGCTATATGTTTTGACAAAAATAAAGAACCCCTTGAAATGAAAGGCATCAGGGTAGCTGCCAGGATTGTGGGTCCACAGTGAGGTAGAAAACCATGATATGGAGTGAAAATGGTGACCTTATAATACCCAGAAAACATACAGCACAAAACCCTGTACCACTAGTTTTCCTTCTTGCCCTTTATTCCAACACACACACAGCACCAAGGTATGGGATGCTATCACACACATTCAGAGACCTACACACACACACACACACACACACACACACACACACACACACACACACACACACACACACACACACACACAGAGTGCCAGGGTATGGGATGCTATCACACTCATTCAAAGACCTACTTAATTGTCTCTGGGGTCAGTGAGATGGCTCAGCAGGCACAGGGATTTGCCTCTAGGCCTAATGAACACAGTTTAATCCCCAGCTCTACAGGTTGGAAAGAGAGATCCAACTCCTCAAAGTTGTCTCTGGACTTCCACATGTATGCTGGGACATGCACACTCATATACAAACAATAAATGGAATAATGCCAATACAGATACACCCAAAGACAACCCTTATAAATCTCTCAATCAAATATAGTTGGTATTCAAGCTCAATCATCAGCCAAGCAGTGGTGGCACACACCTTTAAATCCCAGCACTCGGGAGGCAGAGGCAGGAGGCTCTCCATGAGTTGGAGGCCAGCCTGGTCTACAGCAGGTGCAGTACAGTCAAGGCTATACAGAAAAATACTGTCTCAAAAAAAAAAAAAAAAAAAAAAAACAAAACAAAAGATCAACCATCAGAGAAAGTCTGGCTATTCTCACTACCCAAATCCCATGCTCATGTCTTGGTCTATGAAGACAGCACCTCTCAAGCTCAATTGCATTGGTCAGAAAACTCCAGCCAGTGCTGGGTACAGGCTATGTAAGAGACCTGAATCCTCAAAGACTGTTTCCTTTAGTCCCCATCATACCTAATTTTTTCTCATATGTTACCTAAAATTTTTCTCATACCCTAAACCATTATATATGGAGCCATATCCACCCCATTCACCCAGAGACTGTCTTGACTAAGCAAGGTTTCAGTCTCATATAAGGTCTAAGGATAATTTTTTGACATAGAGATTACACTATGCCAATGGACAAGTTTTGAATTTAAAGAGCAGAGTTAAAGAGATAAAAAGAAGTTTTACAAAGATTTCCTTTCTTGGGGTGGGGGGAGGGCTTTAGACAAGGTCTCACCATGTAGCTCTGACCATGTAGCTCTGGCTGTCCTGGAACTCACTATGTAGACCAAGCTGGCCTCAAACTGACAAGAGATACATGGCCTGACTCTGCTTCCTGATTGCTGGGATTAGAGGCATGTGCTAAATTTCTTAATAGCCTATCTGAGTAGCAGAAAGGAAGAACTATACTCGATCACTGCTCATGCATACTGACCCATCTGTTTTCTTCCCACTGTGTCTCTGCCCACAGGCAGTGCCACCGAGTGCCTAATATGCCTACACTGCAGCAATAAAGTGAGTCATCTTCTTCATCTGAAACTATGGAAACTACACAGGGATATTGCCCCAAAGTCACCAAATTGCCACAACAGCAAACAGTGTCTCCAGCATATAGTTTTACTTAATGTGGAAGGAGGAATACTGTAAAGAATGTCTCTGGGGTTAAGGATGCTATTGTTAAGAGGACTTGTCTAGCCCATGCAAAACTCAAGCGTTTAATCCTCAGCACCAAAAGGAGAGGGAGAGGGAGGATGAGGGAGAGGGAAAAGAGAAGGAATATTTCCAAATCCTTTCTGCCTGTGGGGTAATTTCCCTCGGCAGGCAGCAAGAACTGGGGGAGGATTCAGGGATGAGATTTTTTCCATTCAGACTCAAACAGCTTTCACAGGTGGTCAGCAGGCAGCAGTGGGAATCAACAGTAGGAGTTCTTGCAAGAGTCCATTCAACATATGGTTTAGGCCACAAAGACATCAGAATCAATCTTGTCAGAGCTCCCTTCCAGCTGGTTAGGCTCCCTGGGATGAAGGACACACACAGCACAAGTTGCTGTCCCCCAGAGGGCTCATGGCAAGCTTCAATATCCCTCACTAACCAGGGTATACTTTGCTTTTATCAACAAAGCTCAGGAGGCACAGATGACACCACCCTTTATTGGCTCCCTGCAAAGCATCGAGCATATACTATGTAAAAAGATGTCTAAGTTGAAAACTTGTTATGGTTTTGATTAAAAAAGAGAAAGAGCAGTTTCTAAGATTAGTTTGTGAACAAACAGGGGAAAGAGAAAATATAAATATGAATCTGGACTTTCAATTCTAAAGGAGCTTAAGATGGAAGCCTTCAACAGCAGTCAGCTAATTCCATCCATGGGTAATGCACTGCTAAGGAGTTGTGCAGTAGCATGAGCAACTGGGCCCAGGATCCCTTGGCAGACCACTATTAAGAAGCCAGGGGGAGCAGGGCACATTGGCAAATGCCTTTTATTCCAGCACTAGAGGCAAAGGAGGGCAAATCTCTGTGAACTAGAGGTCAGCCTGGTTCTGAAATATTACCAGCCAGGCGAGGAAGAAGGAAAGGAACGAGAGGGTGGCTTTGGCTGGGTCACTGATAGAAAACACTTAAGTCGTTTTGTGAGGAGAGCTTGGAAGGCAGAATTCACCAACTGGTCACACTTGAGTTTGTTGCCTCTCTTGTGTGCAGCAGTGCTCTTGGCAATTTAGCTAGACTGACTCCAAATCCAGGCTCCAGATTCCTAAGGCAGAGGGCTAGTCTGTAGTTTCCTTCAGGTCAAATTGTGTCTGCAGTGACAATTCTAAGATGCCTACAAAGCCCAAGCTAGTCTTCAGCTTCCTTCCCTCCAGTGGCCTTTACTCTTCCTGTACCACCTGGGCAACTGAGATTTTATGTACAATCTGAGGTACTCTGCTAACTTGAGAGGGGAGTTGGAACAGCACAAAACTCAATAGTGTGCCTGAAAGACAGCCATGCTGCCACTGCTAATGGGAAGTTTCCAAATCACAGTCCTCTTAATGAAGCTGTTGCCTCCACCTACACAATTTTGTATGGTTTTCACTTGTTTTTGAGATGCCAAAATGTTATCAAGACTTGAAATATACAGCATAATGGTCTTGCCTAATTTGTATACTCTAGGAATTTTATGGCAATCCTCTTGGTTAAGTAGTTGCTGATCTGTAGTTTAACTTAGAACTACCATCTCTGAAGAAATTCAAAAGTAGTAAATTTCAAAAGGAACCTGCAAAAGAAACCTGAGTGAGTATAGGAGGAAATGACAGACAAAACTTCTAAGATGAGAATAATAAATTCGAGTCGCTCGAATGTCTTTCTTTTTCCTTGGATTTATTCATGTATACAAGTGTTTTGCTCACATGAATGCCTATGTACCAAATGTGTACAAGATGCCTGTAGAAGTCAGAAGCTGTTGGATCCCCTGGAACTGAAGATAAAGATACTTGTGAGCCATTGTGCACACGCTGGGAATCAAACTTGGGTCCTCTGCAAAAGCATCAAGTACTCTTAACTTCTGAGCCATCTCTCTAGTCCCATGCCTTACATTTTTAGTTGTCTTCTCTCCTGTGGATCTTGGAAGCGCTACTCCAACAATTTTTTTTTTTCTGTGTACGAGTGTTTTGTTTACATGTGTACCATGTGGAAGCTCTAATACATGATTTCTCAATTAAGCTATTAATAGAACTCTTTCAGCCCCAGGACCATCCATCAATCAGTACATAATCGTACTACTCACTATGCACCTGGAGCAGGTTTGCTCTTCTGAGAATAGTGATGCTCTGAACACCATGCCAATGCCACCCCACCTTTTATTGTGTTAGATTCATAACCACATGTCCTGCTGGGAAAGATGGGCAGGAGGAAGGCAAATACTATCATAAAATAATTCATTCTTTTATGCTAACTTTCCAAAGCTTGGCAAATAATGTGGATAGTGTACAGTCCTGCCCAGAACCTTCTTTCTTTAGACATCCATTTTTAGGTGGCTGCCCTACTCTTCTTCAAATGAAAATCTTAAGCCTATTAGTCATCATGAAAAAAGGCTGGGTGATAAATCTAGGCAATAAAATAAAATAAGTGGAACAGCAAGATAATAGTAATAAGTGTTCATTGTGCACTCCCTTAAAAGTAGAACCAATTTTATTTTTAAGATGCTAGTGCTCAAAATATACTAACAGGATCTCATGCATGCTAAGAGATTTAATCTCTTAGCAGGTGATTAAAATCCCTCAGCTGGAAATACTACACCTCTTTTTGCTCAGTGGCCCATGATCCTTAAAGGGTTGACAGAAGAAAGCAAAAATCTAGATTACATGAAATCTAAAAACTATCTGTCAACTCCCCTCCCAATTCAATAAATTCTGTCCATGGTTCTCTATCTTACTGCCATGATGGACAACAGAGGGAAGCTGGCATGCATTTACTAGACAAGAGAGCTAAGTTTTGAAAGGCTTTTGCCAGTCTTAGTACCCTTAAACACTACTGTCCCTTTGTGTTGACCTAAGGAACTTGTGTGGTGCTATCAGCAGTGACTGGTGGTACATTGTCTAACTGGTGGTACATTGTCTGAAAGGGAGCAGGAAGGCAGAAAGAAGCTTCCCAAGCCCTGTGGAATCAGCCCCCACCAGCAGGGAGAACTTATCTGACCTACACAGTACAGATCCTCTCAGCTATTACATAAGTGGCAATTTGTTGCTTAGAACTTAAAGCCTACAGAGAACGTTAAGATTAAATGGTCACAGCTAGAAACCTCAGACAGCATAGCTTGAGTTCCCACTCTTCAGTGACATCTTTCTACAAGAATCATCCATGGGTATCAAAGTGCCCAATAACAGGCTAGGTTCTATATTATAGGTCTATTTTTTGTTTGAATTTTTTATTTTTGGTTGGGAATATTTGTGTACCCCAAGCTGACCTTAAACCCCATATGGAACTAAAGCTAGAGGCCTTCGATTCATGTTTTGCTTCCACCTGCTGGGAGGCGCCCTCCACTATGCCTAACATTATAGTCTTCTTAGACTGCCTTGATCAGAGAAGGTTCTTAAAGAACCCAAGGTCATAGCCCACACTACAGACAAAAAGCAGAGACTCCCAAACTCTCAGGAGATGCTACATGTTTAAATTGATCACTGTGGAAAGAGCCAGGGCAAGGGCCTGTAAGAACACTCAACTGTTATGGAACTGTGTACACTGAAAAGATATGCCTCTGTTTAAGGCATTTCTGATTGGTTTAATGAAGAGCTAAATGGCCAATAGCTAGGCAGGAAATATAGACAGGATTTCTGCAGAGAGGAAGAGGATGATCAATTCAGACACACAGGAGATGCCTACAGAAAACAGACCAAATGGGGACATATGAGGCAGATTAATAGAAATGGGTTAATTAAGTTATAAGACTTACTTAGAAAAAAGCCTATGCTAAAGCCAAGCTTTCAAAATTAATATTAAGTCTCCATGTCATTATTTTGTGGGCTGGTAGTCCCAATAAAAAAGTACCGCTACACTCAACAGACAATTATTTACTGCATACATCTAACAAATAAAAAGAGAATCAGACATGCCCCCTGCTCTGCGTGCAGACACATACAAATAACATGGATGGAAGGAGCACTGGCACTAGTTCAGTTCCCAGCACCCACATGGCAGCTCACAACTGTCTGTGACTCCAGTTCCAGGGGCTTCAACGTAAACATATATTCAGACAAAACACTGATACACATAAAATAAAAATACAAACTAAACATAGACAACTAAAATTCGGTTCATTGAGGACGACTGGCTCCCCTGAAGCTGCAAAAAAGGGCTAAAATCATTCTTTTTCTTCTTCTTCTTGACAGGGTTTCTTTGTATCTTTTGGCGCATTTCCTAGAACTCCCTCTGTAGACAAGGTTGGCCTCAAACTCACAGAGGTCTGCCTGCCTCTGCCTACTGAGTGCTGCGAATTAAAGATGCGTGCGTGCCACAACCGCCCACCTATTCTTAAAGTGTCTCCAAGTCTTCTTTCGATGGACCCAAGTGAACGCACATCCATGACAAAGTTAACCTCTGATCTCCACATACATGGACACAGGCAGGCAGGGAGGGAGGCAGGCACACTTTTCAAAGTAAAATAATGAACAGCTGCAAACAAAACACCCTCCACATAAAAGTAGGGCTGTGTGAGTCGAATACCACCTCAGTTGAGGACTAAGAAAAAGCCTCCAAAAACAAGGTATCTGCTGGGGCTGGCAGCTCACAATTGTCTGTAACTCCTGCTCCAGAGGATCTGAAACATTCTTCTGACCTCCACAAGGACCAGAAACACATGTGGCAAACATACATACATGCAAGCAAATATCCATACAATAAAAATAAAAATTAACTTTTAAAAAAAGATATCAACATGCTGAACCCTCAGCTGGATAGAAGTGGCATTTCAAGCAAAGTACTATATGATGGAGCAAGGCCACCGCTAGTCCAGTTTGTTTTTAACTGGGCTGAATTTTTGGGGTTTACTATTATACTGTGAAGCACTTGGGAGGCAAAGGCAGAGAGGGGTAGGTCTCAAAACAAACAAACAAAAAGCACAGCACTGGGGAAGCAGAGAATGGTGCGGTGCAGTTTCTGAATAAATCTGTTCTAGGAAAGTGAGCCAACCTTTTGGCTGGAATACAGAAAGGATCTATGTAAGGACACTCCAGACAAAACTGACCTGAGAAAAAGGGGTACAAAGGGTTTTCAAAAATCAAGAAGATGACAAAGTGTTTTGTTTTGTTCAGAGATAATGTCGCGTTATCTCTGTCCCAGTTGAGTGGAGACCTCAACTCACTCCACTGCCAAGAGTAACACTAAATTTCTGATCCTCCTGTCTCCATCTCCACAGTGCTAGGATTACAGATACATATACCACCACGCCCAGGTATGTGGCACTAAGGATAAAGCCTGGGGCCTTCTTCATGCTAACCAAGCACTTTACTACTGAACTGTGCTGCAGTCCTTCCTCCACCTAGGTATTGAAAACACAGCCATGTACAACACCTAGGTTTGACTGGACAATTTTCAGAAATAGATAGTGGTGATAACAGCACAACAATGGAATTGCTCCTAATGGTAATGAATGTGTTCACTTAAGATAGAATACAATGAGCAGGTTATGATGGAACACACCTGTAACTTCAATACCAAGGAATTGTGGGGGTCAGAGGATGCCCTGTGTGAATGTGTAAGGAGTGGATGAAGTCCTGAATGAATGTACTACTGACATGAGCATAGCCATATCAAGTAACCCAATGCTCAGACTCATGGAAATAACAAAGCCTTCACTATATTGATAGTGTATGTAAAAACCTATAGGCCAAAGTTTCCTCCTCACTGTTGTAGATTATTATTTTAACTAGGCAAAGATGTGTTACATTTGTTTATGCTGTGGAATATTACTTTAACTATGTAAAGGTGTTTATGTTGCATTTGTTTTACCTTGCCTGCCTAAGGCACCTGATTTAATCTAATAAAGAGCTGAACAGTCAATAGCTAAGCAGAGAAAGGATAGACTGGGCTGGCAAGGAGAGAGAACAAATAGGAGGAGAAATTTAGGGAGAAAGAAATAAGAGAAGGAGAGAAGAGGAGAAAGAGGGAAATACTCCTAGGGCAAGATGACAGGCAACCACCAGCCCAGCTAGACAAAACAATGAAAGTAAGATATACAGGCCGGCACTGGTGGCACACGACTTTAGTTCCAGCACTCAAGAGAGGCAGAGGCAGGTGGATCTCTGTGAGTTTGAGACCAGCCTGGTTTATAGAGCTTGTTCCAGAACAGGCTCCAAAGTAATACTAAGAAAACCCTGTCTCAAAGGGGGAAAAAAGGGGGAAAAGCCCGGAGGCAAAGGTAGCTAAACAGGTTAATTTAAGTTAAAAACAACTACCCAGAAACAAGCTGAAGATAGGCTGAGCATTCCTAATAAGATAACTCCATGTCATGATTTGAAACAGGTTGGTGGCCCCCCAAAAAATAAGCCTGGTACACCTCCCACACATTTTACAGTCTAAAAATGCTTCCCTCCAAGACCACCTACCAAGATTAGCTAAATCTGTGTCCTCATCCAAAAGTGTAAATACTTTCTAGGCTATTGCTGACATGGTTCCATCAGAGTGCATGGCTCACCTCCACCCGATGCCAGCTTTTGTGTATGTGTGTCTGTCCCTTCTTCATTCCCTCACCCCAAGTCACATTAATCCCAAAGCCATGTAGAACAAGGCAGGGAACCTGAGGCAGGAAAAGCTTAAGTTCAAAGTTAACCAGAGTTACTCAAAAATAAAAATAAAACTGTACTCCACTAGGGAGTGGGCTACATTACATAGGTAGGCACCTGCTGAGCAAGCATGAGGACTGGAGTTTGGGACCCGAGCACTCAAATAACAGCTGGGCAGACAGGCAGGAAGCAGAGACAAGAGATCCCTGGAGCAAGCAGGCAACCTAGACTAGCTGAATCAGCAAGCTCTAGATTTATAAATAGGAGGTGAAGACACCCAACAGGAGCCTCTGGCCTACAGCAGCACACCCATTCTCACATAGAAATGTACATAGGTACACACACCATACACATGCCAAAAATGTGCCTTCAACAGCACAAAAAAAAGCAAAAAGATAAAAATGGCATATTTTACTCCACATACATTGTATCACAATAAAAATTAATTGAAAAATGTCAGTTACATTGCTGTCACTGGCATAGCTTTTTTTAGGGGAAGTTTCACTGTGTTTAGGGGAAGTAGGGCTGGTCTGGAAGTTGTCATCTGCCTGCCTCAGCCTCCAGAGTGCTGGGATTTCAGGTGTGGTTTCCTGTGATGCCTGGCTTGCTCTGATGTAAAATTTAAAGTCAGGAACTGAGACCCCGCCACAACCAAGTTCTGGGTAGTCAAGACAATCTGAACATTCAGAACTCCATAAATTCCCACATAAATGTTGGATAGGTTCTAATTTTACCTTTTTCTTTTTTGTTTTGGTTTTTTGTTGTTTGTTTTTGACAGGGTTTCTCTTTGTTAGCCCTGGCTGATCTGGAACTCAAGAGATCTGCTTGCCTCTATGTCTGAGTGCTAGAATAAAAGATGTGGACCACCACAACCCAGCATTTTTTTCTTTTTGGAACAATCTATGTTGTAATCCCAGACTGGCCTTGAATGCTGAGGTTACAGGTGTATGCCCAATGCCCAGGAAAGGTAGGTATTTAAAATTGAGGACTCCAATAAGTCTGCTACTTTGGATAGCACTGTAATTCCCTAAAACAGTAAATTTTCTAATCAATCAACGCAAGCTTTCTTTTCATTCGTTTGGCCTTCCTTCCTTCTCTTTTTGCAATGCTAAGAATGGGTTCCATATCCCCTTCCAATGAGTTACATTCTAGTTGCAGTGGTTAATCTTATCATTTTATTAAGATCTAGAATCACCATAGAGCTGGGCATAGTGATACATGCCTTTAATTTGAGTTCTTGGCAGCAGAGGCAGATGTGTCTCTCTGAGTTCCAGGCCAGCTTGGTCTACATAGTAAGTTCTAGGCCAGTCAGGGCTATACTATGAAGTTGTTTAAAAACAAAAACAAACAAAACAACAAACCAACAGAGCAAGGAAACAGGAAGTCAAACCTTTGTTAGTTCGAGGCCAATCCTGTGTACATAGCAAGTTCCAAGATAGCCAGGACTACATACTAAGATACTATCAAAAGATGAAAACAGTTTAGAAGTTCCGTGGAAGAATATCTCTGGATGAAGTCTATGAGAATATTTGCTGAGAATTTTATTGTTGTTTTGTTTTTGTTTATTTTTAGGCAGGTTCTCGAACTGTCTATGTTCCTGGATGAGATTAAAAGCCTGAGTCACTAGTCAGGCCTGTGCTTTGGTTAGTGTTTGCTGCCTTTTAACTGAACAAGAAAGACACACCTTAAATGTGAGCAAACAAGTTGGCCAGTATGCACATCTCTCTGCTTCCCATACAAAGTGATCACCACTTCACACTCCCAAACTTCAAACCAAAACAACACATTTTCCTTTAAGCTACTTCTCAGTAGTTTCATCACAGTCTTCTTCAATTTTGTCCTTTTTCTTTCTTAAGAGGGGGTTGGAGCTGTGGATCAGAGGTTCACAGCACTTGTGGTTCTTGAAGGGGGCAGGGGTTTGAGTCCTTACACCCACATGATGGCTCATAACCCTCCAAAGTTCGTGGTGATCTAATGCGGCCTTCTGACCTCCTCAGGCACCAGGCACACACACAGTACACATATATACATATAGTAAATATTCATGCACGTTAAGTAAATCTTAAAGATGTAGAGTGTGTGTGTGTATGTATGTGTATGTATGTGTATGTATGTGTATGTATGTGTATGTATGTGTATGTATGTGTGCGTGTGTGTGTTGCATCCCACTACATAATCCAGACTAGTTAGCCCACAAACCTATGGGCAATTTGTTTCCATTCTCACTGTAGTAGTGATGGGATTAAAGATGCACATCACTGCATCTGGCTTTTTACATAGGTTCTAATGATTGACTTGGGTTATCGGACTTATGGTTTGAGTAAGAATGATCTCCACAGGCTCATATAGTTGCATGCTTGTCACCAGGGAATGGAACTCTGATAGGATTAAAATATTTAGTAGGAGGTGTGCTTTGCAGTTTCAAAAGCCCCCAGACCCAGTCTGTCCTACAGTCTGGGTATCTTTGTCTGCCTTACCCACCCTCCTCCACCTGTGGATCAGCATGTAGTTATCAACTACTTCTCCAACGCCAAGCCTACAAGCTCTCTGCCAGGATGATAGTGGACTAAGCCACTGAAACTGTAAGCAAGCCCCCCAGTAAAATGTTTTCTCTTGTAAGAGCTGTTGTGGTAATGGAATTGTTTTAACTTCCTTCAAGATTATTAGCAAGCCAGACTGGAATCTAAGGAATTCAATAACAAGAAAGCTTACATCTGATAAAGTAATTCAGCAAAAGTTAATAAGTTAATAAAACAATTTGTTTGTAGAAGTATGGAAAATAAACAAAACCACACATTATTGATGAAAGAAATTAAGAGTGTCAGGGAGATAGCTAAATGATTAAAAGTGTCTTAGTCACTATCCCACTGCTGTGAAAAGACAACATGACCATGAGAAGGGTTGGTAAGCTTACTTCAATGGGATTCACCTATTAAGTTAGCAAGTCCAGGGTTTTCCACTGATTCAGTTTCTTTACTGGCTGAGTCTATGCAGATTTTCTATTTCTTTGTAATTCAGCCTCAGGTTTGGTATTCCTAGAAATGTGTCCAGTCATCTAGGTTATCTGAGTAACAGATATACAGTTGTTCACAGAACTCCCTTATAACTTCTTTGATTTCTGCAGTTAGTAGTAGTATCCTCAAAGTAGAATTGCCCCATGATGAATGACCATGTGGGGCCAAAGAATGTTCCACATCATGGTCACCAGGATCCTGCCATCTGTTGGACAGACTGACTCTGTAGAGCTATAAGGCTGTAAGTGCAGATACTGTTCAGAATGGACAAGCTTACATTCATTTTCTTCC
This sequence comes from Cricetiscus sungorus, assembly GCA_030556225.1. Lineage (NCBI taxonomy): Eukaryota > Metazoa > Chordata > Mammalia > Rodentia > Cricetidae > Cricetiscus > Cricetiscus sungorus. The sequence goes on from JANBXA010000735.1 coordinate 2,232,641, forward strand.
TTCCTTCCTTCCTTCCTTCCTTCCTTCCTTTCTTTCTTTCTTCCTTTCTTTCTTTCTTTCATTCAAGGTTTATTTATTGTGTAGACAGTGTTCTGCCTGCATGAGTCCCTGCAGTCCAGAAGAGGGCACCAGATCTCATTACAAATGGTTGAGAGCCACCCTGTGGTTGCTGGGAATTAAACTCAGAACCTCTGGGAGAATAGTCAGTATTCTTAACCCCTGAGCCATCTCTCCAGCCCTTACATTCATTTTCTTAGTGGTGGCTAGCTATCCACATGGGATCTCTGAACTCTGCCATTAACATAAGTTAGATCAACACATCTTTCTTCCCTGGATATATTTGCTCAGTCAAGAAAATCCAGGTGGAGGAAAAATACCTATTTAGATGCATTATTAGCAAAAATGCTATTTCGTGCTTGTGAGCAAGAGCGCGTGCGCACACACACACACCTATATGCACATATATATCTTCAGTAAGTACACTCATCTGTGTTATTAACCTATAAAGCCACCATTCTGCCCATAACTATATACAGCTCAACCTGTGTGTTGTGAAATATTTAACTAGGCAAAGATGTGTTACATTTGTTTATGCTGTATTTGTTTAATTATGTAAAGATGTATTGCTGTTTCACCTTGCCTTCCTAAAGTACCTGATTGGGCTAATAAAAAGCTGAACAGCCAACAGGCAAAGGAGGGGTATGTGGGGCTGGCAGGCAGAGAGAATAAGTAGGAGAAAGCTAGAGATAATGAGAAAGGAAAATATGAGGGAAAAAGAAAGGGAGACATCCAGAGGCCAGAATGTAAGAAAAGTAAAAAGACCCAAGGCAAAATGCAGATGAAGAGAAACAGGTTAACTTAAGTTTTAAGAGCTAGTGGGGCAAGCATAGGCAAAGCATTCATAACTAATAGTAAGTTTCCGTGTTATGATTTGGGTACTGACAGTCAAAGGAAGCCTGCTACAACATTATTTCTTTTTGTTTTTTGAGACAGTCTCTCTACATAGTCCTGGCTGCCCTCAAACTTAGAGTATCACCTGCCTCTGCCTCCAGAGTGCTAGGATTAAAGGCCTGGCCACTAAACATGGCTCAACATTATTCCTTAATAGAATCTCAGCTGAAGTGGAACAAAGACTTTACTTTCAATATCCCCACCCCACCCCACCCCAGCCCAGGGTTTTTCTGTGTAGCTTTGTAGACCAGGCTGACCTCTGCCTCCCAAGTGCTGAGATTAAAGGCATGGGACGCCACTGCCTGGATTTCCTTTTGTGTTTCAGCAACTAGTGCCTATAATACCAGCACCCACAAAGTTGAGGCAGGAGGACTGCTGCAAGTTGGAAATCAACCTTGAATATAAATTAAAATGAGTGCCAGGCCAGGCCACCTTCTAAAAACAAAGAAACAAACAAATAAGGGGCTGGAGAGATGGCTTAGCAGTTAAGAGCACTGACTGCTTTTCCAAAGTACCCAGGTTCAATCCCAGCACCAAAATGGCAGCTAACAAACCAGAGAATCCAATCTACTCATACTCTATGTGTGAGTGTGTGTTCCAGGACTACAAAAAGACCGTGTGTCACAAAACAGTAACTAACAACAACAAAACATTGTTCATATAAAGGTGGAGATGAGGTTGTGGAGTGGTAGATTCTGGTCAGAGCCATGGGTTCAACAGCCCCAAACTACAAAAAATGTATATATATAAATAAAATAGACACTACAATTTTAACTTTTAGCATAGCATATCATTATCTTCATATTATCCTCTTGTTGATGGTCCCTCACATTCTTAATTCTTTAGTACAGGAAAACCAACTCCCCCCACAGACCCTTCTCTAGCACAGTACTCCGCATGATACATCCTGAGACTGCCTGAATGCTGACTACACTTTCACTTCCCCTTAAATCCCAAGGATAGAACTCAGTGTTCTCTACAGCACCAATTCACTTCTTGGTTTCTGACCAGCACTGCTTTAACAGGTGAAGTTAATAATTAACTATACAGACTATCTGCCCATCATATACACTCACTCATTCTAAACTACACACACTAGTAAGAGTAAGTGGAATCTTTCTAACCCTGCTTGCTTTAAAACCCTACTTTGCTGGGGGGTGGGGGGGGAGATGACCAGACGGCTCCATCCTTCACAGAGACAACAAGCAGATTGTGGAGCCTTTGCAACTTCAGACAACCTCATGGGTTCACAGAAATGCAAACCAAAAAGGCAACCATTTGGCAGGAAAAGCTGGGTAGGTGCAGACAGACAGACTTCACATGACATATACAGATGATTAACTCAGCCTCCAAAGGATAGCAATGAAAAATGGGAAGATTTGGCTGACCCATGCACTCTCTCTTCCTGTTTAGAAGACCATCATTTCCCTCAATTTAGATGGCTAACATTCCTTTTAAAGTTCTGAAAAGAAAAACTGGCCCAGTGGTGAACTCTGTAAGGACTAATTAACTATACCTTGATCTGTCAAAACAAGAGGTGGCTCAGCAGTTAAGGGCACTGACTGCTCTTCCAAGGGATCTGAGTTTGAATCCCAGCATCCACATGCTAGTTCACATTCATTTATAAACCCAATTCCATCAGACACCTGCTTCAGGTCTCCTTGAGGAACCAGGCACAGAATTAACTGCATAGACATACAAACACAGAAAAAAAAAAATCAACATTTTTAAGTTAATAAAACAGAAAACGTACCACTAATAACTCCTCAAAGAAACAGTATTAACAGTAAATAATCTACAATGTAGATTATGAAGTAACTTGTACTTGAGAAATTCTTTTGTTGTTGCTGTTCAACAGGGGAAGTGCTGTGCTCCCATGTGGGTGTGTGAGTAGATGTGTAAGCCAGAGGTTGACACTAGGTGTCTTCCTCTATTGCTCTCCAACTTGCATTTCAAAACAGTCTATCACTAATCCTATGATTCACCATTTCAGCAACAATGGATGGCCAGCAAGTCCCTGGGATCCACCTAACTTTGCCTCCCCAACCTCATACCTCCCACCAGTGCCGGTGTCATAGGAGCATGCTACCATATCCAGCTTTTTTTTTTTTTTTTTTTTTTTTAGGTACTAAGGATACAAAATCAGGTCCTAAAGCTTGCAGCCAGAACTTTACAGACAGAGCTACCTCCCCAAGACTGTTTACAAATAGAGCAGGGAAGACCAGACAGACAGCAGGAAATACTTAGTGGTTTCATGAACGTAATTTAAATCTAACATTTGCTTCCTCAAGGAGTAATCCAATACTCTGTTACTACTGCCCCCAGCAAACCCAGGACTGTAGGGATCAAAAACAGGTCTTCGCCGGGTGTTGGTGACTGGAGCATTTAGTTCCAGCACTCGGGAGTCAGAGGCAGGTGGATCTCTGTGAGTTTGAGGCCAGCCTGGTCTACAGAACTAGTTCCAGGGCAGGCTCCAAAGCAATACAGAGAAACCCTATCTCGAAAAAACAAAACAAATAAACAAAAAAACAAAAACAGGTCTTCTACCATTGTACATCTGTAAAAACAGACAACCACACAGCATTTGTCCCAGATACACTAACAGAGAAAGTATTTAGCTTCTTCATTCTTTGAGGCACCTTAGGAAAAGCTTCCTCTCAATATCTAGTGACTGAGTCTGTTGGTCAAACTGATCAAAGGAGAAACTTCAACTGGGTTCTTTGAAGGACAGAAAACTGCCTGACTTACCAAAACATAGCACAAAGCAGAGGGAAACTACCCAAAGACAGAGGGGGGAAAAAAGGCATGTGGGAGGGGAGGGGAGGAGAGGAAGGGGTAGGGGAATTAGCATGTATAGGTAGGGAATTCATGTGATAAAGTATCTTGTGAATAAGGAGCAGACAATATACTTAAGCATTAAACAGGCATCTGGTAAAAGATCCCTGCCCCCTCCCCCAAGACCAACATAAAACAAAACAATAAAAAACAACAATAACAAAAAAAATCACACATGGGCCAAGGGATAGATGGATGATGAACAGCTGTTTTTGTCCTGTACAAAAATGACACAACCCAGAGAAGAAAACAAAGTGGCAGATCTGACACAAAAAAGTTTGTTTCTACAAAAACACATCACCAGCCAAATTTCATCAAGAAAACAAGCCAAGAAAAAGAATCCAAACTCTGTTATCTGAGCCATTTATAGATGGAGAAAAGGAGCTTTGGCTCAGAAGAGCAAGTTCACAGAGCACGAATGTATTTTTAAAGCTAATAGTTTCTTTTCCAACTGCTATGATAAAATGTCATGACCAAGACAACTAATACAAGGAAGGGTTTGTTTGGGCTGACCGTCCAGGGGTAAAAGCCCATCTCCATCAAGGCAGGGAAACTTGGTGTCAGGCTGGCTTGGCAACTGGAACAGCAAACAAAGCTCACAAGCAGGAAACAGCATGAACTCAAAATGGCAAAGGTCTGTAGCTTTGAAAACCAGACCCTACTGACCCTTTTCCTCCAGCAAGGCCACACCTCTAAGTCTCCCCAAACAGCATCAATTGGGGCCACCCATTGAAATGCCTGACACTATGGGGGACATGGCATTCAAACTCCTACACTTACTCTATCAAAACTCAAAGATTAAACAAAGAATCATTTAACGTTTTACCCATTGGTTAAATGGACAAAATTCAGAAAATTGACAGTTGACACTATGTAAGCACAACCTTTCATTGCCCCTTGGCAATGAAAATGAAATTTTAAGTTGTGTGTAACCACTGTGTCTTAAGGAAATGATCGATAGGTGGCAAAAGGTAAAAACGGAATTCTTTTAATTTATTTATATGTATGGGTGTTTTGTCTGCATGAATGCCTGCATACCTCATGCATGCCTGGTGCCTGCAGAGGCCAGAAGAGGACATCAAATACTTGGAACTGGAGTTACAGGCCATGGTGAGTAACCATATGGGTGCTGGGAATTAAACATGGAACCTCTAAAAGATCCTCCAGTAGTCTTAACCTCCTAAATTCTTTCCTTGCAGGGTTAGAATTAAAATGATCTTTAGAGGATGGCAAGTGCAGTTATCAGCAGTCATTAAAAACAGCATGTAATAGATGAGGGATGTGGGTCAGAGATACATCAGCTACCTAGCATGCATGGAGTCCTGGGTTTGCTCACCAGCACAGCAAAAATAAAAGCCAGCACACATTACAAGGAAGAGTTTCTACTACACATGGCAGAACATTTACAAAGCTACAAATGTGTGCTGTGATCCCACTTTAAAAGAGTTTTGAACAACCACCACATTGTCTAAATGAACTTCTATACTAGCAAGGCAGAGTGGGCCTGTAACCCTAGCATTGGGTAGCAGAGTTGGGATTACAATTTAAGGCCAGCCAAGGCTGCACAGTGAGATCCTATCTCCGAAAAAGACTTTTATACTGCTTTTGTTTATAAATAATACGAAAGGACAATCTCAGGCCATGAGGTCATACTTTCCTCTCACAAAGAAATAAGTAAGGCAAAGCTTCATGTCAGTGGTTTAAAAATGTTTAATAAGAAGCAAGCAGGAATGCACATACTCCTGTAATCCCAGTAAGGGAGTCAAGGCCCACCTGGGCTGCAAGGGAACCTACCTCAAAAAAAAAAAAAATCAAAAAGGTCAACAAGTTTCCATGACTTAAGAGCCAGAGAGTGTTGAAAATACTAAAGGATTTTAAGAACAGTTAGTTGTTTTTGTTGTTGTTTTGGTTTTTTGAGATAGGGTTTCTCTGTATAGCCCTGGCTATCCTTTGCCTCCTGAAGATGGGATGACATCCATCAATAAAAGGATACTTAGAAGGTCTAGGATGTCAGTGATGAAAATATGGGAGGCAAAAATGGGAAGTCTGATTGCATGTTTCTTTCATCCTCATTGTGTGTAGAGAACATCTCTAGGTAACTAACTAAGGCTATTACACTTATCTCTTAGAATAAACTATTTTCGAGAATGAATCTTGAATCAAGGTGACATAAAACAGCTAAACTCCCAAACCAGGCCTGGTGGCACCTACAATCCCAGCACTGAGGAGACTGAAGAATGAGGACTGCCAAGCCTGGGACACACAAGGAAACCAGGATTCAAACAAGTCACACATACATATACTGCAGAACTAAGCTCCTTTCAGCTTCCAAGCTAACCACCTGCCTGAACAGAAGTCTCTAAAAAGGCTTGTTTCTCTCAGTCACTTTAACTGACACTAGTGCTTCCAGCCCTGGGCCTACTGAATACACAGTAGGATCACACTTAGGATGCCTTCTATGTTGTGACTTATTCTAGCCAATGAGCCATAAGCATAAGTGATGAGTCATTTTTGGCCTGGAACAATTCCCTCTAGGCCCAAGAGCAGTTTGCTTTTCCTCTGCCCTGCCACAGATGCTTCTTAAGGAGTAGTAAGGATGCAGGGCTGGAGTTGAGCTCTGTATGGAACACTTGCTGAGTATACACAAGGTTCTACCTGAGGAACAAAAAGGGAAGGGAAGCATGGGAAGGGGTGGGCCTGTTATCTCAAATGCAAGGCCAATCTGGGCTAATATGGCAAGGCTCCTCTCAAAACAAAATATGACAACAGAAAGCCCAGCAGCAAGCCAAGAACCTGTGCTATTGTGCACAGTCAGAGGTTGTTTAAAAGCATAGCCTCACCTGTTGCGTCTGATATTGTTTTAAAGGTTACTTCCCCGGAATCTTTCACATCACAGAAACAGAACAACAGTGTAACTGCCTTGTTGTTTTGTTTTGTTTTTGAGACAAGTTTTCTCTGTGTAGCCCTGGCTATCTTGGAACTCACTCTGTACACCAGGCTTGGCCTTGAATGCACATAGATCCACCTGCTTCAGCCTCCTGAGTACTGGGACTAAAGGTGTACACCACCACACCCAGCTTGTATAGCTGGCTTTTAAAATGCTGAAACACAAAACAAAAAATTGAGGAAGGCAGATCTTCACTGAAAATGTTATTACCATAGTAGGTTCTCAGAGCCTTCTGCAAACTTAAGACACTAGGTGCTAGTCCCAGACCCTCTATGTAGTGGCTTCCCAATACTGAACATCTTGGAAGAAGGAAGAGACATGTCAAGAAGTTTAATTTGAATTTGTGAAGCTTAAACGATGCAATGTTCCAGGTATCATATTCCCACAGGGAGGAAAAAAGGCAACCTTCAAAGAGTAAGTTCCTTGGAAAGCAACCCTTGCTAAGAAGGCTTTGCTCCTCATGTTATTTATTTTGGGGGGTGGTTAGCAAGGAAAGAGAAGCTGGAAACTTGTTTGCTGGTCTGTACAATGAAGATGATATCTCATAAGTTGTCTTAAGCTAAATTTTTAAATCTAGGACTAAATAAAGAGGCAAAGGTAACAATGCTTTTTTTTTTTTTTTTTTTTTTTTTGCTTTTTGGTTGGGCAGGCTGGCTGAAAAGCAGATAGCTATTGATACAGGCAGATATAAGAAGTTTTGATTTCAACTCCAGATATCATAGACACTTCAATCAATGACAGCCTAGCCATAAGCTCCTAAAAGGAATCTACAAGGCTGGCTTCTTCTACCCCTATTCTTCCCATTTTTAAACTACTATTAAAGGCAATTCTGGGGCGGGATCATAGCTTAGTGGTAGAGTGCTTGCCTAGCTCCTGTGAGGCCCTAAATTCAATTGTGATAATGAATTGTCACAAGAAAATCATTCTTCTCCCAGAACAAGGCATATCCAACTGCTGTTGTTTTGTTTTTTCCCCTTCTCCAAGACAAGGTTTCTCTGTGTAACAGTCCTGGTTGTTCTATAACTTGCTTTATAGATCAGGCTGGCATCAAACTCAGAGATGTGCTTGTCTCTGCATTCAAATGATGGGATTAAAAGTGTGCACCACAACAACTCAGCTATCCAGATTATTCAACACAGTCATGAGGTTCAACAGACAATGTCTACCTGGTATAGCATCAACAACAGTGGTACCTCTTAGCCGAAATGCCAGTCTTCCCACTAAGTTACATTTCCACATCCTTATCCAAAACTTCACTAAGGCGCTCTTCTCCCTACTTTAGTCATCACATAACTTTAACATTTTCTTTAAGCTATTTTTAGGACTCTCACCTTCCTGGTTCTACAATTAGTCCTCAATCTCCAGGATTCCTAATTTTACATTTCCACAGTTGCTGGCAGCCTTTTCTTATAGTAGACAATAAAAATCTAGTGAACTAACTACTGGTCCAGAAATTACTCACTTGCTACCAAAAGCAACTCTGCAGAGTTACAGGGGCAGACTGTTAAAGATTTTGGAAGCAAAGCCGTGTAATACTTCAACCTAAGAGCTGATGTTCAAAGCTCAAGATCATTCAGCCAAAAAACCAGCAATCTGATGCCAGCTAACACCTACACTAACATGTGCATGAGGGACTCCAGCACTTTAAGGACGACACATCAGATTCACAGTCTGAATGCAGGCACCCTCTGCTATGGCTGAGCTGTACTCTTCAGGACAAGTTCATCAGAGATGGGGCAAGATCAAAGATCATAAAAGCAAAGAAAGAGACCACAGAGGTGACTTCTCTTCAGCCACCACACTGAAGTCATTCTGTTTTTCTAACCTCAGAACATTCATCATTTCATTACTTGTTTTCTTTTCGGAGGTGATCACATCCAGGGCCCTACATATGCTAATCAAGGATTCCCCAGCCTTCACATCTAACAGGTCAGCAACACTGTTAATAGCCTCAAACTAGGGCATGCTTTGATCTGGGGCCTCTTGTCCACTCCAGGTCTCCCTGCACTGGAAAGGGAAGAAGGGGCCACAAAGGATCAAATTCTGTGAGCAGGAGCCCTGTCCATTAAGTGAAACAGACAGGTTAACTGTGACCCACCCCCAACCCTCCAAGCTTGCCCATTCATGCATACCAAGCCTAGCCCCAATTCAGAACGGGACTTACTTCAGGGTAGGATCTTTAAGGGGTTACAAGTTAAATGAAGTCATCAGAGTTGGCCCTGATTCAGTATAACTAAAAGGAGGTCAGGACATCACACAAATGATGCTGCTGCTGATGTGAATGGAAGGGAAGAGGCTTCAGAAACCCCTTCTGTCCATCTGCAGCTCAGGTGCATAACCTCCAGAGCCTTGGGGGAATACATTGTTGATGTTTAAACTACCATGACATATAAGCAGACACATAGCCTAAAACCCAGCCTTCCTACTTTTTATCTTTTCATTTCTATTTTGAAATAGAGGTATTCTTATGTTATCCAAATTCATCTTCAACTCTTGGGTTCGAGATTATTCTGTCAGCCTCCAGAGTAACTGGAAATGCAGATGCACACTACACCACCAACTCTACTTAATTTTAAACATTTTAACCACATAATGGAATATTATGGTGCAATGAAAATGGAATTAAAACCACACATTACATGAGGTTTCAGACTGCACAGAGGATAATTCCATTAACACAAAAGAATCCAAACCAAGCAAAATTAGTCGCAGTGTTAGAAATCAGCTGCAGCTGGCTTCATGTTCTGGGCGTGGGAGTGGGATAGGACTGGGGCTGGAGGAGATGTTCAATAAATAGCTTTACAAAAATGAGGGAAAAAAAAAAAAAGAAAATCCTCATTTGAATTAACAGCAGTAAGGAGCTAATGGCTTGAAAGAAGCACAAGGAGTCCTTTTCCTTTAAGTTTGTGAAAATTCTACAAACTGCTCGTCTATATTTCCATATAGATGTGTACCTGTTTAAAAAGTGGGCCATATAGACAGAGGCAGGAAGGTCGCTGAGTTTTAGGCCAGCTTGGCCTTGAGTGAGTTCCTGAACAGCCATGGCTACACAGAGAAACACTGTCTGGAAAAAAAAGTATAAATAAAATTAAATAAAAAATAAAATTAAAGTATATATTTGCAGGAAAAAGCTAGTAGGTAAAAAAATCACAACCTTTTCTTCTTTGTAGTTCCTACCTTTAAAAAAAAAAAAACCTGATTAGTTTAATAATCAGTAAAAAAGATGTAACTGTAAGTAAGCTAATAGAATAAAGATATATGTGCATAAGGGGGTCAAACTACAAAGACCTTCAGGGAATACATGTGTGATGGAAAAGGCAAGATGGCACTCTACTCTAGCTAAACCATCCAACCAGTCATGACCATCTCAACGACAAACACTGGGCTGAGAGCATAAAATTACATTCCCTGGGACCCCTAAGAAACAGACAAATAGCACATGCATTTACAGAAATGCTAGGTAGGAGAGTTTCTACAAGTCAACAATGTTCTTTGTGAAGTCACTGACCAAATGACACCAGTCATTTTTCCCCCAGACATGGTCTATGTAATTCTAGTTGTCCTGAAACTATGTAGACCAGGCTCTCCTCACTCACAGAGATCCACCTACTGTGATTAAAGGTGTTTGTCAACCTACCTGGACTGCTTTTAAAAAGGGGGAGGGAGGTTCACTGTGTTGTCTTGGCTGGCCTGTAACTCACTATGTACATCAGGCTGGCCTCAAACACAGTTTTACCTGTCTCTACCTCACAAAAGGTATATGCCACCATACTCTAAAAAGTTCTACTAGGAGCTGCAAAGATGACCTAGAGCTACTTCAAGGTCCCCAGATCTGGTTAAGTGCATGGAAAATTATTGGCAGACTGACCAATCATTCTAAGAGACACAGTGATGGATGTCTACAATCCCAGCACTTAGGAGGTGAAAGAAGATCAGCAATTTAAGGTTTCAAGGCTAAGCTGGACTATACAAGACCCATTTCAAAAGAAGGTGTCTGTGTGTAAGCATGAACATCAGTCCACTGCAGTTCATAAAGTTCAGGCTGAGATTTTTAAAGGTAAATTCAGTGTAGCTTTGCCGTGTGCTCAACTCAGACTAAAGTCTATTAAATTAAAGTCAATCTTTTAAAACCCACACTGTTACACAGACTCGAACAAATGGTGTTACTTAACCTTTTCTTTCCTTCCTTCCTTCCTTCCTTCCTTTCTTTTTTTGAGACAGGGTTTCTCTGTGTAGCTTTGTAAACCAGGCTGGCCTCAAACTCACAGAAATCCAAGTGCCTCTGCCTCCTGAGAGCTGGAATTAAAGGCGTGGACCATCACCACCCTGAATCATTTTATTTTTTATTAGCATGTATTTTGATTTCATTTTCATGAACTTCAGTTGTGTGCAATAACTGTTACAGGCTTCTCAAGTCAAGTGAGTTAACTTTTTGAAGAAGCCATCTTTACTTAATGCCAGAGAGCATCAAGAACCGCCTTCACTAGTAGGGTGTTGGTGGCAGGTGGATCTTTGAATTAGAGGACAGCTACAGAGCTAGTTCCAGGACAGGCTCCAAAAGCCACAGAGAAACCCTGTCTCAAAAAACAAAAACAAAAACAAAACAAAAAAAGAACCGCCTTCACTCTGCCTGGCAGCATCATAAACAAGGCTGACTGAGAAGCAGGTCAGGCTTCGAAATCCCTGCAGACTGCTCAGGTCCTCAGGCTGCCTCAGATCTGCTCTGTGCCAACACAGGCAATCCTAGGAGACCAGGAAATGGACAACAGAATCAAACAGATCTCCAAAGCAGTGATGACATCACCAAAGCAGAGGTCTGGCTGGCCTCCCACCCTGTGCATTAATTACTGCGTCTTCAAGCAGATGAACAAGGCCAATACTGCATGTCACGTCACCACCGGAGCCAAGTCCCAAGCTTCCTTCCTTCCCTAAGGGGACATTTTGCAAGTAGCTATTCTTACATTTGGTTCTGGAATCTGAGACTGCAGTACTAAAACTGAAACTAGCCAGAGACTCTTAAAGCCGGTTTTGATTTTAACCATGATATCAGTTTTATCTTTGGTTTACAAATCATAGCTCACAACCACTATTTAAAGTCTGGCTTTGTTTTTGCTTTTTATTTAAACTTTAAAACATAAATGCTAATAATCTCTAGTCTGTAATGTAGTCTAAAAGGTGAAAGATGTGAGGACAATTAACTCAAAAAACTGCAAAATGTCTCTGCAGCAAGTGCAGGCAGTGCACCCAGAACACTTCACCCAGGAAGAGCATAGGCCAGCAAAGGTGGCAGTCTGGTAATGCAATGAGAACACAACAGTAACCCCAGTGGAGCAGAAAAGGAGGAACCAAAACATAAGGGAGCTCCAGAGCCCTTCCAAAGAGGACCCAGCTCTAAGAGGAGCTGCTGGTAAGCCCAGATTAGCCAGGGAAACTGTCATGTCTCCACCATATATGTTCACTTCTATGGAGATATCACTGAAAGAAATGAAAGACTGATGTCAAACTCAGGGTCTGGGTTTGTACCATATTTTCATAGAAAGGTTAATGACAAACATAAAGTAAAAGTATTATAGTACAGATCTCTTTGAAGATGGAGTAACAGCAAATCCAACGACCAAACATTCTTGCCTCATTTGGTGGTGGAGTCAGAAACTGATTCACAGCCCCTTTCCTACAAGGACTGTTCTCTTAGAGAGTTAGGACCTCTGATTATGAGGCACAGTTGGCACCAAAAAAAGAAAACCAGAAAAGTCACCCATATGGTTGCCAACAATTACCTGGAAGATTACACTAATAAACTATTTTTAGAGCAACTTCTCAGTTACACCCTCCTGTATTTACTCATGTACTTCTACCTTCAGAGTAAAAAAAAAAAAAAAAAAAAAAAAAACAACCTGGGCACTTTAGAGAGGAACCAGAAAGCCATGGGAAACGGGGCACAGGTTTTTTTTAATCCAGAATGCATCACCAAGTCTGGCAGGAGCCACATTACACTTTCTTGTCAGCTGAGAAGAAAATACAGCATATCCAATGTGCCTTTGCTCACACATTACAGTGTACTGCACCAAGAGGTATCCATTTTCCCTGGAGGAGGAAAGGGAAAAAAAAAAACCACAACAAAAAGGGAATCAAGTTGAGTGTTGATGGTAACTCTTCAAAAGAGGTGATCAGTCATAAACTGTAATATGGCCCTCTCTCTCTTTCAGGAACAAACTATACAAATGCTGTCCCTAAAGTTCACGTGTGCAAGCATAAGGACTGAGTTAGGATCCCTAGCACTCACATTTCAATCAAGAAAAGAAAATGTTAAGTGCAGAGACATCCATAACACCAGTAGGGGGGAGGGGGTGCCTTGGAGCTCATTAGCTAGCCTGCTTGGGAATGGACAAGCTCCAGGTTCAGTAAAGAGACCTAGCTTTAAAAAGGTTGAACAATTAAGTAAGACACCCCGTATCAACCCATATCAACCTCTGGCCTATACATACATGCATGTGGATACACCACACACAAAAAGTTGGCAAGTATTTTAAGTTGTTAGCCAGAACACTACACTTTTGGATGTCTGATTCACCTAAAAAGATTAAAAACAAAAACTATTTTTGCAAAAAGCCCCACATTCTTTCTATAGTCCAGTCATTTCAAAACATAGTTCCTAGTTGTGAGGCTCACCATTTTACAATTCTTGAGGACAGACTCATGTCTGTCTCCCTGAGTCAGGACCCAGTAATGCCTGACACATATATGATGGAAGAAAAACATTTCCTAAATGAAGCTGCCAGTTTGCTCTAAACTCACACATTACATAAAGTTATAGCCCTTAAGTGATTCAGCTGGGTAGCAAAGGCACTCTCGCATACCAAACTTTAGCTTGGTCAGCTTCAGAAGTAGCTATAACTCACTTTTCAGCTCTTTTTGTTTGTTTTGTTTTTCGAGAGAGGGTTTCTCTGTGGCTTTGGAAGATGTCCTGGAACAGAGATCCCACTTTTCAGCTTACACTCAATTCTGAACCAATCCTCCCAAGCTAGAAAAGCAACAAATCAACAGGAGATTTTCTTAACCCAATCATGCAGGCAATCAGCTGCTGAAGTCACAAGGGAGAGACAAGAGTCTGTTCTTTGGGAAGCCAAAGACAGTATTTTCATCAGTGAAGAACCAACAAGCTAGGCACCCATCAACTCTTGTAGAAAGGAAGGTGCACATGGTAAGCACGACAGAACTGACCCAAAGAAAAGATCTAGATACCAAAACTATTGGAATAAAATACTTATCTTGCCAGAATTCACGATCTTCTGATTCAGTGATACTACACTACTGTAATATGCCTTGTAAGTCACAACTGCAAATGCAACATGGCTTTAAGGTAAGATCAAGAGGCTCTCAAACGACATCACTAGACAGGAGGTGAAGGGGGGTGCTGATGGACAAATAACAGGTGGCAAGCTTTCGGGGCATCTAAAGCAGAAGAGGCCAGAGGCCAGCAGATTGCTAAGTAGCCTGAGTGATTACGCTTCAATCTTTCACTCTGTAACTTATCAGCGGTGTGACCTTGGACGACTGACTTAACCTCTCTGTTCTTTGATTTCTCTGTAAGTAGACACTGCCTCGGTGGACAGCCAGTGCGGTCTAGCCACGAAGCCCAGAAACCGAGAAATCTGAAATCTTCACAACGTTACTGTCAACATCGGCACGATTACCAGCCTGGAGGACACCAGCCCTTTTGAGGCACTCAGGAGGTCCTTCCCGCTGGAACTTCGGAAACAGGGTTGACCGTGCAGGACCCTAAACGCTCCTGTCTTCCAGGGTCCGCGGCGGCCGGGGCATGTGACGCGCCCGGCAGCGCTGCCTCGGTGGCCGGCCGGTACCTCTTCCCACCCAGCAGGGCCGCCGCCGAGGAACGCGCCTGGCCTAAGAATCCCCGTACCCGCCGCCCGCCGGCCACCCCGCGCCCTCCGACCTCCGCCCGCCGGGCACCGCCCCGCCTGGCCCGGCCCGGCTCTCGCCGAGGACGCCAGGCCCGGAGGCCGGGACCGCGGCGGGGGAAGGGCAGCCCAGATCCGCCGCTCACCGCGGGGTCCGCCGAGAAGGAGACACAACGCAGGCCGGGAAAAAGAGGTCCGACTCCGGCTCCAGCAGGATCCCCGGAGCTGCCCAGCCCCAAACGCCGTAATCAACGCCGCCGCCTCGGGCTTTATGGCCAAAGCTCCGGCCTTGCACCCACTTCCGCCACCGCCGCCGCCCCGAGCGGAAGTGCCTGTCACGAGACACTCGACGCTAGGGTTGTGGGGAGGAGCCCCGCCTCCACTTTGCGTCACGTTCCGGTCGCGTCAGGCCCTGGCCCCGCTGTTCGTGGGGGTAAATATGGCCGTCTCCAGATGGGGGCTGCCATCTTTGGGGGACATGCAGAAGCTGGAGAACGCCATATTGGACCGAGAATTGATAATGCGTCGTCCCCGATTACACCCCACCCGGTCCCCATAAAGAACGCTGAAGAATAGAAAGCCATTTGGCTTTTCCGGAAGACGCTGGTTAGTCAGCCATGTAGCAGGCAGGGTGTGATTCAGGGTCTTCTAATCCCACCGGGTGATGGAAACGATCAGTTACAGTGTCCTCAGTGACCAAGAGGTGAAGTATACTCTACTAAATAAATGGACAGGATAGATAATCCAAGAAAACAGAAAAAGAGCGAAGGAGTTGCTAAACTAAAAAGAGAGGCACAAAAGAGTGATTGTGGAGGCACAGGCTTGGAACTCACCCCAGGGAAGTAGAGGCAAGAGAATGGAAAGGCTAGATCTAAAATTCAGTCAATTAAAAAGGTTCATAAAAAGCTGGGCGATGGTGGCGCATGCCTTTAATCCTAGCACTCGGGAGGCAGAGATAGGAGGATCTGTGTGAGTTTGAGGACAGCCTGGTCTACAAAACTACACGGAGAAACCCTGTCTCGAAAAAATTAAAAAAAAAAAAAAAAAAGTTCATCAAGATGGACTAAACATATCTCTGTCCAGTACCAAATTCCCTCCCAAGCCCTACTTACTCTCCCTGCCTTTCTCCCTCCCTCCCTCCCTCTCTCTTTGACTGGAACTCACTTAAAAGTCTTGACCACCAATTAGCCTCCAGCCTTCAGGATTCTAAGGTTACCTGTCTCAAAAAAAAAAAAAAAAAAAAAAGAAAGAAAGAAAGAAAGAAAGAAAGAAGGAAATATACAAAATTTGATTTCTAAGGGACTACCAACTCATTTTCCAGGACTGGTACCAATGAATCCCTTTGTACTAAGCTAACCTTTCAAAGGATCTGTCATTTTCTAGCATTTCCCCCACTGAATTCTAGCTCTTGACTGTTTAGCTTTTAATTTAACCAATCAGTGACATATCTTACACATTATAAACAGATATCTCACAACAAAAAGGCCAGGGTGGAATAAGCAGACCTCAGCAACTAAGAAAAGTGGTTGTTTGGGTAACCTATTAAAGTCTGACAGGGATGTAGGACCTTACAAATGACTGAAATAAAGAACTGGGAATAGAGCCAGACTTTCCACAACTGTGGGAACACGGGAAGTGGGTGCAGATTTTGTCTCTCCGGTTCGTCTTGGGTATAGACTCAGCCTCCACGTGGCAGATAGAGCAGCGGTCAGGAAGCAAAGCTGGATGTGGCTAAGACTACTGACACATGTGATCCATGAAAGACACTAGGAGGCAACCATGAGGCCCAAAAGGAACTGCTCAAACATAAAATGTGTACAACACAAATCTGTACTTGTATTAATACAGACAGGTATGTTACCTTAAAAGTTTAAGTATTGTCAGAAAAGGGAACAAGACCGCAATAAAAATGGATAGCCCAGGTGATCCAGCATCTCAAAATGCCTCTGTTACAGTCTCCTCAGAAGTTTGCACCCAGAACAGCTTCAAGTCTGCTGGATGAGATGGTTCAGCCTCACAAGCTACTCCAACCAAGACTTAACAATTACCCTGATTTTCTTTTTTCTTTTTCTTTTCTTGTTTTGTTTTGTTTTCGAGACAGGGTTTCTCTGTATTGCTTTGGAAGCTGTCCTGGAACTCACTCTGTAGATCAGGCTGGCCTCCCAAGTGCAGGGATTAAAGGCATGCGCCACGGACACCCGACTTACCCTGATTTTCCCAAGGTTCCCCCTAAGATACTAGTGACCACAGACAACTGGAAATCTCCTAGAGAATGATGCCCACATTCCCAAGAGATGGGATACGTGTGGGGTTTGGTTATTAAATGAATTATAAATATTTGTCATTATTAGAGAGGGTTGGTTACAAGTTTTTATTGTTCACAGGAAAAAATAAACTAAACAAAAGAGTTAAATGCAAAGATCTCTTTCTAAAGGAAAAAAGGGGAGATATGGTATAGAAATAGTGAGTTAAAAGGGTAGATTATTGGGGCTGGAAAGATGGCTTAGTGGTTAAGAGCAGTGGCTGCTCTTCCAGAGGACCTGGGTTTAATTCTCAGCACCCACATGGCATCTCACAACTGTAACTCCAGTCCCAGGGGATCTGACACCTTCACACCAATGCACATAAAATAAATTTAAATAAATTATTCTTAAAAGGGTAGATTATTGAATCTACTTTAATCCAAAAAACAACTATTAATCTCAAAATATTTTAAATTGGTATGGATTTTGGTTTATTGGTACAATTTTTTTTTTGAGACTGCTCATGTTTATTAACAAAAGGGACAATCCCACATGGCCATCCACGAGTACATTTAGGAACCCTAGAACTGACAATGGCCACCCCTCCCAACACCCCACTCTCTAGGACCCACCCTAAACTTAGTTTGGACCCTTCAAAAAATTTGGGGCTTCTAGCATTTTTTATCTGGAAACTGTATGAAGGTACTGTCTCTGCTTTTCATGTTCTCCATCCACTTGTCCCACTTGTCTCCAGGACTCTGCTCAGTCACTCAGGTCTAGACCAAAATCTGGATATAACTCCTTGGTGGTGACACCTCGGGTGTCAGCTTTCCCAGCAGCATCTGTGCCACATCCTTGATTTCATTGTACTCATGGAGGAGAGAGATGTGGTCCTCCAGCTCACCCACACGGTAGCCTCGGTGATGGGAAGGCTCCATAGCAACTTCGGCCATATCCTAAGTCAGCCCTCCTGAGCCCTGAGGTCCGAGGTACCCAGAGCAGGGTCGTCTTTTGTGAAGAAGGGTCCAGGGTTGGGGTTAGATGGATGCCTCAGATAACCAGAAATCAGCAATCTTATTGGTACAAATTTAAAGTTAATTTTGTTATACTGTATGCTTCAACTCTTGTTTGGGGTATTGTGTTTATGCAACTCATTTAAATATTTAATGTTTAATTAAGAAATTCAAATTAATAATCATCTATAATAATCAAATTTATAGTCATGTTAGGTATATTTCCAAGGTTAAACAGATATATTTAAATAGATGGTCTTCAAACACTTCAAAGATCCATAGAATATGGCATTTAATATATTTAATAACCTAAGGCTTTTCATGACAGTGAGACACATCTGCTTCTGATAGTGCCAATTTACTTAAAAAAAAAAAATATGGACTTTACTCTCTTTATAGAAAAAGCTAGTCATTTTGGCACACTGCCTTTGCCTCAATTGCTGACACTATATTGCCAAACTGGACCAGCAGGATGCAAAAGAAATTGCCAAACTTTGCCAAGACAAAGTAGTACAGTTCTTCAAATTTTCCTGGTTCTCAGAAAAGTCTGTCAGATATTCTAAGCCTATAGGCCAAAGACAGATGCCCCAACATTACAGAACAATTTTGGGTGACTTTCCAGGCAGCCAGGCATCACTGTCATTAGGTAACATTACATTTCTGGGGTCTTTGATGGAGTTAAAAACTAAATAATTATACTTAAAGTTTTCCTTAGTTGTGGTAAAAGATAAATTAGGGCCAGGTGATGATGGTGCATGCCTTTAGTCCCACCGCTCAGGAGGGCAGAGGCAGGTGGATCTTTGTGAGTTCAAGACCAGCCTGGTCTACAAGAGCTAATTCCAGGACAAGCTCCAAAACTACACAGTGTAGCGAGATATTCACCTTGTCTGCACCTGTGGCTTAGGCCATGCCTATTGGGGCGGAGACAGGGCCGGATGGGAGCGGGGAGAAAAGGCTGGGAGAGGGTCGGGCCACCCCTTTTTGGTGGTGGATGCTGAAAGGCTCAGGATCCACTGGAACCCGCCACGTACATCTGCCTATGTTGTGAGTTATTTCTCCCTTAATAAACTTCTGTTCGGCCTAATTGTTTATCCTGATCCTTATTAAATCGCAATATCACAGAGAAACCCTGTCCCAAAAAACAAAAACAAAACAAAACAAAAAATTAGACATAAAACTTTAGACTCACAAAGATAAGACAAATACTACAATATTTTCTCTAAATTTTCCAAATACAAATGGACTGGATAATTTAACTGTAATTCTTACTTGATAACTGTTTTGTTGTATATAATTTTACTATGTTAAAGTTAAAACCTTCCTTTTTATTTAGACAAAAAGTGGGAAATGTGGAATGAAGCATTTATCTATTCTTTTATCAATAAAAAGTCAGGAGTCAGATAAAATACCACACAGCAGTGGAATATTCTTCCTTCCTTCCTTCCTTTCTTTCTTTCTTTCTTTCTTCCTTTCTTTCTTTCTTTCTTTCTTTCTGTCTTTCTTTTTAATTTTCAACACAGGGTTTCTCTGTGGTTTTGGAGCCTGTCCTGGAACTAGCTCTTGTAGATCAGGCTGGTGTCAAATTCACAGAGATCCACCTGCCTCTGCCTCTCGAGTACTGGAATTAAAGGCATGTGCCACCACCGCCTGACGGGATATTCTTTTATACTATATAAATTATGTCATTGTGATTGGTTTAATAAAGAAAATGACTGACCTATAGTGAGGCAGGATAGTTAAGCAAGAGAACCAGACTAAGAGGACACTGGGAAGAAGAGGGTGGAGTTGTGGTGTCACCAGGAGAGGCAGAGGAAACAGGAGATGAACTTGCCATACTGAGAAAAGGTACTGAGCTATGTGGCAGAGTGTAGATAAGAAACATTGGTTAATTTAAGTTATAAGAGATAGTTAATGACAAGCATAAGCTACCAGTTGAGCATTTATAATTAATAATAAGTCTCTATGTGGTTATTTAGAAGTTAGGTGTTGAGACAGAAAAGTCTGCTTACAGACCTCCCTATATATGTACACAAATACACCACCCACCTACTCCTACATGAGTATGAAGAAAATAAACAATGTAATTCATTAAGTGATTAGTGAGACACAGTTGATAAAAATGTGGGATAATCTTTTTGTACACTGTGAAGATGTGTCTCTACTAAGGCACCTTCTGATTGGCTTTAAAAGGAGCTGAACCGACCAATAGCTAGACATTAGAGGATAGGCGGGACTTCCAAGAAGACATAGGAACTCTGGGAAGGAGATTAGATGCAGAGTGAGACACAGAGGGAGTCATACAGTACGGAGGAGAGGTAATGAGAAATGTGGCAGAATGTAGACTAATATAAACAGGTTAATATAGGTTTTAAAAGCTAGTTGGGAACAAGCCTAAGCTAAAGCCAAGCTTTCACACTAAGAAGTCTCAGTGTCAATATTTGGGAGCTGGAAGTACAGAACAAGTCTGACTACAATAAAATGGTGTTTTGTAGCCAGGAATGGTAGGCACAGCCTTTAGTCCTAGCAATCAGGAAGCTGACACCAGAAGATCGCCAAGAGTTGGAGGCCTGTCTGGGCTATATATAGAGAACCTATATCAATCAATAAATAAAATCCTAAGGAATCATGATGGAAAATAGGTGATACCAGACATGGGTGTCCAAAAAGTCCTCTCTGAGGAGATCCCATTTGAGCAAGACCAGTGAGTGACACAGCATCCTACATGAACAGAATGTGCCATGTTTGGCCATAATAACAGAGCAAAGTTCTATACAGAAGAATAGACATTGTTCAAGGGACAACAGAGCCAGTGTGGTTGAAGCAGAGCAGGTGAGTGAGGAGAAGCAACTGGGGGGGGGGGCGGGAACCAGATACTATGGTAGCTTCTGGGTCATGTCCCTTATGTCATGTGTAAAAAGAAGCCCTGAAGGTATAGATGAGATATGTGTGTATGTTTGAGAGAGAAGGGGAGAGAGAAAGAAGTGTCTGTGTAGGTATTTGCACAGCAGAGCATGTCTTGGCCACCACCTTTTCCTTCTCTTTCCTATAATGAACCTTCTAATGGCCATGGAAAGCTCTTTCCACAGCCTCATGACCCAGCTTAATGTCTACTGGGGGATATTTGTTTACATTGCATGAAGATGTGTCTGTGTTTTGCCTCACCTGCCTAAAGCATCTGATTGAATGATATAGAGCTGAATGGCCAATAACTAGGCAGGAGAGAATAGATGAAACTCTTGGACAAAGAGAGGAACTCAGGGTTAGAAGCTTGTAGGTGGATTTTTCTGTTCTGTCAGCTGCTTCCCCAATAGCCACATGGAGACTTATTATTAACTATAAATGCTCATCCAATAGCTTAGGCTTTTTTCACTAATTTTTATACTAGTTTTTTCACTAGTTTTAAATTAACCCATTTCTATTAATTTATGTGCTGCCCTGAGGCTTGTTTACCTCATGTACATACTTCCCATCTGCTCAATCTACATCTCATGGTGTCTCCTCTGACTCCACCCTTCTTTTCCCCAGCATCCTATCTGCTCTGAAAATCCTGCCTAACCATCAGCCAGTCACTCTTCATTAACTAAGGAGAGTAATACATACTTACATGCAGACTGGCATGACAGGAGATGCCATCAAGACACAGAGGGAGTAGGATGTGCAGAATGGAGGGAAGGTAAGGAGCCACGTGACAGAACATAGATGAACAGAAATGTGTTAATTTAAGTTATAAGGGCTATTTGGGGGAAAAGCCTAAGCTAAAGGGCAAACTTTCATAATAATACATCTACCTGTCACTATCTGGGGGTTGGTGGCCTGAAGAAAATCCAACAAGAAAGACTAGCTACAGATGTCTGATTTTGTCTGAGCTCCTCCTGCCTTCACCTTCTGCAATGCACCACCATCTCTGTGTTATCCAGTGCTGTGGATTGCATTCATGCAAGTGCTCTATCAACTGGGTTACACTCTAGCTCTGATTTCGATTTTTAAATCTTCTCTTATATAATACATCCCAACTGCATTTCCTCTCCTTCCACTCCTCCCAGCACACACACACACACACACACACACACACACACACACACACACACACACACACACACACACTTCCCCTCTCCCCCAGATTCACTGCTCCTTCCGTTTCCCTTCAGAAAAGAACAGGCCTCCAAGAGACATCAACTGAGCACAGCATAACAAGATGAAATAAGATGAGGAACAAACTTTTAATTCAAGGCTGGATGAGGCAAACCAGTAGGAGGAAAAGGGTCCATAGGGCAGACATTTTCTTTTTTTCCTTTTTCTTTTTTCCCTTTTTTTGAAACAGGGTCTCTGTACATAATCCTTACTGTCCTAGAATTTTCTGTGTTAGCAGTGCTCAACATGTGGGTCCCAACCCCTTTTGAGATGGAATCAGTTACCATGCCTATCAGATATTTATAAAATGATTCCTAACAGTAGCAAAATTGCACTTATGAAGTAGCAATGAAATAATGTTATGATTGGAGGACACTACAATGATGGGAGATGTTACTCTGTATATATGTTTCTCATACTAATTAATAAAGCCCTGCTGGCCAATAGAAAACTAGATAGGCAGGGCTAGGAGACTAGGAGAAGGAAAGAGGAAGTGGGAAGGAGGAGTCGAGATGTAGCCCAGGGAAGAAGCAGGACGCCTGCCGAGGCTCCCTGATAAGACGACCACGTGGAAATACTTAGATAAGTAGAAATGGGTTAATAATTAAGACAGAGCTAGCCCATAAACAATAATGGTAACTGGCCAACAGGATTGTATCAAATACAGAGTCTCTGAGTGTTATTTGGGGCTCACGTGGTGGTGGGACCATGGCGGCAGGACCCGCTGCAGCTGGCGGGAAGAACCTGCCGTAACACTACGACATGAGGAACTGTATTGGGGGGGGGTCTTAGCATTAGGAAGATGGAGAATCGCTGCTTTATGTAGACCAGGCTGGCCTTGAATTATAGTGAGTCTTTCTCTGTCCTGCCAGCCAGCTCCCAAGTCACAACACAGAGACTTACTATTAATGATAAAAGCTCAGCTTATAGCTTAGGCTTGTTTTTAATTAGCTCTTAACTTAAATTAACCCATATATTTTACCCTTGTTCTTTCATGTGGCTTGGTTACCTTTACTCTGTATTGCCCATGCTTCTTCCTCTACATCTGGCTGGCCTCCCTCTTCTTCTCCCCAATGTCCTCTGTGCCTAGAAACGTAGCTATTTACCATTCAGCCTTTTATTAAACCAATCACAGTGACATATCTTTACACAGAGTTATCAAATATCTCAAAACATTGGAGTCGTAGTCAGTCCATATAGTGAAAGCCTGTTAAAAATAAAAATAACTAACTAAATAAAAACAAAGCATCAATTTTAGCTTAGTATATTGACACATGTCTATAATCCCAGCTCTTAGGGAACATGACGGCCTGCTTCAAATAAATTAAATACACAATAATGAAAAAAAAAATCAAAGGAGAGAATTACTCTATTATCATAGCCATTTTTGCCCACGCTTCTTCCCGAGAAAATTCTTTTAGTCCATCGTCTCAGGAGGCTGTGTCCACATGCCCAGCTTTACCCTCCTCTTCCATCTTTGGTTACCCCACCCAGTCCCCAGCTTCTGTGATGCACGTTTCTTGCAACCACTCCCAGCAGTTCTCTGAGCCTATGTACAAAGCAGTGGGTAATACGTCTCCCCTGACTGGGAGGAACTGTGTGAATGTGATGAGCACACTCCATCTCATTACATGGAGGGACTGAAGCTTCTTGTCATTTGCCAGGCAAGGGAACTTGTGGGCGGTGGCTTAAGGTAATTGTTGACTTGGTACTATGGAAATGAAGGTTTGCTCATCAGTTCATTTAAAAGCTGGCAATCTATCCATGCTCCAGTGGATGACCCCCTAGTCCCATGCACATAGGAGCAGCACTAATTGGACACAGTAGGTTAAAAAAAATTAAACAACAGCAGGGAGTGGGTGGTACATGCCTTTGATTCCTTTGATTCCAGTACTTGGAAAGCAGAGGCAGGCAGATCTATGAGTTCAAGGCCAGCCTGGTCTACAAAATGAGTTCCAGGACAACCAAGGCTACACAGAGAAAAGCTGTGTCGAAAAGCAAAATAAAAAAATTAAACAACAAACCAATTGAAAGAGAATGTTAAATTGAGAGTTGTGTTGGGAAATGGGGTCCAGGATTTGACCCTCCAGCCCGATTTTAGTATTTTAAATGATCACTTTTAGCCATGAGTGGCAATACACACCTGCAATCCCAGCATTCAGGAGGTGGAAGCAGAAAGATCAAAGATTCAAGGCCACACTCATCCTCAGTTACACAGAGAATTCAAAGATAGTCTGTGCTATGGAAGACCCTCATCTTGAAAACAGCAACAAACAAACAAAACTACATACATATAACATAAGCCCTTACATAGGGAAATGTATGACTGTAGAATTTTATTTCTTGAGCTCCAAGGTTGAGAAGTCTGAGGTCAGGGCACCAGGACAGGCAATGACTAGGGAGGGCTATTACTTTCTACCTCCAATATGGAGCCTTCTTGTTTGGTCTTCAGATGGTGGAAGCTGGCAAAAAGAATGACCAGATTCCATGAGCCATGTTCTAAAGCCACTAATGACATTTGTGACTGTATGGCCCTCATAAACCACTTAATCACTTCCCAAAGCCACAGCTCTTAAAATCTTGGAGGTTATATTTCTTTCTTTTGATTTTTCCAACTCTGTTCTTTTTAATTTTTCTTTTGTTTTCTTTTTCATTTTTGAAGACAGGGTTTCTATGTAGCTTTGGTGCCTGTTCTGGAAATAGCTTTTATAGACCAGGCTGGTCTCAAACTTACAGAGGTCCACCTGCCTCTGCCTCCCAAGTGCTGGGATTAAAAGTGTGAACCACCATAGCCCAGCTCCTTCTTTGATTTTTTGAGACCGGGTTTCTCTGTGAAACCCTGCTATTCTGGAACTCACGCTGTAGAGCAGGCTGAACTCGAACTCAGAGATTCACTTGCCTCTGCCTCTAACGTGCTTGGATTGAGGCACAAACCTCCCCTACCTCCAGGTGTTCTTTCTAAATGTTATTTAATTTTAATTTTATGTGTGTGGATGTATGTCTGAGTACCCCCCGTTGTATGTCTGAGTACCATTTGTGTATCTGGTGCTCTTAGAGACCAGAAGAGGACATCAGAGACTCTACAATGGGAGGCAGAGGTGGTTGTGAGTAGCCACATGGGTGCTGAGAATCTAACTCAGGTCCTTGGGCTTGCTCCAAGCTCATATTCAACTTTCTAATACTTGCCCAGGTGATACAGCCTACAGTGGGCTGGGCCCTCCCACATCAATCATTTATCAAGAAAATGCTTCCACAGACTTGCCTACAGGTCAGTCTGATGGAAGCATTTTCTCAGTTGACATCCCCTCTTCTCAGATGGCCCTAAATTGTGTCAAGTTGACAAAAATTTAATCAACATAGACAGGAACCTCAAAAGCTGGTTTTCTTTTGTTGGTGATGGTGATGGTGGTGGTGGTGGTGGTGGTGGTGGTGGTGGTGGTGGTGGTGGTGAGTGTGTGTGTGTGTGTGTGTGTGTGTGTGTGTGTGTGTGTGTGTGTATTTGCATGCGGTCGTGTGTGTACAACCTCCAAAGCCATGAACCAAAATAAGTCTTTTCTCTTTAAACTGCATTTGATCTTAGCAAAAGACCAAGAAACAATCGTACTTTCTTCATAAATTATGTCAGGCGTTTGTTACAATGATCTTACTTACACAGTTCCCTGGGATAAATTAAGGAACTAGACTTAGAATTTGGAGAGGTGCTGGGAGGTAAAGCCTTCGTGTGATCTCCCTAGAGATAATGCTGGGGACCAAAGCTGTCAGAATTAGCAAATGTGAATGTGCGTGCTAAAACACTAGCCATAGCCATCCACAGTCATGCTAACCCGTGCATCGTGAGTTTGCTCTGCCAGTGTCTGAGGAACAGATGGAACACTATGCTGCTGTCGACAGTTTATGAACACACCGTGACTCTGTGACTCTGCTCTCTTCCTTTTCTGGGAAGGTTTTGCTGCCCAACACTGAATGTCACAGTCAGCAACATCAGGTTGGACTTTGCTCTCAGGTTCTGTTCTAGGTTGCCAAGAAACACAAGCCAATTCAAACAGAATATCCACCTCTTGCCTCTAAGAGTCCTGAACATCATATGATGCCTAACCCCATTTCCCTCTTTTATGGGAAGAGGATGACAATTCCTGTCCCATAGGCATGGTGTCAACTCCAGAATCACTAGGCTACTATCATCATGTGTGTTAGTCACTTTCTAGTACCTTTAACTAAGTTCCTGAGATAAATACCATGAAGGGGGAGAATATATTTTAGTTGACAGTCTGGGAAGTCTCTGTGCAGTCTGTTGAAACATGGCAGAAGGGCATGGTGGAAGAAAGTTGCTCACCTGATGGTTGGCAGCAAGCAAGAAGGGTCACATGCACATGTTCCCAGTGGTTCCTTCAACCAGGCCATACTTCCTGACAGCCTGACACTTATGCTCATCCCTAACAACTCCCTGAAGATGATGTCCAAAGGCCCAACCCATTGAACCCAGATGTGATCTAACCACCTCTGCTGAGTCACCAGCTGGGAACCAAACCTTCCACACTCAGTACCCCACTGAAGGCAGGAGCATGAGCCCCAGAGCTGCCTCTGCAGCACCCAACTAATGTGGCTGAGGGACACCTTGACTGTAGGTTCCCTTCAGCAACACACAGCTTCTTAACTTCATCTGACTTCTACATCTACTTGTTTCCAGCCTTCACTTCAGATTCATAAATATCAGAGTTGCTTTCGTTCATCTTATGTCTACACTGTAGGTTGAAGCTCTGCTCTGTCTTTATCCTGACCAGGCTGAGGGTGGCTTGCCTTGATCTATCTGTGCACATCTCAGATATTCTTTGCCTAAAAAGACCCTGGCTCCTTGAAGACTTTATTTTGACCCAGCTTGTGGGCATCATTCATTTCTTCACTCCGTAAGTATAGGGTGAACATTACTGCCTAGCAGGCACAGACAGCTCTAGATAAGGCCTGATAGGAGACCTCAGTGAATAAAGGCAACAAAAATCTCTGCCCTACTGGAATGTACACTCTTGTGGAAGAGAAAAAAACCCCAGCAGGCTATGTGTGCATATATAGCCATACCTAACACACAAGGATCCAGAGTTCAATTTCCAGAAGTGTAAAATAAAAATGAAACTGAAAACAGGTGAATGAGGGAAATGTATACATATTAGACCGTGAGGAGTGTAACAGAATAAGTCAAGCAAGGATGCAGAGGAACCTCCTGCTCCATCCAGCTTCATATCCACCCTCTTCATGATGCTGCCTTTCCCCCACCACCACTCAGAAATAATTCTCTACACTGAAGAGTTCACATTGCCAATGATTCTCCCCCTAATGCTTATGCCCTTGTCCGTCTCACTTAGTGGTCTATCTCCCATGGATGGGGCAGTGTCTGGGACCTTCCTGCCCTTCAGTAAGGTTCTTTTTTTTTTTTTTTGTCTCTGCCATTAGTCCAACTGAATAAGTGCTATCCAGAGAAAGGAAAGAAGCTAGAGTGACACAGGAGACACACATAATGTTACCAGGGAGATGGGACACTCAGGGTTCTCCCCAGAGGAGGCAGCAGTCAGGTGAGTCAGGTATGTAAAACTTATTCTACCAGCATTACATATATGTTCAATGCTCCTTTTTCCCTTCCATTCACTGAAAAAAATCCCCATTTTCCTTTAAGGCCAGTCTAGCAAAGAGGCCATTCATCAAGGAGTAAACAGAACATTAAAGTATGTTCTAAGTAAGATAACACTAGATGCTATAACAATATATCTGGTCTATGGCCATACTGCCCTTGATGCCATGCACCCCATCTTGTCTGATCTTGGAAGCTAAGGATGTAGGGCTGGCTAGTGAGACAAATATGTCTCCATAGAAATTCCAAATCAAACAAAATAATAGTAGGTATCTCCCTTCCATCAACAGGTCCCAGGTACCATGCCAGCCCCATTCCATAGCGCCATTCCAAAGGGGCTCGTCATTGTCTAAAGACAGCTGGTCACAGGACAACAGGTGTGTTAAGAGGCACACCCACTTAAAAGCCTCCAAGCAGCTGTGACACATCGCTTCTACTTCATACCTGTGGCAGGAGCAACTTGTGTAACCACGCCTACAAACCAGAGGGCTGTGACATGGGCTCCAGTTTGGACGGCTGCTTTTTAGCAACAGACATGCATGGTGGAAGGGAGAACTTTTTGTGTCTGCCATTCATCCTGCAGAATACACACTATCTGAAGAAAACAAAGAAGCTGGAGTGACCCAGGAGAGGCCCTTGATGTCACCAAGGAGGTGGGACACTCTAGGAGGACTTCCCAGAGGAGACAGCAGCTGGGTGACTCAGGAAGACAAACTTACTCTGCCTGTAAAGGAAGATAAAGGTTGTTGTCAGCAGAGACAAGCATAGGCAAAGTATGGACAGGAGACAGTTCTGTAACTCACCCTGGAAACTGCTGGTGAAACATTGCTCAGCTACGATGTCAGAACGAAACTGGACACAGGAGCCCAAGCAGAGAGCAGATTGTGGCGGATCCCTGGCTCCATTTTCCTGATTGACAACTGAGAGACACAATTGAAGGCAGAGTACAGCAGACCTCACATGTGAAGAGTACTTCAGAAAGTCTGCAAAGAATGGAGAAAAGCAGGTTCTGGGAGTTCTCTAGCAGGTGGCAGACCACAGTCCCTTCCTTTAGCACACCCAGGAGAGCAGCTAGGGATGAAGGTGGGCGAGGGAGTGCACACAAATTGCTAACTGCTGTGGGGTTTTGGCTTATGGGTTTTCCTTCCTCACCATTGCCAAAAGGGGTCCTAAGAGACTGGCTTTTGAGGCATGAGACATGACACAGCCAGGCACACAAGGGTCCCTTTTCCTGAGGCAACATGTAAGGAGGCAGCACATGGCTTGGTGCTGTCTAAGGCTGTGGTAGGGGTATGGATGGAGACTTCAGGGGATGCTACTTGCTAGACACCTCTGGAAGATAGAGTACCACACTTTCCAACCATTAGTTCACGGGGCCAAATTATTGTATCAGTCATCTATTGCTGTAAAAGAAAAGCCCCCAAATGCTTAATGCTGCAGCCCAGCATGATGGCTAGTTAGGTTAGCCAGACTAGAGGGCTCTGGATTCAATGAGGGACCTTTTCTCAGTTAATAGACAGAGACTGGGGAGTACCCTGGACATCAACATCTGTCCTCCACAGGCATGTGCTTACATGGGAACACACACACACACACACACACACACACACACACACACGGCAATGGTAGAAGAAGTAGTACTCAAACCAGACTGTGTATGGTGTCTCATACCTGTAATCCCAGCATTTAGGAGACTGAGACACAAGTTTAAGGTCAGTTTGGGTTACAAGACTCTAGTCAGGCATGGTGGCACACACTTTAATCCCAGCACTTGGAAGGCAGAGGCAAGAGGATCTCTGTGAGTTTGAGGCCAGACTGTCTACATAGTGAGTGCCAAGATATTCCAGAGTACATAGAGAGACTCTGTCTCAGTAACCCCCAACCACCACAACAAAGTGAGACTCTCACTTTTTTTTTTTTTTTTTATTTAAAGCCAAGTTTGGTGGTTCACACCTGTGATAATTACTACACTGAGGAGTCAGAGATAGGCAGGCCCCTGGTCCCACTGGGTAGACAGCTACTGAGAGACACTATTACAAAGACAAGGTGGCACCTGAAGAACTAAACTCAACTTTTCTTCTGACCTTCACATACACGTATGGGCACTTGCACACATGTACACACACACACACACACGCACGCACGCATGCACGCACGCACTCACGCACGCGCACACACACACACACACACACACACACACACACACACACACACCTGAAAGGGGATGCTTACAGAAAAGGCATACTGTTAACTTGAACAAATCTCTACCTGCTTAATTTGTATCCCAGTGTATAAAGGAAGATGACCTGATTGTGTCAGGCCATCAGGTATATATCTCCATATTCAGCCTTGCAATTTGATTTCTAAAAATAACTTTAAAACTTTTAAATTTAGACTCAGGCAGTGATGGTGAATGCCTTTAGTCCCAGCACTCAGGAGACAGAGGCAGGCAGATCTCTGTGAGTTTGAGGCCAGCCTGGCCTACACAGTAAGTTACAGGACAGGCTTCAAAGCTACACAGAGAAACCCTGTCACCAAAAACAAAAACAAAAACAAAAACATAAAAAGAACAAAAAACCCAGCATTTGGCTCCTGATGTGGATGGACTGAGGCAGCTGCAGAGGCGGCAGAAGTGGCTTCAGAGTCTGAGAAAGCAACCACTGTGTGGCAGATAAAAAAACAAATTATAATCCAAAAAATCAAATTTTGCTATTGAACTATTTTGAATACTGCTCCATAGAGTTCTGTACTGTTAAAGTGTGCCATTTTAAAGTGCATTCAACAGCATCATGAAATATAAGAAATGTGCATATTGTAGCCTCGAAAGATGGCTCATTATTTAAGAGTATTTGTTGTTTTAACTTTGGCACAGTGGCTACAGCCTAATCTACAACTAGTTCAGCCAGCAATTGCAACTTCTCAGCTCTTAAATGCTACCTCCTGCTTCTTTTCCCTGTTCCATCCCCTGGGGATCAACTTACTCTACCTTATACCCCTTCTCTGATTTCACCCAGTTCCAGGCACCTGGCCATAACATGCTGTTCCTCAAACATGCCAAGCACACTCCACATCAGGGAGCCGGCACTGGATGTTCCTCTGCCAGGAGCATCTCTTCAGGCTCCCAACAATCTCACCATCCTGATGAGGTTACCTCTGCCCCCCCCAACCCAGTTCTTTTTCCTTCTTAGGACCTATAATTTCTGCTTATCATTGTTACCTCACTGTATCACCCCAGGTAAATGAATATGTACTCTAGGAAGGCTCTGGATTTTGAATATGGCCCCCAAAGTTCAAGGGTTGGAGACTCAATCCTCTGTGCAACAGGGTTTTATAGGGATCACAAGGGCTCTGCCCCATGAATGCAGTGATGAAGGGCTGCACAGGAAGTTAGTTACTGAGAGTAAATTTGCTGGCTATCAAAGTAGGTCATCCTTCTCTTGTCCTTCTGCCATTGGATGACATAGCATGAAGGCACTTACCAGCTATGTTCCAAGCTCCTGGTTCCCAGCCTCCAAAATCATATGTCAAACCTATATTCTTAACAAATTACTCATTTTATAGAAAGATAAGAAGAAAATGTGCAAAGGCAGAAGAAGGTAGGGTCTTGATCATTTACATTCTAATGAGACCATCAATTAATCTTGGTAGTACTATGTATCAAACATTGGTTCTTATACATGGTAAACACATCACTAGCACCAAAGCTAACAACTGTGTGTGTGTGTGTGTGTGTGTGTGTGTGTGTGTGTGTGTGTGTGTGTGTATGGTGGAGGTGTACACACATGCATATTCTGGTGAATATGCATGCCTATTTACATACAGGTCAGAAATCAATGGTAGGTATTGAATTCTTCTTTAACATTTTTTTTCACCTATTTATTTGTGTGGAGGAGGCATGCATTTGCCATGGCACATGCACATGTGTGGATATCAAAAGAGAATTTATGGAGTCAGTTCTCTCCACCATGCAGGTACTTGGAATTGAACTCAGGTTGTCAAGCTCTGGGAAATCTGTCTGTCTCTGTGTTGTGGGGTATCCACCAAAGAATATTATTTAGACACTAGCTTAAGCCAATAGAGAGTATTTATTAGCCAGCTGGTGATGACAGCAGATTTTTGGGATCACAATGTAACCCTGAGCCTTTCTCAGGGTGAACCTTTAAGTACAAAAACCATATCCTGGGTTAACATACTTTAGTTAGAATAGTTTACAGCAGCAGAACTACAGAAGCCAAAAGGCAAGGTTTGTACATTTAGAGACTTTTCCAGAACTATGGACTTTGATGAATTAGGCCTTTGTTTGTTTCATTTTGGCAGGTGGTGCTCTCTACATGCTGAGTTTTTTTTTTTTTTTTGTTTTTTGTTTTTTTTTGGCTTGAATGGTACTTCCATCATAGAGTCAGTTATGCTAGTATCTGGGGCCTCTAGGAGCTAAGGTTATAGGGGTTAATCACCATGCCTCAATTTTACTCACATGCTAGGAATTCAACTCAGGTCCTGTCCCAGTTAGCTGTTAGTGTCTACTTGACACTAAAACCTACATCAATCACCTGCAAACAAGGAATCTGAAGAGAAGCATTGCCTCAATCAGATGGGCTGGTGATCATGTCTATAAGAGATTGTCATGATTGACAGGGAGACCCAGGCTACTGTGGGAAACATCACTTCAAGGCAGGTATACTGAGCTGTATAAGAAAGCTAGCTGAGTAAGGGAACAAGCCAATGAGCAGCCTTCCTCAGGGTTTCTGCTCCAGGTTCCCACTTTGAGTCCCTGCCCTGACTTCCCTCAGTGATGGTCTGTTATCTAGAAATGTAAAGTGAAACAAACCATTTCCCTAAGCTCCTTAGTGTTTATCACAGCAATAGAAAAGCTAATTTGAACAGGTCCTTATGTTTGTATGGCAGATACATTACCAACTGAGCCGTCTCCCTGCCTCCCAAAACCTGTTTTTATCTGAAGTGTAGGTTCTGGATGATCAAGAAGAAACTTGTAGGTCACAATCTTGAAAAGGAGGGAGATTTGTCACTCTTTAATGTGGACTGGAGTTTCTGTCCTGCCTGGTCTGTGAAGGGACCTCCCTCATCACTCTAACACCCACCTCTCAATTTCTTTCTCCATCTTTAATGAGGTTGAGCCCCAGGCACAAACCCCAGAATGGCAGAGAAATGGCGTTGAGAAACTCAGGTAACACAGATATGAATCTCTGAAGGACACTGACTCCAAGTTCCTGAGGAAATGTGCTTTGTCAAGAAACACAGAAGCCTGGAGAAGACACCACAGACACCGGGAAGGCAGCAAGTTCAAGGACTGCTAAGGCCCCTGTGAAACCTAGGGACACTAAACCCAGGAGGTAAAGGGCTTCAACCACAAGCTACACCAACTTGTTTCATGGCTCTCAGCAAGCTGAAAAAGCTGATTTGTGGCTTTGCCAATCAAAGAACGAAGACCATACCAAGGTGGAGGCTGGAGCTCTGGCCCAAGCCCAGGCTTCAGTCCCTGTTGTTGCTCTGACTCCAGCTTAAGCTCCTAAATATGCCCAAGCCCTGGCAAAGGCCCCACAATAAAGACCTCAGTCTACAGATGTGAATAAGACAGACAGATGTGACTCCATCCCCAGCTCCCTCACCACCAAAGATGGCTGTTTGTTCTGTATTGCTTTTACAAATAAATTTAAGGCAGAAAGAGAGAGAGAGAGAGAGAGAGAGAGAGAGAGAGAGAGAGAGAGAAGAGAGAGAGAGAGAGAGAGGAATGTGTGGGGTGTGGATCTGTGGCAGAGCACTGCGTGACATGAGCATGGCTCTGGATTTGATATCCAGTACTAAAAAGGAATGTGAGTGCACACTTTTTTCTTTCTTCTCTCTCCGTTGGCTAGAATTGAATATGAAGGCAACCAGAATTTATTTGATTTTGTTTTTGAGTTTTGTCTATTTATTTTTATATGTATGGGTGTATTGTCTGCACAAATGTGTATGGTACCAGTAGAGACCAGGGCAGGTATTGGATCCCTGGAGATTGGAGTTACAAGACTGTTGTGAGCCACCATGTGGTTTTTTGGCAACCACACCTGGGTCCTTTGCAAAGAACAGCCAGTGCTCTTAATCACTGAGGTGTTTCTCTTTAGCTCAAAATAAAATGTATTTTAAAAATTAAATCAATGTAATAGGGGGTTCTTTAGGCCCCTTTGTCTTTCCCCCCAGAGATTCCCATCAAATGTGGCAATTATATGTTTACTTATCCACCTATTCATTTAGCTATTTTGAGGCAGGGCCTCACTCTATGTAGTCCAAGATAGACTAGGAAATTCTGTCTCAACTTCCAGAATGCTGGAACTACAGGGCCGTGCCATCACACCCAATGTGTACACTGGAATTTTAAAGCCCTTGAAAAACTCTGAAGTTAGTGGTTAAAACTGAGCAAGGTGGCACACGCCTGTGATTCCCACACTCTGGGGGTAGAGACAGCCTGGGCTACATGAAATCAGGTTTCAAAAGAAGAGCTACATGATGGGTGATGGTGGTGGGGGCAGCCTTTAATCCCAGCACTCGGGAGGCAGAGACAGGCAGATCTCTGTGAGTTTGAGGGCAGCCTGGTGTGCAAAACAAGTTCCAGAACAGTTAGGGCTACACAGAGAAAGCCTGTCTCGGAAAAGGAAGGAAGGAAGGAAAGAAGGAAGGAAAGAAGGGAGGGAGGGAGGGAGGAGGGAGGAAGGGAAGGGAGAGAGAGAGGGAGGGAGGGAGGGAGGGAGGGAGGGAGGGAGGGAGGGAGGGAGGGAGGGAAAGGAGAAGAAACAAAGCCACATCTTGGCGGATGGAGAGGTACTGATTGGTTCACAGCACTAGCTGCTCTCCCAGAGTACTGGACCTCAATTCCCAATGCCCACAAGGCACTCACAACTATGTTCTGATGTCCTCTTCTTGCCTCTGTGGGCACTAGCATGCTCCAAGTGCAAGACATACATACAGGCAAACACACACATAAAATAATAATAATAAAACAAAAACTACTTCTGTCAGTGTTTCCTGCAGGTAGCAAGTGGCCAGGGGACAGAGTGGAAGAAGAAGCTGCTGGGTGTGCTTCCTTGAGATTTTCACAAAGGAAGAACTGAGTAAGCTAGAAAGTACAGTTGGTGGCTTTGTATTCCCCTTCATCCTGTCTGAAACTGGGCAGTGATGGGAAAGTGTCACAATCACCTTTGATCTTGAGGGGAGAGTTGAAAAGATGAAAGCCACAGGATAAGGAAGACTGTGCGTGAGCATAAAAGTGACATAGGTCTCTGGTGACTCCACAGTGACCTCTCAGTTAATGAGAAAGATGAAATGTGTGTCTAGTTGAGGAACTATGGCATGGGTTTGTGATGCTGCGGATGAGCCCAGAACCTTGTGTGTATGTGGCAAGTGCTGTACCACTGAGCATATATTCTTCTTGTGTTGAATTTTCTATGAAATGACACAAGGATAAATAAAAATCGCTTTTACAAAATGGAATGACCAAGCCCTAACTTATTTGTTATGTTTTTTTGTAATTTATTTTGTCTGCATGTATATATGTGCAACACATGTGTGCCTTGTGCCCATGGAGATCAGAAGAGGGCATCCCATTTCCTGGAATTAGATGGTTCTGAGCCATGTACAGGTGACTGCAGGTACTGAGAACTGAACCCAGGTCCTTTGTAAGAACAGCAAGTGCTCTGAGCTACTAAGCTCTCTCTCTCTCCAGTTCTTTGTTTGCTGTTTTAGCATATGTCTATACTTGGATTCTAGGTAAAAAGTAGTTCATGGGCATAAAATGGAAATGGTGCATGTCGATGGTGGGGCAACCAAACAAACAGAAAGAGGTGATGGTTGGGTCAGGGACTTGGAAAGAGGTCTGAAAGGACAGGCCTGAGGCTTCCTGGTGGGAGTTGGAAAGTACTTCAATACCTGCCTAGGGCTGGGTAGAAATGTCAGCACCACTCTGAGGAAGAAGAGAGGATCAGATTGGAGCTCTAGCTGAGGGAAGACCCTCCCATGGCCAAAATGCTACAAAAGTATGTCAGATTTCTGAGAGTGAGTAAGTACAGCCTCAGGAAGTTCAGGAGGGGGTTGGACACGGAATTTGGAGGTTTGTGTTCCATGATTGCTGAGGAACTTGCCACCCTAAACCAGTGCTCAAAGCATGCATCTTAATTCTAAAGTGGAATTTAACAACTTTAAGAGCACGTCCATTTGAGGTCAAGGTGACAGCCTTCCTTACAATGCACCACTCTGTCTCAGATGTCATTCTCTTGGATGAGGCTAAATTCATTTAGACAGACTCAGCCAGGAAATCTTTATATGTGTCTTTGGGTAGTTATTGGGCTGAAGATATTTATGTATTTTGTTTTTTTACTTAGTGGTATTGGGGGTTGTGGGAATTGAACCCAGGGCCTCAAGTGTACTAATCAAGTATTCTACCACTAAGCTATATCCCAGCACCTCCTCTCTACCCACCCCACCCCACCCCACCCCACCTCTTTTTGAGACAGGGGCTTGTTATACAGCACTGGCTAGAATGGAAGCCCTGTCTCTGCCTCCCAATTAATGGGATTAAAGATGTGCATTATTGTTGTGGGATAATCTTTGTACACTGTAAATATGTGTCTCTGCCTAAGATGCCTTCTGATTGGTTTAATAAAGAGCTGACTGGCTTGATGGTGGTGGATACCTTTAATTCCAGCACTTGAGAGATAAAGGCAGGTGGATTTCAGTGAGTTTGAGGCCAACCTGGTCTACAAAGTAAGTTCCAGGACAGCCAGGAATGTTACACAGAGAAACACTGTCTTGAAAACCCAAAATAAATAAATGAATAAAATAAATAAAAATAAAGAGCTGAATGTTCAATAGCTTACCAGGAAAAACTAGGCAGGACTTCTGGGCATGGAGAGGAACTCAGGGTTAGAATATGGTGCCACAGGATACACCAGTGAGACACACAGGGAGTTGGACATACAGAATGGAGGAGAGGTAAAAAGCCTTGTAGCAAAACATAAATGAATAGAAATTAGTTAAGTTATAAGAGCTAGTTTGAAACAAGTCTAAGCTAAGGCCAAACTTTCATAATTAATAATAAATCTCCATGTCTTTATTTGGGTGCTGGTGGTCCCAAAAGAAAGTCTGACAAGAAAGCTTGCTGCACATTATCACCCCTACCACTCCTACCATCTCTATCACCCCCTTTTTAATTTTGGGATAGGGACTCACTATCTTAATTACTTTTCTGTTGCTGTGATAAAACACTATGGTGAAGGCAACTTATAAAAGAAAACATTTAATTTAGAGCTTATAGTTGCAGAGGATTAGAGCCCATGATGGCAGATCAAGTGCATGGCAACAGGGATAGCTGGGGGCTCACATTTTGATCTACAAATTAGAGAGACAGAGACAGAGAGAGAAAGAGACAGAGAGAGAGAGAGACAGACAGACAGACAGACAGACAGAGACAGACAGACAGAGAGAGAGAGACAGAGAGAGAGAATAACGTAAGTGCCCCCATGGACACACCTCGTCCAAAAGGCTACACTTCTAATCCTTTCCAAACTGAGGATCAATTATTTAAAAGTAGGAGTCTATTGTGTCATTCTACCACTCACACTAAAATATCCATGCTGTCCTGAAACCTGTGATCCTCTTGTCTCAGCCTACTGAGACAAGATTGTAGGCCTTTGACACCAGGCCGGAATAAGATTTTTAAAAATTATTTAGTATCAACTGTTTTCTATATTCATTTTTTGAAACTTGTGTTCTATTTAAATGGCATTTTGATGGTGTTTTAATTTTGTGTGTGTGTTTAAGACAGAACTTAATGCAGCATAGGCTGACCTCAAACTTACTATGTAACTGAGGAAGACCTTGAGTATTTGGTTGTCCTGTCTCTATCTCCCAAGTGTTAAGACTACAAGCATGGATCCTTATACCTGCTTTGTGTATTTTGTCCTTCCTTCCTTCCTTCCTTCCTTCCGTCCTTCCTTCCTTCCTTCCTTCCTTCCTTCCTTCCTTCCTTCCTTCCTCCCTCCCTCCCTCCTTCCCCATCTCTCTCTCTCTCTCTCTCTCTCTCTCTCTCTCTCTCTCTCTCTCTCTCTCAAGACAGTCTCACAATGCAGCTCTGGCTGGCCTGAAACTCTCAGAGATTTGCCAGCCTTTATTTTGTGCTTACTGGGATCAGAGAAATGTGCCACCACATCTGGTCTCAAATTTTTTGTTTGTTAGGTTTTGACATGGTCTCACTGTGTAACTCTGGCTAACTTGGAACTTGCTATATAAACCAGGATTGCCTCCAATTTATAGAGATCTACCTGTTGCTTTATTTCTTGTCCAGTCATCCTGGCCTCTAGTTCACCATATAGCTCAGGCTGCCCTGAAGTCTGGACTCTCCTAAACACTGGAATCACAAGTGTGGTCCATTATTGCCAGCTCTTACTTGCTTGCCTTTTGAAGGTTTTGGTAATGGCATTGGGGATTAAACCAAGGGTCTCATGCTAGGCAATGCTCTCCCACTGAACTCTACTATAGACCCAGCTTCCCTCCCCTCTTCCTTTTTACTTTATTTGGAGGCAGAGAGTATGGGGCATATATATTGCATCTTTCTTTGGACCACCAGCTCCTGAATACTGACACTGAGACTTACTACTGTGGGTTTGTTCCCAGTTAGCTTTTAAAACTTAAATTAACCCATATATTAATCTATGTCCTGCCATGTGGCTCATTACTTCTCCTCAGTGCCATAAGTCACATCTATCCACAAGTGGCTGAGGAAATCCCCTCGCCTCAGATTCTTTCCCATAGTTCCTATCTCTCCTTGGAAGTTCCACCTACCCACTTCTGTGTAGCTATTGGTTGTTCATCTCTTTATTAAACCAATCCAAAGGTGTTTAAGACAGGGGAGGAAGGACAGAGACATATTTTCACACAGTATACAAAAGATTATCCCAACAGCAGAATCTCTCTGTGTTATCCAAGTTGGTTTTTAACTTAGCCTTCTCCTGTTTCAGCTTCCTGCATAGCTGTGATCATTTGTATGATGCCTTGCTGAGTTTAGTGCATTATTCCCTTTTTTCAATAAAAAAAAAAATTCAAGGCAGAATTTCTCTGTATGGCCCTGGCTGTCCTGGAACTCACTCTTAAGGCCAGGCTGTCCTCAAAATCTGCCTGACTCTGCATCCCGAGTGCTGGAATTACCACCCACTTGGTGTGCATTCCATTTTTAAAATCATTCAGAAGGGTCAGAAGGTAAAGCAGCCTGCCACCAAATCTGATGACCTGAGTTCAGTCCCCCAGGCCTACATGGTGGAAGGAGAGAACCAATCCCAGCAGCTGTCCTCTGACCTTCAAACTTTATGCTGTGGCATAAATGTGCAGATAAGTAAATATGTGAAGAAGTAAACCAGTCAGAATTTGTCTTAGTCCATTTGGGCAACAACAACAAAGCACCATACATAGATCACTTACAAGCTGAATGTCATTTTCCCCGATTGTAGAGGCTGGCTAATCCAAGATCAAGCCCAGTAGATGCGGTTTCCAGTGAAGGGCTGCTGCTGTTGTCTCACTGGACAGAAATTCCCTGCTGTTTCCATCATGGTGGATAAGGTCAGCTAGCTCCTTCTGTTCCTTTTACGGGGACACTAATCTTTACCATGGTGTGATATAAAAATAAATACATTGGTATGGGATTTTGGTTTATTGGTACAATTTTAAAGTCAATTTTGTTATAATATATATATGCATCTATATATGTATATACATGCATCTATATGTAGTATACTCTTGTTTTATGTTTATACAGCTAATTTAAAAATGCATTATAGAGAGTTCACTAACTCTGGTGTGATAAGTGGGGAACCTGCATAAGATAGAACTAAAATCCCTTAATATAGGACAATATATGAGGCCACTGGCAGCGGGTCCAAGATCTAACACTAACACACAAACTGATTTAGTGGAGCCCATTCTACATGGAGAGATACCTTGCTCAGCCTAGACACAGGACTGGGGGATGGGAAGTGCCTTGGTCTTGCCTCAACAAGATGATGGAACAGACTTAGTAGACTTCCTAGGGGAGGCCTTAACCTTTCTGAGGAGCAAATGGAAGGTGAGGGGGAAGTGGGGGGAGCAAGCAAAGTGGAAGGAGGGGAACTGGGATTAGAATGTTAAAAAAAATCAATAAATGCCTAACTCCTGGAATCCAGTTGCAGAGAGAGGGGTGTGTTAAGAAAAGGTGTCAAGACCAGACTACAGAAACCCACAGAGACAGCTGATCTGAACAGGGGGGAGCTCATGGACCCCCAGACTGATAGCTAGGAAACCAGCATTGCACCGATTCAGACCCCCTGAAAGTGGGTCTCATTTAGAAGGCCTGGGCAGTCTAATGGACCTCTGACAGTGGAACCAGGATGTATCCCTGGTGCATGAAAGGACTTTGGGAGCACATTCTCCATGAAGTGATACTCCCTTAACCTAGAGGCAGGAAGGAGGGCCTAGTCCCTACTCCAAATGACTTGACAGATATTGATGATCCCTCCTGGAATGTATCATCCTCCCTGTGGAGTGTGGGGGGGAAATGGGATGGGGGGTGAGGGGCATGGGAGGGAGGGAGAGGGAACTGGGATCAATATGTAAAATAAGAAAAAAATAATATATAAATTAATAAATTAAAAAAGAAAAATGTAATATATAGTTAAATACAAACTAGTAGTCATCTATAATAGTCAAACTTACAGTCATGTGAGTTAAGTTTTCTAGATATGCAGAAATATATTTCAGATGGATAGGTAATCTTCAAACACTTCAAAGTCCTACAGAATATGGCATTTAAAATGTTTTAAGAGCTTGGGCTTCTCATGACAATGAGATATATCTGGTCCTGGCAACACGAATCTACTTCAATGAAGATGATGGACATCTTCATTTGTTTTCTTTATGGCAAAAGCTAGCCAACTGGGCAAGAAACTACTCTTGCCTGGACAGCTTGACTGTATGCTCTATAAACTAGATATGCAGAATCCACAAGAAAATGATTGGTAAACAAGATGGGGCAATCTTTCAAAGTGTCTGCTTCATGGAACAGTCTGCCAGACATTCTACAGGACATAGATGAAAGCAACTGATGAACTTTGCCAATGTAAGGCAAAACAGATCTTCAAATATTCTGCTTCATTGAAAAGTCTGCCAGGTACTATGGACCTATAGGCTAAAGATGGATGCCCCAATGTTATAGAAGAATTTTGGGTGATGTCCAGGCAGTCAGATATCTCTGTCATTTCTAGAGTTTTAGAAGTTGCTTACAATGCACTTACAGTCTACTTAGATAATATTATATCTTTCTGGGGTCTTTGATGGAGTTGAAGACAAATACTTATAGTTTTCCTTCGTCATGATAAAAGATAAATTATATATAAAACTTTAGACTCACAAAGATAAGACAGATGGTATAGTATTTTTTTAAATTTTTCCAAATACAAATAAACTAAATATTGTTAACTGTGATTCCTGCTTGATAACTGTTTTGTCATATGTAATTTTGCCTTTTCTTTTTAATTAGAAAAAGAGGAGATGATGTGGGATGTCCTATATGCTGTGAATGTGTGTTGCTTTTATTGGTTGGTAAATCTGATTTGGCCAATGGCCAGGGAGACTATAGCTAGGTAGGAAATCTAAACAAAGATACAGGGAAAAAGTAGGTGGAGTCAGAGAGATACCATGTAGCTGCTGAAGGAGTAACAAGTCAGAGTATTGCCAGTAAACTATAGCCTTCGTGGCAATACAGAGATTAGTAGAAATAGATTAATTTATAAGAGAGAGCTAGCCAGTAGCCTCAGCACATTATTTCATAAGTGGTTGCAGGAACTGACAGGCGGGACAGAAAATTTCCAACTACAACACTGGCTTCCTCACATGAAATTCTGGAGATACACTTAGGCCATCACATTTATTATGAACATTATACCATGTCTATACATTTATTGTCAAGTACAACATTTATTGCTGCCTAAGTGAGCCCTTTACTATACAGCATGACCCTTTCAGATGAATCCTGTATTATCCACCTTTCACATATGAAGTCATAGGTGCCTCTGATACTTTAACTTTTATTCATTTTTTTAAAAGTCTTTGATTCCTAACTTTGAGTCCTTACACATCAATGTCATTGCTAAATAAAACTACAGACAAGATTCCTAAAGTTTGCTGGTAGATTAAAAAGGAAGAAGATCAATGCTGTCACAGAACCTCAAACCTGTGTCTCCTTACAGGACTGTCATGGCCTGTGATGCACTGTAAATAACTGTGTTTAAAACAAAACAAAAATCACTTCTGACAAGATGGACATAGTGGTACACAGCTGCGATCCTAGTAGAACTTAAGAAGTTAAAGCAGGCCAGGCAGTGGTGGCACACACCTTTAATCCAAGCAATGGGGAGGCAGAGGCAGGGGGATCTCTGAGTTCAATGCCAGCCTGGTCTATATAGCCAGTTCCTGGACAGCCAGGGCTACACAGAGAGACCCTGTCTAAATCAAACAAACAAACAAACAAACGAATGAATAAAAAAGTTAAAGAAAAAAGATCATGAGTTTGATACTAGTCTGGGCTACATAGCAAGTTCCAGGACAGCCTGTATTAATGAAACAAATTTAAAAATCATGAGTGGTGTGATCCCAGTACTTGGAAGGTGGAAGCAGGAGGATCAGAAGTTAAAAGTCATCTTCAGGTACATTGGGAGTTTGAAGCCATAAAGCTTCATCTGAACCATAAAGCAAGTTAGAGGACAACCTAGAGTACAGGAGACTCTGTGTTAAAATAGACAAAACAAAACCTAAAAAGCAAACCAACTCAAACAAAACGCAAAAGAAACTTCTAAAGACTTCTATATCACCT
Source organism: Cricetiscus sungorus (assembly GCA_030556225.1). Classification (NCBI taxonomy): domain Eukaryota; kingdom Metazoa; phylum Chordata; class Mammalia; order Rodentia; family Cricetidae; genus Cricetiscus; species Cricetiscus sungorus. The sequence goes on from JANBXA010000735.1 coordinate 2,275,184, forward strand.
GGAAACATTAAACATACTAGCTTTGTGGTTGTTGTTGTTGTTGTTGTTGCTTGTTTTATTTGTTGTTTATTTGTGTAATAGCCCTGGCTGTCCTGGAACTGCCTCTGTAGACCAAGATGGCCTCGAACTCACAGAGATCCACCTGTCTGTTCCTCCCAAGTGCTGGGACCAAGAGTGTGTACCACCACTGCCTGGCACATAGCAGCTTTTTACAAAGGCAGAATTACTTAGTCAAAAACAAAATGTCAAAAACAAAATGTAATCAACTGTCTTTTGTCCTGTCAGAATTTCCTGATATTAAAGTATATCTGCAACCTGTATTTATAGCAACTTTAATGCTAACAGCTGAACAATGGAAGTAATCCAAGTGTTCACTTACAGGTGAATGGATCAATGTACTATATAAATGCAGTAGATTATTCAGAATAAAGAGAAATGAAGTTCTGCTGTGTTCTGAAAACATGCTTGAAATGTTAAAAACACTGGGTTGAATTAAATAGACTAGATACCAAGGATAGATACTGTATTGTCCCATCAAAATGTGTTATACAAAGTAGTAACATTCAGAGAGAAAAGAAGGTAGAATGTTGGCTGCCAGAGCTTGGGGCTGGAACAAAATGAGGAATTGCTCCTTCGTGGTAGACTTTCAGTTCAGTTATGCAAGATGAAGCGTCCTAGTGGTTGCTTATGAAATACTGTAGGTGTGCTTTATTGGACTATGCACTTAAGAAGGGTAAGATGTTAAGCTTTGTGTTATGTATATTTTGCAATAATTAAATATATTTTAAAATGTATCCAAGATTAATTCATATGAAGTATGAAGATAAGAGCCAGGTAGGATGGTGCATGACTCAGCACTTTGGATTGTGGGGGTAGTAAGATCAAGAGTTCAAAGTTGTTTGGGGCCAGTCAGGTCTACAGAGTTCCAGGACAGCCAGGGCTATACAGAGACATCCTGTCTCCAAAAAACAAAACAAAACAGAAAGAGAGTTCAAAGTCATCCTTGGCTACCCAAGTGAGTATGAATTTCAGAACATCCTGGGTAGTCTCTGGGAAGAAAAGAAAAATGGAGGAATAGTGAAGATGAGCGTCAGAAACATGGGTTGAATGACAGGCTCAGAGCGGACTGTCAACTAAGGCAGTAGATGGTGACTTGGCAAGAGGGCTTTGTTTTTGTCATCTTGTTGTTTTGTTTAAGGCAGCATCTCATTAAATAGCCCAGGCTGGCCTCAAACTTGAGCTCTTTCTGACTTGGCCTGCTCAAGGCTGGGATTACAAATATGAACCCCCATGCCTGGTTATATAAATTACTTCTAACAATTTTCACTGTTACCATTGAAAGAGGTTTGCAATTTTCACCTTTGGATGAGGCTGAAGTTGGAAAAGGTTAAGTAACTTATTAAAGGATACATAAGATAAAGCTGAATTCTTTCTAGTGTCTCATGTGGCCTCTAAGATGCCTACAGAAATTTGTAAACCTCAAACTCAAAGGCTAAACTGCAGTCTCAAGCTGTGAAGTGTTGCTCTAGGACAATACATAGCTAATATTTATCAAGCACTTGGTACAGGTAAATGGCTTGGCTGATTACATTATCTTTTTTTATTACATTATCTTAAAGTTGTCTTTTTCTTTGTGGAAGAAGGGGCTCAACTGACTCAGTATCTGGTGGGGAGACTTGACAGCTGACGCTCTGTGGTGTCTTGAACAGCGTCACCTGTCACATATCTGTGGATGAGGAGTCAGAGCATATTACCATATTAACACTTCCAAGATCATCAAGTGCTATGTACAATTACCCAATTGGAGAGCACTCAACTTAGCCCTCTTTTCAGTGTTGGTGCAAGCTCCAAATCCCAGCACTTGGGAGGGAAGGCAAGAGGATCAGGAGTTGAACACAGCCTCCTCTGCATGGCAGCCTGTCTTAAAAGAATGACTTGTCAAAGACCACACACTAGGCAAGGTTCCAGAAGTATGTTCTCTAGGATACTGGACCAATTCCTCTTCTCATGTTAAATGTGACCTACAAGGTCAACACCTATCTCAGACTGCTATGTTTTTTTGTTTTCTATGTTTTTTTTTTAATTTTTATTTTGAGACAGGATCTGACACTGTAGCATAGGCTGGCTTCAAACTCACAATTCTCCTGCCTTAGCCTATATGTGCTGAGAAAATAGGAATGAGACCTCACTCAGAATGCTACTTTATTTTTTAAGCACGGAAAACATCTTTCCAAATGATTTTAAGATTGAACTGGGCTCCAACTATAACTTAAATTCTACCAACTTTTGTAATAACTAATCCCAAAGGATAACTGAAAAAGCCACAGCAGAGTGTACAGTAGAAAGGCATGGATGAAGTATCCCTGCAGACTGTATGTATTATTAATATTTTCAGATGTGTTGGATCTATATCTAGAACCCCAGAATAGACTTGGGGACCCTATCTGACTAGATTTTGCTAGTACTCACCCTGAAAGAAAAACAGGCAAGTACAGAGATGAAAGAGGAAAAGGAGCTTTACCTTCAATGCGCCTATATCTTGGGGCTACTAAAGAAGAGCAAAGGCCAGAAGGGAAGACTCTGCATAGCTTAGTCTTAGGAGTCAAAGGAGTTCTTGCTGCTGGGGTGGGTGGGGTGGTCTATAGCCACCAGTCTGGCAGAGGAAACCCCTGCTGGCAAGGCAAGTGCTGGCTCAGGGTCCAATGTCCATTTGCCTCACAGGCCATTTATCTGTCAGATCTGCAATCCTGCAGACAGCCACTCACAAACAGGTCAGACAGAGGCAAGATGACCCAGTGTTCAGAATTAGATTTTCCCCGGGCCACTGGTGGCACTTGCCTTTAAAAAGGATTCAGGGGCAGGCGGATCCCTATGAGTCTGAGGCCAGCCTTATCTACAGAAAGAGTTCCAAGACAGTCACAGCTACACTGGGAAACCTGTTTTAAAAACCACCAAACAACAGCAACAAAAACATAATTTATAAATCTCAGAAGACTTGATCTTAAATGAAAACTGTCCTTTCAACTATATTTTTGTTGGGCAGTTGCCAGTTTATTTATTGGAGAGATAGTGCTTCATAAGCTCATTTATATCCTTACCTATGTGGGTCTTCCTGGCTAAAAGCAAACAATGGCCAATCCATACACATTTTTCCTGTGCTTTGCTTGAACACAGTTTGGAGTTGGTTCTGTCAATAGCAGAGAAGAGAGGGAATACAGATCAACCCTATTTCAAACAGTAACTTAAAATTCTTTTTAGAGACTTCCACTCAGGTGGAACCAGAATTTTTTGTTTTGATCTTTGTGTTTTGAGACACAGGGTGACTTTTGAAAGTGCATTGTTTTAAGTGTTCTAAAGAACTTTATTTCTTCCTTCCCTCCCTCCCTCCCTCCCTCTCTCCCTCCCTCCCTCCCTCCCTCCCTTTCTCTCCCCCCCCCCCCCCGTGTCTGTATGTTTGTGTGTGAATATGATCCCAGAGAGGTTTCTGAGGTGGGCTAGATAGGATTACAGGCTGACAAGACAAAGCACAGGTCCAAAGTGTCAAAGGCATCTTTTTATTTTTTTTTTTTTCTAGACAGTGTTTCTCTGTAGCTTTGGAGCCTGTCCCGGAACTAGCTTTGTAGACCAGGCTGGACTCCAACTCACAGAGATTCGCCTGCCTCTGTGCTACCAACACCTGGCTAACAGGTATCTTTACTACAATGGTTACATTGAAGTTAAATCATGCTAGTTATTGTGTAAGATTCTCAGAAGGTCACAGTTTATCTCTACTATGCTTAAAGGTTAAATTCGAAGATGTATCAAGGTGCAATACATCATACCTATAACCCTAGCACTGGGATGGCTGAGGCATGAGCCAGAGGACAGCCTGAGCCAGCCTGGGTTAGTGTCCCTTCCTCAAAAAGTAAAATCAAATGAATCTAGGTGTGATAGCGTGTGACTGATTCTCAGCACTCAGGAAGTGGAATAGCATTGGCTATATAGAGTTGGGGTCATCTATGCTACATGTAACCTCTCAAAATAAATAAATTAAAATGAGAATGAATCATACCAAAAGTGCAGTAGTTCTCAACCTTACTAATGTTGTGACTCCTTGATACAATTCTTCATGTTGTGTGACCCCCACCATAAAATCATTTTCATTGCTACTTTATAACTGTAATTTTGCTACGATTATGAATGGTAATGTAAATATCAGATATGCAGACAGCCTTATGTCCAAAGTGTCAAAGGCATCTTTACTATACTGGTTACACTGAAGTTAAATCATGCTTTGACTGGTAAATAAAGCTAGTTATTGTCTAAGATTCTCAGAAGGTTGCAGGTTATAGGAGGCCTTAGGCGACCCTGTGGTCAAAGAATTGTTCTATACACACATCTCCCAAGGGGTCATGATACATACACAAAGTTAAAAACCACTGTTAAAGTCTGAGGCTAAGACCTTGAGGTTTTTTTTTTGTTTTTGTTTTTTTTTGGATTGAGACAAGGACACTCTCTGAAATTTAGGCTAATCTCAAACTCAATACAATCTTCCGGCTTTAGCCTCCCCCAGTGTTGGCATTATGGATGTCCCACCAACCCAGCTATTTTAACGTTGTTTGAAATATTCCTATTTGATAAAAATCGTCTGTGAAGGCAATGTTCGCAGAGAATTTTGTTGTGTCACAATTCTTGACCCTCAGGAGTCTCCAGGTAAACGTCCCTTTTCTCATCCATGGCCCTTTAATTTTCCCTGGCTTTCTAAACTGCCTCAGCTCCATGTCAGGGCATACACCACTGTTCTGCACTGTTAAGGGTTAGAGGTTTCTGCTGAAAGGGTTTCACCGTGCTGGGTTTCGATTTGTGGCTGAAAACTGGAAAAAGGAGATTGTCCGCAACTTGGTGCAAGGAAACCTTTCCATGATGCCACATGGAGTGGCGCCTTCGCGCTCCTGGCACCCAAGCACAATAGCTGAGGCCAGGCTTCACTCCCTCTGCCTTGGGGCACTGCGCTGCGTCGTTATATTCCTCTCTAGGTTGTCTCCAGCGTCGCAGCTACAGAAACTCCACAGGGGTGGCTCTGTGGGTGAATCTCTGCACTTCCTAGAAACAAGGCTACCTCTCCAAACTTCTGTATCAGGCGGTAAGAGGCCAGACTGTACCTTGCAAGCCTTCGCTTTCGGAAGCGCAGGCTGGTTTAAAGCGGAACTGCACTAAAGCGGACTTTACGGCAGCTTGTACACCCCCTGGTGGCCGTGCTTATGAGGTGTGTGGCCTTTGACTTGGGAATTCTGCTTCCGGGTTGGCCTGGACTGTTGACTTCAACAAGCAGGAGCCTTGAGTTCACCATCCAGGGAGTTTATTCAACGTGGCCTGTCACTTTGGCATTGGAGGCCAAGAGTTGAGAACATTGCTAAACTTTTCCGGGGACAAAACCGAGTCTCTTCCTCTTCACGTACTTGGCTAAAAAATTGAGATAGATTTGCTGGCCTTTGCCTTCATCATTGCAAGATTTAACGAGTTTTTAGTTACACTGTCAGTTTTGTTTGTTGTTGTTTTTTTTTTTATATAAATGTTTTATATAAAATGTATTTATTTTATGTGTATGGCTGTTTTGCCTACATGTATATATGTACACCACATGGTGTGCCTGGTGCTTGGTCAGAAAAATCGTTTTTTGTTGTTTATTTTTGAGATAGGATCTCACTCTGTTGCCTAGGGTGTCATGGAACTCAGTGTAACCCAGTTTGACCTTCAACTCAAAGCTATCTTCCAGCTTCAGCCTCTTACATGCTGGGATTACAAGAAGGAGCCACTATATCCAGCTGTAATTACACACACACACACACACACACACACACACACACACACACACACGCACACACACAATTTAATTCTTTACACACATATATTTTTTAAATTTCCATCTAGGGAACCAAAATAAGATATTAGACCTCGCCTGGTGGTGGTGGCACATGCCTTTAATCCCAGCACTCAGGAGGCAGAAGCAGGCAGATCTTTGTGAATTCAAGGCCACCTGGTCTACAGAGTGAGTTCCAGGGCAGCCAGGGCTGTTTCACAGAGAAACAAACAACACAAAAGATATTAGGTTCCCTAGTTTAATGTAGTAGAGGATGAAGGGAGAAAAATGTAGAAATCCTGATGAAGGATCAAAAGAGGAAAACGTTTGAACATTATTTGTTTATTTGGTTGTTTTGGTTTTTTTGGAGACAGGGTTTCTTTTTGTAACAATCCTGGTTGTCCAGGAACTTGCCCTGTAGATCAGGCTGGTCGAAAACTCACAGAGATCTGCCTGCCTCTGCCTCCCAAATACTGGGAGAATTTGAACATTTAGATGTTCATTTGAACATTTAGACCTGGAAAGACTGGAGTGAAACCTAGAGGAAACATTTTGGGCAGTGTATTTGAGTGCCAAGAAAGGTGCGGAGGTATGTAAAAACAGTTGCCACACAAACATGAGGACCTGAGTCTGAATTTCCAGAATCCACATAAAAGTGAAACATGACTTTGTCATCACAACACTCCTATAGGGAGATGGAGATAGAGACAGAAGAACCCTTAGGAACTGGAGGGCCAGCTAGCCTGGCATATGCAACAGAAAACCAACAAAGGCCCTGTCTCAAATCAGGGGGAAAGCAAGGGCCAATGCCTGATATTGTACTCTCACCCATACATACTTCCTTGTCTGCATTCATACAAACAAATATGCATATCCACACATGCAGATGAACATACCCCCCCACATACACACATACTACACAGAAACCAACAAATTAACAAACATAGATACCAAAACAGGGGTGCTAGGAATCTTAGTATGATAACAATTTAATGAGTTTGTTTTATTTTTTACTTTAAGTGCACTGGTATTTTGCCTGCATGTGTGTCTGTGAGGCCTTTGGATCCCCTGCAACTGGAATTACAGACAGTTGTGAGCTGCCATGTGGGTGCTGGAAATTGAAATGGGATCTTCTGGAAGAGCAGTCAGTGCTCTTGACTGCTGAGCCATCTTTCCTGCCCAATAACAATTTAAAAGTTTGTGGAGAGACAAAGGTATTGCCTCTCATTCTCATGTTGCAGAGTAAAGCTTCAAAGTTCAAATAGAAACTGGGCAGTGTTAGCGAATGCCTTTAATCCTAGCACTCAGGAGGCAGAGACATGCGGATCTCTGAGGTCAAGGCCATGGACTACTGATCTAATTCCAGGACAGGCTCCAAAGCTACAGAGAAACACTGCCTCAAAAAATAAATAAAATAAAATAAAATAAAAAAGAAAAGAAAAGAAAAAAGTTCAAATAGATATAAGTGGTTTCCCAAAAGATGAAAAGTTTAAAAAGAAAAATATGAATAATAAAAGAAACAGGAAAAGATTTCCCATAGTGTTATTCACTTGACCTAGTACAATTCATTGAAATGACATCTTGTTTGCTTGCTTTTTGTTTTTGAGACAGGATGTTGTGCTCAGACTGGTCTTCAGCACCTGCTCTTCCCGCCTCTATGTCTTCAAGTACTTTCGATTATAGACACTTGCCATCACACCTGAAGAAATAACACTTTATATATTATGTGCACAAATGTTTTTCCTGCATGCATGTCTATGTACCACATGCATGCTGACACTCAGAGGTCAGAAGAGGATGTCAGATGCACTGGCACTGGAATGACTAGTGTTTGTGAGCCAGCATGTTGCGCTGGGGCTTCTGCAAGAGCAGCCAGTCTCCTAACGACAGAGCCATTTCTCTAGCCCCACTGTCTGCATTTTTATGTCTTCTTTCTCAGTAATATTAACATTGCTCTTTTTCTTTTCTTCTTTCCTTTTTTCTTTCTTTCTCCTCCTCCTCCTCTTCTTTTTGAAACAGGGTCTCTCTACATAACTGGCCTGGTCACTCTACACCAGGCTAGCTTTGAGCCTGGAGAGATCTACATGCCTCTGCCTCCAGAATTCTGGGATTAAATATGTGCACCACCACACCCAGTCTCTAGTTTTATTTTTCTTTGAAAAGTTTGAACAGCTAGCTGAATGACAAGAAAGGTACTGAAGAAAGGCTTCCTTAAATGTTTAGAATTACTAAATCTGCCAACTTTGTTCTGTGATCCCATGGAAACTTACTTACTTTTGATGCTTGGTTGCATGGGGAGTGGAGGAACCCTTTAATGAATGCGTAAGAAATGAATGAAGGCCTGTGCATATGTGCATTGTTAACCTTCTGGCGTTCATCTGTCTCTGTTGTAAGTTATTTATCCCTGAATAAACATGTATTCAGCATATCTGTTTTTCCCAATCCTTATTATCCCACAATAGGAATTGTCAAAGCCTTTCTCTGTTTTGTGTGCAAGTGACAGAGTATACAGAAACTGTAGATTGCTGCTTCCTCCTACCCAATGTTTCCATCTCATCTACAGAGACCTTGTGCTGAGACTGACTGACCTCTCCTTTTGCTGTGTGCAATAAACATGATTATGACCAAGCCATGCTGGCCAAGGCACAGATAGATTCTTCAGTTGACACCTCTTATCTCATTCTTCCAGTGTGCACAAGACAAAAGGTCAGCTGACAGTAAGATCTCACAGTCCTTTGTGTATTTTGGTGCTTGTGCCAGCTCTATGTATGTGCAGACTTTAGATCTGTTACCACCACTTTAGGCCACTATGATGCTTAAGGATCCCCACTGTTATTTCCCACAAGTGCTTCTGGGGCAAAGACCAAGACAAACTTTCTCAGTGGCCTTTCCCATGAGGAACTGAGCTTTAGAGGAGCTGTCATGCCATTCTGTACCCTCCAGAGGATACCAGGCTAGTTTCCACCATGATTTCTTTCATCTTATTTTACAGGGTTACCATGGGCTTAGAGAGAGAGAGAGAGAGAAATAAGAATAAGGCAAGTCAGAATACCAATGAAGGCAGGTTGGTACAGGTCTATGGTAGCATCATTCTGAGATGGGAGAATTGCTTTGAGTTCAAGGGTAGCCTGAGCTATACAGAGAGTTCTAGGCCAGCCTGGGAAACAAAGGAAACACTGTTGTAAACACAGACACACATGTTACATAAAATAAAAATAAGTAAATACTTAAAAGTGTTGCTATTTGCTTTCTGTTGGAAAGGACTTATTTGGGTTAAACTTTCACATCACAGTCTATCACTAGGAAAGTTAGGGCAGGAGCTCAAGGCATGAACCTAGAGATAGGAACTGACGCAAAGGTCATGGAGGATGCTGCTCCCTGGGCTTTCTCTCCATGCCTTGCTCAGCTTGCTTTGTTATATAGACTAGGACCACCTTCCAGGGCTGTCACTGCTCATAGTGAGCTGGGCTTTCCAGCATCAATCACTAACGTGAAGATATTCCCTGAGGACTGGCTTTCATAGCGCTAGAAGTTGTTATGCAAGCTCCCAAGAGAGAGAAGCAATCAAGAGCTCTACCTAGCTGTGATGCCTATGAACTATAACAATGATCAGCACGTGCCACATCAAGCATGACTTCAGGGATGGCCTTCACTGGGACAGTGAGGGAATGAAAAAGAAAATATGGATGGTTGGATACAAGGGCACACAGAAAAACTGGCATTGGGCAGACTGGAATCTCTGATGAAGAAACTACAGCATCTTAGAGGCTTAGCACATTTATTATATAAAGTTGAACAGAGAGGTAGGGATTCTTACAGCTGAACAAGGAGGTGGGGCTATTATATACAGATAAACAAGTAAGCAGGGTTTATGGTATACAGCTGGATCAAGAAGATAGGCTTAGCTGATCTTTGTAGAAATAGTCTCTGTAGGCAAGCAGTCTCCTGCACATATGTATCCAGAGGGGAAGGCTATCATGGAGATTTTTTGCACACACTGTTAATACTAGCACTCAATTGCCTGAGGAAGGTTTGCAGTCTTTCAAGACCTGAGGCTATGGAGTTCTTAACGTGGCCATGTTGACAGCACACATTTACTCTGCACTTTGCTCACTTATGGCTTTCTCAGCTCCCCACAAGCTTGGTGAAATGTCCCTAATGGTGCAATAGTGGCATTTATATCTTGGCACTATTCAACAACTGTCCAATTGACTCATTGGGAAATCATGCCTGGTATTGGAAAACTAGCCAACATACATGCCAACAGACAAATCTGATGGGAACAATTCCTCATTTGAATTTCCAGGTGACTCTAGTTTTGTCAAACTGACCAAAACTAACCATCATACTCAACTTCCATCTTGGTAGTACCGATAGGTGGTAGTGGTAGCACCAGATCTCATTATGGATGATTGTGAGCCACCATGTGGTTGCTGGGAATTGAACTCAGAACCTCTGGAAGAACAGTCAGTCCTCTTAACCTCTGAGCCATTTCTCCAGCCCCAAGTAGGGATTCTTAAAGTCCAAGGGGATGCTGGGGACCCAGCCCCTCCTCTTCTTTTTTCTGCCTGGCTATTAAATGATCAGTTTTCTCTATCATAATGTGTTGTCACAAAGTCAAAGCAACGGGCCTATGCAATCATGGATGGAAACTTGTGAAACTGTGAGTCATATAAACCTTGCTTATAAGTTGATCATATAAGTTGCACTGGCTTCATTTATTTGTTCAGTTTTTATTTACTTCAATGTTGGTGCTGGAACTCAGGCTTTGTACATATGAGGCAAATGTTCTCTCACTGAGTTATATAGCCTGCATATTCTTTTAGACATGCTTGTTTAAATTCTTCTGCTCATTTTTTTTACTATGTTACCTATTAATTTTCTTCTTATTTTGTATTTTTCTATTATTTTTGGGTGTAAGTCTTCTGCTTGACGTGTTCCAGGTTATTCTTCAATTCTGAGGCTTGCTTTCCATAGTTGGGTATATGTGTACATGGCTCTGAGGATTGAACCCTAGGACTTGTACATATGAAGCATATGCTCTGCCATTGAGCAAAACCCCTAAAGTCCTTCAGCATGCTTGGCAAGTACTGTTACCAATCCTTCTTCACACTTATCTTTGTGCATGTATGTATATATGTGTGCAAAGGAAGCCAGAGAACAACTTCATTCCGCAGGAGCTGTCTACCTTGTTTTTTGAGACAGGATCTCTCACTGGCCTAAAACTCAGCTGTAGGCTATGCTGGACAGCAGACTCCAGGTAGCAAAGAAATCTACCTGTCTCTGACTCCTGGTGTTTTGATAGAAAGGGTGCCTGGCTTTTTCATGGGTTCTGGGGATCAAAGTCAGGTTTTGATGCTTGTGTGGCAAGAATTTTATGACTAAGCTATCTATCTACTTCCCCTCTAAACACTCTTAGTAATAACTTTGTTACTTTAAAAATATTTAGTTGTTTTGTGTGTCTGGGTGTTTTGCCTGCACGTGTGTCTGTGCACCATGTTTCTGCAATGCCAGCGTGGTCCAGAAGAGAATGTTAGATCCACTGGAACTGGACTTACTGTGTAAACAGGAATGTGGGTTCTAAGAATTGAACCTGGGTCCTCTGCAAGAGCAGCCAGTGTACTTAACTGCTGAACCATCCCGCCAGCCACTCAATTTTATAATTTTTAAATTGGGGAGAGTTGAAGACACTTTTGTCTCTGATTTTGCATTGTTATCCTAAGCAGCTGCTATATAGCCCCTGCTATCTTCTGCAGATCTTTGCCCCAGTGCAGGTGATACTAGAATAGCAGTGGCCCTATTGTCATTATTATTTTAATAATTGTTGTTACAGGAATACAAAATATCCTATGCTGGCCTGAATTTGCTGCATTCTTTAGCCTACTAAGTATTGGAGGATGCACTACAGACATGCACTACTACACCCAGGTGGCATTAAAAAATTATTTTTAGATATGCATTTACGTGGTGTGTGTGTGTGTGAGAGAGAGAGAGAGAGAGAGAGAGAGAGAGAGAGAGAGAGAGAGAGGGAGAGAGAGAGAGAGAGAGAGAGAGAGAGAGAGAGGGAGGGAGAGAGAGAGAGAGAGAGAGAGAGAGAGAGAGAGAGAGAGAGAGAGAGAGAGAGAGAACAGAGAGAAGAACACATGTTTGGGTGACTGGTGATCAGAAGAGGGCATCTAGTCCCCTGGTGCTTGAGCTACAGGCAGTTGTGTGTTATTTGTGTGGGTGCTGGGAACTGAAGGAACTCAGGTTCTTTGGAAGAACAGCAAGTTCTCTTAGCCTCTGAGCCATCTCTCCAGCCTCATGTATGTATTAGTGTTCAAACAGTAAGCAGTTTTGCTTTGTGGGCCACACACTGTCTGTTTTGTTGCAGTGTAAAAGCAATCATAAGCCACAGACAAATAAATGTGGCTATTTTCCAATAAAACTTTATAGACCGAGATAGTGTTGGCCTGCAGGTGCTAATTTTCTGACTTTTGCTCTATAGGGTGGAGCATGTCCTTCCCTCCCTTCTCTCTTTCCATTGGTGTTATTGTTTGAATATTTCCATTCCCTCCAAAAATTTACATTGAAACTAAATTCTTCAAGCAACAATATTGGAGAGTTGTTAGATCGGGATTGATGGGGCAATTGGTAGATAATGAAAGAGAAGCAGAATATCATAATATCTACAGAAGCAGAATTGTCCTTCCGTCACAGCAAATGAAGGGCAGCAACCTTTCCATGGGAGTGGTGCAGGGAGCTTGGAGGTTTTATAGGATGAAAAGAGCATTTTGGGGGAGGAAAGATTTACCTGTAAAAAATTTTCAATAGTTTCAAGCCCAATAATGCCAGCGGCTGTTCTTGTTACTGTGATGGCTTACTTGTCAGGCAGGTGTACTTAACATTAAGCTGAGCAGAAAGTTTCTGCACTAGTTTGAGATACATTGTTGTTAAGTCATGAACTCTTCAGTGTGTCTGTGGGAAATAACTGCACCAGAGGAATCCATCCTGAAGACGCCTTTGTAAAGAGGCTTGCATCAGGGAGACCCTTTACTATCTTTCTGTCATGTGGGGATATGGAATTCCTTCCTTAGGTGATGCCCCACTAGTGTCATCTTGGTATTAAAGCACAGCCCTGGACCCCAAGAGGTAGGTAGGCCTGTGTTTTAAGATTTTCAGTCAGGCGCCCTGCGGTTGCCCGGTTGCCATGGAGACGGGGTCCTTTCTGGCCCGGTCCAGCCATCTTGTGTTGCTGTCGTCCAATCAGCGGTTGCTCCGTGGCGGGGGGCGGGGCTCGCGTCGCCGGCGCTCAGCTCGCGGTCATGGAGGCGCCGGTCTGCTTGCTGCTGCTGCTGCTGAGTCTCGGGGCCTTGGCCCCGGCGCCCGGCAGCGCCTCTCCGGAGGCTCCGCCGCTGGTCAACGAGGACGTGAAGCGCACGGTGGATCTGAGCAGCCACCTGGCCAAGGTGACGGCTGAGGTGGTCCTGGCGCACCCGGGCGGCGGCTCCACATCACGAGCCAGCTCTTTCGTTCTGGCCCTGGAGCCGGAACTCGAGTCGAGGCTGGCGCACCTCGGCGTGCAGGTGAGCGAAAAGAGGGCGGGTGAGGCCGCACACGGACTTCCTGAGGGGGCCGGGGATCCCTGGGGAGGCCGGGGCGGGGCGGGGAAATTGAGGGCGTTAGGGGTCCACGAGGCGTCTGGTTGTCTGAAAGGCTGGTGTGGAGGGGACAGCGGAGGGGTCGGATTCCGCCGCTCCCGTGTCCGTGTGTCCACTCGGACACGTCAGCACAACCTTCCGAGCGTCGGGTGCCGCCCACGTGGCAGCTCCGGAGCCCGAGGTGACCACCTTCCACACCACAGGGACGTCTTGGCTGTGGCCAGGTGCGGTTCTTAGGCCGTCAGTGAGTTAAATCGAAATGAGTTCCTGAATGCAGTTGCCTGTCCGATATAGTCTGTTCAACATCTAGACAGCAGCGTATGGAGATATAACAGGTTTCTGGTATCCAAGTTTGTCATTACTCACCTCTAAAAGTTGCTGCTGAACTTTCTTAAATATTCACACTTGTAAAGTCTTTCAAGCAATAATCAGAAAGTTGAAACCCGCGTCTCTTCCTCCGCACCGCCTCTATTGGAACACCTCAGCATTAGCCTGTGCTTTTCAGTGACACACTTTTACAGCTTTCAAGACATTGTTGGCTTTGGGAATGTCCATAAAGGTTGCTTTTTATTAGTTTTCATTAAATTGTATTCATTAAGTGATTACCCAATTTATTAAGAGACTAGTTATTACAGTATCACATTTCTAAGCACACCATATTCTCTTGAGGACTGTATGGAGCTATAAAGCTGAGCCTATAAATTGTCACTGAAATGACTCCTGGCCCCTTCACACTGAACCCTTGTTTATCTGAAGCACAGCTTTACTCAAATGTTTCTGGAAAGACATTTATGACTTCATTAAACTTACAGTGCCATCTGTGAAAATTTTGTATATTCAGACCTATTTAGTGAAATCCAGTCATGACTTAATGAGGTCGAGGTGGAGAATGCACACAAGTTGGATCATTCCATGTGGCTCAGTAGTTAAGAGCATATAAGTTCAATTCCTAGCACCCGCATGGTGGCTCATAGCCATCTGTAACTCCAGTTCCAGGGTGCACTGATGTACATGTTAAAAAGAAAGGAAAAGGAAAGGTTTCAGCAAGTATATTTATTTTTCAGGTATTTAAAGTACATTCTCCACCTTTATAGCAACCTTTTGAGGTATAGGGGTTATTACAGGGCTGTGGAAGTATCTGGCCTTCTATTAACCCCACAAATGAAGGTCTAATTTGTTCCATATCCTGTTTGTTCCTTCATTATTGCTACCTTGCTTTCTGGCCTTGACATGAGATTAGGTCTTATATTTCATCTTTGCAGTTACATTCCCAGTTTACTCACAGTTTTGCTAATTCTGGAAGGAGACCAATTGAATGATGAACTGCTTTATACTCCTTACCTTGGTGAGACATAGCTGGATGATAAATGTAGCAGAGAGCACATACTGCGTTGGAGATTTGGGTGAGGTTGGATGGATTACAGGTACCCTTTTTAGGAACTGGTAGAAAGATATTAGTGATTATGTGGTTTGAGCCACCACTTTCTCTTTTATTGTTTTGTTTTGTTTTGTTTTGTTTTTGAAACAGGGTTATGTTGTGTAGCCCTAAGACTGTTTTAGAATGTGGAATCCTGTTGCAGCCTCCAGATTGCTGACAGCTTTTAGCATTTGAACTTTGTGTTATTTTGCTTCTTTTCCCCATATACTGCGACTAGAGTTGTATACCACCATGCCTTGTTCTCTCTACCTTTTACTAAGTAATGAATATTTCTCATGAATATAAGTAACAAAGAGTTCTGAATAAGCATGAGTGTACTAGAATGTTATCCTTGTAAGATTCTAGTCGAAGTAATGAATTATATGAAAAGTAATGATTATATAACTTTTTGTGCTTACTGAAAATAGTGTTTTAGGAATTGCTTTTGGAGTTGAATATGATGATGATGATGGTTTATATAATCCCAGCAGTTGGCGGGAGGATCAGTAGTTCAGTGTCATCCTCAAGAGAGTTTGATGCTAGCTTGAGCTCTGTGAGACTGTCTCAAAACAAAGGACAACAATTTCCTGTGGGGTTGGGGTGTGGTGCAGTGATAAAAGCACAGACTTAGCTGCACCAGGTCCCGAACCACCACAACAGCTGCAAGCCAACCTGTGCCTCCATCTCCTTCAGCTGAGCACCTACTCAAGACCCACCCCTGCCATGGAGCCTTATGTTCTCTGTTGGTGATTACTGCTCCAGTCCTAGAAAATTGCCTTTTTGGGGGGTGGAGGTGGGGATTAGATTAGATTGGGTTGGAGTTAGTGGAGCTCATGTATATTTTCCATATAGACTGCCATAGTCTGTGACTCCAGATAACACCTCCGGGGGCCTCTGAAGTTAACCTGCTTACCTTTCTGGTGGCAGTAAAGGAAAGGAGTACATAGTGTACCATAGTTACCACTCTGGGATCAACAGTTTTGGTCACAGATGGGACTTCTGTTGTTTCCTTATATTTTTACTTACAGATATTTTGATATAAAAAAAGAAAATGTTGAGAAAGCAGTTTTTGGAATATTTGGGAAGTAAACATGGAGATGTGTAAACATAGTCTTTATGTGCATTTGATTATTCAGGAAAATAATTACTCTCTGCACCAGTAAGTCTTTTGTGGTGTTTCAGGTTAAATCTTTGTTTTTTAAGTTATCATTATTATTTCTTAAATATTTTTATTTTACTTTATGTATATGATCATTTTGCCTGTGTGTATGTTTGTACACCACTTGTGCTACAGACAGTGGTGAGCTGCCATATGGGTGCTGGGAATTGGACCCAGGTCCCCTGGAAGAGGCTGTCCTGGAACTAGCTCTTGTAGACCAGGCTGGTCTCCAACTCACAGAGATCCACCTGCCTCTGCCTCCTGAGTCCTGGGACTAAAGGTGTGCACTACCAACGCCTGGCCTGGCTTAATTAATGGAAATATTTTAAGAAAGTTGGTGTATTTGTTTCTTTTCCATTGCTGTGATAAAACATCAAAACCAGAACAACTTATGGAAAGAAGGACTTACTTCTTTGGTACTTGCCGTTTCAGAGGGTTAGAACAGAGGTGGTAGGTGGCAGGTGGCAGGTGGCAGGTGGCTGGAGCAGCACCTGAGAATTCACATTTTGATCCATAAGCAGGAGGCATAAAGCACACCAGGAATGGCTGGAGTATGTTGGAATCCTCTTAGCCCACTCTCCAGTGACACATCCTCTTAGAAGGGTGTCTTAGTTAGGGTTTCTATTGCTGTGAAGATACACCATGACCACAGCAACTCTTATAAAGGAGAACATTTCACTGGGACTTAACAGTTTCAGAGGTCTAGTCCATTATTATCATGGTGGGACATAGTGGTACACAGGCAGACATGGTGTAAGAGTTCTACATGTATTTTTAAAAATATTTATTTTGTGTACAGTGTTCTGTCTGCATGAACACCTGCAGGCCAGAAGAGGGAGCCAGATCTCATTACAGGTGGTTGTGAGCCACCATGTGGGTGCTGGGAATTGAACTCAAGACCTCTGGAAGAGCAGCCAGTGCTCTTAACTGCTTAGCTATCTCTCCAGCCCAAGTTCTACATCTTGATCTGCAGGTAGCAGAATGAGAGTGGGTGTAGTAGCTTTAGCATTTAAAAATCTCAAAGCCCACCCCCCACAGAGACACACTCCCTCCAACAAGGCCATACCTTCTAATAGTGTGGGCCATTTCTATTCAAATGACCACAAAGGGCAAACCTCTGAATCTTTCCAATGGTTCCACCAACTTGGGACCAAGTATTTAAGCATGAGCCTTTGTGGTGTATTTTCATTCAAACCACTGTTGGTTAATAGCTGGCTTAAAACTTAGAACTTTGAAATATAAAAAATAATAAACTATTCTTTTTGTTTCAGGTAAAGGGAGAAGATGAGGAAGACAGCAACCTAGAAGTACGAGAAACCAAAATTAAGGGGAAAAGGTAAGCAAACAGACTGAGAGACATTTCTAAAGCAGACTAACCAGAAAACTAGATATTTGGGATAGGTAGGGTAGGTAAAGATATGAGAAAATCCCCTGGTTGTTGGGCATTGGTGGCATATGCCATTAATCCCAACATTCAGGAGGCAGAGGCAGGTGGATCTCTGTGATTTCGAGGCCAGCCTGGTCTACCTAGTCAACACAGCTAGTTCCAGGACATCCTCCAAAGCTATACAGAGAAACCCTGTCTCCAAAAAAAAAAAAAAAAAAAAAAAAAAAATTGCTTATGGACAAGGAGATGTATCAGTGGCTAAAAGGCTTCCTGTCGAGTCTAACTACCTGTGTTCAATCCCCAAGACTCTCATGGTGGGAGAAAACCACTACTACCAAGTTGTCCTCTGACCTCTATACCCCAGCTGTGGCATGCATGCAAGTGAACAAGTAGATGTAGCTTGCTATGTTTGTGTTTGCATTTTGCTTGTATATATGTATGCACTACTTGCATGCAGTGCCCACAGAGGCCAGAAGAGGGTATCATATCCCATTGGAATTGGAGTTCGAGTTGTCAGCTGCTATTGGTGCTGAGAGTCAGATCTGCCTTCTTGAAAAGAACATCTAGTGCTTGTACTGTTGAGCCATCTGTCTGGTCATCTATTTTCTTGAGACAGTCTCGTGTAGCTCCAGCTGACCTCAGAATCCCCCTGAGAATTCAAGGATGGCCTTGAATTCTTTCTTGCTCTTTCTGCCTTCATCTTTCAAGTGTTGGGGTTGGAGGTCTGTCACTTGACCAGTCTCTGGTAGTTTTTACATTCTTGCTATTATAAACAAATCTGGGGTGGACATCTAGACATCTATCTTTAATGGCGTAAGTTAATATATTAAAGGTGATAGTTTTTATCTTTAACATAGAATTTACTGTGACTTTGAAATATTAGCTGTTGTCAGTATCTTTAGTCTTCTTCATTTTTTTCTAGAGCTTGCTATGTAGACTAGACTGGCCTAGAACTCACAGAGATCCACCTTCCTCTTCTTCCAGAGTGCTAGGATTAAAGGTGTGTGCCACCATGCCTGGCCAGTGTGTTTAGTTTTAATTGTCTTGCTCTCTTCCTTTAGTGGGAGATTTTTCACGGTCAAGCTTCCAGTTGCTCTTGATCCTGGGTCCAAGATCTCCGTTGTTGTGGAAACTGTCTACACCCATGTGCTTCATCCATATCCGACTCAGATAACTCAGTCAGAGAAACAGTTTGTGGTATTTGAGGGCAACCATTATTTCTACTCTCCCTATCCTACAAAGACCCAGACCATGCGAGTGAAACTTGCCTCCCGAAACGTGGAAAGCTACACCAAGCTGGGGAACCCCACACGATCAGAGGACGTCTTGGACTATGGACCTTTCAAAGACACCCCTGCCTACAGTCAGGTAGGTTTCAAGACCATCACTGCCAGTCTTGGATGGAATGTGCTGCGTGACACATTGTTCTGAACCTGTCTTGAAGTAACTCTTAGTTCCATTAGCTTCCTCTTGAGAACTGAGTTCAGAGGCTGGAAAGTGGACACCATGGAAGAAGGCAACGCGGTATTCTGTGCAGGGTGGTGATGGATAAGGAGAGAAATGAACAGAATTAGAGGCTAAGGGCCTTGGGATTGGTACTTTGGGAATAGAAAGCAATTCATGATAAAATTTTGTTGTGGGGCAAGGTGTTGTATGCTTTCAGTCCCAGTACTTGGGAGAACCTCCTGGGTTTGAAGCCAGCTTGGTCTACATAGAGTTCCAGGTTAGTTAGGGATACATAGTGAGATTTTGTGTCTAAAAGAAAACAACAAATGACTGACTGTGCTGTTAGGAGCACTGGCTGCACTTCTAGAGGACTGGGCTTACTTCCAGATCCAGATGGCAGCTCACAGCTGTCTATAACTAGTCTTGTGGGACTGCATGCATGTGGTGCAAAACATCCCCACACATAAAATAAAAGTTGTGGAAAATAAAAAATGTCTTATCTCCACTGCCTGTCACATTGCTTCCATGGTAGTCCAGTTTTTTATTATTATTATTATTTTATTTTTTAAACTTAGGAAAATAAATATTTTTCTTCTTTGAGAATTTCATGTAATATATTTTGGTCATATTCACCTTCTGCCCTTCCCCTTAACTCTTCTCAGATCCACCCTTACCTTCCTATCACCTAACTTCATATCCTTTTCTTTTTCCCTCCTTTAGTAACACATTGTCTCTAGTTTGTGCTGTACATGTATGTATTTGGGTGTGGGGACATTCATTGGAGCATGGTCAATCTACATTTAGGAGTGGGGAACTCATGAATTCCTTCCTACTTCATGTTAGAATGTTGACTGCCTTAACTATGTGCAGTTCTTATGCAGGCATCTACAGCTGCTGTGAGTTCATGAGTGCAGTGGTCCTGTCATGTTGGCATGTCTAGAAGACACACTGTTTCGGTTTGGTCTTCCCTCTGTCTCTTGCAGTCTTGCCACCCCCTTCTATGATGGTCTTCTTTTCTCTTCCTTTCTTTTTCTTTTTAAATTTTTTTTGGTGGGGATAAGATATTTGGATACAGGGTCTTGTGTAGCTCTGTCTAGCTTGGTACTTGATGTCGATTGGGCTTGCTTCAAATTTGCAGCAGTTCTGCTTCAACTAACTCTCACTTTCCTTGCCAAGTTGGAGGCTATACCCAGAGCTTCTTCACACATGCTAGGCAAGACTCTATCACTGAGCTCCAGCATCTGCTCCCTGGAATTCACTCTTTGTTTTTTTTTGTAGCACAGGCTGTTGCTTCAACCTGTGGAATACTGGGACTATTGGTGTGCAGCACCATGCTTGGCTAGAGATAATATTATTAGTGTAGAGATCATGTTATATATATTGTTGCATAATTCTTGTGCTTAATAACTACATTGTACACTTTTTTTTTTTGGTAGCTATTTCTCTGACTTCTGTCTTGGATTATTTGCCAGCTTGTTATAGATGAATAGCTAGAGTTTTGTTTTCCTTTGCTTTTTAACGCCATAGAGTACATTTCTCTGCGTATATTCTCGGTAATAGATTTTTGGGGGAGGGTGCAGACAGGGTCTTCTATTTAGCTGAGATGACTCAAAATCCTGATCCTGCCTTAGCCTTCCAAGTCTTGGGTTATAGGTCTGTACCAGTATGCCTGGCCCAGAAATAGTATATGTGTTTTGAAGATTTGTCTTTAGTTTGGCAGTAGTGGCAATGCCTTTACTCTCAGCACTTGAGAGGCAGAGGCAGGTAGATCTCTTGAGTTTGAGGACAGCCTGGTCTACAGGGTGAGTGTCAGGACAGCCAGGGCTACATAGAGAATCCCGAAAAACAAAAAGAGAAAAAAAATGTTTTTTAAAATTGTGTATTGGGGGCTGGATATGTGCACATAGTGCAGATGTTCCTGGAAGCTAGAGGTATCAGATCCCTGGGGCTAGAATTTAGGGTGGTTGTGAACTGCCAACCATAGGGTCTCTTTAGCTGTGCCTTCTTTTTAGCCTTAGAAATAGATTCTTTACAATAAAAAAAAAAAGTACAAATCAAAACATGAAATAGGAAAAAAAATTTGGGCGTATGCCTTAGCTGGCCTTGAAAATGATGGCAGTCCTACCTCAGTCTCCCTAGCCAGGTGGCATTGCAGGTATGAGTTCCCATTCCCAGCTCAAACAGACATTTTAAAGTTAGGAATGATGACAGTTGCTTATAAAGCCAACACTCTGGAGGCAGAGACACCAGAATTGGTTGAGGCCAGCCAGGCTTCATATTCCTTGTTTCAAAACAAACAAACACACAAAATGAGTATTTAAAAAAAAAAAATGTATGTATGTCTGCATGTATGCGTATTTAAGTGTGAGGCTGCTCACAAGTGTGTGCATTTGGGGTTGAACCTAGAGTCTTAGCCATGCTAAGGATGTGTTCTGGCTGTGAGCTGTACCTATGATTCCTGCAGAATGAAGCTGCCACCCTTACAGTACTGCCACTGCATGGTGTTCAGTAGGATTCTGAATTGAATCTTTTGTTGTTTTTGTTTTGTTTTTCGATATAGGGTTTCTCTATTGCTTTGGAGGCTGTCCTGGAACCAGCTCTGAAGACCAGGCTGGTCTAGAACTCACAGAGATCCCCCCTGCCTCTGCCTCCCTAGTGCTGGAACTAAAGTAAAGGCATGCACCACTAATGCCTGGCCTGAATTGAATCTTAAAAGATGTGCTTAGAGGGGCTGGAGAGGTGGCTCAGTGGTTAAGAGCACTGGGTGCCCTTCCAGAGGACCAGTGTTCAATTCCCAGCACCCACATAGCAGCTCACAACTGTCTGTAACTCCAGTTTCAGAGGATCTGATACCTACACACCAATGCACATAAATTAAAATTAAATAAATTATTTTAAAAAAAAAAGATGTGCTTAGAGAGTGAGAGAATAAAACAGGATATAGTTTATAAAATTACAAAATGTGTCTATTTGTCTTCATGGACTTTGGGAAGAAGGGTATTTTTCTAACATACTAATTATATATTGCCTTTCTATAGAGTTATTGGTAAGTTCATAAAAGGACATTGGAATTATTCAGTGACCAGGGAGACCCCCAAACTACGCCCCATTGAACCTAGGTCCTTCATATGCTGAGCAAGCACCCTACAATTAACCCATATATATTCCCAAACCCACAGAGTTCTTAAAAATTGTGTGTGTATGTGTGTGTGTGTTGGTTTGAGTGCCACAGCACATGTCTGGAAGGCAGAGTACAGCTTTTGCTAGTAATTTCTTTTCTTCCACATGGGTCCCAAGTGCAGCAGCAAGTGGCCTTATTTGCTGAACTATCTTGCTGTTTCTACCAGAGATTAAAACAAAGTTAACCTCAGGGAGAATTGACAGAGAACTTGAGGAATTATGCAGACACTTGAACTCAGAATTTCTATTCATTGAAGACCTAGTATTGTTGCTTGTGTTTATTATCTAGTCAAAAGCTATGAAGACTGCTGGACCTCTGACCATATTAGTTTTTTAAGATTTTTGAAACCGGGTTTCCTGAAATTCTCTCTGTAGAACAAGCTGGCCTCAAATTCAGAGACCTGCCTGCCTCTGTCTCCAAGTGCTGGGATTAAAAGTGTGTGCCACCACTCCTGGCCTTATGTAGTTGCACTATCTTGTCGAACTTTTTTGGACCACCAGCCTCAGATAATGCCATGGAGACTTACTGTTAATTATGAAAACTCTTAGCTTTGGCTTGTTCCCAACTAGCTCTTATAACTTAAATTAACCTGTTTCTATTCATCTATGGTGTGCCACATTGCTTTTTAACCTCTTCTCCATTCTGTATGATCGACTTTCTCCATGTCTTGCTGGCATCTCCTGTGTGCCTAGATTCATTCTGAGTTTCTCTTTCTGCCTAGAGTCCTGCCTAGCTATTGGCCATTCAACTCTTTATTAAACCAACCAGGTGCATTAGGCAGGTGAGGCAAAACATAGACACATCACAGTGTAAACAAATATCCTGCAACATGTCTGTCTGTCTGTCCATCCGTCCGTCTGTCCTCTTAAGGCAGGGTCTCCATTTCCCAGGCTGCCCTTGGAACTCAATGGTAATCCTCCTGCCTCTGCCTGTTGACTGTTTGAATTATAGGCATAAATGACCAGCAACAATATCAAAATAATAATTCCAGAACTTATCAGTATGTGTCAGGAAGGTGACAAGTTTGAGAGCAAGACCCTTTCTGCAAAACAAAACAGAAATCCCTCTATAGATAGGGACTGGAGAGATGGCTCAGTGGTTAAGAGCACATGCTACACTTTCAGAAGACCTTTATTCGTTTCCCAGCACCTATATCTGGCTGCTCACAACTTCTGTAATGCCAGCTTTAGGAGATCTAATACCTTCTGGCCTTTGGTACCTACAAACATATGGCACACGTACACATGTAGGCAAGCATGTACATAAAAATAAAGCCAAAAAACCCACTCCATATAATGGTGCTTGGTAACCATTCTGAGGATGATGCATGGGCCCTCTAGTTAATTACTCTTAAACTGACCTTGAATTCTCTGTTGCCTTCTTTTCTAGGATACTTTTAAAGTACACTATGAGAACAACAGCCCTTTCCTGACCATCACCAGTATGACCAGGGTCATCGAGGTTTCTCACTGGGGTAATATTGCTGTGGAAGAGAATGTGGACTTGAAGCACACAGGGGCAGTGCTGAAGGGACCTTTCTCCCGCTATGATTACCAGAGACAGCCTGATAGTGGCATCTCCTCCATCCGTTCTTTTAAGGTATGAGTGGCCAACTTGGACACTGTGGGGACTGTGTCTTTATCAGTGTGTCCTGGGCATTAACTAATGGTGATGTTGAGTATCAGTGTTAGTCAGAATGATCTTTAAAGAAAAACTAACATTCTTATGTGTGAATAGTGTACTGTATTTATATAAATAGTGCTTTTCTTTTTTCTCACTATGCAGCACGGGTTAGTCTGAAACAACCTGTGTAACTTAGACTGGCTTTGAACTCAAGGTGCTCCTGCCATGGCTTCTAAGTGTTGGGATTGTAGACATGTGCCAGTGTGCGGACCTGGCCCTACAGCAATGGTTCTCAACCTTCCTAATGCTGCTACCTTTAATATAGTTCCTCATGGTGTGGTGTCCCCAACCATAAAATTGTTTTTGTTACTATAACTATAATTTTGCTATTGTTATGATAGAAATGCAAATATCTGTATTTTCTGATGGTCTTATGTGACCCCAAGTGGGTTATTACCCGTAAGTTGAGAACTACTGCCCTAGACTGGTTGTTTTGATTTTTAGAAAATTTGATACATATTCATAGTACCACCCACACCTAAACATTCCCCTGTTTTACAGATTTATTGTGTGTGTGTGTGTGTGTGTGTGTGTGTGTGTGTGTGTGTGTGTGTTGTGTGAGTGTATGGGCATCTACCTGAAGAAGCTGAAGAAGTGTTGGATCTCTTGGAGCTAGAGTTACAGGCATTTGTGTGTTGCCTGACAGGAGTGCTGCCATAAAAACTCTGGTCTCATGATTCAGCAGCAAGTGGTTTTAACTGCTCAGCAATCTTTCCATCCCTGCTGCTTGGTTTTAAGATTGGGTCTGATGTGACCCAGGCTGACCTCTAACTTGATAAATATCTTGAGCTCCTTGGTAATTCCTCTCAAGTGCAGGGGTAAACTACCATGGTTTAGGCTGGTGTTTTGTTTTTGTTTTGGTTTTTTTTTTTTTAATGAAGCAGAGTTCAAGTTTATTAAAAGACTGTAAAACTTATGTTTACTAACTTATTGTTGTGTACTTGTATGTGACGTGTACAATGAAAGAACCTCTCAGATGGAAAGACAACTGAGAAGTGTGAATATGTGCTTCCTTCAGAGTCATCTTAAATACTAAAAGTTAATGTTGGATGGAGAACTGTTAAACTCAACCACTAACTACACTAACTAGTGTAGCACCCACGCTACAATCTGTTCCACGAATCAGGCAAAGGCCTAAAGATTGAAATAAAGAGACAAGACTGTGGGTCATTTCGTTCAATGAGGGGCTGGAAAGGGCTTAAATACTGACTTACAGCACAGTGGAAAATAATAAGATTTTTATTCTTAGCTTATTATCACGAGGTGTGTGTTATCAAAACAGAAAGAGTACCAATAACAGCTTTGGGGCAAGGAGTTCTGGCCAACAGCTTCAGGCTTGCTCAAGGTGCCTCAGGGGTCCAATTCTTTGTCTCTTTAATTTCCATCTTATAACCTTAGTATACACAAGAGTCTTTGCAAATATCTTGTTTCCTGTTGAGAAGATTTTATCATTCATTGGGAAATAGATGTGATGTCTAGATCTTCTGAAACCTTGGGAAAAGTTTATAATTTAGAAGGTTTACTGTCTGGGATCTGGTGAAGGCTTTATATTTACTAGGTCAAAGGTTCCTGGAATTTCTGGAAGGCATTTCTTTTCTCTTGTAGACCATCCTTCCTGCTGCTGCCCAGGATGTGTATTACCGGGATGAGATTGGTAATGTTTCCACCAGCCACCTCCTTATTTTGGATGACTCTGTTGAAATGGAAATCCGGCCTCGATTTCCACTCTTTGGAGGATGGAAGACACACTATATTGTTGGCTACAACCTCCCAAGCTATGAATACCTCTACAATCTGGGTAAGTGTTAAACACAGTAAGAATAGAATTGCAAAGCGCCAACTTTTTCTTTTAACTTCTTGTAGGTGTTTATTATTTTAAAAATTGCTTTTTTTTTTTTATCACCAATGCTTATATGTAAGAAGAGTATTCTCATGTTATTTTTAGGAAGGCTGGGTTACCCGTGCTTTTGTGAGTTGGTGTAAATTACTCTGTTAAATGTAATGCCTACATGCTGTATCAGTTGAGACAGAGCAGAGCTATTTAAATTCTTTGATGTAGTTCTTGAGCTTCCTTTCATTTCAATTCTTTTATATCTGTGTGTGTTTACACCACAGTGCATGTGTGTGGAGTTAAGGTTGGCAGCACTGGCAGCATGCACCTTTACCTGCTGAGCCGTCTAACTGTCCTGTCACTACTCACAGATCCCCTTTATTTTTTGTGTAATATTGAAGACTGAACCCACATCCAAGCAGATACCACTGAGGCCCACTCAGCTCTTAATTTGAGATCATTTAAAAAAAAAAAGTTCAGGAATAAGAAAAAGTTTTAAGAGCAGGCTTGGTGTTGCACACCTTTGTTCCTATCATTTGGAAGACAGAGGCAGGCTGATTTCTATTAGATGCCAGCTTGGTCTACATCGTGGACTTTTTTTTTTTTTTTTTCTCGTTTTGTTTGTTTTTTGTCAGCCAGAGCTGTATAAGGAGACCCTGTCTCTAAAAAGAGATGGGAAAAATAAAGGTTTGTGCAAATACCCAGAGCTAATGATTACAAACATTACATTATATTTTCTTTCTATTTATTTTTCTAGGCAAGGTTCTTTATAGCTTCAGCTGTCCTTGAGCTGGCTGTGTAGAACAAGCTGGCCTCAAACTCATAAATATCCATCTCCTGAATATTGGGATTAAAGGCTTACTTTTTGTTTGTTTGTTTGTTTGTTGTTACAGCTTACAGTTTTAGATACTATTTGTTAAATTTTGCCCTTATAAAAAATACTGCTTCTTAGTCTCCAAATTTATGGATTTTGTCCCCATTTCCTTTACAATTTACTGTTGAAGAACTTTGTCTCTTGCACTCCAGTCTGCTGTCTGGTGTTGCTGATGCTCACTCAGTGCAACAGCCTTTGTCTTTCCTGTTTCCTGCAAATTGGCATTTGCCCCTTGTTCTGGGTGAGCCTTGGTCTGACTGGAGGTGGTGAGGTGCCCTTTCCATAGAAAGCACAGTCCTGTGTAGTGTCTTCTTTGAGATCCTCAGATCCCATGTCTCCACTGTTGGTGCTCACTATAATCTACCATTCCTTTTCAGTTATTGACAAGAATTTGTAAGGATTGACTTCCTGTGGTTCCTGGGCTGTAGCTGACATAGGGAAAGTCAGGGTCAGTGCAGATTCATCACTGATTTACTAGTTACTGATGGTTTTACTGTCCTACTTGTGTCCGTTCCCCACCTTTCTTCCTCTTTGTGCTGGAGTTGAGCCCTGGGCAGGTGGTGCAGCATGGAGGTGTATTCCAGCTCCAGTTCCTAGGTCATTATATAGTTAAAAATGTAAACATTGTGTAAGATTCATTTATTTCTTTACTGGTATTCTCATTGATGCTTATATTCATTTACCTTTAGTACTTGGGCACCTCTTCAATTTAAGCTACTGAATCTTTGATGTGGCTCTAGTATCTTAGCTTCTTCACTCACTGTGTTTTTTCATAAAAAGATTAACTTGTGCTAGGCAGTGTAGCACTCAGGAGTCAGAGGCAGGCAGATTTCTGAGTTCCAGGACAGCCAAGGCTACACAGAGAAACTCTGTCTCTATTTAAAAAAATAAGAAAAAGAAAAAAAGGATTATCTTGTAAGCTTGTATAGTTTGTGCTTCAGACCTCATATCAGCTATGTCTCCAAGAAGCCTTGGTTTGCCCTAATGACAATGGTATTTAAGTCCATTGTATGAGAATTAGGGATGTTCATTGCTCTGAGGCTGCCAATTTCTATGCCTTTATGTCATGGGGCTCGGTATACATTATCTCTCTGTAAAAAATTAAGCATTTACAGTACATTTGCTTGTATATTCCTTGTCTAATTCCACAGGGAAATTTTTGGTTCTGATGAGTATGAATTGTAGGGTTATAGCATTAGTTTTTTGAATTTTAGTGTCTTTCCTAGAACTTGAGATCCTCCTGCCTCAGTTTTTTTTGTTTGTTTTGTTTTTTGTTTGTTTGGTTGGTTGATTGGTTGGTTGGTTTTTTCGAGACAGGATCTCTCTTCATAAGTGCTGGAATTACAGACATACTTGCCTTTGTTCTCTCTTTTTAAAAATTACATTATCTGTTTATTTTGTGTGCATGTGTGTGAGCATACCTTTGGCACAGTATCCATGTGAAGTTCAGAGAGAGGTCAGCTCTGGAAGTCATCCTTTCCTTCTGTAAGGGTCCCAGGGATTGAACTCAGGTCATCTGGTTCATTGGCAAGCATTCTTACCATCTGAATCATCTCTCTAGCCAACACGGTTACCTTTTCTAATGCTGGTTTTTGGTGTGAACTTGTGTGGTTCAGTTCTCTGCCCTTGTGTGTCATCCAGTAGTGTGTGACTTGCCTTCTGAGCCTTCTTTGCCTCTGGGGCTGTCACTCAGTGGCAGAGTGCTTGCCAACATGTCGTGAGGTCCTTGGTTCAGTCTCCAGCACTGCTATGGGGAAGTGGGTGTAAGAAACTGCCCATGTAACTATTCTACATTATACAGTTTTTCAAATTCTTCAGGGGCTAGACAGCTGGTACTTGGGGTCTCTATAGGCCTATCTCCTGCTGAGCCAGGCACAATATTCCTTGAGATTCATCTGTTGACCTGCTCAGCTCTAGAGAAGCATACCTAGAGCTGAGTTCTTCTTCTCTGAGTTGTGGTTCTTCTCTCCTTGGTCCCATCAGTTGACATGTAGCTTTTTCCTGAGGGTCTTTTGGCTCGGGATGGGGAGGACTAGGCCATATCTACTGCCCTCTTCTATAAGGTCCCAATGACAAATCAAGGTTAGAGTCCATGCAAGTTTCCCCTGGAGAATCAGGGTTTGTTGGACTTACAGAGTCTAGGTAAAGGGCCCCTGGCAGGAGTGTGGGTGACCCTAAAGTTGTCATGCTAGAAAGTTGGCATGGATGATGACTTCCCCATAGTTAGAAAAAGAGAGCACCCTTCCCCTAGTCCTTCCCTAGCAATAACTATTCTAGTCTCTCCCCGAGAGGCCCCAAGGTTGACATATGTATTAGGGCATAATTTTATGCAAATACCTAGAGTCATAGCTGGGTGCTCAGGTGAGAATCCCATGACCCTCTCCTATGAGAGAATGTCAGGTCCACAAGCCCAGCTGTGGTGGGTGACCTGCAGGTAAGCATGACTGAACTGGAGAGGGTGCTGTGTTGTAAGAGTCCCAGGATTTTGACATTATTTATTGTTGTTCTGCCTTTCTGTGTAGATTGGAGAAGGGCCAAAAAGCCTGCTGTCACCTCCAGCTCTCAACCCTCAAACTCTTGCCCATAAACTCTTGATAACATCTCTCTCTTTGTGTAAGAGGAGAAAGTTCATATCTTGTTATTTCCTGTCTGTCATCTTGTTTTCTGTTCACACCATTGCCTGTACTTGTTGATGATTCTCAGGAGACCAGTATGCACTGAAGATGCGGTTTGTGGACCACGTGTTTGATGAGCAAGTGATAGATTCTCTGACAGTGAAGATCATCTTGCCTGAGGGAGCCAAGTAAGTGGCTGTTCTTGTCCTCTCCACCCATTTCTCTGATAGCGCCTGTGTCTCCTGAGGGACCTGTGTTCAAGGGGTATAGTGTAGGTACTCATTAAATAGCTTTGACTGAGAAACCTTTTTATGGAACCTTTGACTAAAAGCTAGGAAAGAAAAGTTAGATTCAAAGGAGAGTACATGATTTAGTTAGGAAGCTTTTCATATACTCAGAGCAGAAGCCAGAATTACCTCAATAAACCAGAGTAATGGCCTGAGTCTAATACCAGGGAGGACTGTGGAGGGGATTATGGAGGTGCATGCATACCTGTAACCCCAGGACATGGGCAGTGAGCCTGGAGAATCTCAAGTTGAAGCTCAGCCTGGGTTACTTTCTATGTAGAAAGTGCCTATCTAATTAAAAATGATTGGTAGACTTTGCTGTGTTAACAAAGAGTGAATGAGTGGAGCAGCTTTGGTGCCATTCTTTCCTGGGCCTGTCAGAGGGTTTTTCATAACGTATAGGAGGAATCCTTTTTGGTCAGTTTGAGCAGCTTGGGAAAGAGATGTTGATAAAATGAGTTTTACGTAAAGAGCCAGGTGTTGGAAATGAAGGTGCGA
Organism: Cricetiscus sungorus; assembly: GCA_030556225.1. NCBI lineage: Eukaryota > Metazoa > Chordata > Mammalia > Rodentia > Cricetidae > Cricetiscus > Cricetiscus sungorus. The sequence continues at coordinate 2,305,041 of JANBXA010000735.1, forward strand.
AGGCAGGGACTGGGACTGTGTAACTCTGGTAGAGTGGTCACTAGCCTGTTTGTGAAGCCCTGGGTTCAAGCTCCAGTACTGCTGCTGTGTGTACAGAGATCCACTGACTTGAAGGAGCCAGGAGTGTCTGGGGGAGTCCATTTGGTGGGACTAGATGGGCAAAGGAAGCACATGGGTTACAGAGTTTCTGTCCTTAGCGTGAGCTGCTTATAGTTTTGTGTCACTTACATAGTTTCTTGTCACAGTGTTTGAGTGGTCTCTATGGATTCATACATCTACTCTGATGACCATGATGGCACATGCTTTGACTGATCCATGGATGAGGGGTTGGTTTTTCAAGCCAAACTACTGTGTTACTATTTCTCTAGGGACTGTAGGCCTGGCCAGAAAGTAATACACATATGTGCCTTAGTGCCAAAAGAGGACATGATTCATGTGAGATGGGAGCATTCAGAATAGCTTCCAAGGCACTCTTTAGGTCCCTAAGAGACTCCCTGGGTGGGCTGTACTGGGAAACTGTTTGCTTTGTGAACCATTCTTGTGAGTGCTAGAGGGAGACTTTCAGTCTAGTCTTCAGCTTTTCCAGCTTTCTGACGATTAGAAGTGGAAAGAGAGTATTGCCAGATGCCTATAGCAGACAGAGCTACACAGTGTAAAATCAGCCGCTTGCTAGCCCTTAGTCTTGGAATTCTGCAGTTCACACCCTCATCTGTTGCTGTGTTTTGTTTGAGGCTGTTCTATGTTGTGTGTATTCTAGGAACATCCAGGTAGACAGTCCCTATGACATTAGCCGTGCGGCAGATGAGCTGCACTACACCTACCTAGACACATTTGGCCGCCCAGTGATTGTTGCCTATAAGAAAAACCTGGTTGAGCAGCACATTCAGGACATTGTGGTGAGTGGTTCTGCTGTTTGTTGTTGGAGCTGCTGAAAGTAGTGGCTTTGGGCTATGGATCTGAGCTGGTCTTTTCCTGACACCTTTTCACTGATTCTTCCAGGTACACTACACTTTCAACAAGGTGCTCATGTTGCAGGAGCCTCTCCTGGTCGTGGCTGCCTTCTACATTCTGTTTTTCACCGTCATTGTCTACGTCCGCCTGGACTTTTCCATCACCAAGGTACTCTGCTGTCTTCGTAGATATGCCAGGCAGTCCTTGTGCCCTTGTGACATTATCACATCTCTGCAGTGAGCTAGACAGGACCTTGTGTCTGTAATCCCTTAAGTTTATCAGGCCTCTGCTAATTCTCAGCAGAGAGACATTCCTTCCCCTTGTGCTGGGTGTGGAACCCAGAGCATCGGGCATGCTAGGCAGCTTCTGAGCTGTACCATAGCCTTGTATGTTGTGTCTGGGAATGTGATCAGAGGCACACCGAGTTTGACAAGTCCCTGCTTCCTGCCTTATTTTGTTTGTGGAGACACCTGGACTCTAGGTGAGGTAGGAGGTTATTCTACTATTCTGCTACTTGTTGGTTAACTGAACGTGGCAGTGCTGTGCCCCCTTGATCTTGTCAGCAGCACTTCTCCCTTCCCCTATGGGTGTGCCTTGTGGGGAGATGACACCAGACTTCATCAGCTACTGCTGACCTGGTCCAGTCCACCACCTTTCCTTTCTTGGAATTGTGCTTGCTAACTGAAGGCCACCTTCCCTTGGGCTGCAGTGTCTCTTTCCTTCTCTTCAGTCCTATTCTTTCTCATTATTACCAATAGTACAGTTTGATAAGGGAATCTGGAGCCCTGTGTTGGATACCAGAAGCACACTTATTGTCTCTTCTTTAAAGGTGGGGACTGAATGTATTTTTTTTGTACTTAGCATTTTCCACAGAGCAATCCACATTATTACTTTCGCATCTGCAGATATGACACTGAATGATGTCCTTGTTTACTGTGTCTACATCTACGTCTTATTAAAGTTCTGAGGACTTATTATGTAAAAGTAACTTGTGTCCACCAAACCTAAGCCGGCCTCTGACTTGTTGGGCAGGCCTTGCCAGTGGACACATAGTAAGAGGACTAGAGAAGGTGGGGCCTCTGAGGGGTGGTAAATGGAAGAAAGAGTTCATATTCTTTCCTGAAGTTGCTGGAACCTTTGAAGGGTAGACGTAATGGTCTCCCCGAAGTCTTACACAACTATCGATGAGCTCTTGCTGTGCCAGTTTCATGGCACATTCTACCCTTACTGTCCTGATCATGCATGTGCCTCTGGAACTGTAAAGTGGTGTTACAGACCTGGTCCTCTAAATGTCAGAAGGGTTTGAGTCCTGGCTTCCTAAGGTAACTTCTGTTGGCTGGTGACGGTAGGCACCCTGTGGCAGAGAGACAGGTCGGAGTGAGCACCAGCCTATCCAGTGACAGATATGGTCTTTCTGCTCTCCAGGATCCAGCTGCAGAAGCCAGGATGAAAGTGGCCTGTATCACAGAGCAGGTCTTAACCCTAGTCAACAAGAGGTTAGGCCTCTATCGTCACTTTGATGAGACCATCAATAGGTACAAGCAGTCGCGGGATGTCTCTACCCTCAATAGTGGCAAGAAGAGCCTGGAGACAGAGCACAAAGCTGTGACCAGTGAGATTGCTGTGCTGCAGTCTAGGCTGAAGACAGAAGGCTCTGACCTGTGTGACAGAGTGAGTATTAGTATTGTGAGTCACTTGTCTTGTGGCCCTCCACACCCCCTTTCAGGCACTATTTCCTCTTGTCAGAAGTGGTACCCATCCTATCCCTTAGGCTGGGGCACTCACGTGGTACAGGACTGAAGGTTCTAAAGTGGTGCCAGTGCTTGTGGTGGGACACGGAACTTTGTGGTATCTGTAGGCTGGCTTTGGAGAAGTTCTGCAGCTTGTCCAGCTCTGTGATGGCATGGATGGCAGTGAGGGCAATGTTCCTCCCTCCAGATGTCAGTCTTCAGCTCCCAATGGCCATGCCTGTAACCCCAGCACTCTGGAAGTATTTGTGTATTTATAGGGGTCAGGCTACACAATGAGATCAAGGTGAATCCTGGCTAGAGATTGAGACTCTCAAAAAGGGTTGGGGGAGTCAACCAGACATAAGTCACAGGTTCTAATCCAGACTCTCTAAACTTAGGCAGATTACCTAATTTCTGTGCCTGAGTGTCCTTCTGGGAATTCAGTAGTCTTTATTTAGAGTCAGTATTTAGAGCCCTGATAGTTATGTGCTGTGTGAGCCAGCTATTATTTGTAAAGGAAATATTACCTACTTTGCAAAGAACTCCCTCAAGGGTCCTTCTTAGGCTCCCTGTTAGCTCCTCCACCCCTACCTTAGATCTTTTACTAACTTTTTAGTTCTTTTGTAGCACCCATGATGGGACAGGTGACAGTGGATGTGATCTGGTCTGGCTGTCACCCTCCACATCACCTTCACCTATTTGTCTTTGTCCTAACTAATGCCTGGTCCTAGTAGAGAGGGGCGGGGGGAGCCTGTGTGTCATTCGTGATGCTGGGGTGTAGGCAGATTTTGGCAGGACTTTGATCAGCTCTGTTCTGCCAGCCACTTTCTAAATAACCACTCAGAGACTTAAATGCTTATGACTCAGGCTTATGACTAACTAGCTCTTACAACTTAAATTAACCCATTCCTATTAATCTGCATTCTGACATGTGGCATTACCTCTCTTCCATCTGGCACCTCCTATTTCCCCTCCTTGTCTGGTGACTCGTCTAACTGTGCCCTTCTTCTCCCAGTGTCCTTAGTCTGGTTTCCTGTCCAGCTATTGGCCAGTCAGCTTCTATTAAACCAATCACAGTAACATAATGTAAAGGAATATTTCACCCTCAGTTGTCAGGGTAGAAAGCAGCTTGCATGTCAGAACTGAAAGGAACATGGCCTGTAGGAACAAGCTACTGTTCGGAGCCAGGCTTGTTTTCTCGAATGCCAGCCCTCTGCTGTGGGAACTGCTTTTTGCTGAATTTTTTACTTTTCCTGTGGGACTATGAATTTATGGTTCTGGGAGGCAGTGTGGCTTGTTGAGTAGGGTGAAAGGGCAGTTCTCAAAGCCTTCCCTGCTCTTGTCTCCGCCAGGTGAGCGAAATGCAGAAGCTGGATGCACAGGTTAAGGAGCTGGTGCTGAAGTCGGCAGTGGAGGCAGAGAGGCTGGTGGCTGGCAAGCTCAAGAAGGATACGTACATTGAGAATGAAAAGCTCAGCTCAGGAAAACGCCAGGAGCTGGTCACCAAGATCGATCACATCCTGGATGCTCTGTAGCTCTTGTTTCCAGGGCAGGCCCAGGTTGCCTACACTTCCAGATACAGTGCATAGGTAGAGGGCAGAGGTTGTGATTAGCAAAAGACCTTAAGAAAGAAAAGTCAAGGCCCACCCACAGTGGTCTAAAAAGCTTGTCCCTTGTTTCTGAATGGTTCCCCTTTTTTTAATAAAAAAAAAAAACACACCAACAAAAATCCTGTATAAAAAAATCAAATATAGTTTGTTTTGAACAAAGGCAGGCATTTCAGTTGATTTGGTTTGTTTTGAGGTCTGGAGCATTTTTTCCATGTGTAAGTCCTGTTTTATGCCCTTCTGAATCCTAATGTTTGGTTCTTTTGTGAGTGTATGCATGTTTTTTTTTTAAGTGTGTATGACCAAATGAAAATAAAGGAGGGACTGTGAACATTTGCTTTTGTATGTTGAAATTTCTCATACAATTCTGAAGTTTGGGGTAATACTTTTTGTTTTGTTTTTGTTTTGAGAAATAGTTTCTCTGTGTAACTGCTCTGGCTATCCAGGAATTCACTTTGTAGACCAGGCTTGCCTCGAACTCAAAGAGATCCTCCTGCCTCTGCCTGTCCAGTGCTGATATTAAAGTGCCAGCATGCCTAATCAGGAGTTAATACTTGTATATCACTGTGGGTTTTCTCAGAGTGTTTGCAAGGCAAGTGTTAGAACATTGATGTTTTCTAATGCAAGCCGAGAGACCCAAAGAGCCACATAGCAGTGGTGGAGTAAGCCTTTTATAGTTCTTAAATCTGTGTCACATTCTGGGCATTGAGAAAGGGTGACACACAGAGCAGAGATGGTTTGTGGGAGGGTGACAGATACCCCACAAAGTCATGATCTTGAATTGACCACACTCTGAGGAGGGGCGCAGGCCTGGAGAACACTGGGCTTAGTCTGGGTGGGTATAGGAGGGTAGGTGACAGGATGGAGTGTTCCAAGCAGTGGCTGGTGTGTGTGTGAAAGGCTCTGGAAGAGATTAGTACTTGAGAACCCACAGAGAATCTGTAGAGTAGAGTGGATAATATCTGACTGGGCTGCAGAGGTAAAAGTCTAGAACAAGATAGTTTGATGGGTCTGACAAGGCTTTTGACATTACCTTAACATCAGGACAGGCTGCCCACTTTGAGAGCTGGGCAAATTTGGTATGAGAAAGCCAAAGCCCAGGGCATATTATAGTTTGTTACTTGACTGAGTCAGGCTCTTGTGTCTCTCTTGTCATAGTCCACTGTTGTAATGTGACCACTGGGCTGACAGATGGATGTATGTTAACAGGTATGTACACAGTAGTAGGTAGTTACTGGGTGGGTGGCTATGTTCTTAAATTGGTGGGGTGAGTTGACATTGATGGTGCCATCTACTGAACACAGAACTATGAGCCAGTTTTGAGAAACTGGTGAAGTTTTGCTGAGATCTCCAAACTGCCTATTCAGTTTAGGGCCCAACAAGGAGAAGAGATGTGGTTTGGGATGACAAATGGTTTGTCCAGCACAGAGCTGGTTAGGAAATGGGATGCTGTGATGGCTGGGAGTATCTACAAAGAATATAAAATTAGAAGAGACCAGTCAGGGGGTGGTGGTGCACACACTCTGTGAGTTCCAGGACAGCCAAGGAAGACCTAGGGCCTGTGTGGCAGCAGCATATGTCTGTAGTGCCTGCTATCTAGAATTCTAAGGCAGGAGGATCACTTGATTTTTTTTTTTTTTTTTTAATGCTTGGTTTTGAGACAGGGTTTTTCTGTGTATCTGTGGCTGTCCTGGCACTCACTCTATAGACCAGGCTGGCCCAGAAGGATCCCATTTGAGCAAAGAAATTTGAGATCAATTGGAGCAATGTGGTAAAACCATCGCTTTTTAAAATTTATTTAAATCATTTATTGACTCAGTACTTTAATTTTAATATTTCCGGGCCAACGGTGAGCTCACTTTTAAAGAACACAATATACAAAAAGTGTGCTTATAAAATCATGTCCATCCTCTGGTACTGAGAAGTCATTGAGACAAAATCAAGACAAAGAGACCATCTTAACACCAATAAAGATTCCCAAGATAGTGTTAGGCCTCCTGAGACAGTGGCCATGTGCGTGGGTCAGGGAAGTGGAAAGATTAAAGATGGACCAGAGCTAGCAACCACTGAGCACCAGGTCCAGAACGGCAATGCCTGGAATTTAGGAGTGGGCCAGGCCGTGACATCTGCTGGGTGTGGTAGCTGGTGCAGGACTGTAATCTCAGAATTTGAGAGGTGGGGGATGGTGCATCAGCCCCTAAAGTTCAACCTGGGCTACATATGAGATCCAGTCTCACAAACAACAAAAGGGAAGGCTAGGGTGTGTGGTGAGTTTAAGATGGGATATCAGGAGACATGTGGGCACTGAAATCCCGGCCTGCCACTCTGGCATTACACAAGTCTCTTCAATGTGGAGCAACCTGCTCATAAATTGACAGTGGCTTAAGGCACTGGAGCTAATTCTTATGGGTGCTGGCCCTAGGGGGAGCTGGGGCTCCAGCCCGTGTCAAGGTGATGCTCGCTCCGGCAACTGCATACTGTGCAGTCCCCGTGTGTCGTCGTGTCGTGCCCAGCTCCCCACCCCACCCTCCCACCCCCCCTCACCCTCCCGCAATGCCAGGCCCGCTGAAGCCCAGGCCTTTATCTTAGTATTTTGGAGCCTTCAGGAAACAGCAAGCCAACCCAGATCTCGGTTATTTGAACGTACTTCAGTCGCCCTCTAGTGGACCTAAGAGGGAAAGGGCCACGTTTGCACATTGGCATTGCTTCAAGTGCTAAGAAGCCGACACCAGGACTGGGATGCGCAAGCGCATTTGGTGGTAAGCGTAGAACAATACCACGCATGCGTGCACTGCTCCTGCTGTAAAGGCCTGGCTCTGTCCGGTCTTGCCCAAAGTCACCTGGTCAAGGGGTCCCTTATATGACCGGGCTCCAGTACTACTGCGTTTGGGGTCTATGTAGCCCTGCTTCGAGATGCCGAAGGGCGAAGGACTTGGCTTTGCCGGTGGCCCGGCAGCGGTGCTCCGGAATCCCTGGCCTGGCGCAGCAGGTGCAGGTTGTACTCTGCTGTCTCCATCATCCTTGCTGCTCTGGTGCCAAGAACCTCAGGCCATCACATCTCCGTGTTTGCTGTAGCAAGCAAGGAACTCCCAGTAGCAAACAAAGCCTCGGTTTCTCTCTTAGGAATCTGAGAGGAGTGGAGACCTGGCCCCACATCTCACCAGGTTTGGACCCTTGGGCGATACACAGCCTCACTTTGCGTCCAGGCATGGCAGGTGGCCCAGAAACTAGGCCACCATCTCAGCCTACGTGTCCCAAGGCCATATGGCAGGTGTGCCCAGCCCCGGGCAGCCCTGTCTTGGCTCAGAGCACAGAAGAGGTCTGCGGGTTCTGAGCTGCCTCCATTTGTCTTGGAGGCTGACATGGAGAAAACCCCGAAGGCCCAGTCGCCCTCACAGTTTCACCACAAGTATCCTGACCGGGTGTCTGGTGCCGAGCTGATAGTGAAGGCCCTGGCCGCAGCCCTGCCGGAAACCGCGCTGCCAGCGGTTGGGGGCCGCAGGCTGGGACAGGAAGCGCCCCGGTGCACCAGGGGCCTCTGCAGACCTGCACTGACACCAAGCTGCCGCCATGTTGAAGGTAAAATCCTGGAGCTTGGCAGATGCTGCTCTGTTTACCAGCCTGTCACTAGGCTGGGGAAGTGACAGGGACGGTCTTCCCAGCTCTCTAGCCTCAGCTTGCATATGACCTATGACTGGTCTAGACCTAAACCAGGGAGCCCAGAAGGGTAGTACTCAGATGGGGCAATCGAGAGAATTCCGAGTGAAGCATTTTCATGTGGTGATGTGGCCAGGGAGAAGCACAGGTTCCAATCCCTTCTTTTGACTTTGACGTGGATCCCAGAAGGGTTCCTTTTAAGACAGATGTTATAGTTTTCTTGAGCAGCAGTCACTGAAACACTACCTGCGTAATTTATAAACAGGGTTTTGCCATCATAGTTCTGGAGAAGGCAGAGAGGAAAGTGTGGGCATTTGGGTGTGGTGGAACTCTTGTTCTTGGGTGGGCTTCTCACTGAGTTCTCCATGCTGGACATTGTTTATCAGGGCACCCTAATCACTTCACACATGACCCCACTGGGGATTAGGCCAACGTGATTTTGGGGGCACACACACATGGCTATAGCAAGAACAGGAGCCTGTTGAAATGCTAGTGGGTGAGGAGGAGGTATCGGGGAGGGAGAGCTGTTAGATCCAGGAGAAAGGATGCTGCCGACCATCACCCAGGGCTGAGCACACCCTATCCCATCCCCAGCTTTGGTATGGACTGATGGCTGCATTCCCCCATTCTGCCCTCTGCTCCTACACAGTCTTTGCTTTGTGCCAGGCCCTGTCTTAGGCACCAAGTCTATGCCTCCTGTGACTTGGAGAGGAATCAGACACTACAGAGTGAGTCCTGCAGGTGGTGACACATACTGTGTGGGAAATGATTGGGTGACACGATGAACAGATCTGGTCTGAAGGTTGGGAGCCATTCTTGGCAGACAGAGTGTGTCTCTACCTCCTAGTGTCCTCACTCCTGGTCTCTCTCCTACACACCTATCCAGGCCTCTGGTGGCTGCAGATCTCCTGCCTTGGAATCAATTTTCTAGCACGCCTTCCTCTTCTTAGCACCCAGCTTCATCTCCAGGGCTCAACTCCTGGAGCCAGCTCTTCTAGCCTTTGTTGAAGGCTGTGACCATGCCTAACAGGCACCTGGGGCCACCCATTCATTGGAGACTTGTATTTGCTGTTCTTTAAATCCCAAATTGTCCTCAGGAGAACAGGGGCTGAATGACAAAGGGCCTGGAAGATCTCTATGACTTGACATCTGTGAGGCCCAGCAAAGACCCCAGTTACAGGTGTCTGCAAGGGCAGCCACAACCAGGAAGCTATACTGAGTGACAGTGTTTATCAAGTATTTTACTAGTCTGCATAGCATCTGGTGCCAACAGCAGGTAGAGGTGTCAGATTAAGATGTCACTCCTACTGAGTCCACCAGACCTGGGCCACGAACTATATAGCCACCATGTACAAAGCCCGGGACAGGTGTCTATCTCTTTCTTCCTCCCTGCTTTCACCCTCCCCTGTCTGCCAGGGATGGTTGCCCACCTTCAGACCAGCCATTTCTTTCACAGTACCCATCACCTCCTGCAATGATTCAAGCCTTAGGTCTGGCTGTCTAATGAATGGTAGGTATCTGAGAGCCTTTGAGCGCTGATGCCTAAAAGCATTGGTTGCCATGGGTCTGATGGTTCTGGGAACTCTGGGGCAGCCTGAGTGGAGGACAGCGACACTGGCTTGTTCTCTATCCCAGGTCCCGGCTCTTCTGAGGCTGGGCAAGGCTGCAGTGCTCAGCAGGTTTCCTCGATGCCTGCTCAGGGATATTGGGTGCAGTTCTGTGCTTTGGATTCTGGCACACTGTGCAATGGCAGATGTGAGAGCTTTTGGCACTGATGTCTAGACACCTGTCTTCTGTGGGTATGTGAGGCACATAGCCATAGGCAGGTTCACAGCCATTCCAAAGTTTGGATGTACACAAGCTGCTACCTTCACTAAGGCTCACTGTCGTGCACAGTGTATATATAGGTACACACATGTGCTGGTAGGTGGACTTTTGTCAGGCACTTGGTCAATTCTGGGTGCTGTTCTTGGCCGTGGGGAAACTACAGTAGACAGGGACAGTGTCCCTATCCTCAGAGCCTTTGGTAATCAGAGACTCCGGCCAAGTCCTAAGAATTGGAACACACATGGAGCTCCCAAGGGTTGGGCTGTGGGCACATTCTTGTCAGGCTGAAGCCATAATCCCCCTCATTGCTGCCAGGAGAAACATACTGAGCAGGACCTGTGCCCAGCACTGAGGCCTGGAGGGAGAATGTGGGTCAGGCTGGAAGTATGCAAGTGAGGACTGGATGCAGGGATGGGCACTGGCTCCCACCCATCAACTCCTGCAGCTCTTCCCAAGAGCCCAGACTTTCATTTGATTGGGCCAGGAGCAGCAGAGCGACACAGGAGGCTGTGTGGGCTTCAGCTGACTTGTCAGAATGAGGCTAGAGGAGAGCACGAGATAGGAGCGCTCTACAATAAGCCTGGCCTAGGAGAGGGAAGTAGCTCCAGGGAAGTGAGATATATGGCTGTGACCTGTTGTCTGGGCAGGCATGTCTGAGTGGGGATCCGTGTGTCCATGTGTTCATGTTTCTTTATGGATGAGGTAGGGGATGGAAGGCAGCTTGGGGCAGTAGGTGGGAAAAGAACTTAGTCCTGACAGCCAGGTGACTATGAGGCAAGCTGCTTCTCCCATTTCTCCATCAAACTGAAGTTCAAACCATCCTGGTATTGTGAGGGTAACAGACAGGTGAAACCTTCGAGGGACACATTGCATTTAGACACATAGCAGTGAGGATTTGTGTGTATTTCTGCTGGATTTTAGAACCTCTTAAGGATTGGGAATGGCAGGTGCCAGCTCCAGTATGGCTGTCTGTGACTCTGAGGACACTGTCCACCTGCGTACACAGAGGTGACAATCCACAGGAGGCTTGCCTCAGTCCCCTGCCTTCTGCTCTAACAATCTCCCTAAGGGAGGGGTGCCTTCTAGATCAAAGGTGTTTTTCTGGCTCATGATTCTGGTGTCTGGAAAGTCCATCAGAAAGTGTGTGACCAACTTCCTGGTTGGTGGTTCTGGCAGATGCATAATACGGCAGAAAAACAGATCTGAGTAGTGCAGGGTCAATGAGATGGCTCTTCAGGTAAAGGCTGCTAAGCCTGACAGCCAGAGTTGGATCCCTAAGACTCTCACGGTGGAAGCAAAGTATTGACTCTCCCGAAGTTGATCTCTACACATGGACCATGGCCTGTCAACAATAAATGTAATGGCAATAAAAGAATATAGTGAACGTAATTGTGGTGGGTGACAACCTGGGCTTGGAAGGTCGAAAGACTCCCAGGAAACCCAGCCCACTGCATAAGGCCAGCACCAGCCAATTTTCTACCACTCTCTGCCCCAAAGGTACCATCAACTCAGAATGTTGGAGCAGAAGCCACATGTGAGCTTGTGAGAGGACACACAGACCTCAGCTGGTTCAGCTGGAGTCCTGCATGAAGACCTGGGGTTTAAATGAACTGACTTGGGTGGGTTCTTTGTTACTAATCTGTCTTTTTCCTTTATGTTGGGACACACTGCCCTCTTCTAGCCACATCATCCCACATCCACACCCCTATGTTGGGATGCCAGCCCACTGAGTGCCTGTCAGTGATGGGTGTATCCCCCGGGAGTGTGTGAGATTTTATGTGTCTTACAACAGTTGGTTGGATGGTTTACTAAGTGGTGCTGACTTCTTGGAGGCTCTGCAGGGTAGAAGTTCAAGATTCCTGTGCCAACTCCTCATGTTCTGGGAGGTCTCTTACCAACTTTATCAGACAGAAGGTCCTTGGCTGTGGGGTCTCTTGTCTCAGAGCCTGGAATCTTGTCATGATGCTCTTTTGTTCTGATCTAAGAGCTATATTCAGCTGCCTTCCTCTCGACAGTTCTAGGCTAGGTTTTCAATATGTGAATTTATTGCCTTACATAGATCTTTGTATTTAGACTTATGTCTCTCATATATGCATTATTTTAACTCAGTTTTAACCAATGAAAACTTGTAGGTTTTCTGGAAGAAAAGGTAAGTGATTTCCTGTTTGGTTTATTATGTGTATCAAATACTCATATAAAGTAACATCTGAAGGTTCTAAGAAATAAGTCTTGTAACATTTATAATTTCAACTTGTGTTTCTTTGTGTGAGAAATTTTAATCAAAAGTGGTTGAAATGTTAACATTGTTCTTTGAAGAACTATCCAGAAAGTTTATAAATGTTTGAAATATTACACAAAGGCATATTTCTTTAAAAAAAAATAGCCAGTAAAACAATAAAATAGAGCCGGGTGTTGGTAGACCAGGCTAACCTCAAACTCAGAGACCTGCCTACCTATGCCTTCTAAGTGCCAGGATTAAAGGTGGCCACCACTTTTTGGCATGGCCTGGAACTTCATGTGGAGCAGGCTGGCCTCAGAGATGTGCCTTTGCCATCTCCATCTTCCCTCACCCCACACCCTGTGATCTTTATGGGGTTCGACACCATGTCTGGCTGTGCTTTTTCAAGGCAGGTGGGAATGTTTTATGCAGATTAGAAAAATAAACCATCACTGGGAAGTAAATTGAAAGGTGGAGGTGGGGTTAGCTTCTGCTCGGCTTCCGAGTGGAACCCTGAAGATGCCCCACCCAGATACAGCCCCCACATGTTGGACGTAGCAGAGGTACCCAACTGCTTGGAACTTCGTTTCCATCCTTAAAATACAATAACGTGTGAGCCTCAAATAAGCCAGCCAGTGGGGTGGCTCTTTTGCTGGTGGCCCAAGGTGGAATCTTGTTCCCTGTGAAGTCCAAGCTGGGTGACAAGTGCACACCACACTGCAAATGATATGAAGGCATAACCTGACGCTCACAAGGCACGGGGCTCCTTCAGCTCCCATCAGGGGTCTAGAGTCCCTTGTGCCTCACTGTGTGGGGGCTTTCTGGATCTGTAGAGTGACTTTGACGAGAATAATTTCTTGTTTGGGATCACAGATCTCTGCGTTTGAACATATAACAGCCATTCCATAGAGGCCCGAGGCCCCTGGATTGTACCACAGCAGTGATGGACAGCAGTTCTGCTCACTCCGCTTGTCTTGTGCATGTAGGCTGTGCCTTGGTTTCCTCTTTGCAAAGTGGGGTGGTGTACCTGACCCCACAGCCCAGGGCCCAGGAAGAGCTGAACCAGTTTTACCTCGCCGCATGGTGGTTGAGTTGGAGCCTCATATCCACAAGGGGGCACCCCAAACCCTGCAAATCCAACCCTGTTCCAACCTCGGGGTAGAGAGAAGCTGGGTGTCTGTCTGCAGAGATACAGGGAGCCTGGATACTGTTCTAAAGCCCCTGTTTTACCCTCACAGGCTGTGGGTGGGCTTGCTGGCCTCACTCTGTGATCTGACTTAAGTTCATGCTGGGAACCAGCTCAGAGGACTCTGGTGGGGATCAAGGTATAAGTGAGGTCTCCACACTGCCACCTCTTGTCAGGTTCATGTTCTGGGTTTGGCCCCTTATACCACTGGTTCCTTTTCATTTTTCCCCTGGTTCTGGGATGGAACCCAGAGCTTAGGTACACTAGGTTACTGAGACACACCCCAGCCCCCATTAGTTCCTGGCAGCTACCCTGGGTACTGAGATCAGAGTAGAAGTTCCCATTAAGGACACTAGGGGACACTGGGAAAGAGCCGAAGGCCCCACCCTTTGCTATGGGTGCCCTGAACAAAACAGCCAATAGCTGTTCACAAAGAGGGCCTGACACACCATACACCTGTTCTCAGGCCTGTGTGATCAAGAAAGCAGGGAATCCAGCTGACTGTGGGTCTGCAGACACCCCCTGGGACTCTGGGTGATCACTGTGGGTAGGGTCCATGGGGACCCATATGTTCTCAGGCTGAGGGGCCTCCTTTTTCCTACCTTAGGCATTAAAGCCAGCAGCCAATAAGCTGAGACCGAGGTTGACAGCAGCTAGCAGAACACAGTGGCTCTTTGACCCATGGAGAGATTTACTCAACAGGAATATGGATGTCATGAGAGAGGCTTGGCCTCCCAAGCCTGGCTGCTGGGACAAAGCTGACCTTTCCCCTTTGCTGGGCTAGCCCTTCTCCACGTAGGTTCTGTGGTTCTGTCTGGCTGTGGTCAGCTCATGCATGATGTGTCAGGAACTTCTGATGCTGGCCCTGTGGGAGGAGAGTTAAGTCCCCCCAGTGAGTAGGCACAGAAACTGGGCACAGTGGGCCAACAAAACAAAACAGGGCCTGGGCTGAGGCCCTCATCCTACCTTGCCAGAAGGCTCTGATGGCTATTTAGGGCCCACTAACACATGAGTGTGTGAAGAAGGCCTGTGCAGACTCCCAGCCTGGAGTTCTGTCTTCATGTCCAAGCTCTCCCCCTCCATTCTTCAGCACTCCCTCCACAGGCTCCAGGAGGTGTGCCTGTGTTTTAAAATGTAAATGCATGCTCATAGCAAGCCTTCAAATTGGCCAGAAGGCCACAGAAGAGGGCGGAAGCCCCCACCCCCGCTACCCACCTAAAGTTTCCTTAGCAGTTTCTAGTGGATTCCCTGGAGGGTCGTGCTCTAACAAACTGTATGTCTCTGTGCCCTGCTCCACACCAGCTCCCCTAGGCCTGAGTCAGGCCCACACAAGATACACAGAAGGATAACTATGGAGGTGTGTGTGTGTGTGTGTGTGTGTGTGTGTGTGTGTGTGTGAGAGAGAGAGAGAGAGAGAGAGAGAGAGAGAGAGAGAGAGAGAGAGAGAGAGAGAGAGAGAGAGTGTCTCCATATTTCTCCCTAGTGAGGGTCCTTCTAGAAGGCACCTGAATCTTCTCTATACAACATTCTGTTAATATTATTACAAGTTAAATTCAGGGTTGGATGTGACAGCATGTAAGTATAATCCCAGAACTGGGGTAATGGAGGCAGGAGGATCAATAGTTCAAGATCATCTTTGTCTACTTAGTGAGTTTGAGGCTAACCTTGGGTTACCTGAGACCACGCCTTAAAACATCAGACCAAACTAAAACAAAACAAAGGACCAATTTGAACTCAAAACTGACTATAGTGGCTGCCCTGCAGTCCTAGGCAGGTCAAGGCTACTCTAGACTACAGATCTGTATCTGGAGTCGGTTCTGATGGCAGTGGTGTCTGGCACACCAGGCTAGAGCATCTGCAGCTTCCTGTGCACCTTCTCGTGTTCTGCTCCTGCTCTGAGAATGCCCCTCTGCTGCCATCCTGGCTCCCAAGGCTCCTGAGTCTGTGGCCTCTGTCCTTGGTGGCTTAATAAGAAAGACAAATATGCCTGTAAATGGTCACTAACAGGCCATTGCACCTGAGAGCCTGAACCCAGGAAGATTAAAACCAAGAGACGCCGTGTCCCCTGACATCCTCATGGGCACTCAGTTCCATCAGTGCCCTTCAGGACAGCACCTAGCTTGACATGTGGAGTTCTCTTTGTCCTTGGGTGGGAATTCACAAGCAGATATAGGGGAACATCTACCCACCATGGAGGCCAGAGGTCCAGCGCTGGGACCAGAAACATGCTTCTACACTTGGGAGTTCATGTTACTGGACAGCCAAGAAGAAAGAAGGTTGGGGTCCTTTAACGGTAGCCACTGCCCTGCTCTGGATGTAGCGCTGGGAAGGGGGTGTCCTGGGTTTCCAGAGCACACTGGAAGTGAAGCTGCAAATTCAACACATACTGAAAACACAAATGTGTATAGAGATGGAAATGTGAAACCCAGTCGCCGCGTAGGTGGTGAAATGCCCCAAGGGCTTGGCTTTATGACTCTGATCTCCAATATCACCATTTCTTTAGAAAAAGGGGTTCCCCCCAAGAAGTTGGAGGAGAATAACCACAGAGCACAGGGAAGGCTTTCAGAGAACATATTTTGCTTCATAGAAAACCCGCCTTTGAGTTTCTGGTTTCCCCACAGCTTAGGAACCTTAGTCAGCCGGAACCAGAGGACTGGTCTGAGTCCCAAGTGATGGCCCAGTGACTGCCAAACCCACACGAGATGCCAGTCTGCTGCAAGATCTGGGGGAGGGGGCCCCATCCAGAGAAAAGCCACATGCCATTCAGGACAACAGCCAGGGGCTGGCAGGGCTAAGACAGGGAACCCAGGTTTGGCTGGAGCACTGGCTCTGGAGAAGAGACTCCGGAGCTGGCCCGCCTATGGAGACCTCCCAGTTTGGGGGACTTTGGCTGACTACCAGCCACCCTCCTGCATAGCACAGCCAGGGCCTGCTCAGGCTGGGGGCCAGCTTGGAACGTGACTGAGCGCCATGATGCTTGCTATACCTCCAGCCTTGGCATCTTGCCCTGGTAGGCCAACCCAGGCCAGAGTGGGCTGACATAGCAAGCTAAGACCAGAAGTCAGGGAGACTGAGCTGTCCCCGTGTCCACTTCTTGCTGACATCTCTTCTGTCCTTTCCCAGCTGCCTCCTCTTGGCCCCAGCTCCCTGTGGGGTATGTCGTGGGAGGTTGTTGACGATTTGAGCATTAATCTCTCTGCCTGGGGCCTCATGGTCAGGTGGCGCTTATCAGGGCCCTGCTCCTGTCAGATGGGCCTTCCGGAGCCCGTGGGTGAGGGGGGCCAGCAGGAGTCCCTGCTGCAGGGTCTGGAGGCTGCCTCACCATCCCTGGGCCTTCACAGCCCCTGCCTCCCCCGCCACCCCGTGGGCCGCCTTCTTTACCACATCAGGATACAGAACATTGCATGAATTCCGGTCTCAATGGAATTATTTCAGAATTCTGGTCAACCGCAAGCTCAGGGTGTTTCACAAACTATCTATCACTGCTGTGCGGTGGGCAGAACATGGGCTGGGGGCAAGTAACGGATGCGAGAGGCCCTGTCCACTGCCTGGGGGTGTCAGTGCCCCAGCCCTGGCCTAGCGGCACCAGGCCTCTACAGGCAGATGGTATGTGTTCCACTAGCCCCCTCCCACCAACCTGGCAGGGATCAGGCTCAGGCTGGGGCTCAGGAGAGGCAGCATGTGACTAGACCCTGGCATGCCAGCACCCTGCAATCAGCATGGGCTCAGGAACCCAGGACTGCTGTCCTTGATTCAGGGAGGCTGTGTAGTGCTACAGACTGTGTGGCACTTCCTGAGCTAACCCAGGTATTCCCCTGCCTCTTTCATGGGGATGTTCCTAACCAGGGATTGCCTTTGTGAGGTGGCACTGGCCCTCAGACAGCATCAGGGGCTTATGCCACCCATTCTCCTGCAAAGGTTCCTCCCCTTTATCCTGATGAGGGGACATGGCGGTCATATCTATTTGCATCTCTCCTTAATTAATTAGTTAATTTTTGTTTGTTTTTCAAGACAGGGTTTTTCTATGTAACTCTGGCTGTCCTGGAACTCAATCTGTAGACCAGGCTGGCCTCGAACTAAGAAATCTTCTGATTTCAGCCTCCTGAGTTCTAGGATTAAAGGCGTGCACTACCACCACCCTTAATTTTATTTTTAATGAGGAATAAATCAAACTTATAAAACTGTTAACAGCAGCAGCACAAATACCTGTGAGCTATCTGCACCAACCTCCCCCACGTTAGCATTTTTCTCTCCTGTGTCTGTGTGTATGTATCTGCATCTGGACTGGGTACATCACACTTGTAGCACAAGTGTTTGGGGAATGTTTGAGAAATTGTGAGTATATATGGTCCTTTGCTCCCAGGGGCCCAAGTATGTATTTCCTGAAAAAAGAGACAGTTTTTCCTACATTGTGTTATCGATCTCTGCTCACTGCCTGTTTCTCATCTGTGACCTAGAATTCTTTCCTGCCATTTGACCCAATAACATCTGTGAGCACATGTCTGCATTTCATGGTCATGGAATTAAGTTATAAAAACTGTTTATTTTTATTGTCTGTGTTTCAATGTTTTCCTGCTTCTATGTATGTGCAATGCCTGGTATCCAGAGGCTAGAAATGGGCACCAAATGCCTTGGAGCTGGAGTTACAGGCTGTTATGAGCTGCCTTGTAGATGTGGGAATTGAATCTGGGTCCTCTGCAAGAGCAGCAAGTGTTCTTAACTGCTGCGCCATCTCTCCAGCCCCTAGTTTTTTGTTTTGTTTTGTTTTGTTTTTTTGAGGCAGGGTTTTATGTACTATAGGAACCTGCTGTAACAAAGCTGGCCTTAAACTTGTTCTGTAGTTGTGGATGACCTTGAACTCCTGATCTTCCTGTTTCCAACTCTCGTTGTTCAGATGATGTGATGTCACATGGGGACACACAGGCCTGTGGTACCATGCTAGTTTTGAAATGCTGGTCTTTAATGCAGGCAGGCATTGTGTTGTTGTGAGCACCCTGCCTGCTGAGAGACAGCCCAGCTCATCAGCTGCAGTTTTGTGCAGACACACATTAGAGTTTGTGGACGTGTGTGAGACACAAAGTCTGTTGCTGACTTTGAACTAGGTCAACATAAAAATTAACTTAATTAAAATGTTATCCTACTGTTTAACTTCTTGTCAAAATTTCATGACAGTGATCTTGGGATGAAGGTCATAATACTGGGAATGAACTGAGGTAGAGGGTGTTTCAGAGGCTGGGGATGCGGAGGGGTGAGGAGTTCTGGGAGGAAGAGGCCAAAGACTGGCAAGAGGCGGTGAACAGTGACCGTAGGCAAACTTCAGAAGGACTCGTGAATTTGGGGCTCTCATTATATTTCATTTCACCAACCTGATGCAGATGCACTGTCGCAGAGTGTTCTCTCTGTTTAGAGACAGAGTCTTATAATAATATAAGCTGCCTTAGAATTCACGTTGTAGTTCATTCTTTCTTTGAATTTATAACAATCCTTCTGCCCCTGCCTTTTCAATGCTGGGATCATCATTACACTCTTTGAAAACAAAGAAAATGAGCCCAAGAGAATAAACAGTTGACCATCTTCATGGGTGAGGGACTCAGGGTCCTGTATTTGTTAGGCTGGAGAGATGGCTCAGCTGTTAAGAGCATTGGCTGCTCTTCCTGAGGTCCTGGATTTGATTCCCAGTCATCTATAACTCCAGTTACAGGAAATGATCTGGTGCTCTCTTCTAGTCTTTATGGGCACCAGGAACACAGACATAAATGTGCATATGCATAAATGTGCACAGGCAACACACACACAATAATAACGTGAATAAATAAAAATATGGAAGTTTTCGCTGTTGTTGAGGTTCAGTCTCACCCTGAAGTCCACACAGGCCTGGAATTTGCTTTGTGGCCTCTGTCTTGGGCCCAATCTTCCAGCCTCTGCCTCCTCAGTGCTGGGATTATACCACACTCAACCAGAAAGGTGGGTTTTGTTGTTGTTATCTCATTTTCAAACAAGGTCTTACTCTATAGCAAAGGTTGGTTTAAAATGTGCACTAATGCTCCTGCCTTAGCCTAGGATTATTGCTAAGTATGGCTATGCCCAGTTTCAGAAGGGTTTTGAAGTAACAAATTTATGCAAACAAAACAGACATTTTCCCCACAGCCACATGGTCACTTGAGGAGCATCCTGCCCAGTGTCACTGAGTTAAATTTCTCTCTGTCCTCCCTGCACCACTTTTTCCCTCCCCATTCCTTTCCCTCCCTCTGCCTCCTTCTTTCTTCTTCCTTTTATGACTTTCTAAAGCTAGATTCCCAGAAGTGGATAAGCATGGGAAGGGTAGGTTAAAGCAAGTGTGTGAAGAACACATTTTCATGGGTTCTTCAAAGCTACTGAGTGAGACCCCTCTCCTTAGAAAAGGGATTCCTATTTGTGGTGGGGGGTGCAGGGGCGTCGTGGTTCAGTGGATCTTAGATCACTTCGAGCAGTTTACAGGAAGTGCAGCATCCTCATCGTCACTGTCACTATCACCCACAAGCATCTGGTCATCTTCCTTGTATTATCTTTGCTGCTTCAGGAAATTTGAAGGGCCCAAAGGGCCACATTTTGCCCCTGGGACTTTCTCAGGAGTGACATATTTGTGCCATGGAAGGATATGTGTGGCGTATGTGGAAGGATGGCCCCCACAACCTAGACAGGCCCTCAAGGACACAGCCTGGGGATGGAGGCTGGAAGCTCTAGCCCGGGGCAGCCCAGAGGTGCTATTTCCCAGGCGGTGGCTGCAGGGAACTTCTAGAGATATGAGCAGTATAAAACCACTATCATCTTACAGGGTGTCTTTGTTCAGACTGGTGATGCACATGCTACAGATATTGGCATGTTCAATTACCCATGGACATTCCTCATGTCCATTCTATAAAGCCATTTGATTTGGTTTTTTTTTTTGTTTTACAGTTTTTGAGAGACACAAGAATATGAAGAGCCACCTCCATTGCAGGAAGAACAACTGTGTTGGTTGGCTACAGGGAGTGGTGGGGGCTACAGAGACCCACTGGGCACAAGTCCACAACAAGCAGCTCCTCAGCCCCAGCTACATGGGACCATGTTGGTGGTTCAGTCTGTCTGCTCATCATTTTCTTAATTTGAAAAGAGGATCAGGCTAGTGAAGTGAGAACCCACAAAAGTCTATTAACAAATTTATTAAAGGGTACAATGAAAAGTTCTGTGTAGTGTTATGAGGACTAATGAACATGAGCCCAGGACTTGAAGCCATGCCTCATTATCTAAATGTCACTATAATTGAGACATTACTCTCTGTCCACAGGTGACAGTACAGTGGAGATGTGTTCCTTAGCTGCCTGGGTCAGTAGTGATAATAGCAAGTGATGGGATAATGGCAAGCTATGTATAGGATCCTTTCATCTGTCACCTCATTTAACCCTTACAATAAACCCTAGGCTATGGAAGAGGAAGCTGAGGCACAGAGGATGGAGCAGCCAGAAGAACCAGTGTGCTGTGTTCCCAGGGCAACTCTTGGGCCCTATGCCTAACGGGCTGCAAAGCATTCCTTCTTCCCCTCCTCACCTACATGGTGGTGCTGGGGATAGAACCCCAAACCCACAAATGCTGAGCTGCACCTAGCCTTGTGAGGCTTATTTAAAAGTAAAACTATGGTGAGGCCGATGAGATGGCCTCTAAGTCTGAGGACTTGAGTCCAATTTCCTGAACCCATATGGCAGAAGCAGAGAGCCAACTCCTATAAGTGGTCATCTGACCTCCCCACCTATGCACAAAACAAATGTAATTTTTAAAAAAAAGTACTGAAAGGGCTCTGCCCCATTAATTGTCTTGTATCGAGGATGCAACTGTGGATGCTTCCAAGCAACAGTTTCTCTTGCTGAGTTTGTTGCCCATAAAGGGAAGGGCTCTGGGAAAGGATGGGGGATGGCCTCCGAGACTACAGAACTCACTCCTTCAATGTGATTCTCCTCTTTGAGCCAAGGGGAAGGAAGCTGCACTTCCTGAGCATCCACCACACACGGGGCACAGCCAACATATGCAGCCTGCCTGCAGTTAACCCCCAGGGCCACAGATTCAAGGCAGGCCTCCTGGACAGTCCAAGAGGCCAAGGCTCTGTGCTGAAGCATTATGCCCAAAAGCCTGGCTGGGACTGGGCCAGGCTGTCCTGCAGGTGTGAGGCCCTGATATTCCTACCATGCTCCAGTAAAGTAGGAACAGACACCCTCAGCTGTCCCTGAGCCCTTCTGATCTCATTTCCCATATGAGGTCCTATTTCTCAGTGTGGTCCCTGTAAGCACAAATGTGGTATCCCACTCTCCTCCCAGCCTGTTTCTGGGTCTTGTCTCTGATTGGCTGAAGCATACCTACACTTCAGCAGTTGAAACTTTTGCTGAGAAGACCTTAGGTTCATGCAGAGCTGTGAGAAAGAACACAGGGTCATCCCATGCCTTTTTCCCTCAGGTCCCCAGTGGTGATATTTTTGGAAACTACAGGATAATGTCACAGCTAATCTGATACAGGCTGCCCTAGTTTTATCTGTATTGAGAGAGAACTTATGTGTTTTTGTAGTTGTGTGTGTTTTGTACTTAGCATTAAGTTAGTGGTTCTCAAACTTCCTAATGCTGTGAGCCTCGTGTTGTGGTGGACCCTCCACCTTAAAATTATCTTTGTTGCTACTTCATAACTGTAATTGTGCTACTGTTATGAATTGTAATGTAAATATTTTTGGAGACAGAAGTTTGCTGAAAGGGTTGTGACCCACAGGTTGAGAACCACTACTCTAAGCCTTTTGTTGTGTGTGCAGGGTTTCCCATGAACCACCATACACAAGACAGCAACTGGACTCATGGTCCCTGCTACTGCATTCCCACAACCACATTTTAGCTGGTTCTTCAATGCTGAACTGCTATAAGCTTTTCAACAGCCATGGGAATTGACATGGCTGTCACCATGCAGGCTGAGGTGCCCATTATTGATTAGGAAGCCATTTCAGGGTATCTCTGACTTCCAATAGCTTGTCTTAGGATGTCAAAGTGACATGCATCCAGCAAAATCTTTCCTTTGAGTTAGTTATGAATTTGGACTTTTTACCTGAAGGAGCAGTACATGGTCTGGTCTTCTCAGTCTCCATGTTGCACAGTAGAAAGCAAACACAGCTCCCATCAGCCTGTGTCATGAGAGGAAACACCAGTTCATTGTGATGTGCTTTGTAGCTCAGTGGTGATGCTCATTTGTAGTTGGGATTATCCGGGTCATTGTCACTTACGATATTTTTTGGGAGGGGGTGGGGTCTTGCTGTGAGGCTGGTCCTTAAATTCTTGGGCTATGGTTAGGTACACCCCAGTCCATAATGAAGGTGTTTGATTTGCAGTCTTACAGCTTCTCTTTGTTTAGGGCCAGGACAGACAGAGCCATACTTCTGCTTAGAAAATTGTGGGATGTCTGTGAAATTGATATCACATCAGAGAAAGCGGCCGGGCACCTACACAGTTGCCTGTTTACCTCTTCAGCTGTTTTTGGTGATGGCTTTTGAAAAGGGAAATCAGGAGCCATCAGACTCATGGTTGTGTCAGATCAGGACATATTCAAATATTTAAGTGGCAGTCCTGCCACTTAGATGGGTGACTTTCCCGGCCAGGCATCTCGGTTTCCCAGAGTGTGGTTAGGTGAGCACAGGGGACCTGACCTTGATCATTAGCTTTTCTGGGCTCAGACTGTGAAGGATAGATAGGCAGTTGAGGGCAGGAGCAGCTCAAGAAGGACCCCTAGTGACAGCATCAAGTAGTGCTGCTTTCCACCTGTGGGAGTGGACCCACAGGCATGAGTAGTGTCACCCTCTCCTGGGGGACAACAGCCTGTAAGACCTGTTTCTTGACAGCCTGCTGTATGCAACAGTCTTCCTGATTTCTGCTATCCCTACGGGGTCATTCTTTACACTTAGCTTCCCTGGAGGGCTCTTCCACATTCCCCTAAGACCACCCTCACACAGGCAGCCTAGCTGTACCTCCTCATTTCCCCCCCAGGAATCCCGAGCCACACATCTGGCTGGGTCTTACTCAGCACTCCAGGTTTCCGTGTTCCCAGGAACCTCTTCCTTGGTCAGGTACCAGCAGGGCTCTCTAGATTGGCTTCCCTCACACAGCTGCATCCTTTGCCCTCATGGGGGCAGCCACTGCTCAGGAAAGACACCCTGCTGCAGACTGAGAGTTCCCTGTCCAGGCCTGCCTCAGGCCTTTCTTTGATCAGGGCTGGAGAGTGTGCGTTATGAAGAGAATTCTTCATGAGTCTACTTCCTTCTGTTCACAGGCTCTCAGGGGTCTCCAGGCCCAGCAAGATGGAACCACAGCTCCTCCTGGGGACAGAGAGACACAAAGGGACTTACAAGACTCTGAGATCTATCCCAGACCTTCCCTGTAAGAGATAGAGAGCTTTCTAACAGACTAAACAATGGAGACAAGACCAACCACATCCAGACTGATGGTGCTGTCTGCAAAGTGCAAACAACCTAGCATGTGTGAGAGCTTGGGTTGCACTGCACCCCCAAAAGTATGTGCAGTGACCTGGGTAGGAACTCAGGGGCAAGACAGGATCCATTTCATAACTCAAGTCCATTATGAAAGTAAAGCTGAGCTTCCCTGAGCTCCCGTGAATCATCTCAGACCTGTCCCCTAGTTCTCCCTCTTGGGACCTCACTGGGCTGGAGGGAATGCTGTGGCTTCCCTGCCCCAGCTCATTGTACAGCTGCTTCCCAGCATGCCCCACTCCCCAAGCACAAGTCTGCCGAGCAGTCTGTGAGGCTACAGATGCAGACATCCTGAGAGCCTGAAGGTAAATTCTTTGTTTCTTTGTTTGTTCGTTCGTTTGTTTGTTTTTTCAAGACAGGGTTTCCCCATGGCTTTGGAGGCTCAAACTCACAGAGACCCTCCTGCCTCTACCTCTCGAGTGCTGGGATTAAATGTGTGTGCCACCGCCAGCTGGAGGTAAATTATTTCCATAGTCATTGGTCCACACCTACAGACAGCCTGAACTGTACTGGGCTCTTGGGACACTGCAGAAAGTATAGCAACGGCCGTCTTTGGTTTCCAGAAGAGAAGTGAAAAGGAAAAGCCAGTGCAGCCATCAGGTAGATGGGAGGCAGCTTTGCAGTTTCTTGTTACGAAAAGTCTGAAGGAGAGCTGACCCCACATTCCGTCAGTGTGTACCAGCTCCAAGCATGCCATCCTCTGTCACTTGCTTGTAATCTGAAATCAGTTGGAGAGGTTCTAAAATGCACCCCCACCCCACCACCTCACCCCACCCCACCCCACCCCACCCCCACACTACCCCCACACTACCCCACCCCCACACTACCCCACCCCCACACTACCCCACCCCCACACTACCCCACCCCCACACTACCCCACCCCCACACTACCCCACCCCCCACACTACCCCACCCCCACACTACCTCCACCCCCACACTACCCCACCCCCACACTACCCCACCCCCACACTACTCCACCCCCACACTACCCCACCCCCACACTACCCCACCCCCACACTACCCTACACTACCCCACCACCCTACCACCCCTACCATCACCACCATCACCATCACCACCCCTCGGACAAGGGTAGAGCTGCTTCCCAGGACTCCGGGTGACTACGGTGTGCAGTCAGTGCCTACTGTATGTGACAGGAGGTACTTGAAGGCCAGGGAACTCCAGTTCCTGTGGATAGTGGATAGTGACAAGATGGTAGGGCTGGAAGTATGAAAAAGAAAAATAAAGTCCAAGACTATGGGCACAATGAGAGTGGAGGGTTAGGCACTTACGCTCCAGGCCACCAGGGGCCTCTTTGGAGACACTTCTCCAGGAGTAATTTTGATACCTGGGCTTTGGCCAGTTTCACCTGGGATGTGACATCTTCGTTTGCGCTTTGAAACAGCAGAGGCAGTCTTGGTTATAGGAGCCACTAGGAAGGGCTTGTAAAACCAC
Organism: Cricetiscus sungorus; assembly: GCA_030556225.1. Lineage (NCBI taxonomy): Eukaryota > Metazoa > Chordata > Mammalia > Rodentia > Cricetidae > Cricetiscus > Cricetiscus sungorus. Next base: position 2,330,195 of record JANBXA010000735.1, read on the forward strand.
TTCAGCCTATGGGCCGTGACACCTTCGTGAATTTTAAACAGGATCTGGTCCATGCTTTCAAAAAAGCTGACACGACATGAAGGGTAGTGAACCAGGGTAGGCTGAAAACAAGAAGAGCAAGTAAGTGGCTGGATGGGCAGCGGCAGTAGGAGCAGGGCTGAGGTAGGGGCTGGAGGAGGTTCTGGCAGGGGTGTGCATGGGATGTACGGGGGTGAGGCTGCCTTGAAGGCGTCCAGATCCTCCCCAATATTCTCTGAGTCTTCACTTACAGCCTTGCCAGCCTCTTGAGTATGGTGTGGCCACGGCCAGGGAGGTGCCCTCTCCTCTAATGGCTGTGGCTCCTGGTCACAATACTTCTGGGACTAGAGCCTGAGAGCCCACACTATTATCCATGAAGTCATTAGAAAGATAGGGTCTGTAAGCCGCTCTGTACACTTTTCTAGAAAATGGGTCTCATTTTATAGCCCAAAGCTGGCAATCAAACTTGAACAATACTGCTGCCCCAGCCACTTACTGTGTTGGGGACACAGGTATGAGTCACCACCTGTGCTCTCATCCTCAAGTATCATAAGGCTTCCTGAGAGGAAGTAAGGATGCCTCTTAGGCATGAATTCCATCATAGTACCTGTTGTCACCGACTGGTCATGGCATGACACCACCAAAATAATTCTGAGATTTGATCAAGGTGGATCCCATCTGCTTTGGTGTATGAACACATCTATCTGTTCTTCCTGTCCACAGGCTTCCATAATCAATTTGGCTTGGTTCCTTCTTATAGACAAATTGATTATGGAAGCCTGTGCTTCTTATAGCCATTCCCCAAACTTAGGATGGCTCTAATGCTTAAAAGAGAAAAACATGCACTGGAGACACTCAGGACAGAAGGGCAGGCAGCCTGAGCTCTAAGGGTGTGTGGTGGCTAGTTTTCATTGTCAACTGAACTAAATTTAAAATCACCTAGAAGAGGGAGGGAAGACCCACCCTGAATATGGGTAGTGCCACCCATGAGTTGGGGGTCACAGACTGAGTTCCAGCCCTTGTTCCTTGCCCCTTTCTGATATGCCTAGGTGTGAGCTGGCAGCCTCACACTCCCACCTTGCCTGCCCACTATGGTGGACAGCACCCTCAGCCTGTGAGCCCAAATAAACTCTGCCTTCTTTAAACTGCTTTGTCAGGTGTTTGGTCACAGTAACAAGGACAACAACTAAGACAAGACATAGTCGCTTCTTTTGGAAAACACTCCCGGAAGTGGGCTAGGCAGGTCGGAGTTTGGTTTGGGAGGCAGTGAGGGAAAAAAAGAGCTGAGGTGCTGGATGAGAAGGGTGGTGTGGTGTGGAGGGCGGAGCACTGGACAGAGAGGGGAGGGTCCCCGGAGACAGAGTAGACAGGCTACAAGGTAAAGGCTCAGTGATGAGCCATCATACTGAATTTCAAGAGGAGGACCATTGTAGGGCATATCTGCACTTTATACCTATATTTGAGACCTACCATGCACCCCCCCACTCCTGTGGAAGGAATCCACCATACTCAGGGCACAGGTTTACTAAGTTCAAAGTCCATTTCTATTGCTCTCTCTCGTATTTATTTTATTTTTAATTTATTTATTTTTATTTGATGTATCTGGGTGATTTTCCTGCATGTATGTCTGCACCTCATACATGCCTTGTGCCCAAGGAAGTGGTGAGCCTCCATGTGGGTGCTGGAAATTGAATCTGGGTCCTTTGCAACAAGTGCTCTTAAACACTGAGCCCACACCCCCTACAGTTTTTAAAATTTATTTATTGGCTCTCTCTCTCTCTCTCTCTCTCTCTCTCTCTCTCTCTCTCTCTCTCTCTCTGTGTGTGTGTGTGTGTGTGTGTGTGTGTGTGTGTGTGTGTGTGTCTTTCTCTTTTTGAGACAAGGTTTCTCTGTGTAACAGTCCTAGCTGTCCTGGAACTCACTCTGTAGACTCTGTAGACCAGGCCTGCCTCTGCCTCCGAGAGATTAAAGGTGTGTACCACCACCAACGCCTGGCTTTGATGTGGGTTTCTTGTGCCAGCAGGATTTGGATCTTTTCTGGTTTCATACTTTTTGGGCATTCCCTTCAGAAAGGCAAGATGTAAATTCAGAATTCTGATGTGGTATGGAAAACCAGTCAATAACCAACACCCCATCAAGGAAAACCCAACAACAAACAACCCAGACCTGCATATAGGAAGATTGCCGAACTCGGGAGCAAGACTCAGAGGCAGAGCACGTCTGGCATTCATGAACATTTGAGACTTGGGTTCCATACCTAGCACCAAAAAACAAAAAGAAACTTAAAAGAGGAAGGAAGGAAGGAAGGAAGGAAGGAAGGAGGGAGGGAGGGAGGGAGGGAGGGAGGGAGGGAGGGAGGAAGGAAGGAAGATTGTTGAATAATGTGGAGAGAAGCCTATTCCCAGGAGGTAGTTGGGGGAGGGTCTGTGAACAAAGAACAGGGTCAAGTTGAAACATTTCAATTTAGAGATAGCTCATTTGTTTTAAGAGAAAAACTCATAGCAGACTTGGAGAAGGAAAAAATACTAAGAAAGAAGAAAAATATCAGTGGCGACCCTTGATAGAGGGGACGTGAAATCCTGCTGTAAGCTAGAGGCTGTGACAACCCTGTCCCAATCCCAGCCTCCTTTGCAGCTAGGGTTGTGTGTGTGTGTGTTCTACTTTTGTTAGAACTGAATTTCCTTGGCTATAACTTCATGTCACAGTGGAACACTGGGCAAGCTTTGAGGAAAAGAGGTTTATTCATCTCCCAGTCTTAGAAGCTATGGAATCCTTGGAGGGCTATTTTGCTATATTGTAACACGAGAGACAGAGAAGTTTGTAAATTATTCGGTCGGTCTCTGGCTCCTCTAAAGCCACTAGTACCACTGTGAAGGCTCACCTTCATGAGTGTATCTACCTTTCATCACCTCCCAAAGGCCCTGCCACCACCAAGTCAGGAGATGAACTAGGAGATTAAGTTCCCAACATATAAACTTTGTGGGGGGTGGGGGGGGGACACCGTGTTTTAGACAATGTATCATATGTTCACAGAAAGAGTCCCCTGATGTAGCTCCCTGTCCTTGGGAAGTAGATGATGTCTGACATCAGTTCTGGCCCCTCACCCTCACATCTGCCCTTAAGCCCATGATCCATTGTAGCCATGTTTAACTGATCTTCCTTCATGGTGGAGTCTGGGAGGCTGAGGAGGGAGCAAGTCTTCTCTAGTCTTAGAGGCTGGAGCAGTGGCAGCCTGAGTAAGTTCTGTCACTTGCCTTGGATAGGATAAGACGAGCCTCCCTCTCACTGAGGGTATGAGACTAGCCTCCCCAGCCAGGAGCCAGAGTCTGAATTTTTCTTTCTCTTCTTCCTGTGATGAACTCTGAAACGCATGCCTCCAGATTTGTTATAGAGAGTAAGGTAGACTCTGATTGGTTGGATGTATATGTATGCAAATAAGGTGAAAAATAGGACCAATCTGGTGAGAGCTGTCAAATGGGGGAAGGGCTGGAGAAAGCCTGCCAAAAATTGAGGTGTACTCAATTAGGTCATGTGCTTTATGCTCTCTCCCTCTTCCTCTGTGTTGCAAGGGAAGTTGGGAGGTGGGAAAATCCCCTGCAGTTTGTTGAGCTTGTTTCAGAATTGCTTTTTGCTTGTCCCAGTCTCCACTCAGAACCCTGGCTGGTCTGTGGGTTGTCAAATGCAGCCTGCTTTTCAGGGGGTTCTTGGGTATGTTCTGGGGACCTTGTGTTCTTTGTTCCCTTGCTGCCACAGCACCACCAGAATGTCACCTGGATGTTAGGAGGCATCCTGTTCAATTGTCACTGGGGACCTTACAATCAGTTGTCACCTGCTGTCAACACAGTTCGCCCAGGCTACTGCCTTCAGGGGTTCTGAGGCCATTCCTGCCCTGGTCACTGAGGTGGCAGAGCTTTGAGAGGTGGATCAGAGGGTATGGTGATTAGCTCACCAGGAGCATACCCTCAGGACCCGTGCAATGCCCTGCAAGTGGGCAGCTAGAAGGAGTAAGACAAGCCCTTCCCACCTCTGGCCCCACAATCACCCCATGATGCCATCTGCTATGATGAGCTATAGGGAAGGGCCTCCCTACAGAGATGGTGATGCTGGGACTTCCATCCTCAATGCTGTAAGACACATCTTTTTCATCTATTTTTTAATGATTTTATTTATTTATTTATTATATAGACAGTGTTCTCTTCTGCAGGCAAGAAGAGGGCACCAGATCTCGTTTCAGATGGTTGTGAGCCATCATGTGGTTGCTGGGAATTGAACTCAAGACCTCTGGAAGGCCAACTAGTGTTTTTAACCACTGAGCTATGTCTTTAGCCCCAAGATAAATCTTTTTAATCTGGGTTTTCTGGGGGAGATCTTAAATTTTTTAAATTATTTTATTATTTTTCATGTGTATGGGTATTTTGCCCCCATGTAAGTCTGTGCATCACATGCATTTCTGGTGCTGGAAGAGGCCAGAACCCCTGGGTCTGGAGTTATAGACAGTTATGAGCCACTGTGTGTGGGTGCTGGGAATTGAACCTGGGTTCTCTGCAAAAGCAGCAAGTTCTCTTAACCACTGAGCCATGTTCCCAGCTCCCCTTTTGTCTTTAACCTTTCTTTCTTTCTTCCCTCCTTTCTTTCTTTCCTTCTCTTTGTCTCTTCCTTTCTTGTGTGCTTGCGTGAGAGAGAGTGTGTGTACATATTATCTATATATCTTTTCTTACACTTGGTAGTTTAACTTTCATCCTTGAGAACACATGCATAGATCAGTTTCAGCTTCTCTCTCTCTCTCTCTCTCTCTCTCTCTCTCTCTCTCTCTCTCTCTCCACACACACACACACACACACACACACACACACACACACACAGGGTTTTGCTATAATATAGCCCAGGCTAACCTTGAACTTGGACTCCTTCTGCTTCAGGCTTCAGAGTGCTGGGATGCTAGAATTACAGGCTTTGGCTGGGCAGATAGAGGATTTAGGAGGAAGGAATGAGAACCTGGGATCTCAGGGGCAATCCAGTAAGCAGAGAGGCTCTGAGTTGGTTCTAGAAGTCTGGGTAGTATTTGTGGGGTAGATAGGTGGGCATACTCTCAGGCAGAAGCCTCCCTGACAGGGCCTGAGGTGCAGAAGCTGACCAAGCAGCAGGTGTGTCCATTTTCTCTGATAACAGTGAAATGAAGGTGCCAGAACACATTATCTGGCACTCTGTAGGACTGAGGCTCATCTCTGCTTCCGAGGTGGTAGTTTTCTTCCCCCTCCCCCTCCCCACCTCTTTCCTTCTTCTTCTTTTTAATAAAATAACTATGAAGAGTTCAAGATGCCTTTCTTTCACGACATCTCAGCACTTAGGTCCCAGCAGCACATCGGTGGCAAAGAATGTCCCTGTCAGTGTGGCTGCTTGCCTTTATTTGAAGTGTCTGGCTGAGCTATCTCCCGGTGACATGCTTCTTTCAGAGCGAATTATTCATCCCCCACAAGCCCTGCCTCCCCCAGCCTGGACCCTGTTTGTCCCTGCAGGTGTGAAGACAGACTCGGCCTTTGTGTGCTAGGCGCTGGTCCCCTCCCGCCATCCCCCCTCTTGGATCCCCTCCAGGCCTGTCAAGACTCTCCTCGCTCCGGGCTCTGCAGTGTGCAGGGCTGATGGCCCCTGTCGTCGAGGCGAAGCTGTGCAGCCTCCAGCCGGCCTGTAATCTCCCCCTTCACAAAGGGCAGCTCTGTCACTCAGGGGGACGGCAGGCAGACCTGGATCTGGGGCCATGTGATATTAGAGAGCAGCCTATTAGATATGTGATATTAGAAGCCACCATGGCCTTCCATGTGGTGTGCTGGTAGGCAGGGGGCCTGGATGGAGTGGGGAGAGCAGAGCCGTCTGGCCCACCCAAGTCAAGGAGCTGAGGTAAGTTCGGATGTGTCACAGAAGGTATCCAGCCTAGGCTGTGCAGGGAGGCTGTCTCAGGTCATTCTCTGAAATCTAAGGAGAGCCCTAAAAGAGGCTCAGTACCCTTAACCCCACCAGACACCAACATCATCCATTGTTCCTTGAGGTCCATGGTGATAAACAGTGGACACAGGGAGGCAGGGATAGAATGGACAAGCTGTGAGTGGCCAGGTACCTGGAGGCAGGTGACATTGTCCCTTAGAGTCTGCCATCTCTTTCCATAGTGAAGCACACATCAGCTGCATAGAAAAGACTTGCAGTTGTATCCAGCAGATGTCTGCACTGCTGGGCCTCCTGCAAACAGGGGTCTTCCACCTGCCTAGTTTGTGGAAGTACACCAGAGGTACTAATAGAAAGATATGCAAATCCCATGTGAAAATCAAGGCCACCCCAGGGTGGAGCTGGGCAGTGGGGCCTACAGGTGTATAGTAGGAAGGAGAAGAAGCAGTCTAGTGGCCTCTTTCTACTCCACAGCACCTGTCACAGAACACACAGGTCAGTGACAGTTGCATTTTTTCCCTGACCTCTGGAGACTTTTAACCTTGAGAACTCAGGGGCTCTGAGCAGATGTCAGCTGAACCTAAGTAGTTACATCATTCCCAGCCTTCACTTCTCTTTGTCTCTCTATCCCATCCATGTCTTCCTTCCTGTCTCATTTCCCTCCGTCCCTCCCTCCCTCCCTCCCTCCCTCCCTCCCTCCCTCCCTCCCTCCCTCCCTCCCTCCCTCCCTCCCTCCCTCCCTCCCTCCCTCCCTTCCTTCCTTCCCTGCTTTTAGTTTTTTTGAGACTGTGACTCATTTTGTAGCCTGGGCTGGATTAGAACTCACTATGTAAGCCAGGTTGACCTCAAACTCATCCTTTTCCTCAGCCTTCCCAGTTCTGGCATTACAGGAACTCTCAGCCTGTTTCTTCATGTGTTGAATTGATTCAGAGCACCAACCAAATAAAAATAAAATGATGGTGTCTGACATCCACTGACTGGGGTACAGAAGGAGGATTCCTAATAAAAGAGAAGTTTTGTTGACAGTTTTCCTTCTGATCCTTATGGTGTGTAGTCTACTGGGCTAAACTTTTCCCTGATTAGACTGGCTAGGGCCAGGGTAGCAGAATTAACTGAGGCGGGCGGTCCTGGGCTCCCAGAACATCTGTCAGAGCCTGTACAGGTCCATGTCCAGCACTCATGGGGGACAGGCAGTGGCTCCAGCTGAAGGCTCTGAGGGCACTGGTCCCTAAACATGGGGCTCCTCCTGAGAACCCCCTGAGTCAGAAGCTGGCCTCTGGAAAAACAGGTGCAGGCACAAGCTCTGAGCTCCTCAATGTAAATTAATCCACATAGGCAATTGAGAACAGAAAGTGCTTCCTGTCCCAGCCTGGGACAATGGACAATAAGTGCAGCCTGCTGGCCTCGGCCCTGTCCTGGGAGGCTTCAGGAAAGCATCCCCCACCCACATACCTGCCCACTAGGAAGCCCTCTGCATTGTTTCCAGCTGGAGGCCAAGGTGCGACCTTCTTTTCTGGGGAGTCTGTAGCTTTCAGGACCAAACCAGCATTCCTCCTCAGCCATGTACTTCCCAGGGAAGGAGAGCTTGGAAACACGGCATGAGATGAGCATGCTTCCTCCGTTGGGTTTGTTCCACAATTTTCTGGAAACCCTTAGGTGTGCTTGCCAGCACAGGTTTTCAGAGGAGCAGCAGCCCCACACAGAACAGAGCCCAGTTCAGCTCAGGCCTATGGTCCTCCTTGTCCAGCTGGAGCTTCAAGGCCAGCAGGACAGACACGCAGACTCCAGTACATGCTTGCAGATAGGAACCATATGCTGGGCAACCAGTGAAGGCTCAGAATGGACTTGTCTGATGGCACCAGCCAGAAGTGACAGCTCAGAAACATTACAAGAGTTGCTGACCCAAAGGACAGTAATCTTGAACACAAGTTTTGAGCCTGATGGTTTGATTCCTTGAGCAGAAATGGTCTGGGAAGGTGACTCCTAGTGAGGTATGAGAAAGTCTTGAATTGTGCCAAGCTCCCATGGGATCTGAGATTGATGCAACGGCTGCAGTTTAACAGATTTTGTTTTGTTTTTAAGCAGGTTCTCTTGCAGCGCAGGGTGGTATTACTTGCCACGTAGTCAAAAATGACCTTGAACTTTTGGTTCTCCTGTCCCCAAGTCCCAAGTGCTGGGATTGCATGTGTGTATTCCTGTGTCTGGTTTATACCCGGGAATGGAAACCGCAGAGCATCAGCCAGATAGATGAGTTACATCCACGGCCTTGTGCATTGAAGTTCATTGCTTTTGTTTGCTTGTTTAGTATGTATGTGGCTTCTGTGTAGGTGGCTGTGCTACAGTACTCGGTGGAGGTCAAAGGTTGATTTGCAGGAGTTACTTCTTTCCTTCCACCATATGGGTTCCAGGGAATCAAACTCAGATCATGAGACTTAGAGGCAAGTGCCTTTGCCCACTGAGCCTTCTTGCTGTCCCCTTGTGGTTTGACGCTGATAGATGGCTGATTGTCATGAGTGCACATACCAGCTGCAGAATCCATAAGCAACTGTTTCAGGGCACGCTCATGTCTCATCTTTTCAAAAATAGTGGATGGAAGCTTTTCTTTTTGCATTGCCAGGGATAGAAGACAGGGTCTCCAGCATGCTCAACTAGTGCCTGCTGCTAGAAGCACCCATTCTAGCACTTTCTCAAAAAAGAAAGAGCTCCTATCTAGTCAGAAGGAGCAGGAAGCCTCTGGGCATCTCTCTGTGGCTTTCCTTCTCTTCTGAGGAGCAGAGAAGGACAAGGAAACCGCTCTAAACCTGGACAAGGCAGTAGGTAGGCAGCCTCTGGTCCCAGAGGCCTTGCAGCCTGGGTCAGTCAGTACATGCATACAAAGGCAATATATGCAACTTTCATCCCCAAAGTCTTATCTCACTAGATACTTACACCTGTGGCCATTGCAACTGTCATGGGGCAGGCAGCTCATACATGTTGGCAATGGGGCAGATGGTAGAGGCTGGTCATGTCTCTGCAGTCTAGGGGATCCTGTGTGAAGGGCTAGTGCTTCCTGCCCCTCCCAGGTCACTAATGAGCCACTCTCTCTCTTTTTCCCTTTTCCAGGATTGGGCCACGGAATCAAAGCCTCTGCAGTGACTCAGGCGTTTCCCATTGCCCAATTCTCGCATCCTCTACTCTCAGCGCCCAAGCTTTTCACGTCCTATTTGAAACTGATAGGAAACCCTCTCATTGTTTCACAACATGGATATTAGCACCGATGAAGGAAGCGCTCCATCAGATAATCAGCCTGCAGTGAGCTGGCTTCCAGCACCATCTAGCTGCCCAGACTCATGTCTCTGCTTCCCAGGACCCCAGACCCAATGCCCACATGTTCAGGAAGGGGCTTCTGGCCAGGAGACACAGGAGCCTGAGTCCTCCTACCTTCCACTCCCATTTCAGAGAGAGAGAGAGAGAGAGAGAGAGAGAGAGAGAGAGAGAGAGAGAGAGAGGGAGGGAGGGAGGGAGGGAGGGAGGGAGGGAGGGGGAGGGAGGGAGAGAGAGAGAGAGAGGCTTTCTTTCTAGGGTCTCTGATGGACAGAGATCTCCATCACTTGCAGACATTTGAGGGCCTTGCCCCTACCCCCAGCACTTTTTCTGATGATCCTTCATACCCTGGGACTCCCTAAAGACAGTTTAGGGTCCCCTTCACTTCTTGCAGTTCCCATTGATGTGGGTTCTAAGTCTGGTGCTGTGTAAGTTTCCACTTAACCAAAGGGTTCTGCTGCTAAACTATTGAAACTGCTCAGAACCAGGGTGAGAGCATTTGCACATTGTCTAGGACAAGTGTCTTATTTTGCAGTTAGGCATTGCTGGTGCATTGATGGAAACATGACTCTTAGACAGTCAGCAAGCATTCCCTGGTCTCATAGGCACCGCATAACGTTCTGAATGAACAGGTGGTGTCAGCCTCTTCCTTGGAGTTTACAGATGAGGACCTCAGTGTCACAGAGGGAAGGTATACACTTTTCTCAGGCTCAGCACAAATTTGAGCCCAGGACAACATGCTTCTCTTACATGGACAGACTGCAGTCTGTGGCAAAGGTCTCAGAAGACAAGAATCAGGTAAGGCTAGCTCTAGGACTAGGGATGAGGTTGATGGAAGGAAAAACAGCAGAGGGGCTTCCCATTGCACCATTCTGAATTCTGATAGGAAGGGATTCCCTCTCAATAGTTCCTGTCCCATTTTTCAGAGCAAAAGTGGCAAATTGCTGATTCAAGATGCCGCCCCACCCAGGTAATAGCTGTCTGCAAGGGGCTGGCTATCCTCAGACCCCAGCTCTTCACGGTTTCAAGGCCTCTAATCTTAGCAACCACAGTACCACACCTTGAGCATCTGCCAAGAGTCATGTACTTATGTACACTATTTATGGCTGATCTGCAAAATAACTCATGAATAAGGTGAGTTCTGTGCACAGCTCACACATGCAAAACCACAGCCCAGAGAGGCTGCACAACCTGCTGGCAGGCACACAGCAGGAGGTGCGAGATGGCTGGGAGGTCACAGATGCTGACTGGACACCTTTTGCCTAGCTCAGTGCCTCAGCAGTTTGGGCACTCAGAGACGTCTGGGGGCCTCACCCTGGAAGCTTGGATTCAACAGCCTAGGTAAAATGCTCTCAAGTCCCAAACATCCTGCTGGGTATCATGAGTTCATGCCTGAGACAACCAAGATCTTAGTACATCCATCTTTCAAGGGGAGAAGAGGGAAGCAATAACCTACAAGGACCTCACCTGTTCCCGGGGGTGGCCAGCCTTATTTAATGTAAGGTCTGCACATTCTCAGGACCTCAGCAGCACCTGGCCTCTGTTCTCAGGAGATCTGGGGTTGTCCTAGAGGACTGTCTCACCCAGTTCACAGTTTCTGGGAGGCAGCCTCTGACTCCCAGTAAGGCACTGGTCAGGACTGGGGAAATCTCTCTGGTTAGTTGCACTGCCAGGCATAGCAGAAGCTCCTCTCCTTGACCTCTTTCCTTCAGCATGAACGCTGTGGAACAATTATTCACTGAACACTACTGTGTGCTAGAGCCTGGACTAGGTCCTCGACCCATGTGGCTTCTTTGGAGCCCCCACTCTGCAGGAGGGAGGGTGTTCCAGCAGGTATAGCTGCTGGCTGTGGCCAGCTCTCCAAGGCTCAGCATCCAAGGGTGTGGCTGAACTGCTGCTGTCTGGTTCTCATGGTGCACAGAACAGCTCTGAGGCCAGACCCCAGACGCCACTGCCACAGTGCTGACTGCTGCTTCTTCAGGCAGCCAGCACCAAAGATGAGTAAACATCTGCCTCCTAGGCTGTTGAAGGCCCTGAGTCTGCTCTCCTCTCCATGCTCCTGGGTGGGGTACACAGACTGAAAGTAGGCCAGGCTTGAGGGGTTCCGGGGGCACCAGATCCATTTATAGCCTTGTTTATACAGGAACCATTTTCATCATCTGAACAGCGGCCTCACGGAGGAATCTTAGTGACACAATTAGTTGGTAAATTGAGAACTTCCTGTCTTTGTTGGGATGGGGTGGGGATGAACAGGAGGTTGTGCGGGGCTCTTAATGAGGTGATGCCTTTTTTTCATTTTTAAAAAACTTTTTGTGTGTGTTTGCACGAAAGGTTGATTTTTAAGAAGCCATGGAAATAATAACCAAATCTTTCCTAAGAGCCAGGAGCCCCAGTTGCCGATGAACTTATGCCCTTTGGAGAAATGGGTGATGAGGTCTCGGGTAAGGCAGAGGCAGTGATGGGTGGTGCTGGGTTCTATAGCACATCTCCAGAATCATTTCTTCATGTCATAGTCTGAGAGAATGGTCTGGCTCACAAACTGATGGCAATGCTGTTAAAATGACAATGTATGGTGGGACGTGTGTTTCCCATTTAGTATGACACCTCTAACAGAGATGTCAGGTCACCTGATTAGTATGTTACTTTCACATTTTCATGTGGTCACATGCTCAGGGGGTTAGTGGTAGTAATGGCCTTTCAGAGCACAGTGTGTGTGTGTGTGTGTGTGTGTTGAAATTTTCACATTAGCTTTTATTTATAGATTCTTTAGATTGTCATCACATTCTAGATGCTACCTTCTGGAATAGAGAGTTTGTTTATTTTGTTTTGTTTTTTTGAGACATAGTTTCTCTGTGTAGCTCTGGCTGTACTGGAACTTGCTTTAGTAGACCAGTTTGGCCTCAAACTCACAGAGAGCCTCCTGTGTGTCTTTCTCCCAAGTGCTGGGATTAAAGGTTGTGTTACTGCCACCCAGCAGGGAGTTTTGGTTTTAAACTTACACTTATTTGTACCACATTCATGAAGGAGCTGGAAGAGGCCAGAAGAGGGTGGGTGTCTCATCTCCTGGAACTAGAGGACAGGTGGTTGTAAGCCACCATGTGGGGGCTGAGAACAAGACCTTCTTCCTCTCCAAGGGCAGTAAGCACTCCTAACTGTTGAGCCATCTCTCCAGCTCCCCAGGAAGAGATTCATTTGCTATATGGAAGTCAATCCAAACAGGAAAGTAGAACTTTCTAGAGCCTTAGTGGCAGCAAGATGCTGACCAAGAGAGGTTTCAAGTGTTGCAGCTCTAAGCTCTCAGAGAGCCTCAGTGTGAACCCGGGAGCAATGCTGTGCATAGCAAGTCTCAGAGAGCAGGCCAGCAGCTGGAGGAGCCAGGCTGCAGTTCTTTCCATCTCTGGCAGTTGTCAAAGGCTGAAACAAATCTTCCTCTTGCAGCTACAGCAGCTGGTCCCATAGGCAAGAGCAGGAGAAGCCTCTCTCAGAGGAGTGAGGCCCCCTGTCTGCAGCAGGCCTCAAGCACAGTCTTCCTCTCCAACAAGTGTGTAGGCCCAGACAAGACCCAGAAGGTGGACTGGGAAACATAAAGCGTGTGTGTGTGTGTGTGTGTGTGTGTGTTTGTGTGTGTGTGTGTGTGTGTGTGTGTTGTGTGTTTGAACACATGTGTATGCATGTATGCGAATGTATGTGTACTTGTGCATGTATGTGTGTGTATGCATGTGTGTTTGAGCACATGTGTATGCATGTATGCGAATGTATGTGTACTTGTGCATGTATGTGTGTGTATGCATGTGTGTTTGAGCACATGTGTATGCATTTATGTGAATGTATGAATACACGAGCGTGTGTGTGTGTGTGTGTGTGTGTGTGTGTGTGTGTGTGTGTGTGTGCGCACATGCTCACTCTGTCATATAAAACCTGGTGGAGAAACTGTTGGCGAGATGCCATGGCTGTGTCGACCTCACCATGTGGCCAAGGCCACCTCTCGTCATCTATGACCTGGTACAGTTACTGTTCCCTCCATGCTGGTCTTTTTTTTTTTTTTTTTTTTTTTTTTGCTTGTTTTTGCTTTTTCTTTTAGCAATGTTATTGTATTACATAAGCACTTTACAGCTCTATCCCATCTTTAAATATAGGTGTGTGTAGGCTAATCATTATCTGAAATTATTTCTCTATTTAGACCCATAATCTCAATGCTTACCAAATATTACAAGTGGGAAGCAGAGGAGGAAGAGGAAGGAAGGGGAGTCAGGCTTCCCAGCTAAGGACTTTGTTGCAGTGAGGAGGTGAGGAAGTGTAACGTTATTTTTGTTGCCTTTTTGTCTTTGAGAATGCTCATGACATCAATCCAACAGCTCCTTCAGAGCTAGAATCCGGACTTCTCTCCATGCAAACAGTGCATTTACAAATGTGCTTATTGCCTTACACAGCAACCTCACAATAACTAGTGAAGATTAGAAGGGTGCAGTCCTAGTATATTTGCTTGCAATGTTTCAAGGTAAATATGTTGCCATGGTGACTAATCTCTAGATTCAACAGAACACCTAAAACTTGAAAGTTTCTTTTTTTTTTTTTAAAGGCAAAGAAATAAACATCACCAAAGAAAAAGACTAATTGCAGTTTAGATATAAAACTAAATCACTAGTTAGCTAAGTTATTTATAGAGATCTAATGAAAGCAAACACAGTTGCTGAACTGTTGGTCAGTTCCACCCTCCCTTCAGAAGTGGGAGCGGTGTCCCCTCCTTGAGGCCCTTTCCACTGAAAGACCCGCAGAGCATGGACCCTCATGCTCTGACTCAGGAAAGGCGCCCACCCCCCAAAATCACTCACGAGAAGTGGTCTTGATGCAAAAGCATGAGGTCTTTTATATTCCAAGTGCACTGGGGTCCACAGTCATACGCCACACAGGGGTAGAGGACTGAGGACCCTGAGTACAGATTTGAGACAGCTTTTATAGAGTTACAACAAAGCCTGCACATCTTAAACCAATCATCTCATAGCATCCAGATTCTGCGTGGTGTGAACCAATCAATTTAAACTATCCAAGCCCCTGCTTTATAGACCAATCAGTTTCCTATAGCCCTGGAGATTTGTGTGGGCTCCTGGGTGGGGTGACAAATGGCAGTTAGGTTAGGTCACTGGGGCGGGGATTTCACAAGCAGTTTACAAAGTCAGGTAAGCAGCAAGGAGTGTCTGGCTGAGGGCAGGGTCTGGAATTTAAACTTCTAGCTTCTTGGAGTCAATGGAGAGTTAGGATAAATTTTTTCATCCTTACACCATCAAACCCTTAAGAGTTCATTTGTTTGTTGCAAGCTGTTATACATTAAAAAGGACACTGAAGACACTTTAACTCAGTGGCTTTCAGCCTTCCCAATACTTTGATTCTTTAAGACGATTCCTCATGGTATGGTGACCCTCAAATAAAATTATTTTTGTTACTACTTCATAACTACTTTTTCTACCATTATGAAACAGGTATAGTAACCCCCAAATAAAATTATTCTGTTGCTACTTTATAACTAATTTTTCTACTATTATGAATCATGTTTTCTGCTGGGCTTGGGTGACCCTCATGAAAAGGTTGTTTGAGCTACAAAGGGTAGTGACCCACAGATTGAAAAGCACTGCTTTAACCATTTCTAGGTCAGTTCTCACTGTGTAGATGTGTGAACTTTACTCTCTTTATGTCAGTCTCCTTAACTGTAAAATGGGGAGACTGAAAATCCCCCCCACTAGGGTACTGATGAGCAAACAAAGTGCATAGAACCTGCCCTGGCTGTAATCATAGTATGCAAAGGGCAGAATGATTCTTGCCCTTTTCTGTTTCCTGCTGCAAACAGAAGTCCATTGGAGTTATTTGTAAAGCACAGGAATCATTTGTTAAACCCCTTAGGGGGTAAAGGGCAATAGCGATGCTTCAGAAACCATGGTCAGGTGAGTGCAGACATGTGTTGTGATACTAAATGGCTAGCCTGGCCCAAAGGTCCACATGGGGAGAGTAGGATGGATACAGGGAACTTTGGGTGCCAGAAACCAAAACTTCCCTTTGGTCACTTCTGTTGGCATCTGTGGGAATGTTGTTTTATCATCTCAAAGGTAGCAGGAAAAGCCAAAGACACGTAACGATGGAATACCAGGCTGGCCAGTTACTTAGTGCCCAGAAAGGGTATGGCAGAGGGATTTGATTCAAGGGACAAGCCAAATGCAAATGAAGACAGATTAGCACCAATCACAGTGCAGCATCTCATGCAAATGAAGAACTGTGTTTGTACCAATCACAGGGAGGTACTTCCCACCAGCCTGGAGAAAGTGGCCCCAGGGGTTCACAGGGGCCTATGATTCAAAAGGTTTAAAACAAACAAACAAACAAACAAACACTATCTAAATGGTTTGAAGCTGTTGTTCCTGGGACAGTGCCAAGTCTGTACTCCTATGGTTGCTTCTAGAAGCTTCTGTGGAATGTTCAAAGCATGAACACTTCTTGCATGTCTGGATCGGGTGCTGGGTGTTCAGCTCAAGGTTATGGGCACCAGGAAGTGTGTAAGAGTGACCAGCGAGGAACTCAAATTGCTCAGCCCCAACATCTTAAATTATGGGAAGGAAAAGTGAACATTTTACCTACCATGGTTTGTTTGATTTTGTCTCGGCGGTATTGGAGCTGTGACCCAGGGCCTACCACATGCTAGGCAAGGACTCTACCACCAATCAAGTGTCCCAGCCCCTAGTTTGTTCCTGTGACTGGACATTGTCCTCAGTGTAACCCAGTTCATTATCACATGGCAAGCTCAATCTGTGTTCCCCTTCTGACCCTGGAGTTGCCAGTGTCCTCTATTGGTCTGGGCAGGAGAAGAGATAAGGCTGGTGTGTGGGTGGCGCTGCAAGGTATAGGGGAGCATGTAAGGTGCTGAGGGGGTGTAAGGTCCAGAAAGAGCAAGTGTAAGGTGCAGAGAGGGGTGTCATATGCAGGGAGAGAGTGTAACGTACAGGGAGGGGCTGTAATGTGCAGAGAAGGGGGTGTAAATGGCTAGAGAGAGGAGGCAGCTCTTAGCAGTTGCAGCTGCAGGAGACGGGTGCAGCTATGATCCCTATAACCCCTCATAGACTAATTGCAACAGTTCTGCAAATGAGATGTCTCAGAACCTTCTTGTGTGAGTTCCAAGAGTCCACATCACACTGTACTGCTCTGCCTGGAGACACACTGTGCTGGCTGGTGAAGGGGGATGGGGGAGCTTTTGGCCTGTCCATATGGAGACCGTCTTTGTGACCAGCGATCGTGGGTTTCCAGCCAGCTAGATGCAGCAGCAGCTGGGCTCCAGAGGCAGTACTCAAGAGATGGTGACCTGCCTGCTTACAACAGTGCAGCAGCAGGAAGTATTCCAGAAGCACCTGCTTCCTGAGGCCCCCAGAGGCTCCAGAACCATCTGGAGATGGCAGCCATGCTGCTAGCATTTGGGGTTAGGGAAACGGCTAAGCTTTGAGCACTTATGTAGTGATGGATTCTGTCGTGGCACCTCAGACTCTGTGAGCTCAGCTCTACTTAGACGCCCCTGGAACATGGGCGCACTCACTACCACACACTTATACACACCAGCCACACATATCTTCACATAGACTGTATCACACACCTTCACACATACACACACCCCAGGCACATATGCAATGCCACACAATACCATACACATGCATACCACACACATGCATACCACACACATGCACATCACATATACTTCACACATACATACAACCACACACATTTATACAGACATACTCTTCCAACTTATTCCCCTGTACATACACCAGTATGCCACACCACATACACCATGCACATGCACAACAACACAAAAGTCTACACACACACACACACACACACACACGCACTGGCCCATGGTGTAGGCTTAGAAAGTCACTGAGTTCTGAGTTCTTCTGGGCTCTGGCCGCCCTTCTCAGGTTTGACTGGGGAGATCAGCGTAGGCCTTAGCCATGGGACCACGGCCTCTGTGTGGGCTGTAGTGCTATGGGACCTGTGCCAGGCCTCCAGGCTGAATACCAGGCATTCCTCATCTCTGTAGCCTAAGTGGTTGTCTCTCCCCTGCCTCGGACTTCTTTGGTAAAGAATGGTCAGCTCTTCCCACAGGTGACGCTCAGAACAATGCCAGTGCAGAAGAGAGAAAGCACTATCTTAAAACTGCTGACAAAGCAAAACAACACCAAATCTTGCTAGCTAGAGTCAAGCTCTCTCCTCCAGACTTTTTGGAAATCACAGTCGGTCAGTTCTCACAGGGAGGGGGTGGAGGCCTGCCGAAAAGCAGGGGGAAGGGAAGCCCAGAGAAGATATGTCACTCTAGGGATGTCACCCAGCCAGCTGGAGGACAGGCAGCTTGTCAGAGTTCTCCTGGGGGACCCATGTGACAGCTGCTAGTTTTGGTGCCCATCAGCTGGCTCCAGGGCATGTATGCTGGATGAGGTAGAGGTCAGGAAACAGGCTGTGGTTTCTGTTGTAGCCTGAGTATGGTCATAGGAAACTTGGGGGTCTCAATGTCTCCATGGCTCCAGGGTGGCGGGCCTGGGAATTGTAGTGGCGCCGTGGGTGGAGGTGCCCAGGGGAGGGTGAGGGCAGCACTGCGGGGCAGTGTCTAGCTTGGACCCTCCAGGGACTTCCCGAGACCTTGCTCTGGCCACCACCCACCCTGTGCAGGTCCCCAGAACTTGAGGGCTGCCTCAGAACAAAGCGTTCTGCAGGAATTCCGGCCCGCGGTGCACTGTGGTGCTAGGCACACTGCCAGCCACGGCCCCAGTGGCAGGGCTCACACTGTGGAGCTGAAGGCTGTATGGACCCCTGGCTCAGCCACCCTTAATTCCACAGCTGCTTCCACACTTGCCTCCCCTTTTCCCTTCCTGTTCTCCTCTGGCTATGCCTGGATCACTGCCAGTGAGGGCACAAGGGCAGCTTCCTTGTGCCCGACTTGGGACTGTTACAGCGAGAGCTTCCTTCCTGAACATCACATCTGCTGGCCCTGAGAAGCTGGGCCACAGCTGGGTGCACAGGAGGGGCCTCTACCAGAGAGTAAAGCATCCTCAAGTGGCTGGCACAAGACTCCAAGACTATTAGCACAAGAGTGGGTGGTGGGAACTAGGGGCCTGTCTTCTGGGCTGTACAGCCACTATAGGGCCACAATGACCTTCAACACTCATCACCTTGTAACAACCCCTATTCTCCTCCTGATCACAGCTGCCATTGGGTCACAGTCCTGCTGCCTCAACTCCAGAGCCTCCCTGGTCTTTCTCTCAAGCCAGCAGGATAGTATGTAGCCAGAACCCCCTTCTGAGTCACCCTTCCAGGGACCCACATAGCTCTGGGGAAAGCAGAGTACCCTCCAACGGCAGCTCGGCCAGCAGCTTCCTCAGGTCCTTCAACCTATCCCATGTACCTGACTCAGGGCCTCTGCATGACACACTGCCCCAGGACGTTGTATATTCCTTTATTTTTCTGTTTCCTCCAATTTATAGAAGTCATGCTACCTGGCTCGCCTCAAGGGTCTTGCATGGCCACTGTCTCTTCCTGGTAATGTCCCTGCAGCTATAGCTGTGGATAGGTTCTGTCGGGGACGGTTATGAGGAAGCATGCAAACCTGTGGGGTGATCTGTAGGCCGGCAAGCATGGGTTTAGGGAATCTTGAGTTATCACTGGCAATAACATGGTGCTGTAATTCTGAGGCCTCAGTTGTAAGCCCTTGGTAGACCCCCATTCATTTGTTCTCTTTTCTAACTTCTCCTGACTCCCACTGTGAGCTTAACCACCCTTAGCCCACATTGAACAATAAGATTTGACCGGAATGAGCTCCATTAGGCTCTACAGGTAATTTTAGTCATAGTGGTCAATGCCTTGTCCTGCTCATAAGCCACATGCTTAGAGACAGGTGCAACTCAAACTTTGACAATTTGGCACATACGTTTGAATAATGTGTCCAGGTTTCAGCTCCCATCAGTTTATACAGCTGAGGAGACAGGCCAGGCTGTTGCTTGATTCAGGGAGCACCGCTGACCTGAAATGTGTTGTGGGGTGGGCGCTCTGAAACTTCTTCCTTGACATCTATCTTCTCTTCCCTCAACAGCCAGACCCCATGCTTGTTTGAGTTTGTTTTCCCCCTTGGGCCTTGTGCTCTGCTCTCTGTGGCTCCTGATGTCCTGCGTGTTTGTCCAGCATCCCAGGGAACAGAACATTGGCACCTGAGTTTGAACACATCACTCATCGTTGGCCATGTTAAGGGCAAGAGCCTCATTAGTGACCATAGACAGTTGCTGACCAAGCATGGGCTTGGTTGGCTGGTAGCTCCTGTAGCCCCATCCCTTCTCGACCATGACTCTCCCCACCCCCTACCTGGCCCAGGATGCTGCTTTTCAGTTACATGAGGAACCTACAGTCCTGGTTGCCAGAGACAATCAAGTTTGGGCCTGAAAATCCATTTTCCTCAACCTGGACTTCCCTGTCCTTTAAGAAGTCTTCCCTGACCACCAGCTCCACCCCTGCTCCTGACAACAGACACCATCTAGGGAACTTCTTTACCCACTTCTTTGTCTGGAGGCCAGTCCAGAAGGCCACTGAGATGTCACTCTCTGTCTGCATGCCATGCTCCTCCTGGACCTCGGGGCAGAAGTGAGTCTGGTTCACACCTGGGAAGGATGACTTGGTGACTTCAGGCCTGTGGCTGTGGAGTGTGAGCACAGGTGTTGGCCAACCCCAGCTGGTTCACAATGAGTGCGCCTTCGGATTTCCCCAGGAGCCGTTGGGATGGACCTGGCCTCCACCTGTTGGCCACAACTGATGGCTGAATCCTCTGAAGTATGGATCTCTCAGTCTGTGACAGAAAAATTGCTGTTTCTTTCTGGAGATTGCTCTTTGGAGATGTCTCAGGGTGCTGGATCACTGCAAGGAGAAAGGGGTGAGTGTACCCAATGCTTAGTCAACTCATCTGTTCTCCCTCAGGCCCTGTCACCCTTGGGCCACTTATACATTTTCTTGCCTATGGAGCACTCAGGTTGTAGGTGACAGAAACCAGTGCCTCCCATTAGTTCTAGGAGGCACTCCCCAAGGCTTGCTTCAGGTGTGGTGGACCCAGGGGCTTAGCTGGGGTCATCAAACCCATCTGCCCTGATTACTTGCATCTGTCCCCCTCCCAAGTCCAACCTCAGAATGACTTTCCAAAAGTGACAAATGGCCCTGTTTGTCCTGGGCCCTTTTCTTCCAGGGTCAAATATTTATAAGAACATTATCTGCCAAGGCCCTGACATCTGACCCCATTAAGACCAACTGGGATGGCATTTGTGCCCAGGTGGTCAATGTTGGGGCCTGGGCACAGGACTTGAAGGTATCTGGTGGATCCAGGGCATGAATAATTAATGGGTGGACAGACAAAGAAAGGGTGATGACCAAACTTGTGAACCACTCAGTGTCAACAGTGGAGAGCAGGCAGGGGTGACAGTCTCTCTGAAGGCTCACCATGTCTGGGGGGTAGCCTAAGAGAGATCTGGCCAGGGGATTAGAATTTTGTTAACTGACAAAAAAAAAAAAAAAAAAGAAAGAAAGAAAATCCTATGAACTAGCAAGGTAGGGAAGAAAGGCACAGTGTAGGCTGTGTCCTCTGGAGCTGAGAAACAGGAGGCAGATGGTGCTGTGCATCTTCCTATAACCCTCTTATGAGATCACTCCAGAGGTCATGTGAGTGAGATACCAAGTCTGTAGCCACCTAGGGACTTCCACAGTCCTGTTTCCAAATGTCCCATAGCATCTCCTGATGCCACACTGGGAACCAAGCCTCATAACAACCCTACTCTTCCCCTTAATCATCAAAGCTGGGGATAATAGCCTGGGCTGGGGGCCGTGGGAAGGGGGCGTGGGGCAGAGGGGCAGTCCGGCTCCTGTATAAGCTCAGAACTTCAAAGTCCAGGTGTGTGCTGGCTGCCCTCATATCTCCACCATTCACAGGAAGAGATCAGACAAGGTCTGGCCACCCTGGAGAGGCCATTTTGGCATCCCTGTGGTGGGCATGGCTGTGTGAGATGCCTGGGGCCTTCTTGTCTCTTCTTCCTCTTGATACCTTGATGGGCCACCTGGACCATGCAGAAGGCAGAGTGAAAGGCTGAAAGGATCAACTCTGAGTTCGAGACAGATGATGAGAGACAACTTGTGCTCCCATCACTTTTCTTTGTAGCCCCCCACCCTCTTTTGTGTGTGCACCACATGCATGCAGTACCTACAGGAGCCGGAAGAGGGCATCAATCCTAAGGACTGGAGTTGCTGGTGGTTGTGAGCCACCACGTGGGTGCTGGAAATCAAACCCTGCCCTCAGAAACAGCATTAAGTGTTCTTAACTGATGAGCTATCTCTCCAGCCCCTTGTTAGTTTGCTTGCTTGTCTGTCTTTTAGTAGAAAAAGGGATCTCCTGGTGTTTGCCATGTGACACAGAAGTTTGGGAGGCACCCACAGGATGGTCTGTCCCCAGTTATTCATGGCACTTTCTGTACAGTGTCTTTCCTGCCAGCCACACACTTGACATTCCTCCATTCAGTCTCTTTGTTGTCTCCCCATCCCCCATTCCCCAGCTGCTGTAGACGGGTAGCTTCCAGAGAAAGCAGAGCTCAGCTGTCCCACAGAGGGACCCTCCTGGGCCACACAGGGCCACATGCTATTGAAAGTATTATATACACTGGTTTTGAGACTGAGCCACACAGGGCCACATGTTGTTGAAAGTATTATATACACTGGGTTTGAGACTGAGCCACACAGGGCCACATGCTATTGAAAGTATTATATACACTGGTTTTGAGACTGAGCCACACAGGGCCACATGCTGTTGAAAGTATTATAGACACTGGTTTTGAGACTGAGCCACACAGGGCCACATGCTGTTGAAAGTATTATATACACTGGTTTTGAGACTGAGACACACAGGGCCACATGTTGTTGAAAGTATTATATACACTGGTTTTGAGACTGAGCCACACAGGGCCACATGCTGTTGAAAGTATTATATACACTTGGTTTGAGACTGAGCCACACAGGGCCACATGCTGTTGAAAGTATTATACACACTGGTTTTGAGACTGAGCCACACAGGGCCACATGTTGTTGAAAGTATTATATACACTGGTTTTGAGACTGAGCCACACAGGGCCACATGTTGTTGAAAGTATTATACACACTGGTTTTGAGACTGAGCCACACAGGGCCACATGCTGTTGAAAGTATTATACACACTGGTTTTGAGACTGAGCCACACAGGGCCACATGCTGTTGAAAGTATTATATACACTGGTTTTGAGACTGAGCCACACAGGGCCACATGTTGTTGAAAGTATTATACACACTGGTTTTGAGACTGAGCCACACAGGGCCACATGCTGTTGAAAGTATTATATACACTGGTTTTGAGACTGAGCCACACATACTTTGTAGCCCAGGCTGGCCTGAAACTCTATATACTTGAAGCTGGAGTAAAACATATGGCGATCTTTCTGCCTGGGCCTGGGAAGTGTGGCCCTCCACCACAGTCTGCCTGGTGACAGTCTTCTGGTGACTCTCTCACATCCCAAGCCTGTCCACAGCTATGCCCTGGAGGCCTGCAGGCAATGGGCCTCAGCACCAACGCTGCCCTCTGCCCGGCATGTGCCAGGAAGCATGGAGGGTTCCCCAGGTAGGGAAAAGGAGGCCAGCAGCAGCTGTGGAGGCTTCCCAGGCCTCTGGGCTGTCCTTCCAGGAACTCCCAGCCCCTTCCTGCCTGGCTTTCTGCCCAAGCTTTTCCTGGAAACCCGGCCCACCCAGCCCCCCATACAGGGCCAATGTTTCCATGGTGTCTCACCCGGCCTGCACAGCCAGGGCCCTGCCTTTCACTTTCCATACTGAGTTTGAAAAACAACTTGGTGGGAAGGAGAACCATACCATGGCCCCAAACTGAGAAGTCTTTCATTATCACTGTGGATCTCAAGTGTCTGCTCAAGGTTTTGTTTCCTTGCTAAGCTAGGGGTTCCACAAACTGTGGAATCGCCTAGGCTTTTTGTGGTCATCCCAGCCCCCGGTTGGGGATGGGCAGGATCTGGACCTCCTTGAAGGAGAGTGGACCAGATACCCAGACATCAGACACTTAGGAAGTGGGTAGGATCGACATTGACCAGAGAAGAACTCGGCTTTTGCAATTTGCTGTGTCCAGCAGTGACATCTGGCTACATATGACCGTCTAGAGAGAAAAAACAAAACAAACCTTTGCCATAGGAATCTACCAGGTTCAGGAACGGCTGGCTCCAAGGTCTGTCTGTTGGCTTTTTTCTCTGGAACATGATAAACAATTTCATTGTAATTGGAAGATTTCCCATTAGTTCTGCAAAAAAAAAAAAAAAAAAAAAAAAAAAATCACCAGACCAGCTGACTATATTGGTCATGCCCCCAACCCTGAACCCATCATATGACCCTTGCCAGGCAGGGCCACAGTACAGTCTGTGCATATTGGACAGTTGATGTTACACCACACCGCTGACATCCTAAGGAATTCACCTTGGGAAGTGTGTTTTCTCTAAAGAAGGAGAAAGATAGAATGCCATTAGCCACTGCCCTGGATATTTACATAGCTGAATATAGGGATGTCTTGGTGAAAAGGCTGAGAAGTTTTTCAAACAATCACATTTTTTCCCATAAGAAACTGGAAGGAAGGGCTGGGTGCAACATCACACATCTTTAATCTCAGCACTCTCTGAGCTCTAAGCCAGCCTGGCCAATGGGGCAAGTTCTAGGACAGCCAGGGCCACACAGAGAAATCCTGTGTCAGAAAACTAAAAATATAAGAAGGACGAGAAGGAGAGGGGAGAAAGAACTCTTACCCGATGTCCTAATCCATTTCCTGTTGTTTAACAACATTCCTAGAGTCTGATGAAGAAAAGGTGTTTATTAATGCCGTCCTAGAAGACCTCCTGGGACAGAATCATCATCTACAACCAACTCAGTGTTTTCTTTTTTTTAATTCATTCATTCTGTTTCTGAGAGTTTTGAGAGCATGTGCACCGTGCACATGTGGCGGCCGTGGAGGCCAGGATGCAGCATCAGACCCCTGGAGCTGGAGTTAGAGATGGTCGTGAGCACCATGTGGGTGCTGGGAAACGAACCCTGGTCCTCTGCTAGAGCAGCAGTGCTCTTCACCTCCGAGCCATCTCTCCAGCCCCAAAGTGTAGTCAGACCCTTTCATTGGGACCACCAGCTCCCCAACACGAGCTTATATTATGAAAGCTCAGCCAATAGCTTAGGCTTGTGCTAACTAGCTCTTACAAGTTAAATTAGCCTATTTTTATCCATCTACTTTTTATCTCATGGTTTTACTTTACTGTCTATGCTGCTTCCTCCTTCTGTCTGGCAACCCCATCCTTCTCCTTCCCAGCATCCTGTGTGCCTGGAAATCCTGCTTAGCTATTGACCATTCAACTTTGTCTTAAACCTATCAGAATGAAGCAATTTCACAGTGTACAAAAAGATTATCTCACTACACCATTAGCTCATTCTTGAGAAAACAACAACAACAACAACAACAACCCACTGAGACCAAAATCAGTCCCTTGTGGAAACCATGACCAAGACTGTTTCCTTTGCACTGGACTTTTGTTGTGTCCCATCACTCTCATGACCACTGGGGACCAAGCTTCCAGCTATGACCTTTTAGGGAAGCCACACCCTGCAGTGAAGTGTTGTGGAACTGGTTTGGGAAGGATTCCTGCAGGGAGGGTGCAGATTGTGGCAGGCACTCCATGACACAGGCAATGGTGGACGCAGCTTTGGATGCTGAGTAGAGAAGGAGCAGCTGGGCCCTCCTAGGCATTCTCATCCTGGAGTTCAGAGATCATGGAGGTTGGAGGTGACAGATGGGGGCAGCTGTGTCACTTAGTGAGGAGAGCTCCTACCTCTAGGATGTGTGTTTGGATCCCAGACTAGTCACCATTGTGGGCACTGGTAAATGGCTTACCCCTCTGAACTTTGGTTTTACCTGTGTGAAACAGAACCTGCACTTTGGGAGGTTATGAGTATGTCTAGGTGCAAGGCACTCCACAGGGCTGGGGACACCTGTGGCTATTGTGGGGCCTGGGCAGACTGTATAGGGAGGTCTGGATGAACACCAATCTCTTGCTAGCGCTAGAATTTCAGAACCTGGTGATTTTCAGCTGCAGTTGGCAAGTGGAGGGCATCTGAGGACATGGCTTGGGGACATTCAGAAATTGTTGGAAATTCTGCCCTAATTAATCTCAAGCAAAAAAAGATGTAAAATATTGCAAAATAAAAGTCATAAACTCAAATGGTAATTTTAAAAATCAAACTAGCTGTGGTGGATTGGATGAGAACAGCTCCTACAGTGTCATTCGGGTATCTGAATGCTTGGCTTTCCAGTTGGTGTTAGGGAGGATTAGAAGGTGTGACCTTGTTGAAGGAAGTATGTCACTAGGGGTGGATTTTGAGGTTTCAAAAGGCCAAGCCTGGGGCATGACTTTAATCCCAGCACTGGGGAGGCAGAGGCAAGGCCAGTCTTGTTTACAGAACGAGTTCCAGGACAGCCAGAACTACACAGAGAAACCCTGTCTTGAAAGAACAAGCAAACATAAAAGATCAGACCCTCTCTTCCTCTCTGTCCCTCCTTCTCCTTCCCTTCTCTCTCACACCCCTCTCTGTGCCTGCTGTCTGCCCATCAGGACGTGAGCTCTCAGTACAGATCCAGCACCATGCCTGTCTGCCACCACGCTCTGCCATGATGATAATGGGTTCATCCTCTGAAACTGTAAGCAATCCTCCAATTAAATGCTTTCTTTTAAACGTTGCCTTGGTCATGGTGTCTCTTCACAGCAATAGGGAAGTAACTAAGATAGTAATTTTGGGCTAGGAATACGACCCATTTGGGAAAGTATTTGCCTACTTTAATCCTCAACACCACATTACCAGACTCAGTAGCATATGTGTGTATTCTCAGCACTTGGAAGGCAGAACAGGAGGATCAAGAGTTCAAGGTCATCTTTGGCTACAGAGTGAGTTTGGGGCTAGCTGGGGCTACATTAGAACGTGTCTCAAAAACAAAACAAACAAACAAACAAACAAGAAATCCCATATACACCCCACTTGATGCAATCTAGAGTTACCTGGGAAGAGAAACCTCAGTTGAGAAAATGCCTCCATCGTATTGCCTAAGGTAGGTGTGTAGTGCATTTTCTTGATTAATGATTAATGTCATGGTAACACCCCTGGGCAGCTGGTCTTTGGTTCATAAGAAAACAGACTAAGCTACTGAGAGCAAGTCATTAAGTAGCATCCCCCATGGTTCCTTCTTCAAATTCTGTTTCTCTGTTTCTGCTAGAATTCCTGCTCTGATTTCCTTTAGGGATGGATTGTGACACGGAGCTGTAAGTAAGAAAGCCCTTTCCTCCCCAGGTTGCTTTAGGTGTGATAGGCCTAATGAAAAGGCGGGCACTAAAAATTGCTGAGTGTGTTGAAAGCTGCTGCCCTCACAGCAGCCAAGAGTGTGAAACTGCGGCTCTCTGGAAACAGCCCACTTTGACTACTACAAACTCGGGTGTGAGGGATGGCTCAGTGGTTAATTGTGTGGATGGCTTACTGCTCTTGTAGAAGTTCCCAGCACCCTTATTGATGGCTTCCAACCACCTGTAACTCCAGATCCAGGACATACAACACATCTGGCCCCTGTGGACACCTAGGTTATGTGTGCATCACATAATAGTTGCACACATAATTGAAAATAAATCTTAAAAGCGGCAGTGATATCACATGCCTTTGATGCCAGCACTTGGGAAGCAGAGGCAGGAAGTTCTGTTAATTCAAAGCCAGCCTTGACAATAGAGCAAGTTCCAGGATAGCCAGGGCTATACACTAAGAAACTCTGTATCAAGAAGCCAAAAAAAAAAAAAAAAAAAAAAAAGGAAAAAAGAAAGTTTAAGAAAAATGTAAACATAAAACTGCTGTATGGCTATCTTCTACCCCTAGTTATAGACACAGAGAATTAAAAACATGTGTCCACAAAAATGCTTATGCAAACTCAGCAGCAGTGTTTCCAAAGGGAGCAAACAGCTCAAAGAGCCATCGCTGTGAAAGTCTAGGCAGGAGGCTGGTTTAGGCAGTGGTGTGAAAGCCCAGAGACAAGCCCCACACTGCATCACAGGCTGGGTGACTGTGCGTATGAAGGGTTCAGGAAAGGCAAGTCTGCAGAGACTGTGACTGGATAGTTCCCAGGGCTCAGGGAAGGGCACAGGGTGATGATGACTAATGGCAAGAGTTGGTATGTATGATAAAAATATTCTGTGGGAGGCTGGAGAGATGGCTCCGTGGTTAAGAGCACTGGCTGTGCTTCCAGAAGACCTGGGCTCAATTCCCAGCACCCACATGGCAGCTCACAACAGTCTGTGACTCCAGTTTCACTGGATCTGACATCTGCAGACATACATGCAGGCCAAACACTAATGCATATTAAAAGGAGAAGAAGAGGAAGAGGGAGGAGGAGGAGGAGAAAGAGGAGGAGGAGGAGAAGGAGGAGGAGGAGAGGGAGAAAGAGGAGAAAGAGGAGGAAGAGGGGCAGGAGAAGGAGGAGGAGAAGGAGGAGGAGGATGGCGAGGAGGAGGAGAAGGAGGAGAAGGAGGAGAAGGAGGAGGAGGAGGAGGAGGAGGAGGAGGAGGAGGAGGAGGAGGAGGAGGAGGAGGAGAAGAAGAAGAAGAAGAAGAAGAAGAAGAAGAAGAAGAAGAAGAAGAAGAAGAAGAAGAAGAAGAAGAAGAAGAAGAAGATTCTGTGGGGCTGGAAAAGAGCTGGCTCAACACTTACTGCCTTTGCAGAGGACCCCACTTTGGACAACACCTTTGTGGGCTGTTTCACAATTGCTTGTGACTCCTGCCTCAAAGAATTCAGTGTTCTCTTCTGACCTCTGCAGACACCCACATATATGTGGCATATGTACATAAAAACATACACATTTTAAAAAAGAAAAAAATTGTAAATGTTCTAAAACCACATAGAGGTGATGGTTGCACAAATCTGTGAATACAGTAAAACTAATTGATGGGGAACATTCTTCTGTATATGTTTCTCTTATTGGTTGATGAATAAAACACTGATTGGTCAATAACCAGGCAGAAAGCGTTGGCAGGGCAACCAGATCAGGAGAAGGCTGGGGAGAGGAAGACAAAAAATAAACACCATGTAGTAGAGGAAGGAGTAACAGGTCTGGACCCTGCTGCTGGCTAATCGGCTGCAGGACCAGGCAGAACAGAAACCTCCATCTTCAACTAATGACTTGGAAAAAATATATAAATAGTTTAAAATTTTAAGCTACTGAATTTATATTTTAAAACCTCTTTTTGTGCTTATTTATTTTAGTATCTTGTGCTTATGAGTGTTTTGCCTGCATGTATTATGTGCACCATGTATGTGCCTGGTGCCCTCAGAGACCAGAAGGATTCAGATCCCCTGGGACTGGAGTTATAGCTGGCTTTAAGCCACCATGCGGGTGCCTGGAATTGAACTGGGTTCCCTGTAAGAGCAAGGAGTTCTTTCTCCTTCCTTCTTCCCTCTCTCCCTCCCTCCCTCCTTCCCTCCCTCCCTCCCTTCCTCCCTCCCTCACTTTCTCCCTCCCTCCCTCCCTCCCTCCCTCTCTCCCTTCCTCCCTCCCTCCCTTTCTCCCTTCCTCCCTTTCTCCCTTCCTCCTTCCCTCCCTCCCTCCCTCCCTCCCTCCCTCCCTCCCTCCCTCTCTCCCTTCCTCCCTCCCTCCCTCTCTCCCTTCCTCCCTTTCTTCCTCCCTCTCTCCCTTCCTCCCTTTCTCCCTCCCTCTCTCCCTTCCTCCCTCCTTCCCTTTCTCCCTTCCTCCCTCCCTCCCTCCCTCTCTCCCTTCCTCCCTCCTTCCCTTTCTCCCTTCCTCTCTCCCTCCCTCCCTCTCTCCCTCCCTCCCTCCTTCCCTTTCTCCCTTCCTCCCTCCCTCCCTCCCTCTCTCCCTTCCTCCCTCCTTCCCTTTCTCCCTTCCTCTCTCCCTCCCTCCCTCTCTCCCTCCCTCCCTCCCTCTCTCCCTTCCTCCCTCCCTCCCTTTCTCCCTTCCTCCCTTCCTCTCTCCCTCCCTTTCTCCCTTCCTCCCTCCCTCCCTCCCTCTCTCCCTTCCTCCCTCTCTCCCTCTCTGTCTCCCTTCCTTTCTCCCTCCCTCCCTTCCTTCCTTTCTCCCTCTCTCCCTCTCTTTCTCTCCCTCCCTCTCTCCATCCCCCTCCCTTTCTTCCTTCCTTCTTCCCTCCCTCCCTCTTTTATTCCTTCCTTCCTTCCTCCCTCCCTCCCTCCCTCCCTCCTTTCCTCCCTCCTTCTCTCCTTTCTTCCTTCCTTTCTTTTGGTTTTTCAAGACAGGGTTTCTCTGTAATTTTGGAGCCTGTCCTGGAACACTCTCTGTAAACCAGGTTGGCCTCAGACTCAGAGATTCACCTGCCTCTGCCTGCCTAGTACTGGGATTAAAGGCATTGTGCCACCACCACTGGGCACAAGGAGTTCTCTTAACCACGGAGCCAACTCTCCAACTTACATTCAAAACAGAATTCATGACATGTAAATGATGGCTCAATTAATTAAATACTTAGGGCTGAAGAGGTGGTTCAGTCAGTGAAGAGCTTGCTGTGCAGACACGAGTAAAGGCCAGGTGTGTACACCCTTTACCCTGGGGCTGGAGGTCAGAGACAGGAGTGTCTTGGGGGCTCAGTGGCCAGTCAGTAGCCAAATTGGGGAGATAAGGGTCATTGAGAGATCATCATTCAGAAATGCGGTGAGAGAGGTAAGGAAATCACCTGGCCTTGGGTCTGGCCCCCACCAGGTGCACCCATGTGATCAAGCACTTGAGTGTGCATGCACACATATGCAACAAAGCTTCAGTTTGTGTATGGCTGTTGTCTCTGTGTATTTCTGCTGCCACAACAAAACACCTTAGGCTCGATGATTTATAAGGGTAGAATTTTATTTGACAGTTCTAAAGCGGAGGAGTCTGAGGTGTGTCCTCATACAGGCAAAGGACTGTAATAGTCTTTCTCTGGGCTACCAGCCAACTCCCAAATAATAACACAGACACTTATTGTTAATTATGAAAGCTTAGCCTTTAGTTTAGGCTTATCTCAACTAACTCATAACTTAAATTAACCCATATTTTATAATCTGTGGTATTGCCTCTCTTCCATCTTGCAACTCCTGTTTCCTCTCTGTCTGGCTGGAAACTCTGCCTTTCTTCTTCCGAGTCCCCTCCGTCTCCAGAGGTCCCACCCAACCTCTTCCTGCCTAGCTATTGGTCATTCAGCTCTTGACTACACCAATCAGAAGTCATCTTGGCAAAGATACTTCTTCACAGTGTAAACAAATATTCTTCAACATTTCCCCCTTTTTTTCTAAATAAGAAAAAGATTAACACAGTAAAATTATATATAATAAGAACAATTATCAGGTAAGAATTAAATTTATAATGTCCAGTCCATTTGTATTTGGCATTTTTGGAGAATATACTCCATTATCTATCCTATCTTGATGAGTCCAAAGTTTTATACCTAAACTACTTTTATCAAAACTTATATTACCATCTTAAAAATATATTTTTAGACCCCAAAACATTTTCTTAGATAATCATGTTAAAATTATTATGTCTCTCAACCCTATATATTTTATACCTCTTTCATGAGTTTTTCTGACATTGATAACAAGGAAAACTGTAACTATCTAGTCTTCAATTCCCATAAGAAACCCAAGAAGGATGTAATATTACCTGAGTAAATAGGAAGTAGAGAGAAAGCAACTTCCAAAACTATAGAAATGACAGAAACAGCTGGCTTCCTGGACAGTCACCCAAGCATCCTCTGTAATGTTAGGGCATCCATCTTCAGCCTATGGGCCTAGGATATCTCACAGACTTTTCTGTGAAGCAGAAATTTTGAAGGACTGTCCTACAAAGTTTGGCAGTCACTTTCTTTGTGTCCTGCTGGTCCAGCTTGGACAGCATACTGTCAGCAATTGAGGCAAGGCAGTTCCTTGCCAAGTGGCTAACCTTGCCACAAATAAAGCAAACTCCATATGGAGGTTCTTCACTGACAAACATCCTTTTTTGAAGCAAACTGGTGCTGCCAGAAGCAGACCTGTCTTATTGTTATAAAAGCCTTATGCTATTAAAACATTTTAAATGCCATATTGTTGATCTTTGAAGTGTTTGAAGAAAATATATCTATCTAAAGAATATCTCTTTATGACCTTGAAAACATACCTAACATGACTACAAGTTTGATTGTTACAGATGACTAACTACTAATTTGTATTTCTTTATTATCCTAAAGAGTTTTCAAGGACTAGAACTTTATATTACAATTTTAAATGAGTTGCATAGGTACAATATCGTAAACAAGAGGAGAAACATATATACAGCATAACAAAAATAACCTTAAATTTGTGTCAATATATAAAAATCCATACCAATGTAAACTATTTGTGTTATTCAAAAGTGGACTCAACAATCCACCCTGTTACCCCATCATTTCTATACTATACCCCTCTTTTTCTCTTTAGAAGGAAATCCCTGAATCTACTTTTCTTTGTTCATCTTTTTTCTTGACCATGACCAATAACAATTTGTAACCAACCCCCCAAATGACCAAACACCACCAACCTCACCTCTTGGGAATGTGGGCATAGCATTCTCTAGACTGCTTTCTGTTGTCTGCATGCAACAGCATCTTTAGCGGACCCTGAGAAAATTGTGATAATGGTCAAGTCCTGGGAAAGCTAGTTGTTGTCTGGTCTTGGTGTGATGGGAAAATATAGGGCTTATCTGAAGTCTTGGCTGGATAGTCTGTGAGGTTGGACCTTCTCCACTAAGAGCCTTGTTTTAGAGGCAGAATTTTGAGGAAACTGTAACAGAGGAATCCTGAGAGGCTGGATCACTTAGGCTACTTGTTTTCATTGGTATTTGGTCTTTTTATTCTGAAAACACACAAACTTTTAAAGGTAACATATATATCTGCATTAACACAAGTATGGATTATGTGATGTGCACAAGTCAGCTAAAGATGGTTTTCTGTTTTCTGTTTGAGCAGGTAAAAGGCATCTGTTAACTTTATAAGTCTGTTTGAACTGCATAACCAAACTATAACATAAACCTCTATCCATCCGTGTGAAAGGATGGCATGTAACAATAAGTCACAAGGACTCTGTGGCCAACAAGTTTGATCATATCTCATCCAGTCTCAGAGCTGTTTCCATGTAGAGTGATCAGCATACACAACACCTGTCTTGTAGTCTTCCTTGCTTTCTTTTTTATGTCTGTAGCCAAGATTTTCAGGAGGTTTCCCATAACCAAATTCGATCTTTATTTAATTTGGAAGAGAACCTTTGGAAACAAAGGCATAACCTCTCCCCCAATGCAATTTATTTTCTGATTTCCATTTTGAAGTTAAGACATTTAACATAATCCAATATCTCTAAACAGCTATTGGTTTTTTTGTACATTAGCTTTTAAAAAGTTCAAAGTGAACAAAGCACCATGTAGGATCTTATGTGACTTAATTTTTTTATTACTTTACTCTTTCTTTAGAGACTTTATTAATTGTAAACCATTTAATTTTTTCTATGACTATCTATATCCATTTTTTTTTACTGTACCTGTTTAGAGGTTTTCTCCATCTGGAACACTTAACTGCATGCCTGCAGCCTTCTCTGAACACATGAGCCAAACCATAAACCTGTAGCTCCACTCTAGCTGAGCTGGCAGTGGGCTCTGTCCTGCTCAGGTCCATAAGAGCCAAGCCTTATGCCAGCAGCACCAACCATGAGCAGTATTCACCTGCCCCAGCTCTGGGAATTTGCTGAGCCCATGTTGTTTCTACTTAGTGTGACACAAGTGCTCATTGTTCAGCAGCTGAGCCTCTGTGAGCTGCGAGCACTGGGTTTCCAGGAAGCTGCCTCAGGTTTTTTGTTGTTGTTATTGTTTTTTAAGATTTCTCAGGTCCTATGTGGAAATAGTGCCCAGAGGTTAGGTGCCATACATAACAAGTCTTTCTCTGTTCCACCAGGCAGCTCTCAAATAATGACACAGAGACTTATTATTCATTATGAAAGCTTGTCCTTTAGCTTAGGCCTGTCTTAATTAGTTCTTACACCTTAAATTAACTCATTGATATTAATCTATGTTTTTAGCACATGGTATTACCTCTCTTCCATCTTCACCTTCTGTTTCCTCTCCATGTCTCTTGGAGTCTCCTCTTCTTCCTTCCTCTCCCTGAAATCCTGCCTATGCCTCCTACCTAACTACTGGTTATTCCGCTTTTTATTACACCAGTCATAGTAAATACATCTTCACACTGTGTACAAATATCCCACAACAAAGGAATAAAAGGAATGGATTTGCTTCAAAGGGGTACTAATTTATTTATCCTTCAAGGCCAAGCCATCCTCATAAACACTGTCTTTTAGTACCATGGCCTTGAAGTTAAGTTCCAAGGTAGGAATTGTGAAAAGGAGCCTTCATGATACAGCAATTGCCAGCTACTGACTGCATTTCCCAACCTCCCTTGCAGTCAGGCGTGGTCACAGGCCTACACCCAGGTCAATGGGAAGTGAGGAGAGGCCACCTCTGTGTTCCTTTTTCCTTTTGTGTGCTCCAGTGAGCAGGAGCTGGAGGGAGAAGAGAGCCTGCTCCTCCAACTGAGCCGAGGAGAGAGGCCACTGTGTCACCTGGGCTGCTGCTGCTAGGCTGTTTCTTCACAGATGATAAACCTTGATCTTACTGAAGCCAGAGTCATGAAGAGGTTCTTTTTTCTCCCTCTGCTTCCTGCTTTGATAAATCTCTTTCCTGAAGCAATCAAGGTGGAACGCTTTGTCCCCAAGCTCCAGGTCCTTGTGACTTTCAGGATGGAGAAGACTGTCCTTACATGTCCCTGGAGCGTCCTGCTTCTGGCTGGGTACTGCATGGAACCCCTGCAGCTGCCCTTCACTTGCAGCAATCTTCCCACTGGCCACCTCGGAGACCCCAGTTCAACCCTACTTGACCCAGCAGACATCTGTCTCCCCCAGGCTGTGGATCCAAGGAAGGTGGAGATCACATCTGTTGAGCAGATTCCAGCAGGCCTGGTGCATGAAAATGCTTTGGCCTGTTGAAAAAAAGTATGTAAATAGGGGAAGGTGTTATAAGCCAGGGCTTTTGTTAGTCAGGTCTTTTGTTTTGTTTTGTTTTTTGTTTTTTAAAGCAAGTGATAGATCTGCCACTCAAATGCTAATGACAAAAGAGCCAGTTATGACAGAGCTGAGGATGGGTATGGGTCAAGATTCTATCAGGTACAGATCAAGTCAAATTCCAAGAAGATTCAAGATTCTAAGACATAGAAACTTACAGGTTTTGTTGTTTTGTTTTGTTTTCTAGAGACAAGGTCTGTTTGTGTAGCCCTTGCTGTCCTGGAACTCACTCTAGTAACAAGATGACTACCAATCTTAAGATGGAGTCAGGCTGGTTCATCACATGCCATCCTCCAAAAGAGTATTTTGGGTGGTGTAGCAGTTAAAATGAGATTTTCTTCAAGGAATAGAAAATCTCTAATTAATACTGCTTTTAAAGGACAGATGTGAATCAGGAGTAGTGTCACATACCTTTAGTCCCAGCACTCAGGAAGCAGAGGCAGGCAGATCTCTGATTTTGAGGCCAGTCTGGTTTACAGATCAAGTTCCAGGATAGATATCCAGGGCTACACAGAGAAACCCTGTCTCAAAAACAAACAAAAAAACAAAAAACAACTAAAAAGAGAGTTAGGGAAAAAGTGCAAAGGTGGACAGCCATGGTAGATAAAGGTCCAAAATGGAGCTCCCCTGACCCCAATATAGAATTTACTCTCACTATGACTGGGGAAGTCAAGCCAGAAGACAAAGAATGTCAATCAATAGCAGCAGCTGCAAAAGAAGCAAAACCTCTGCTGAAGGAAATTGATAGCCAGAGCCCCCAGGTGGGAAAGCAACAAGCCTTCAGTTACCACAGCAACAGAAACTCTCTGCAGCCTTAAGTTCTGACAGCATTCTCCAACTGTTCCTGAATCTCTCCCTATTTGTGTGCTCATGTTCAGTCAACCAGAGTCAGCTTGTTTCCCACAAGATCTGGGTTAGTCTGAGATTTCAGTACTTCCGGGCCAGGTTGCTGACTGTGCGTTCTCTTCTCTGGCAGAGGGCTGGAAGAGTCACTGGAAATGAGAAGGACTCACCTGAGTAGCGATCTGTTTTATCCTTCTCAGTTGTTAAGTCCTGAGTTAGTAATACAGTACCTCCCTCTTTGTGCTCTTTGTACTGCCTCCTCCATTCTTGGAGAGGGCAAGCCCACTTGGTGACAGGAGATGGCCCCCACGACCACCTCATCAAGTAAGTCATAGACCATGCATCGACCTGGGGCCCCAGGGAACAAAGAAAGACAAGTCTCAAACTTTACCCCCTGGAGCTTCTGTTGCTTCCTGGAAGCTGAAGGAAAGGGAAAGACTGGGTGTGGGCAAAGGTGACATTTTTTAAAACTACACACCAGAACTTCAGAGGAGCCTGCATTTGAATGGGTCAGAGTGTGGGGCAGTTTACACCCTGGATGACTACTAAGACTACTGCTCTTGGTATGGTTAGGGGAAGACAACAGAGAGAGAGAGAGAGAGAGAGAGAGAGAGAGAGAGAGGTCAGTGCCCCTCCAAAGGGAACCAAGGCGGCCACCAAGGCTAGAAAGAGGTAGAGAGAGACTGGGTGGCAAGGTGACGTCACCAGTAGGATACCCCCCCCCCAACTCATCAGCAAACAAGTTCTGATGTGGAGCTAAGGGTCAAGGAGCTGCTGCTGCAGTGGGTTGTCTGAAATGTCCAGTTTCAAAACAAAAGAAGTGTGAAGAAAATGAAAAATAATGGCAACAAAGAGTATGTCCTAAGACTTGGTACTCTAGGCCAGCACTTAGAATTTAGCAGGTAGGATGTTGCCCTATAAAACAAAAACAAAAACCAAGAGAAGCAGCTAAAGAAATCCCAATTAAAGATGTCAGGAATGCATGATGACAGTGCCACATCAATAGAGAATGTCCATGAAGACACAGAGTGTTCTTACAGCAGATCGAGATCTGAGGGTGTCAGTCAGCGACAGACCCAGAGCTTCGAGTGAAAATCCAGTTCAAATCCCAGTACTTGAAACAGACAAGAGGAGATTATGAAGTTGAAAGGTGAAGCGAAGGCTGGAGAGACGGTTCAGTGACAAAGGAGCATTACTGCTCCGGAGTTTGGTTCCCAGCACAGACGCTGACACCCTCCTCTGGCCTCCATAGGTGCCCGCACACCTGTGCCATATGCACATACACATAAATAAAGTTTAAAAATGGGAAACAAGCAAACTGAAAAGGTAAAATCACAGATGCTAGAGACCATCCATAGCAAGTTTTAAAGTGGCTGAAGAGTTAGTGAGGCAGAGTGAGAGATCATTTTACACAGTGTAGGACGAGAGAAGGAAGAAAAGTATTCCAAATCTAAGCACACCAGCATGTGCTCAATGGAAACGCCAGACAGGGAGAGGAGAGGGAATGAAGAAAGACTTGACTGAGAACTTCCTAGTGTTCCAACAGTTCAACCAACTCCACACTGGACAGACACACGGCCCATGAAGTGGGCATGGCAGGGTCAAAACACCAAAGTCAAAAACAATGATGAAGTCTTGAAGACAGCAGGAAAAAGTGGGCTTGCTTTCTTGGGAGAAAGTGTCACACTGCAACCAGGGAGACAGGGTGATGGGAACAGAGATAAAGACATTTCCATGCATACAAACCCTGAGATGATCTGTGGGTAGCAGGAAGTGCTCGGGGCGAGCCAGACACAGGAGACTTCAGACAATGAGCAAAACTCACAAAACAAAAGCCAAGAACCAACAACTTTCTTCCTTCCTTCCTTCCTTCCTTCCTTCCTTCCTTCCTTCCTTCCTTCCTTCCTTTCTTTCTTCCTTCCTTTCTTTCTTTCTTTCTTTCTTTCTTTCTTTCTTTCTTTCTTTCTTTCTTTCTTTGTTTTTGTTTTTGTTTTGTGTTGATTTTGGAGACAGGGTTTCCCTGTGTAGCTCTACCTGTCCTGGAACAAACTCTTGTAGAGCTCACAGAGATGCGCCTGCCTCTGCCTCCCCAGTGCTGGGATTAAAGGCATGTGCCACCACCACCATCGCCACCACCACCATTTTAATAGAAGTAGAATTATACTTAATGTAATTAAAAGTGAAATACAGGAAGTGCGTATGTACGTTCTTCCTCATTTATCTTAAGCAGTTGTTCAAAACAGTATGTGTGACATAATGTACTATTGAATTTATACTGTATTCAAATGTTATGTTTAGTACAAAGGGAAAAAAAGACAGAAGACACAGCAAATGAACAATGAAAAATGTTAGATATAAATCCAGTCACATCACTAAAATCTTTAAGGATGAGTGGGACTACTCTGTTAGAGCCTATTGGGGCCAAGGGGAAGCTCACTGGTGACATACTGGCCTAGTGTGTATAAGGACGTGAACACAGCACCCAGTACGGAGTGGGGAAAAGCCAGAGAGTGTCACTCAAGGAAACAGGCCCAGCTACACATTTTCTACGGAAGTTCACTTTACAGTCAGATGATGGAAGTCTGCATGGGCTGTGTATGAGGCAAAATGGATTTCAGGGTGCTGGGATGCAGCTCGACAGCAGAATCCTTGCCTAGCATTACAATAATTCAATAAACGAGCTAATACTTTTAGTTAGGTCGAATTCTGTTTTGTTCTTTTTTTTTTTTGAGATAGGGTAGCCCTGGCTGGCTTGGAACTCATAGAGAGCCACCTGTTTCTGTCTCCCGAGTGCTGGGATTAAAGGCAGGCACTACTACCCCGGCTTTAGGTTGGATTTTAAAGAAGGAAGAAATGTTCTGGAGAGAATCCCCAGTGATTAAAAGTACATTCTTCTCTTGCAGAAGATCTGTTTCCAGCACCCATGTCAAGGCTCATAACTGCCTATTAATTCCAGCTCCCAGGGATCTGACGCCCTCTTCTGGCCTCTGATGGCACAACCCCACACAGAGAAACATAATTAAAAATAAAGACGAATCTTGAAGGAGGCAGGGAGGACGTATATTACTGGTCTTAGACATGAACTTGAGGATGACATCATCGGTCTTCAGAATCAGCAGCACTCATGGAGCTGCCATCCTATATGACAATGACAAAGTCTTCTTAGGGAACTCTGAAGGAGCCCCTGGAGGGGATGATGCACAGAGCTCCAACAGAACAGCTTATGAAACAGTCTCCTCACAGTATCAGCTATCTGGGGCAAATAGACTTTTTCTTCTGTATCCTCAGAAAAAGTCATCCAACAGTGCCATTGTCATCATCGTATGAGACTGCTGCACATGTAGGGTCCATTGTAGCCCAAATGTCACACAACTATACATGGGTACTACAGAGGTAAAGGCAAAGAATATGAACCAAGTGGGCCAGGACCACTTGAAGCTGTGGCTCAGTTGCTCAGATGCCTCCTGCAGTCATCTGTAGCCTCACTCCCCATGACCCATGACCCTAATGTCATGTCCCCATGACTGACAAATGGTCAGTCTGAAGAGAGACAACTCAGGGGCCAGAGAGTGAATTAGCAGAACTCTTCTGCGGCAGCAGAGGATTTACTAGTCAAACTGCCTGAGTTTGATTCCCAGCACCAGGCCAAGTACCTTACAACAGCCTGGAACTCCAGTGCTGGGGCATCTAATACCTCTGGCCTCCATGAGCACCTGCACCCACATGTACATACCCCAACACAGACACACATGTATACATATAATTAGAAATAATAAAATAAATTGTAACATGACAACTTCATACTTAACAAGATTCAATTGCAATAAAGTGAAGGACAAAATACACATAACTATCTTAATAAGACATGGTGCACCCATACACCAGAATATTATTCAGAGGGACAAAATTTGATGTATGTTACCATGTGGGTAAGATTTCAAAGCATTATGCATAAGAAAGAGGCTTGTTACAAAATAAACTATGGAAATCGCATTTTTTTTTTCTCAATGAATTTGTACCTTGCAGTATCCATTCCTTTAAAATAACAAATGCACAGCCTATCTGACAAAGGGACTGCATCTTTGGGTTCTCCAAGGCAACTGTGTAAGT
The DNA here is from genome assembly GCA_030556225.1 of Cricetiscus sungorus. NCBI lineage: Eukaryota > Metazoa > Chordata > Mammalia > Rodentia > Cricetidae > Cricetiscus > Cricetiscus sungorus. Next base: position 2,369,651 of record JANBXA010000735.1, read on the forward strand.
TCTGAAAAGTGGTAAAGACTTCCATTGTCTGTAAGAGCAAAACATTGGAAATAACCTCAGCGTCCAGTCCTGGGGAAGGGGGCTAAATAAGGCCTGACACATCGATTCAATAAGCAACACAGGAGCTGAGGCAAACGGGCGTTCTTAGTAGTTTAACAAGCCGGCCTCAGAGACACTGTGGAGGAGGAGAAAGAGCAAGGTAAGGTACACTGTACAATGTCTAATGCGAATTCCGACAGAATTGTTCTGAGAGGGCTGGGAGCCATGGCACACTTCTCAGCCTCGGGCTGGCAGTCTGAGGTGTAGGTAGTGGGACCGGAACAAGACCAGCTTTTCCTCTCTCATCCTTCATCTGTGTCACCCTCAGAAGTGAGAACTGAGGAGGCTATAACCACCCAGGGCACCAGGGGGAGGCAGGGCCGGAGTCCCATTCTAGGTAAACAGGGCTTTCACCAGCAGTGTTCACTGACAACCCAAACCAGGAAGGAGATGTGCCCCCCATTCCTTTTCTGCTCCCACTTTCCCCCTGACTCTTGGCCATGTGCTGGGAGAACATCCTCCTCTCTGAATCCATGGGACCCCAACAACTAGGGACAATGGCCCTTGGGGACATGTGGAGAGAGCCAAGACTGAGCTAGTTCTCCCAAGTCCCATTGGGAGAGCTCACCTCATCCACCCCATGAACTGACCACCACCACATTAGGCAAAGACCCAGAACGCATGGGGTAAAGCTTAGCCATGTTTAAGGACACGTGGAGAGAGTTCCAGGGACTTGGCAGATTTTCTGGTCATTGGGAGGACGTGAGGGTTCCCTGGTGGGTAAAGGAAGACAAGATCTCTTCACATCCCGTGCAGCTCTCAACAAGGACAGTATGAGCAACCACTCGTCCCTGGTTGGGAAATGTGGAGGAGGCTGGGATGGATGGGTGACTGGGAGACCCATTCCCTGTGGCTGTGCTAAACAGCTCTCTCTCTCAGGAGTCTGACTGTGAGGTTGTGGCAGGTGTGACCCCAGGATGCTACCTGACACTGCTTTGATGAATTCCAGGACAGCAGCAGGATGGATAACCCTCCTCTCCCCACGAGATGCCTTCATCCTCGTTTCATCCTGCTGTGGGAGCTCTGAACAGGAGAAAACAAGCCTTGTGTAAAGTTTGCTGTCTCACCTGAGGAAGAGGGTGACTGATCCCTGACACTGCCCTCTCCTCCAGCTGGCCACCACAGCTCCTTGGAGCATGCTCTCTGGCCCCCTCAAGGGTTGGTCTCACTCTCATAAGGTGTCCTTTTGGGGTTATAAGAAGCTAACTATCACTTTAGGCCTGTAGCTAGCTCAGTACCGGGACCATCCACCTCTGTTCCCTGGGAGCAGCTCAAGGTGGTTTCCGTAAGTTGGGGACTATTGCATAACTTCACCAACTGCCATGCCGGATATATTTTGCAACCCAGGCCACTGTGCCACACATGCTGGTTGGCACAGCCAGGCTTCCCGCAGAGGCCGGAGGAAGTCTGAGAGTGCGAGGTACTGACTGACTGCACCCCAACACCTGGGAACCGGGCTGCCCTCCTTCTGTAGGCCACACTTGGACCCAGTTGGAGATGATGGTTCCACTGTTCTGCTTCAGAGGGGAGATGAGACATCCACATGCCAATCAGAGGGGGTTGGCCTTTTGAAAAACCACCATCATGTTTCACAAGCTTTTCTTGGAGTTCAAGTGAAGACATAGACTCAAAGTCCCATTGGGAGAGCTCACCTCACCCACCCCATGGACTGACCCCCACCACATTGGGCAAAGACCCAGAACACATGGGGTAAAGCTTAGCCATGTTCAAGGACACGTGGAGAGAGTTCCAGGGACTTGGCAGATTTTCTGGTCATTGGGAGGACGTGAGGATTCTCTGGTGGGTAAAGGAAGACAAGATCTCTTCACATCCCATGCAGCTCTCAACATGGACAGTATGAGCAGGGGACCGAGCTAGCTCAGTCTCATCTCTCTCCACATGTTCCCAAGGGCCATTGTCCCTAGTTGTTGGGGTCCCATGGATTCAGAGAGGAGGATATTCTCCCAGCGCATGGCCAAGGGTCACGGGGAAAGTGGGAGAAGAAAAGGAATGGGGGGCACATCTCCTTCCTGGTTTGGGTTGTGAGTGAACACACTGCTGTGTCACACATTCCTGATGTGTTCCCTTACTACTGGAAGAGCTGTTTGCTGAATCCACTCTTAAAATAACACTGAGAAGCCGGGCTGTGGTGGCACACACCTTTAATCCCAGCACTTGGGAGGCAGAGGCAGGGGGATTTCTGTGAGTTTGAGGCCAGCCTGATCTACAAAGTTTCACAGAGAAACCCTGTCTCAAACAAACAAACAAACAAGCAAACACTACTGAGAAAAAAGAGCTGCTCCCTGAAGGTCCCACATCTCCTTGGCGACAGCCTGGCTCTGATGACTGGACCAGGACTCAAGCCCTCTGCTCTGCTCTGCTCTGCTCTGCTCTGCTCTGCTCTGCTCTGCTCTGCTCTGCTCTGCTCTGCTCTGCTCTGCTCTGCTCTGCTCTGCTCTGCTCTGCTGACTGCAGGCTACTTGAAGGTGCCCTAGTTCCTCTTCCCCACACTGCTGCAGTCTTCCCCAGCCCTCCGCAGTCCTCCCTAGCCCTTCTCAATCCTCCCCAGCCCTCCCTGCCCATCTTGGCCCTTCACTCTCCAAAGAGATGCCCACTTCAGGCCTTTCTTGGAGTCTGTTCTCTGGGAGCCAACCTAGCAGGGACTCTGCTGGATCACAGAGCAGCCAGACCCAGGATATGGATGTTTGGTTCCATCTGTCAGTGTCTGCCTCTCCATGTTGGTCGGCTCCAGCCAACATTGTCCTGGATGTCCTGTGGGCTGCCTGAAGCTAGCACGGCGCCTTCTGTTTTGAAGGAGGACTGCTTAGACAGGTTTGTGCTCAGCAGGGTTTCCCTAGTGAGATCCCTAGCGAGACCGGAGGTTACATCTCATGACAGAGCTTGGGTTGAGTCTAAATACTCTGTGTTGATCTGTTTTGGAAATCTCTATAGTATGCCAAAAACAGGGAAGGCTTTTAATTCCCACAGTAAGGGGACACCTGTGACACTACCTCCATGCCAAACCAAGGCCACCAGCAGCACTTCCCTGCTCTGCAGCAGGAGTAATGCTATGTTTAGGGACAGAGGGGTCACTGTGCTGGTTAAACAGTTTTGTCAATTTGACATAACCTAGAGTCATCTGGGAAGGGGAAATCTCAACTGAGGGATTGCCTCCATCAAACTGGACTGTGGACAAGTCTGTAGGGGGTATTTTCTTGATTAATGATCGACATGGGAGGGTCCATTCCAGTGTGGGTGGTGCTATACCTGGACAGGCAGCCCTGAGTTGTATAAGAAAGCAGGCTGTGCAAGCCATAAGGAGTGTGCCAGTAAGCAGCCCTGCCCCATGGTTCCTGCCCCGACTTCCTCCAGCGATGGGCTGTGACGTGGAAGAATGAGCCGAACGAATCCTTTCCTCCCTGAGTTACTTTTTGTCATGATGTTTTATCACAGGAATAGAAAGCAAACTAGACTTGGGAGATAGAGGCCGGGTGGGTCTCTGAGAGTTTGAGGCCAGCATGGTCTACATAGTGAGTTACAGGCCAGCCAGGGCTGCATCTAAAACAAACAGACTAGGACAGGTGCTCACTGATGCCCTTCAGTTACTCAACCAGGAGCCACAAACCCTCTCAAGGAAAAACTAGAAAAGAGTTGCATATAACTGAAGACTCAGCGTGCTCTGTAAGTGTGGCTTCTTAAGAAACAAACTAGGTGCTTGGGGTCTGTGTCCTCTTTGGGGTACATTCTTGGGAAATCCTGTCAACTTGTATGGCATTAACCCAATCATTCCAGCCCACCACAATACACTCAAGGGGTGCAGAGTAGTACCATCATGTCATTCTAGATGCTCAAACCCCTGGACTCACCTTGACCAGTTTATTGAGGAAGCTCTGCCATCCATCAGCCAATCCCTGTGGCTTAGAGGAATTGCAGGGTCCTGATTGGTCACAGCTCACGTCCCCCGGTGTTTCCAGAGCATCTGCCTGGTGTTGGGCCCTGTCTCAGGCTCTAGGATTATAGAGATATGGTCCTCATTCATTCATCCTCACAAACTCACTTCCTAGTCCTGTAAATCTTAAGTCGACACACAGTCTGTTTTCAAATAATCCATTATCTGATTTGATTCACATGAAGATCCTGTATAGAGATGGTTAGAGACAGTAGCTAATCTGCAGATCAGCTAGCAGAATCCAGGGGGTTGGAGAGTTCACGGACAGTGGATACCTGATAAACCCTGACCTGGGGGAGAAGCAGATGCCAGCAGGCCTCAGCTTGCTTGGCTGGAGGTAACAGAGGGCTGGAGACTGCGGAGTAGCCAAAGTCCCTGCACCCAAGTGGAAGGAAGCTGAGGTGCTGCAGCTGCCTGCAGCTTAGAGCCCAGCATGGCCCACCAGGATCTCCAAGCTGTAGGACTTTCAAGCTTTACCCACAGCTGGCAGACTAGCTATGGGAAGCTACTGTTCCATACCACAGAGACAGACACGGGTGTTTTTATAAAGTAGCTTGGGGGCGTCATCCTGCTCCTCCACCCCTGGCTATCCCTCTCCACCCTCAGGAAGATTTGGTAAATTTGCTTTCATCCTTTTAGTGGTCCTTTGCATGGGAACGTGACTGTGTGAACTCCAGGATCATCACAGAAACATCTGGGGGGGGGGCAGAGTGGAAGGTTCCTTCCTGTGAGTATACAACAAGAGTGAGCCCCACCCCAAAAGTTCCTCCCTGTGGCCATGCAGCCACACTCACCTAATCCACAGGACTCAGGTGTATCCAAAGGAACAAATATGGCAGTGGGCCAAACCAAAATGAAGCTGGTTTCTGTCTCCGGGTGGCGTTTGAGGTGGTGTGGCTGACGTGTGTGCCCACAGCACAGTCCCAGGTTCTTCCTGTCTCATGACATTGTCATTTCATTTGGAGGCTTTCTTGTGATACATACTGCACTGACTCCCATCCAAGCCCCCTGGAATTGGGGATGATCCCAGAGATCAGTGTTTCTTCAACACTGGAGAAACACTGCTTCATGACTCCTCTGGCAAAGCTCTATCTCCAAAAATGTTTACAGTGTAATTCATAACAGCAGCAAAATTACAGTTATGGAGGAGCAATGAAAATAATTTTATGGTCAGGTGTGAGGAAATGTATTAAAGGGTCACAGCATTAAGAAGGTTGAGAACCACTGCTTTGGATGGGACAGTTGCAGAAGTGACCAAAGGCTACAGCCCAGTTGCAAACAACAAAGGCAAACTGTGTAGCTGGTACTTGATCCCCAGGGATTACAAGTGCCATCCTTGGCTTTTTTTTAATGATTTCTTTTTATATAGTTTATTTAAATTTATTTCATGTGCATTGGTGAGACGGTGTCAGATCCCCTGGAACTGGAGTTACACACAGTTGTGAGCAGCCTTGTGGGTGCTGGGAATTGAACCTGGGTCCTCTGGAAGAGCAACCAGTGCTCTTAACCACCAAGCCATCTCTCCAGCCCCCATCCTTGGCTTTTTAAAATGTGGGTTATGGGGAACAAACTCAGGTCCTCGATCTTGCAAGGGAAACTCTTCCAACTGAGTTCATAAAAACAAACATTTGAACTCAACACCAGCTTCCATACCTCTGAAGGCTTGTCAGGGCACAGCATGAGTTTCAGCTTTCAGTTATGGTTCAAGAGAACTTTGCCAGAACTGTGCCTGCCCCCATCCACCAAGGCTCCCACCCAACAAGAACATTGCTTTGTTAGGTAATCATAAACCATCTGGATTAAACAGATACCTTTTCCCTGTTCCCAATGGGCTGCCCTCTGAAGGTGATATCCTGGGCCTGTTCTCTTTGGTGGGGCATCTGTCTTTGCTTGGAGTCTAGAAGGCTATCAGGACAAACTGCATCTTCTCAGCTGCAACCTGGAGAAGGTCATCTGGCAGTCTTCATTCCTTGTGTGGTGCAAGCCTGCATCTCCAGTGTCTTAATTAGTTACCAATACCATGACCAAAAGTAATTTGGGGAGGAAAAGGTTATTTAGCTTACACTTCCACACCATAGTCCATCACTGAAAGATGTCAGAACAGGGACTCCATCAGGGAAGGAACCTCGAGGCAGGAGCTGATGAAGAAGCCATGGAAGGGTGCTGCTTACCAGTTTGCTCATCACGGGTTGCTCAGCCTGCTCTCTCATAGAACTCTGGATCACCAGCTCAGGGATGGTCCCACCCACAGCGGGCTGGGTTCTCCCACATCAATCACTAATAAAAAGATGACCCACAGTCACATCTTATGGAAGCATTTCTTCAAACTGTGGTTCTCTCCTTTCCATTGACTCTAGCTTGTGTCAAGTTGACATAAAACTAGCTAGCACACACAGGTATGCCAGACCTTCCTCTTTTGGCTTTCTCCTTCACAATAGTCAAACATATTCTTTAGGAATTTCAGGGACTGAATAATGTGGAAGACAAATTTCTTAAGACCCTACAAGTCTGGAAGTATCTTTATCACTTAGCTTGGTGGATAGTTTTGTTGGGTATAAACTTTGAAGCAGGAAACCATGACTCTTATGTTTTATGTGTTCTTCCCCCAGTTTCAGGACACAATTGTTATCATTTTGTAATGGAAGATTCTTGCCCTTGCCCACCTGGTCCTGCAGCCCTTGAGCCCCAAATGAACACTCAAAGACTTCTTAATGGCTAGATATGTCTTAATTATAAACATGTCTTAATTATAAACTAATCCATGTATTTCCACATGGTCTTGGCTTACTGAAGAATGCCGGACTTGCAACTCCTTTGCCTACTACATCGAGACTGTCCTGGCGGGCTCTCTTGCCTACCTTTCCCAGCCTTTTCTCCTCTCATACTCCCACCTATCTTACTGTCTCATTGGCCATTAGCCCAACAGAGTTTTATTCATCAACCAATAAGAGAAACATATACAAAAGCACATCCTCTGTCACACAACTGGTTAACTCTTTGTGCCCTGATGTCACCTGGCTGGATCTTGGCTTCTCCCATCACTGGTTTAAGATTCAGTATTCTTGCCTCTACCACGTTCCAAAGACTCTACATGAACATCTTGAAGCAAAGTGGAAAATGAAGTCTGTAGTCTCAGAAGTCAACAGAAGATTTGGGGAGAGTTTTAGGGAATCAGAGCCTGGCTTAGTGTGAGGAATGTCTTCCAAACAGTGGGAGCTCAGAAGGGTGTTCTCTTACACAAGTGAGGCATGCAAGGACAGGTGACCACCTTGTAGAGGGGTCCTGGCTTTATGAAGGGTTGGCCTGGTGACTTAATAGGCCCCTTCAGCCAGAGTCTGGAAATTTCTGATTAAAACTCTCCATATACCCATCCAGAACTGCTAGACTTTCATGGGTCACAGAATAGGATCTGGATACTCAAAACTGGAAATGAAGGCTCCACACTTGTCACACAGGTGTCACTCAGACAGGGGACAGGACTTAACCTTCAACAGGAGGATTAAATTCATTTGTGTTCCTTGGAGATAAATGATGCTAAGGAGTTTGTTGTTTTTATTGGCCATTCAAACACTGCCTTTCATGAAGTGTCTGTTCAGACTGTTGGTCCATTTAAAATGCTTGTTGTGGAACCTCAAAAAATTTCTTTCACAGAGAAGAAAATTAAGCAACAGCAACAATAATGTATCTATCCTGCAGAGGCTACTTCCTATGGCACAAGAGCAAGGAACACTTTTCAGCTAAATTTACAGGACAAGTGCTATACCTCGATGCCAAAACAGACATCATGGGTGTAGATGCAGATGTGCTAACAAAATGTTAACAATTTGAATTCAGCAATGTATCAAAAGAGTACAATACATGATCACCAGACAAGGCTCGCCTCAGGAAAGCAACGTTGACTAATATCCAGCATCAGTCTATACAGTTTACTATGGTAAAAGAGCAAATGGAAAGAATTATGAGGCCAGGAGGCTGAAGGATGGCATTGTGGTTAAGATTGGCACTCTTGCAGAGGGCCTGGGTTTGGTTCCCAGCACCCACATGAAGGCTTAACCCTCTGTTACTACGGGTCTAGGTGATCTGACATCCTTTTCTGACCTCCTTGAGCATCAGGCACCCATGTGGTGCATCTACATATATGTAGATACTCTGTGTAGCAGTTTCCTCCAAGATTAAAACGTTCCATCCTTCAGGGAAACAATGAAGAGTGCAGAGAGCCACTTTCAGAGAAACTGCAAAGGAAACTCAGATAAGCCCAGCTATCTGGGGGGAGCAGAGACCAGCCAAAATGCCAAGAAGAAACAATGCCAGGCTGGGCCACCCAGAAAAGGCTCAGGCCAACTCAGTCACCTGTAGGGACACTGGTCAACCCACTGTGCTGCCTGCGAGCTGTGTGGTGAGCTCTGGATTTTTTGTAGCTTTTGTAAGCTGTCGCCATGCTGAGGTGGACCTTGGTGATGCAGCTGTCTTTGAGTCACATCTGCTCCTGTAAGTGACCTCTCACCCACACTCCTGTAAATAACCCCCATTGGCTTACCAAGTTGGACTTGGTTGTATCTATGCTTTGATCTGTTGTGAGTCCTCATCCTGGGTGAGTAGATATATTTTACCTATAAGCAGGGTTTGAAATCAGCTCTGTTCCACCAGCCATTTCCCAAATAACCACTAAGAGATTTAGTATTAATTATAAATGCTCAACGGATAGCTCAGGCTTATTACTAACCAGCTCTTACAACTGAAATTACCCCCTTCCTATTAATCGATGTGCTGCCTGAGGCTCGTGGCTTTACCTGTCCAGCATGTCCTGCTTCCTTTCCTTCTGGCTGATGACTCCTCTGACTCTGCCCTTCTTCCCAGCACTCTCTCTGTCTCAAAAATCCTTTCTAGCTATCAACCAATCAGCTTTTTATTAACCACGGGAGCACACATTTTCACAATATACAGAAGGATTATTCCATAAAACCTCTCCCCAGGAAAGATCTGTCTCACACCAGGACAAAACACTCATACATATAAAATATATAAATCTAACAACAACAACAACAAAAAGAAGCCGTTGTAAAAGAGTCACAGAAAATATTTAGCATAAATCAAAAAATAAAGATTCTCAGCAAACTAGGAATAGAAAGAATAACAGTCTAATGAGGGATGCCTGGAAAACCTACAGTTAACATCACAGTCAAAACTGAAAGACTTGGCCTGGAGAGATGGCTCAGAGGTTAAGAGCACTGACTGCTCTTCCAAAGGACCTGAGTTCAATTCCTAACACCCACATGGTGGCTCACAACCATCTGTAATGAGATCTGATGAGATCTGATGTCCTCTTCCTGGCCTGCAAGCAGAACATTGTATAACAAACAAACAAATAAATAACCTGAAAGACTCAATGTTACAATTGGGGTCAGCATCTGTTGACCAATGTAATAAGGCAAGAAAAAAGTCATAAAAATTGAAAAGGAACACATGGGCTGGTAAGATGGTTTGGCAAGTAGAGAGAGACACTTGCTGCCAAGCCTGATGAGGCCTGATGACCTGAGTTTCATCCCTTGCACCCACATGGGTGGGAAGAGAGAACTGAGAACTGACTCCTATAAACTGTCCTCTGACCGCCACATTTGCATGCTATGAGTGCGCACACACACACACACACACACTCACTCACACACACTTACTCACACATACTCACACACACTCACTCACACACTCACTCACACATACACACTCACATACATACTCACTCACACACACTCACACACATGCTCACTCAGAATCTCTCTCATACACACACACACTCAGAATCTCTCACACACTGGCACACACACACATACACTCATACACACTCAGAATCTCTCTCTCACGCACACAAACACAATTAAAAATAAAATAAATTTAGCAGAGTGTGGTAGCATATGTGAAGAAGGGGGGTGGAACTCAGTGAGTTCAAGATCAGGCTGATGTAAATAGTGAATTAAAGGCAGGTGCCACCGATACCTTGCTTGTAATATATTATTCTATAACTGGGCTTTTAAAAATATTTTTATTAAGCCTGGACAGTCTAAGAGACCTCTGACAGTGGAACCAGGATGTATCCCTGGTGCGCAAAAGGACTTTGGGAACACATTCCTCATGGAGGGATACTCCCTTAACCTAGAGGCAGGAGGAGGGCCTAGTCCCTACTCCAAATGACTTGATAGATTTTGTTGATCCCTCCTGGAAGGCATCACCCTCCCTGTGGAGTGTGTGTGTGGGGGGGGGGGAATGGGATGGGAGGGTGGTTGGGGGGGCATGGAAAAGAGGAAGAGAGGGAGGGAGAGGAAACTGGGATTGACATATAAAATAAGAAGATAAATAAATAAGTAAATAAAAATATTTTTTAATATCCAGGTGGTAGTGATGCACGCTTAATCCCAGCACTGGGGAGGCAGAGGCATTAGGGTCTCTGTGAGTTCGAGGCCAGCCTGGTCTACAGAGGGAGGTCCAGGACAGCTAGGGTTTTTTTTGTTTTGTTTAGAATTTCATGTGCCACAGCTCCTCCCTCTAAGTCTTCCCAGATCCACACCCACCTCTCTACCCCCAGAAATTTCTTCTCCTTTTTTCTCTCATTTTTCAAATAGGGTCTCACTCTGTAGTCCTGGCTGTGTGTAGTCTGGCCTTGAACTCAGAAATCCATTTCCTTTGTCTCTTGAGGGCTGGGATTAAAGGCGTGGGACACTTCAACCAGCTTTAAAAGACTTTGTGAAAGTCCTTTTAGGTTTGCTGAACTATTAGGGGAAAGTAGACATTTTCCACACATCCCTGTCCCATATAGCTTACTTTCTCACTGCTGAACTTCTCCAGAGTGTCCTGAAAAGGAGCTAGAAGCCAATGCCATTGTCATGTGTCTATCATTCATCAAAAAAGCTGCAGGGGGTAGAGATTGTAGCTCATCAGTTAAGAGCTCTAGGACCTGGGTTCAATTTCCAGCACCCACATGGTCACAGATCACAACTGTTTAAAACTCCAGTTCCAGGGGATCTAACACCCTCACACAGACACACATGCAAGCAAAATGCCCATGCACATAAAATTTTTAAGACTAATTTAAAAAATTAGCTCTATTCAGAAAACAAAACCAAAAGTGAGGGACCTAAGAAAGTGACTGTTAGAGATAAGAAGCATTGATAGGGATGGGAAGAAGAAAAGCATGTGTAGAGCTAATCAGAATATATTACATGTATGTATGAAACTGTCAAACAACAAAATTAATTTATTCTTGTATATAAATGCATAGATATGTATATGTCCACACAAACATTTTGCAGATATATGTGTATACAGATATGCATTGATATATATATATGTGTGTATATATGAGTGTATGTGTATACATAGATGTGTATATATGTATATACATACGCACATATATTTATATATATGTATATGCATATATGTGTATATACAGGTATGCATTGATATGTATATATATGTATACACATAGATGTGTATGTGTATAGAGATATTACTTTCTTAAAGCTGCTTGGGCAGAGTGCTTGCTTAGCATATGTAAGGCCCTGGGCACCACATGACCCAGCCATGTAATGCATACTTGTCATCCCAGCACTCTGGAGGTAGAAGCAGGAGGATCAGAAGTTCAAGGCCATCTTCAGCTACAAAAGAATGTGAAGCCAGCCTGGGCCACCTTGTGCTCATACTCCTGCCCACCATGAAGGAGAATCCCTGGTTTGCTGCTGGCTCAATGTTATTATTCTTGTCTGGGTAACACTTTTTAAAAACCAGTTGGCTAAAAAAAGAATAGTGTTACTTCCAGTTTTTGCTAGTTTGACTGAGGATGAGAGCATGTCTTATTGATTTTTAGGAACACTTTGCATATTATAGATAATGACTGTTGCTTCATTATATACATTGCAAATGCTCCTTCTCAATCTGTTGCTTTGTTGCTTGACATTTGAATTTGTTTGCAGAAGTTGGAATGTGTTGCATAGTGCAGTGAGTCAGATTTTTCCCTTACAGCTTCTGCTTTCTCGGCAATGCTTAGAAAGGCAAGTGAAAAAAAATGTTCCCTTTCTCTCTCTCTCTCTCTCTCTTTCTCTCTCTCTCTCTCTCTCTCTCTCTCTCTCTCTCTCTCTCTCTCTCTCTCTTTTTGAGACAGGGTTTTACTATATTGCTCTGGCTGGACTAGAACTCTCTATGAGGTTCAGACTGATCCCAAACTCATAGACCCACCTGATTCTGCCTCCCAAGTGCTGGTAAGGTGTGTACCACCATGTCAAACTTCAGAACGTTGTCCAGTTTATAGTGTAAACCCTTTGCTTCAACCGTTTCCATGCTTAAACTAGCTGTTAGGTACATAGGTTCTTTCTGTTATATATGCATGTGTGTACATGGGTGAATATGTATACACAAATACACACATACATGTGGGACCTAAAGTTACCTTGGGTGTCTCTCTTAGTTAGGGTCAGCATTGCTGTGATAAAAACCATGGCCAAAGCAACTTGGGAAAGAAAGGGTGTAATTGACCTGCCCTTCCATATCACTGTTCATCACTGAAGGAAGTCAGGGCAGGAGCTCAAACAGGGTGGGACCCTGGAGGCAGCAGTGGATGCAGAGGCCGTGGAGGGTGCTGCTTAGTGGCCTGCTCCTTCTGGCTTGCTCATCCTGCTTTCTTATAGAACCCAGAACACCAGCCCCGGGGTGGCTCCCACCACAATGATATGGACCCTCCCATATCAATCACTAATTAAGAAAATTCCCTATAGGCCTACAGCTCAATCTTTCTTTGTTTATTTTTTGTTTTTGTTGTTTTGTTTTTCAAGATACGGTTTCTCTGTGTAACCTTGGCTGTCCTAGAACTCAGCTTGTAGACCAGGCTGGCCTCAAACTTTCAGAAATCCAGCTGCTTGTGCTTCCTGAGTGTTGGGGTTAAAGGTGTGTGCCATCATTGCCTGGCATACAGCCCATCTTATGAAGGCATTTTCTCAGCGGAGGCTCCCTCTTTTGCAGTGACCCTAGCTTGTATCAGGGTGACATAAAACTAGCAAGCACAGTGTCTTTCTCAATCACTTCCACTTTATCTATTGAGGCAAGGTCTTTCACTCAACCTAGAGTGCATCATCTGTGGCTCCTCTTGCTAGACAATTTGCTTAGGGATCCTGTTTCTGTCTCCCAAGTACTGTGTTTACAGGCAATTGCTATGTCTGCCCAGTTTTTGTTTTCTTTTGTTTTTATGTGTATGGGTATTTTGTCTGCATGTATGTCTGTGTACCACGTGTGTGCCTGGTGCCCAGAATCCAGAAGAGGGTGTCAGACCAATCCCATGGACCTGGAGTTACACGGTTCCTAGATTCCTGAGGGTGCTGGGAATCAAATCTGGGTCCTCTGGTAGAACCAGTGAGTGCTCTTAGCCTCTAAGCCACCTCTCCAGGGTGTTTTCCCTGAATGTATACCTGTGTACCACACACATGCAGTGCCTATTGGGGCTGGAGGAAGGCATTGGACCTTCTGGGCCTGGAGTTAAGAGACTGTTGTAACTAGCCATGTGGGTGATAGAAATCAAATCCAGATCCTCTGGAAGAGCAGCCAGTGGCTTTTAACTGCTGAGCCATCTCTCCAGTCAGGAAACTGTAGAAAGATCTTGGGGTGAGGGTTAACAGACAGGATCTCACCATATAGCCCTGGCTTGTGGAATTCATAAAGATTCCCTTGTCTCTGCCTCTGCCTCAGCCTTCAGTGCTGAGATTAAAGGGGTGAACCACCACCATGTCCCAGAGTCTTCTAGATCTTTATTGGCTCTACATATGGTGATACTAAAGGTCCTTTACGTCTTTGTGGTGTAGCCTGCATATATCCCTGGATCACATAGCCATGTTTCAGTCATCAATGTGTTATATAGATATAGCTTAATCAATAGAATGCTTGTCTACCATGCACAAAGCTCTGGATTCAAACCCTGACACTTTGTAAAACCAGGTGCCTATCTTACTGAACCCCTGAGTTTATTGGCACAATTTACAGGATCAGTGATGACTTGGGGCAACTGAGTCACAGAAAAGCCCACCCCAACGTGGGTGACAGAGTCATGCAAACTGCATCCCTGGAGCTCTCCACATAGACTGCAGACAGCACCAGCAGTGTCTTCCCAGCAATTGTTAACTGCTTTTATAAACCCAGAGAGCATCCTTGTGAATCCTGTAACTTTCTGAGTTTCATGAATCTTGTAAGTTGCCTAAGTCTTAAGTCTCCCTCCAAAAAGGAATGTTTTCATGAGATCACTATGAGAGAGTATTTCCCTCTTAACTTCTTCTCTGACCTCTGTGCCAGCCAGAGAAAGTTTTCTGTTCTGTGACTTCCCAAGCCCATGTGAGCTGAAGTCCTCTGTATGGGTCTAGGTGAGTCAGTGGAAAGTGTTGGTCATAGGCCTGTGTCCTTGAGGGAGCTGCCTTCCCTTTCTCTCTTTAGCACTAGGTCTTAAGGTGAGGATATTGGCTCTATCACCCTTACCACAGAGCAGCAGTGTTAGCTGACCAAGGCCTGGACTCTCCAAAGCTGGGCCAGAAAGCCTGTCTTCTTTTCAAAATGCATTACAGCAACAAGGCTGATTATACAGGTGGTTTTGCTGGTGTGTGGCTTTGTTTTCTCAGGCTGCACTTCCCAGAACCTCCTTCCCCTGAGTTCCCCAACCCAGGGGCTGGGTACCTTCCCTCCCCTTCTCTTTCCAAGGCAGGGTCTTACTGTGTAATTCTGGGTGGTGGCTTAAAATCCCCTATGTTGACCAGGCCAGACTCAAAACTCACAGAGAGATCGCCTGTCTCTAACCCTCAAGTGCTAGGATTAAAGATATGTGCCACCATACCCAACTTAAGGTTTTAAGAGATTGTTCAGTTTTCCTTTTAAATTTTTAAGCTTTGGAAATTTGGCTCATGTTTACTGGAACATTTTTAATAATTAGAATAAAATCCTTAGTGTCTAATGACAAGAAAGCAATTTAGTAAGTTGAAGTATATTCATGCACTGAACAAAGGCTGAGAGAAATTCTATAAAAACGAGAAACCATGATGGAAGAGCACACAGCTTTTCAAATGAAAAGATTTTTATATATACTTTATTAAATTTGTTTTAGACAATTTCACACACATACAAAACATATACTGACAACTTCCAGCCCTCACCTGCCCTACTACTGTCTGTCCTGCTCACACACAATTATATTATCTGTATGTGCATGCATGCATGTAGGTGGGCATGTGTAGCATGTGTATGTATATGTGGTATATCTGTGCATGTGTGTACACAACACACACACGTAGGGGTTAGAGGACAACTTGAGAGCATGGTTCTCCTTCCTCTGTTTGGGTCCTGGAGATCAAACTCGGGTGGTCAGACTCGGGTAGGTGAAGGCAGGTTTGAAGGAGTCCACAAATACCCAGATAAAGAATAAAAGGTATTTATTTGGTATATTATTTGAGGAACACTCACACAATGATGACAAATAACCACAGAGGTCTTCCTGTTCTTGGAGAGGCAGCCTCTGCCCCTTCCAGATGCTCTGGATTCTTTGACCACTCCTGAAAGAGAGAGAGACAGAGACAGAGAGAGAGAGAGACAGAGAGAGACAGACAGACAGAGTGACAGAGAGAGAGACAGAGAGACAGAGACAGAGAAAGAGAGACAGAGAAAGCCCCTCCTCTTCCTTATAAGGGGTCACATCTGCATACCTGAAGCCACACATTAAGGTGTGGTCACCACCCCAAGACCACTGGTGGAACAAGATACCACTACAGGTAGATGCCTTTACCTACTGAGCCATCTTATGAACCCTTTTTTATATTTTTTAAAAGTGATTTCTTTTTTGTAGGTTAGATGCCAGATACACCAACCACCTTTTTATACTGTTCACATTAGAGATGAAAAGTGAATGAAGAAAGAAACAAATCTTGGTAGATAAGAAAGGCTCATAGGGGTCGCTCACCTGCCCTGTGGTACCTGTGTCCGGCAGATGACCCAAGCTAGCACAGCTGAAGCCTGATGGGGCCCTCTCCTGACTGCTGTGCATTTCCACACTCACACGAAGTGGCCTTGTGTGCCTGGGCTTTTTTTGTGTCTGTTCAGGATTCCCACAACTTTCAAGAAATCAGAAGTGGGAGTAGATAATCTATGCTTGGGCCAGGAACTTGGAGACACTGTTTCTGCCACTCCAGGTTGCTGGCAAGAGCCCACCAGTCAGAGGAGGGCTGTCCCTCTCAGAGGCAAAGCCTGTAGCTGGTTTTGACCAATCACAGCCACCTCGGACCAACAAACAGGAGAAACAGAGGTACCATATTGTCTTAGGAAACTGCAAAGACCAGGCTGCAGTGGCCTCAAGCCCTGGGGTTTAGGTAGAATAGCAGGAACTGAGAACACATTTAATCCCAGCACTCGGGAGGCAGAGATAGGCAGATCTTTGAGTATGAGGCCAGTTTGTTCAACAGTGTTCCTGGACAGAACTGTGTCTCACAAAAAACAAACAAACAAACAAAAAAACCAAAAAATAAAAAACAAAACAAAGATGAGGCCATGGTGGTACACGCCTTTAATCGCAGCACTTGGAAGGCAGAGGCGGGCAGATCTCTGTGAGTTAGAGGCCAGCCTGGTCTATAGAGCGAGTTCCAGGATAGCTAGGACTGTTGTACAGAGAAACCCTGTTATGGAAAAAAAAAGAAAGAAAAAGAAAAAACAAAAGCAAACACAGAAAAACCAAGCAAACAAAATAGATAAGCATAGCGTACAGCATAGTCTTTCACTTTCCTGTGTCTCTCAGCTCTGTGCCTGTGTGACTGTGCTCTCAGACAGGCTTCTGTGTGACACGAAGATGGTAGCAGCAGCTCTAAGCTGCCTGACCAAGAAGACAGATCCTGAGGGAATAGATGAATGTCCAGGTGTGATTCTCCTAGGCCTGAATTATGTCCCTACCCTCAGCCTGGGTGCTCTGTACTGAGTCCAAAGAGGAACCCCTCTGTGCCATAAGCAGTCCTGCATCCCAGTCTCTGCAGGTGGCCTAACCTTGACCACAGCTGACCTCTGGTCTTACACTGAGCCTTGGATTCTTGTTTCTTTTCATCCCAGGTCTTATCTCTGGCCTAATCACCAGCCTTAGGCTGCCTGTGCCCTGAGAAATCCCAGGCACTGTTCTGCCCAGTGGCCCACCCAGAAGCTGCAAGTCCTAGGCTCCTCCTGATCCCTGCTCTGCCCTCCTCTCCCAATGGAGCAAGAAGTGGCTTGGGAAGGTGACACTCAACACCTGGGGAAAGGTTTGAACCATCTAAGTGAGGCAGGTGGACAGCTCAGTGGCCAGAGGGGTAACAAAGGACCAGTTCTTCGGGCTTCTCCTAGTATGGCAGGAGAGATCCCCATAGGAACCTGGCTGCACTGTCCAGAGAGAATGTTACTATGGTAATCTGGGCAGGAAACGATAGCAGCAGAGAACAGGGGAGCAGCTTTGCAGATGAGAAAGAAGGTCAGGTTGGGTGAGACTCTGGCCACACCTCACCATCCTCCAGGTTCTTCTTTGCCCTCTGTTTCCAAATGGGTAAGCAGCTGCCAAAATGCAAATGAACCCATCATAACCAAGGCCAGTAAGCCCAGAGAGTTCTTTTTATGTATTTTTGTTTTTTGTTTTTGTTTTTTGAGACAATGTCTCTCTACATATCCCTGACTGTCCTGTAACTCTGTAGACCAAGCTGGCTCTGCCTCCTGAGTGCTGGGATTAAAAGTGTGTGTCACTATTGCTCATGAAGCTGACTCGGGGCTGCAATTTGTCTTGGCTTGGCTCAGAAGTCATCACAGGGTCCTGAGTTTCATCCCCAATAAATCCACCCACAAAACAATGACAACAATAACAGAGAGAGAGAGAGAGAGAGAGAGAGAGAGAGAGAGAGAGAGAGAGAGAGAGAGAACAAAAAGACAATTCAATTGATACAAATGTAACTGAATTAATGAAAAATATTAAGGAAGTTGCATATTTTGATTTATTTAAAAGACATCTTATTTTTAATGAATCCTCTTTATACCCTTTTGCATTTTCCTACTGTGTTTTCTATGGGTTTGTTGACACTTTTTTTTTTTTTTTTTTTTTTTTTGATTACTTATGGGGTGGGTGAGGATCAGAAAATAACATGCAGAAGTTGATTATCTTCTTCAACTATGTGAGTTCCAGGGATTGAATTCAGGTCAGGCTTGGTGGCAGACCTTATCCACTGAGCCATCTTGTTGGCTCAGTTAGCCCTTGTTATATATTGTGTTCCTGAGCTCTTGTAAGAGTCCTCTTCTCAAGCCTCCTCATGGCTGTTGCTGTGTCTACTGCTCTGCCTACACCTCTAACGTGGCTGCACCCACTTTTCTTTTACTCTGTGGCTCCCCCTGGTTAGAGGAAGGCCTGGATAACCCCACTCAATTCTTACCATAATCTGATGATTTATTGATCTGTATGATGAGTCAGGTCTGGCTGTTTCACTGTATTGGTAGTTTGGGCGAAGTTCAATACACACAGTCAGGAACCTTTATAGTATGGCTGTGTGTCTCCTTTAAATGTTGCTTGCATCAGTTGCTAAGGGGTTTACTGGTCCTACAGGGAAAAACATGTCAGAAGGCCCCAGTGATGGGAGGAAGTCAAAACTAACACTACCACTAATACTCAGTGTCTGGGTGAGAGACACGTGGCTGGGCTGGGACCAGGTGCTCAGAGGGGGCTCTGCAGAAATCCAGTATCCCCTCACCATGCAGGGACCCAGACACAAAGTGGCCAGGCTTGCAATGTTTTCACAAAAAGCAAGACATGAGATTCTTTATGTAAGATCTTCCTCCAGACTGAGGGTGGACATTGGGGATGGCACAGGCTAGAGACTTTGTCTGACAACTTGACAAGCCAGGCTCACAAAATGCTTTCAAAGACAAGCTCACACACAAGGCCATGATCCTGGAGGGGGGACTGTGGAAGCAAAACCGGAGGCTCAGAGTGGGAATGAAAGTTGCATAAGGCTGCACAGCTGGGAGGGAGTGTGGATGGTGTGTGTGGGGGAGTGTGGGTGGTGTGGGGGGAGGGAGTGTGGGTGGTGTGGGGGGAGGGGAGGGGGTGTAGGGGGGTAGGGAGGGGAGGGAGTGTGGGTGGTGGGGGGGAGGGGAGGGGGTAAGGGTGTGGGGGGGAGGGGAGGGGTGTGGGTGGTGGGGGGAGGGGGAGGGGGTAAGGGTGTGGGGGGAGGGGAGGGGTGTGGGTGGTGGGGGGAGGGGAGGGGGTAAGGGTGTGGGGGGAGGGGAGGGGGTATGGGTGTGGGGGGAGGGGAGGGGGTATGGGTGTGGGGGGAGGGGGTGTGGGTGGTGTGGGGGGAGTGTGGGTGGTGTGGGGGGAGTGTGGGTGGTGTGGGGGGAGTGTGGGTGGGGTGGGGGGGAGTGTGGGTGGGGTGGGGGGAGTGTGGGTGGTGTGGGGGGGAGTGTGGGTGGTGTGGGGGGAGTGTGGGTGGGGTGGGGGGAGTGTGGGTGGTGTGGGGGGAGTGTGGGTGGTGTGGGGGGTGTGGGTGGTGTGGGGGGGAGTGTGGGTGGTGTGGGGGGAGGGTGTGGATGGTGGGGGGAGGGAGTGTGGGTGGTGTGGGGGAGGGTGTGGATGGTGGGGGGAGGGAGTGTGCGTAGTGTTGGAGGGTCCCCACTCAGCTTCTCTTCCAGGACAGTGCTGATGAAGCTGCTGGAACCTGAAGGTAACTCTCAGTACTCCTGCCCAAGACCTCTCCCAGGATGGAGTCTGCTATGCTCCATTTGGCAGCATGTGGCCCCAGCTTCACAGTCAGCAATGAACTACCAAGGCCAGGGCTGCTCTGCCTGTGGCTCAGGCACCACCACCACCACCACCACCGACCTGCTCTAAGAGAGAGAGAGCAAGAGCGAGGTGGGGTGAGTTCACCCTCACAGCAGGAGCACAGGAGTGAGGGCCCTGTAGTTCCCCTTCGGATGGGGTAGCTGGGCAGGGGTGGCTACTGAGTAACTCTGTAACTCACAGCTTGTAACTATGCTAGATTCAATGATGAAAAGAAAGCTGTGCAACCTGGCCCATGGGGCTTACCCTCTGGTCCTCAACCAGTTCTTAATGTTGTGATAATCCCAACCAGTCAGAATTCCACCTCTCCGCCATTGTCCGGAACATCACAGACTGCTGAACAAGAGAATGCTATTGACTAACAAGCAGAGGAGGCACAGGCGAGAGAACAACTGCTGTCTGACGGGTGATGGAACCAGCAGACATAGGGAGACAGGGTTCCTGTCCAGAGAATCCAAAGGTCATGGTTCCTGGAGGGAAGAGGAAGGAAACTGGGCCTGGGTCAACAAGGGAGATGGGCTTTTATTCTTCATT
Organism: Cricetiscus sungorus; assembly: GCA_030556225.1. Classification (NCBI taxonomy): domain Eukaryota; kingdom Metazoa; phylum Chordata; class Mammalia; order Rodentia; family Cricetidae; genus Cricetiscus; species Cricetiscus sungorus. The sequence continues at coordinate 2,390,071 of JANBXA010000735.1, forward strand.
CAGTAGTATGGACTTTTATTTCCAAAATGCGGTGGCCTTTGGAAATCAGCCCCTGTTGATTTTCCTGCCTGTCCATCCTTCCAGCAAATGGTTTGGGGGTACCTACTGTGTGCCAGCTTTTCCCTAGGGGTCGCCCAAGCGACCACACAAAGGCCTCAGCCCTGGGCACCTGCAAGCTCTCACGCAGCGCGCAGGGTACTCGCGGCCGCCAGGTGGCGCTATGCACCCGCGTATGGGCCCCGCGGCGGGGGTCGCCCGCTCCCGCTGCGGAGGAGGAGCGGCCGGAGGCGGGGCTCACGCCGCAGGTTGTGTGACTTTGGGTTTGACCTGCCTGGAGATGAGCTAATCCCGCTGTATAATAGACTCCGGGGAGATAGGAAAATGGCCGCGCGCTATCTGCGTCGCCATGGGGACCATCGCGCGCGGGCGGGGCGCGGGCCTGGAAAAATACAGCCTTTGTGGCGGCGCGTGTCACTCACGGCTGGGACCTCGGGCGGCAGGCTCTGTCGTCCCAGCTGCAATGCTTTGGCAGAGGGGCCCCAGGGCCAGGACCAGGACCCCTGGGCGTTCTCAAAGTCCCCAAACAGCCACTAGCCCTGTGTCACTCTCCGGACTGAGCGTACAGCGGTCTCTTCCTCACAGCCAAAGTCCAGCCCCGAGTCTGCACAACACAGGCTCAAGCAAGGCCGGAAAACGGACCTTCTTTTCGCCCATCTCTCGGCACACCCGGTCGTCCTGAGTACACACTGTCCCACAGATCCCTGCCGGTTCCGAAAGCCTGTGCCACTAGCGTAAATGCCGGCTAATGCGCATCCCGCAGCTGCGGAAACACACTTTATGAAGTGCGGCCTGAACGTGATACACAACATTCATGGGTGGCTGCAAACCCCTCTGTTCCGCACCACTAACAGCATCCTCCGGGGCCAGGTACCTCACAGTAAATTCGCTCGTGCGCGCGGCTAGCACACCCCTTGCATGCTATCCCGGGAGGTCACGTGCAGCACCGCTTCCCGCGTGCGTCTCGGCGGTCACTTCCTGGCACTCGCCACGAACACTCACCATGCGTGTGCTCAGGGGCTCACACACGTGCACTCTGTCGAGGCACACTTACTCGCACACTCACATCCTTGCTTTCTCAGGGTCCACTCACTGGCATACCCACGTGTTCCTCCAAACACACGGGGCATAGCCGGGGCGCACACTCGCCGCCCGGCGAGCCCCCCGCGGATGCTATCTGCCTGCCCATCGGCGCGCGGATCTGCAGTGGTAAATGCTGCATTCGATGGCGGGCGCATTTGTTGTGCGCGCTCTGAAAGGGCTGCGATAATCTGGAAGGCAGAGATAAGAAAGACCATTTATTCCGCGGCACTTTGGAAACAATTCCCAGCCCTGTACAACCCCATTCTCGGGCAGCCTCCGGGAGCCGGGCAGATAACGATTGGCTATTCATTATCTTCGCCGGGAACAAAGATTAGCCGGCCGAGATGAAAAATTACCCCGGACAGCGGCTCAGCCCCACTCAGACCCCCCTGCCCGTCGCCACCGCCCCATGATCGGTGCCCCGCCCGGGGTCCAAGCCTTGGCTCATGCTTTGCCCGGTCTTCGTGGCCCTGGCTTCCCTTCGGCCACGACTCTCCATCTTTGGTCTGTCTCCCTCAGCCCTGCTCTTTCCCCCAACGCCTCTCTAGGTTTTCTTCTCTTGCTCTCCTCATGTTTCTATAGTTTCACTCGATTCCCGCATCTCAATTCTATCTCCCTGCCCGTGCCTCTCTCTGGTTGACATTTTCTTCGCATTTATTCCCACCTCTCTAATTCATTCTGCCACTTGTTGGTTGTTTATTTCGGCCTGAGTACCCCAGTCCATGGGTCCATCCTGCTCGCACCTCTGCCCCTTAGTGTGACTGCATTTTATTTAAAAAAAAAAAAAAAACAAAAAAAAAACAAAACCAAAACAAACAAACAAAAAATCCTGTCCCTAAAGTCCCTGTTGCTTGTCCATCTCTTTCTCTCTGGATCTTTCTGTCACTGGGACTCCCAATTCCCTCCATTCCAAGTTCTGGACTTCATACTGTGAGTCCCAGAAACCAGACTGAGGAATTCTGGTCTTTCTAACCAGCCCAGCCCAGCTCATGGCAAAGACAGGACTTGCTGTAGTACTTAGGACCTTCCTCTAAGAAACAAGGCAGACCTATAATAATAATAATAATAATAATAATAATAATAATAATAACCACCATAATAGAGGGTCTCTAGGACACAGGGTCTACCAGGTCTCTAGGGGATTGGCTCTGTGCTCTGGGTCTGGCTGGCCATGCCCCTGCCCAATAGGAGGGGGGCCTGGGAGCTGGTGGTCCCAGTGAGGCCACCTCATTAGAGCAGTTATTCAGCATGGCCCTGGTAATAGCAGATAAGACTTATCAGCTCATCTCCCCCTCCCACAGACAGACAGAAAGTGCCAGAGTAAATGGCACCCCGGGGCTCCACTGGCTGCCTGCCCTGCTGGTTAGGGAAGGTAAGCTGGTGGCCAGGGATCATGGAGGATACACACAGTGTCTCCACGCTCCTCCTTTACCAGGCATAGAGCAGACCTGGATACAGAAGCACAGGTCCAGGCTGGAGTGATAGACACAGGTGTCCAGCCCTCAGACATGGCCACAAACACCAAGCCCAACACATCAGTTCCACCTGAAGCAACAGATATGCAGGCATACTTGGATGTGTTTGTTCCCATCTGCCTTCAGCTCAAAGTTAGATGTCAATACTTGCCATTAAGACCTACTAACCCTGAGTGGTGGGAGACACCTTTAATCCCAGCCCTCAGAAGTATATCATTGTAAGTTCCAGGCCAGCCACAGTGGCATAGTGAGACCTTGCCTTAAAACACACACACACCCCTCATTAATAGACTTGTAGTCAGTGAGTATCCAGATACATTGCAAACTCCCATCTTTCACATATGCACAACACACACACACACACACACACACACACACACACACACACACAAATACAAGCTGAAAGATATACATGGATAGATGGATAGACAGGTTTATTAAAGACACATATACAAATGCATGTCTAGACACAAACACAAATGCACAAAGGTAACACACTGATTGAGACATCCTTAGAGATACCCTCTACCTATCTGCTTGTCTCAGATATCTGGACACAGAGACATACACCCAGTTCCACAGAGAGTTCTTACATGCATGTGCAGGGTCACACTCTGGTAGCCGTCATTCTGTGACCACTACCCACTACAGGTGCTTAAGGACTCTCGGTTTCACAAACATTCCTGTGAGCTCCACATTGTGAATACATAGCCCACTGGGCACATAAACTGAACTGCACACAGAGGGTGTACACACAATGCAACGATTTGGAAAGACCTACAACAGCTGGAGGACACGGGGTAGGAGAAGAGGAGACCCACTCCCTGCATGGGGCATGCCAGGACCCATAGTCTTTCCAAACAGAGTATGGCTGCAGGGGTCTCTGAATTTCTCAGAGGGGCTTAAAGTAGTACAAGGAATGAATTTACATTGTTACCTAGCTCAGGTACCTCCTTAGGGTGCAGACTGCCACCAGCTGCCTCCTCCTACCCTAGTAAGGACAAGCCTCTTGCTACCCTTGCAGCATTCCCTGATGCAAACGGTTTGCCAGTAATGGGCCAAGTGGGCCAAGGACACACCAGAAACTCCATTCTTAAATTCTGCTGAATTGGGAACCGGCATCTGTGGGGAAGGAAGTGGGAATACATCTGCACTTCGCCAAATGTGCAGGAAGTGAAGGAGTTGTGTGATTGTGTGTAGGTGTGTGTGTGTGTGAGATCGTGTGTGTGTGTGTGTGAGATCGTGTGTGTGTGTGTGTGAGATCGTGTGTGTGTGTGTGTGTGTGTGTGTGTGTGTGTGTATACCTTATACCTGTGTGTGCACGGGTGTTTGTGTGCCAGAGAGCGCCTATCTGGGGATATCTACACAGCTACAGCATGTGCACAATGTGTGTATGCAAGGATGGGCAGGTGTCTGTGTACTTGCTTATGAGGAAGTCTCAAAAGAGAGACATCCCAGGCTTTCTGAGATTACATCCCTGAGAGCCCAAGTGCTTGCGTGGCTCTGAGAAGGCGGGAGTGGCCTGTTGGGTGTGCGCGCCTCGACTGACTAGTGGCCCTAGCATGGCCAGCCCAGCGGCTGGACCCGGCAGACAGGGCGCTGAGCCCGGGCACCCTCCTGCCCCCCTGCGGCGTTCCCCCCCCCTCGCGAAGTGATGTCGAAATAAAAAGCTGCCGCGCAGCCGAGAGGCAGGCAGAACCAAGAGTGGTGGCCAAGTCAGCCGGGCGGTAGCTCAGGTCTCTCTGGCCTGTGATCACCTCAATCATAGCCAGTCTTGGGGCCCATCAGGCGGACAAAAGCGACCGCCTGCGCACCGATCCTTCGTTAGGCGCCTCGCCCGGGTCCGGCTGGTGACAGCCGCTGTCGCGCTGGCTCCCACGGGCCGACTAGCCACGCCGCCTTCACCGCTCCCTCTCTGCTGAGCCCTGGCCGTGGCCGCCCGAGGGCGCCGCCCACCGCGCCGCAGTCGGTAAGTTCCTGCATTCCGTCTGCGCTGTCCCGAACCTCCGGATCCCAGGCACTGCCTTCCCAACACCCGGATCGCACGGTCCTACTAGTGCCTCAAACCCAAGTCATCCGGAAACCCAAAGGCCCGCCTGGGGGCTCCAGCCTTCCGTTCCCCCCTCCCAGAACCCTGAACCTCGAGACCTGGCTTTCCAGAGCTTTGCGACGCGTCCCCTCCCACCCCAGAGCTGAAGCCTTTGTCTCGGCAGTTCCCCATCCCCGGGTCGCGGCGACCGATGCGCCCAAGCCGGGCTGCCGGTCGCTGGCTGCACCTGCCGGCTGGTCCCGTGCATCGGCTTTGCGCGGCTTAACCCGGCTCGCTCCTGCTTGTGCCCCCCGCTCGAAGCGCCCCGCGGCCCTTTATCCTGTGTGGCGAGGGTGCAGGTGGAGAGCGCAGGGTGTGTAAGTCTTCCCCTGCCCAAGTCGGAGCCAGAATCCTTTCAGTGGGATTTCAATAAGAACGAAGCAGACGCAGGCTCAGGAATCTGCTGTGGATAGGCATAGACAGAGCTCTGGGCCTGTCTGGACGCAGAGCATTGAACTGTTCGGTGGTGGCTGGGCTTGAACTCAGCTTACCCCAGCGGTGAGGGGAAAGGTCTTGTATTCAGAAGGGCCTCCTGTGTGGCATCTGTCCTTTACCAGAAAACAAGGGAAGAAATTCGTTTGTTTTGAAAACAAAAACAAAAAGAAAAACAAAAAAACTTGCCTCCCGAGGTCGGGAACATCTGGGGGTTAAGTTCTGGGTCTACACTGAAGCCCAAGTCGGGATTCGTTTATAAGCAGGCAGGATCCGGGAACCAGGTAGAGCCAAAGCGTCTGCCAGGCCCCTGGAGAGCGTTTCCCAGCCGGGCTGACAAATTGCAAGCAAATTGCATCTAACGAAATGCATTTAGCAGTTGTCAAGCCGCTAACCCCCGGGCCTCTGAGCAAAGCATAGCTGTTAGCGAAGAGGAGCTCCCCCTCCGTCTGTGGGTGGGGTATGAAGGCTAGAAGTTGACCAGAAATTTCAGAGTCCAAGGCACTTGGCACCAACGGTCCAGTCACCTAAGACACTGGGTCCCAGTGTCTGTTACCTCCAAAAGACTCAGAGTAAGATGGCAGATACTAGGGAAGCAGGAATCTTTTGATTTTCCAAGCTGAAAGCAAATTCCAGAGAGCAAGAGGTACTGTTACAGCCCATCTGAATTGATGGATGCTGCCTGGGACATCTCTGACCCCACTGTGCCATAGTTGCCAAAGCTCACCCACTTCCATCCTGGCGAAACTCAAAGCTTGTGGCTAATATAGGGCTGGAGGCCTCTGGATTGTGAATGACTTCGGTTCTGAAGGCAGTCCTAAGCTAGCCGACCACTTAGGAGAGAATTAGGTTGCAAGGAGAAGGCAAACTTGTGATCCCAGAGGTATGGCTTGGATGTGCAAAGTTTAAACAAAGGGCAAGTGGGGTGGGCAGCACCAACTGGGGGGGGGCTATGTGACTGCATCTATTTTTAGACAGATTTGCAAGAGCCGGGCCACACCCAGAACAGGGCCTGGGTCTGCAGAACCCAGCTCCCACTCAGAAGCAAATCCCTGGATTGCCCTCTCTCTACAGAAGATTCCAGATCTCTCTCTCTCTCTCTCTCTCTCTCTCTCTCTCTCTCTCTCTCTCTCTCTCTCTCTCTCCTTCCCTCCCTCCCTCCCTCTTTCTCTCTCTCTCTCTCTCTTTCTCTCTCTCTCTCTCTCTCTCTCTCTCTTCACACACACACACACACACACACACACACACACACACACACACACACACTGTGGTTAGAAAATTCAGTTTGGGAACCAAGCTCCCTCTATTCTCCTAGAAATCTTGTTCCCGCGGAAGGAAAAGCAGTTTAGTTCAGAAAAGAGGAGCCCCAGGTGTGCTCTAAAATAAACAACAGCAGCAGCAACAACAAAAAGACAGTGTCTATCTGGAGGTATTCTGGGGACCTCATAGTAGTGAGCTGTAAACTGGAATAAATCTGCTTTCGTTTTGGGGGCTCAGGGGAGGCTGGGGGAAACCGAATCTAAGCCATGCTGGGATCAATATCGGCCCTCCCTGGTGTCTGTTTGGGCTTTATTAGCGGTTCATTTTCGGCCTGCTAGTCGGCCCTTGGCTGTGAATCCATCTGGTTCATACGCGTTCATCAGCGCAGGTTCCCATTTATTCTCCAGTTCAGTGCCCTGCTACCTAGCCGGCAATTTTCCCTTTCAGACCGGTTCGTTCCTGCTGGAAAACTGCAGTCCCGCATCGGACGCAGGAGCTCCAACCTCAGCAGGGGCTCGGGCCAGCCGGCTGGTTGCTTGCAGTTTTCAGAAGGCAGCCTCGGGGCCTCAAAGGCTCTGGCAGGACCCCCCCCCCAAAAAAAATTCTCCATGCCCAGTCTGAGGGCAGGCAGGCTGTTGCGGGTCTCTTGAGGCCCTGGCTCAAGCGTCGCTTAACTGCCCGGCTTAGTCCTTGTTGCGTGGCTATTTTCTGAGCTGTGGAGCGGAGTAATTATATCCCCTTCTGCAACCCGCTCTGGGCCAGGCGGGTGGGCAACACTGGGACTCGCGTTTCGAGTGAGGACCCACAGGGCTGACCACTTTCTCCTCTGTGAAGGTCAGGACCTGCCCTGTCCGCGACGTGGCCGTGGCGTAGAAACTACAACCCCCATCTCGTTTACATAGGGTGATAATTTTAATTGCGGTTTTGAGAGAAAAGAGGGGAAATACCTGCTTTCGGGAGGTGATGTGGGAGCCCCCCCTTGCCAGCAGAGGCGCCCACTCGGCAAGGGCAGCTTCCTCCGAGTTCTCCTGGAAGTGTGCAGAGCAGAGGCCTGGGATTTGGCCGGCCGCATGGAGCACGGTTGCCGAGAGTAGGGTTATCGCCGAGGCTGCAAGGCCTTTAGACGTTCCTGCTAGGTTCCAGGGCCATCGAACACATCTGGAAACTCCATGGCTATCTCGCTTTGCGCGTTAGTGAAGAATCGTGGTCTAAAGGCGGGGAGAAGCCAAGAAAACCGTTCCGAGAGGGAGCGGGTCCTAGGTGGGAGCGCGAGTTTGGTGGCACAGAGACCACCCACCTGCCCAGCTGTCCCCGAGGCACCCAGGCCTAGCGCCCCTGCAGCCCCTGCAGCCCCTTTCGCAGGACCTCCTGCCTAGGCTGGCAGCATACTCCCGAGCCGCCTGGGCCCCTGCTGGCTATGGAGAGCTGAAGCACCGGGAACGAGGTGGACAGCAGGGACCCCCACACACAAGGGCGCGAGAGGTGCGGGTTTTCGGGCCAGTGCAGTTCTGCACCCCGGGGCCCAGGGCCTTTACCTGTTCCAAAGCCTCGGACAGTCAGACGGAAGCCAGCCACAGAGGCCGGAGGAGACCCTGTGGTGCGCGCGCCCCCTCAGAGCTGTCCGCAGAGGACGTGGGAGGGGGTGATGGGGGCTCGCCCGCAGAGCTGAGCCGGGCTGGGCGCCCCCCGAGCCGAGGGGACCGAGGGCTTTCCTCCCTCCTTGGATTATTAAAAAGTTCATTTCCTGGCGAATCGGGTGACGTCAGGGGCCCGGCGTCGCGGTGGCGGGGCCGCCGGGCCGGAGAAGCCGCCTCCAGTTACCCAATTACGGACTGTCAATCCTGCTGCCCCTCCCCCATCTTCGGGGGCGGCAAGGACCCCAGCCCTCCCTCAACTCACCTAGGACCCCTCTAGGATTATTCCCTGGAGGTCTAGGGCCCTGCAAAGATAGAGGGGTTAGATGGAGGGTGTCGAGCTCGGCCAATCCCTCGCACCTGTCTAGATGCCCCTAAAATCTGACTGGAAAGCCTCTTTCTGAGTTAAGGTCTTAGGTCTATACCTAGGGAGGGAACTAGATTTGTGTTCCCGCCTCCGAGCTCATTGCCTTGCCAGAATGGAGGTGTTGTGAAGAAAAATCCTCAGGTGACTTTAGGGACAAAATGCTCAAAACATTGCTCCCCTCTCCCCAAAGGCCGCCCCCGGGACCCCTACGAGGAAAAAATATACTTAAGGCCAATGCCCTGGGAGTCTCCCTCCAGCCTACTCCGGCGCCAGTCCCCAGCTCCCTGGCTTCGCCGCAGGCAGTTTGGCTTGGTGGTCTGCTAAGGCCACGCCCGGAGCCCTTTTCTCTCCCAGGGCCACTGGCCGGACCACGACTATCCGTCCAGCACAGCCGTAAGCGTCCTAGTACCCAAAGCCCAGTGTCCTAGAGAGCTCCAGAGTCCTAGACTCGTGCTGTCCAGCCGATCCTACCAGCCCCTTTGCACAAGGAGGCAGAGGTCTGGGGAGTCCGCTGGACTCAGGCTAGTCGTGGTCCGTAGTGAAGGAGGTGGGGCTCGCCGGAAAGCATGGAAGGCTGGAGTCCCAGCTGAGAGATACCCAGAAGATACGCGTCTCGGCTCCTGAGAAGTCAGGGACCCCATTGGTGGCTAGTTGATGAGGGGCAGAGGCTGAAGGACCCAAGGGCCTGCCGAAGGGGTGCAGGATCCTGCCCGAGGCGAGGGTCCCCTGGGGGGGGCGTTGGCATTAGAAGCCACCCGGAGGGCGCTGGGAGGGGGCCAGGCGACCGAGGGGGGCCGGCTCGTGGGTCAGTCCCGAAGTCCAGCGGCCGAAGCTGCGGGCGCAGCCAATGGGGGGGCGGAGGCTGGGCGGCGCGCGGCGCTGATTGGCTGGCGCCAGCTTCTTAGGCGTGCGCGGCCCCCGCTTCATGTCTGTGCAGGAGTCGGCAGCTGGCGCCAGGGCGGCCGGAGGATGCCGAGGGGCCGGAGCCGGGCGGGCCGGAGGCCGAGGCGCGCGCTGTCCCCCACCCCTATCCCGTGAACCCTGCAGTTTCTGGACGCGCTGTTGCGGGCCCGCGGTTCTAGGGGCTCTCCTAGTGTTCCTTACTCTCTACTGCTGAGCCCTCCCCTTCGCGCGCCGGCTGCGAGTGTAAGTTTGAGGAGCAGGGGGCTTGCGGGCACTCCTAAGTGGAGGGATCTCTGTGGAACTCAGGTCAGGATCTCATGTGGGCGGTTACGTTCTTATTCCTTGGGGAGAGGTCTGGCTGGACTGCTGGAGAGGGCATTGGGGACCGGTTCTCGGTCCCAGGAACTGCGTGTTCGTGTTAGGGGTGGGGTGGGGTGTCGAGGTTAGTGGATATATATATATATATATATATATATCACAGTGTAAGTGAATGGGGGGGGGCTGTGTGCCCCAGAATGGATGTCCAGGCTCTTGTCTATAACTTTTAGTCAGAGTTCGTGTGTTTATGTGCTCAGAGGACAGGGGCTCGGTGTGAGAACCCTATTTCAGTTACGCGTGCGTTTGTTTGGGGTCGCCAGTGTCAGGGTCCATCCCTGTATGTGACCTCGTGTGCATGGGTGTGTGGCTGTGGGAACGCGAGTTTCCCTGCGAGTGTGTGAGGCTGAACCCCTTCTCCACCTTCCTTTCGTTTTGAACCTTGCGCTTTCCTCCCACCCGGGACTGCACCTTAGTGGACCTGCGCTGGAACGCCTTTGCTCTCAAGACAACAACTTTGGGAGGGGGGTGTCAGAGGCCGGCAGTGCCCCCTCACATTCCCCATGTCACTTAGGTCCGCCCCGCCTTCGCCTGGATCCCCAGTCGCAGTAGCGGACCATGGAGGTGGCGCCGGAGCAGCCTCGCTGGATGGCGCACCCCGCCGTATTGAATGCGCAGCACCCCGACTCGCACCACCCGGGCCTGGCGCACAATTACATGGAGCCAGCGCAGCTGCTGCCTCCCGACGAAGTGGATGTCTTCTTCAACCATCTCGACTCGCAGGGCAACCCCTACTACGCCAACCCGGCCCACGCGCGCGCGCGCGTTTCCTACAGCCCGGCGCACGGTGAGCTTCGGCCCTCGGGGTTTCTGCAAGCCGGGCGCCCACGCCAGGCCTTGGAGGGGAGGACAGCCCGCTGCTGCTTCCCGGATGTGGGATCCACAGGAATCTGAGCAGCTGCGAAATCGGGCTGGGGAAGGTGGAGGCAGTGACCTCTTGGGGAAGGTCTGAGACCTGTAGGGTTTTTGTCCATTTCCAACTGTCTTGGGGGAATCCTTCTGGGCCCTATCCGGCTCTGTGTCACTTGTCCTTCGGCCTTCCACTGACACTGCTGATGATTACAGGCTGGGCTGTTACGTTTCTGGTGTTTTAAAGGGTGGGGCTGCTGATGGTTGTTCCCTGAGTTGTGATGATCCTATGTGCCTGTGTCGTGGCTCTGAGGCCCCTGCCCAAACTCATCCCTTCTCCCTCTGCTGCAGCCCGTCTCACAGGAGGCCAGATGTGCCGACCACACTTGTTGCACAGCCCTGGCTTGCCATGGCTGGACGGGGGCAAAGCTGCTCTCTCTGCCGCTGCTGCCCATCACCACAGCCCCTGGACCGTCAGCCCGTTTTCCAAGACCCCACTGCACCCCTCAGCTGCTGGAGCACCCGGAGGGCCTCTGTCTGTGTACCCAGGGGCTGCGGGTGGGAGCGGGGGAGGCAGTGGGAGCTCAGTGGCCTCCCTCACGCCCACTGCAGCCCACTCTGGCTCCCATCTCTTCGGCTTCCCACCCACACCCCCAAAAGAAGTGTCTCCAGACCCCAGCACCACGGGAGCCGCTTCCCCAGCCTCCTCTTCTGCGGGAGGTAGTGTAGCCAGGGGTGAGGACAAGGATGGTGTCAAGTACCAAGTGTCACTGTCTGAGAGCATGAAGATGGAAGGTGGCAGTCCCCTACGCCCAGGCCTTGCTACGATGGGCACTCAGCCTGCAACACACCACCCAATACCTACCTATCCCTCTTATGTGCCTGCCTCAGCTCATGACTATGGCAGCGGGCTCTTCCATCCTGGAGGCTTCTTGGGTGGTCCAGCCTCCAGCTTTACCCCTAAGCAGCGAAGCAAGGCACGCTCCTGCTCAGGTAAAGACCAATGTGGGACTTCAGGGCCTGTGGGTGGAGCATGTCTCTGTAGAGGGGGTTGTGATCTGAAGGGCCAGAGGGGGGTGTGATCTGAAGGGCCACATTAGTGTGCCTGCTCCAAGAATTGGGTGGCAGTCCTCTGCCAGTCACCAGGTGTGGGGAGGAAGGAACCCTTAAAACTTTCATCTTAGCTGGGTGTTGGTGGCACACGCCTTTAATCCCAGCCAGCACTCGAGAGGCAAGCAAATCTCTGTGGGTTCCAGGTCAGCCTGGTCTACAGAGTGGTTCCAGGACAGATTCCAAAACAATACAGAGAAAGCCTGTCTCGGAAAAACAAAACAAACAAACAAAAACCTTTCATCATGCCCCTGAGTGCTCCCAGCACCCCAATCCAGTTCCTTTCCTCACCCCTCACCATGCCCTCCTCCCCAAGGTTGGTAAGTATCAGCCGACACTGAGAATGTGGTTCCGGTCCCCTCCCCAAACACTCAGCTGAAACTGGGCGAAACTGGGCGGCCTCATGACTGAGTGTGGGGGAGAATGCAGGGTGTAGGTGGGGGAAGGAGTCAGTGTGTACATGTGTGTACGTGTATCTGCGAGCGTGTGTGCATGCTGCGGGCACTGCAGAGGTCCAGGCCCTAAAGGAATCTGGTTCTCCAACTCAGCTAGCCTAGTTTTAGTATTGCAGTGACTCCAGATCTCCTTAGAGATTTCCCCAAAGCAAAATTCCCAAAGCCTGTTTGTATCCTAGTGACCCTGATCCTTCTCCTTGAGGGTAGGAGTGAGGACCTCTGCGGGGGCCCTGTACCCGCACCCCTTTGCCAGTGGTAGCTGGATCCAGCTGGGTTTGTCTAGCAATGCGGCCCTCAGGCCATGGCTCTGGGGCTCCTTCCCATAGCTTTTAGCAAGGGAGTGGGAGATTTTCTTCAAAGTTTACCCCTGAGTTCAGGAACCACCTCCTCCTGCTTGAGTTCATAGGTACTTAGTTCCAGCTAAACCAGGAAGAATGTCCCAGCTTGCTAAGCACTCACTTCTCTGAACTTCAACCCAACTTGACTCTAGCTCCCGCCCTCCGAAGACCAGAGTCCTTGCCTTTTTTGTAGCTCTTTCTTCGGAGTTTGTTTTGTATTTTATTTGAATTCCAGGTGACCAACAATAACAACAGCAACAAAAATAAGGCCACCTAACCTAAAGTGAAAGAACTTAATTATTTCATTTTTAAAAAGCAGCATTGAATTCTAGGGGGTTTTGGCTGAACAAGGAGAAAAGCTGGGGGAAGAGGTTTCCTTCCTGACCCTGGACCAAACATAAATGCAGCAAGGGACTGATAGCAGGATGGGGACAGACTTGGAGATGCTGGCACAGCTGGGGAGGCAAAAGTGAAGGAAACAGAAGGGAGAGGAGGAAGACAGGCTCCTCAGGTCAGGCTGGGCTACTGCGGCTGTAGCCATAGCCTGCTCCACAAAGCCAGCCTTCAGTCCCTTTTCCGGGTATCTTGCTACTGGCTCTGAGTCCCTGGCACCCTGTACTTACTGCTTCTCTTTGTTTTCCTCAGCAGCATCTGAAATGGAAATTTGTCCCTCAAAAACTCTGGGCCTCTTCTGTGGGGACCCCCTGAGTACCTCCTCCCGCTGGGGTGGGACTAAAAGTCTCCCTAGTTATAACGGTGTGTGTCAGTCAGACTTGCTCCTCTGGCTCTCTGTAGCCGCTAAGCAGGCCTTGTGTCTGTCTTCCTCGCAGAAGGCCGAGAGTGTGTCAACTGTGGGGCCACAGCCACCCCTCTCTGGCGACGTGATGGCACCGGCCACTACCTGTGCAATGCGTGTGGGCTCTACCACAAGATGAACGGACAGAACCGACCCCTCATCAAGCCTAAACGGAGGCTGGTAGGAATGGGCACATCGTGGGGCAGGGCAGGGCAAGGCAGGCCACAGTGGCCACCAGCCTTGGGGTGGTTAGTAAGGGGAAGAAAAAAAAAAGCAAACGAAAACAACCCAACAACAAAACTTCAAATGCAGAGACTCCACCACCTGAAAGCCTCTTATCAGTGAAATCATTTGGGGGTCAGTCAGGTCGGTCTTCATTCTGGTGGATTCTTTCCTGCCGAATTTCCTGTCCTGCAGCCACCGGGCACCCCGCCTCCCCCCCCCCCCCACTGCTGAAGGATTCCCAGAACCCAGGGTCCAGCAGCCCACCCTCATGTTCTGGCCTTCGATTTACTCTTTTTAAAAATAGGGTCATGAAGTACTTTTCCCTGGGCAGCTCTGCCCCCACCCCCAGCTCACAGTCTCCTCCGCTTATTTAAATAACACACAGCAGCCACTAAAAAAACCTGCCCTTTATTATTTTTCCATGGAGTCACCTATACTGTGTATTTTCATTTGAGTGATTTTTAAAAAAATGTCCTTTCGGATCTCCTGTCGGAGTTTCCTATCCGGACATCTGCAGCCGGTAGATAAGGAAACTTAGTGTATCTGTTTCCGGACCGGCAAGTTTTCAGAGCCACCTCGACTCAGTCCTGCCTCTCGCTGGGCTGTTTTGAAATTTCTAATACCCTCCACTCTGCAAATAATGTGTAAAATGCTAAGAATAATAAATACATTTTTTTCAGGGCGAAGTGATTTATGAGCTTAAATCGTTCACCCGCTTTGGGGCCCTTTTTCTTTTTCCCCCCTGGAGCAGGGTGAGGGCGGGTGCGGGCTGGTGGGGGGTGGGAGGAGGATATACTGCTGGCCCCTGAGTCAGAATTCCAGCTTCAGGCTGCTTACTCACTCTCCCTGCCCCCGCAGCAGCCGGCTCTGGTCCCTCCGTGAGCAGGCTCAGGCCTGGGGCCACTCCGGACTCCCGCTGGACTTGGCCCCCACCCTGCACTGGCTGCCCAGTGGAGCCCAGTACTTAGGGTTGGGGTGGGGTGCTGGACACTACCACCACTCCATTTACCTAAGGCAGAGGGTGATCTGTATTCTAGGAAAAGGCTTTTCTCTCTGGACCTTGAGTTCCTGGTTCTAGAGACCAGACCTCCTCTCTTCTACTCCCCACCTCTGACTGGCATTTCCTGGGGGGCTGGGACTAGGGGCTGGTAAAGGCAGCAGGTGAGAACTCTTGGCCCTGGGATCTGGACAGGCAGGGAATAAGAATGTCCTCAGTCCTGTGTGGAACCCTCTGGCTAGTATGACTATTGATCGCTAGGAATGTGGTCAGTGCAGTCAAAGGAACTGAATGTTTAGTTTTTAAACTGTAGTTAAATTTAATTTAAATCTCTCGTGGTGATTTGTATAGGACAAGGTGACTCCACACTTTAATCCTGGGCTCAAACTTCCCCAGGCCTCTCTGGGATCTCCTGGGCAGTGCAGGGTCTTGCTGCCATGGCCTCCTGGCCATGACTCACCAGGATTCTGGATTTCCAGGGGAAC